>LR738714.1:345247960-345333056 GCA_902687465.1 Secale cereale
GGGGGCGCCATCACCACAGGAAAACGCAGCCACCGAAGTGCGCTTCCACTTATCGGGGGGGCCACCCGTCAGCTTCTCCCACCGGGCCTGTGGCGCTTACAGGCGGGGCCCGCCTGTCGGGTTCGTCGTTCTCCCCCCGCCCGAAGCAGAGGAGGAGGCAGGGGCGACGCCGGCGCCGTTCCCCGGCGGCTCCGGCCGTCCCTTGTGGTGCCCGGCGCACTGGAGGCCCCAGCGGAGCAAGCCGCGCCCATCCCTGGCCTCCAAGCTGGCCGGGGGGAGCAGGAGCGCCGGCGGCCGAGGCATCAGCGGCGGCTTCGGGTTGAGACGGGGCGGCGCCAGAGGTGCTAGGGGGAAGGAAGGGTGGAGTGGGAGGTAGCTCCATGGCCCTGGGGTGCTCCTCCTGGCGGCTAACAGAGAAGGGGAGGAGAGAACGGCCGTGGTGCCCGATGCCGAGCGGTGGCTGGCGGCGGCACTTCGGCCGTGGAGAGAGGAAGGGCGCCGGAGAGGGAGAGGGGGAGTGTCTAGGAGGTGCACGGGGTAGGGGAGGATCCAGCAGAGACAAGAGGTGCTCGGGGGAGACCTTTTATAGCTGCGGCCGCGGTGCACCGTGGGCGCGGTCCAGGGCGCGCACGGCAAGCTTGTGGAGAGAGAGGAGGAGGGCCGGGGAGGATAGGGCCGACCGTCCTGCAGGTCGTGGACGTCGAGGGGACCTCGATGGACACGCCCACTCTGCCCAAGACCGCCTGGAAGCCTCGGGAGGGCCGAGCTACAGTGCCTTGGTGCATTGTAGCGTGCTCCAGAGCGCGTCTTTGGCCGGCATGCTCATGTCTCGCTTTCCAGGCCGTGTCCCCCAGTGTCCAGTAGTGTCCAGCAGTACTAGGGGATAGTAAACAATGGCGTGGGGGTCTTGGATGCTCTGGGGAACCACTGGGATGAGGAGGGAGGTGAGGGAGAGGGTGAATCCTGCTGTCCAGCAGTGTAACTTGGGGTTTTACCCCCTCCAATAATTGAGATAAGGCAGAGGAGAGTTACTGGAGGTAGAATAGGACTAGGGGAAGCTGTGGTAAGAATTTGAGGCCATGGAGAAAAGTAAAAGGGGTTCAACCACTAGTTTTGGTAATTGGACAGAAGGTGTTTGATCAGGGTTTGGTCAAGCAAATGACATCCACTTGACATGGGACTTAACAGGATCAAATGTCACATATAATTAGGCCCCTACACCAAAATTGAACTCATTTGGGCAAAGTGGCCAATGTAACTTTGGTGAACCCTAGAAATGAACAGAAATGGTTTCACCATGTTGGAGTTAAGCAAATCATCTCCCCTTGATGCACCACTTGGTGTAGCATCATCATTTGGGTTTATGAACATGCCCACAAAGTTTGAGGCTCCAGATAAAAACTTGACAATGTAAAGTTGTTCAAATTTGGATTTGAACAGAAGGGGTTTTGGGGTGATCTGATCAAGTTGCCCTTTTCAAATCTTGTGCCATTTGGTCTAGATGCCTTATGAGGCCATTCTAGCATGTGCACCAAATTTGAGAGCATTTGGACAAGTTTGGCAATGTAGAGTTGCTCAAACTTCAAATATGGACAGAATGGTTTTGAAGGGGTTTGAGGATGTTTCCTTGATCTTCAAGGCATGAGGCTTTGCAAGATCATCAAATATGTCATATGTGACATGATAGAATTTCCCTGGAATTTTTGGAGAATATTTCCTTTGTAAATATTTCAAAAGCTTGAAATATCCAGAAAGGGTTTTGGAAGGATTTGTCCAATATTTTGAACATGACCATGTGTTGAAACTCTTATACATGGACAATATATGTCCTATGAGTCTCCCTGAATTTTGGCAAATATTTTTGAAATGTTTAAATAATTTTTCCCTATTAAAGACCATTTCTGGCCTTAAGAAAAAGCTTTTAAATAAAATATAAAAATAACTTTTAAAATTATACTTTTGTGGTTTCTGTGAGTCCTATATCTAATAGGATTCAAATAAACTTTTTCAAAGATTTTTCACACCCTAAATAAGGTACTTGCAGTGCAAACCTCAATTCAGGGGTTTTTGGAAAACTAATTTTAGAAAATACCATTTGGCCAAAATATTTTTATAAGAAAATTCTATACTGGTCTATACACATGGCATGATCATTGGGAAAAGGTTTTGGGTCAAGGAGATGAAGTATAAGAGTTGCGGGATTTATTTGATTTTTTAGAGCACTAGCAAACAACAGACAAGAGTCAAATCAAGCAAGGTCAACAACACTCAAAAGTTTTTGCAAATCCACATTTTTAACATGAAAATAAGCTTAAGCAAATGTGACATGGAAATCAGGGTGTGACATACTACTACCAATGTAGTAGCACTGTACTACCCGTTGGTCAAATTATTACGTGCTCCTCCTCACAGTGAAGTGTCAAGACCGTACGTCGGAGATGACACCTGAGTATAAGCGCTATGTTCGGCATACCATAGTCAGCCTCACCGTCTGCAGTCACTATCATCATGGATGTAAACCTAACCTGCTTACAACTAGCCTTGTTTGACATAATTTCCCGTGCGTAGATGCCCGTGCATTGCACGGAACACCAAGATTGGGGGGTGGGCGCCGCCTACAGCGGCCATCGCGCCAGATTTTTCCATGGCCTTCTAGATGTGGTGGGGAGGAGATAAGGCTGATTGTGAGAAAAGGAGTCGTTTGTAAATAGCGAACAAGTGCGGGCATATTTTTGCAAAAATGGAGAAGTTTGGTTTGTATGCGTCAGATCTAGATCCGACGGCTATTGGTGAAAGATGGCAGGCACAACATCATCACCAACTCAAGACCTGTTTGATTCGCAGGATTTTGAAAACACAGGAATAGGACACGGCAATATTACAAGTTTCAAATTGATATTACAAATGTTAGGAGTAATGATGCACCTACGAAGAGGGAATTACTAGGAAGTTTACGTAAGAACTTTCGTTACTTTAGGTGGATGCAACATTATCATACAAACTAAAATCCACCGCCCTGACAAGTCACTAATGGGAAAATACTTATCGAGTCTCTGGCCACTTGATGTTTCAAAAACAAATTCAGCTTCTGCGGAGACTTTGTCATTTAGGCTTAGACGCTTGCGGTGATCAGCACGCCATTCATTGTTGCGCTAGAGAATGCCAAACCTCATTACCTTGAGCACACTTGCCTCCAGAACAAAAAACCTGGCCAATTTAATCTCAGATGTGCTGCCTCGATAATCGATCAAATGGATTTCTGTACGATGGAGATCAAGGCATTCGATGAGATTGTTATAGTGCAGCACATTTTCACTTTCGTGTCTTTTTTTATCTGCAAAAGAAGAGAACATATTAGAGCAGCTGGATGTATAAGATTTCTGTGTCATCAAGAGGTACCAATATCATTCGCTCATACGATAGGGTTGGTTGGCTAGTGATATTTTTTCACTCTCTCTCCCTCTCTCTCTTTCTCTTTCCTCTCATTTACATAGGAGTACGTGAAGATCTTGGGCATTTGTTGCCTTCCACTATGTGGCCGATGCCATATTTCACATAAAGTATGCCACATAATATGCATCGATGTCAAATCAAGAGATTTTGGCATCGTTCTCGTCGAGTGAGAGAGTTGGCACCGCTGTGCACACAGACCCACATGTATAAACAAATCAATCAAACCAACTACACCAGCCTCTCACTCTCCCAAACAAGTGTTTTTTATTCCCTTAGTCCTCAATGCACCCTCAATTTACTAGCCTGCAGGGTGCTACCCCGAGTGGTTTCAACTTTGCTTACTTCACCGCGTGTCAGATGGGCCTCTAGTTTACTTATTTTCACCCACTGCCACATGGGCCAACACACGAAGATACAGAACACGAGCTGACAAGGCAGCATGTCGACTGGTTGATCGGTCAACTAAACAATATATGGAGCTATACACTGACACAGTGAGCGTATAATCCGTCGGTATAGAGTGTTCGTGTGAGAGGGGAGGCCCGTGAGAGATAGCAGAGAGAGAGAGGGAAAGAGCTACTCCCTACGTTCGATAATGTAGTTCCAACATTTTTTTAAAAGTCTAACTTTTGAAACTTTGACCAAGTTTATAAAGAAATTACTTATATCTACAATACCAAAGATAAATGATAGTATGAAGTAAGTACATGTTGTGATGAATCTAATGATCTTTCCAGATGTAAATGTTTTTCTCCACATATACCTCGTCAAACTTTTTAGAGGTTTGACTTTTCAAAACATCCATATGCTTATGGAAGTGAGGGAGTCCCTAACTAGAGAGAGAGAGCGAGAGAGAGAGAGAGAGTGAAATAGAAAGAGTGAGAGAAAAAAATGTGTGTGCGTGTGTGAAAGAGACATGGACAACACTCGATAAAAGTCGAGAAAAAACGTGCGTGTCTTATGCAAACATATCACACATGCATCGTCGACAACAGAAGCAAGGTGAGGAGATAGTGTGTGGTTGTTTGCAACCGAGAGAGCAAGACCCCTAGCACGTGGCCAAGAGGGGTCTGACAAACAAGGGAGAGAGGTCGAGAGAGACGTACGGAGAAAATGCAGACATGGGGAGGAGAGAGTGTATGTTTGTCATAAAGAGATCCCCTGGAGATCGTGATGGGACTACATGGGTGGGAGATCGAGTGACAAGGTGTGTGCGTGATAGAAGATACCCCGACAGATATCAAGATAGACGTATGGATGGTAGGAGACAATACGTGTGTTCCTGATGGCTAGTGAGAGATAATCACACTTAGGGGGGTGCTTGCTCCTATGATGGAGTGAGGGATTATGGTACTTATTAGGGGGTGCGTGTCACATAGAGAGAGAACAAGGGCGGAGAGTGTTGGATGGGTCTATATGTATAGCGTGAGCGACACATGTGTATGTGTGAACAAGGGAGATATAAAGTTAGAGAGAGATTGAGGAGCCCCGATAAGGCTAATTGGTGTGTCAGATAGCTGAGAGGGGGAAAGAGATATTCCATCCGCTCGATAATGCAGTGCATGTAACTTTTTTTAGAAGTAAAACTTTGGAAACTTTGATCAGGTTTACACAAATGTTATTTATATCTTCAATACCAAAGATACATCATACGAAACTACATCTCATGGTGATACAAATGGTATATGTTTGCCGTTCCAGATGTAATTGTTTTTCTCCACGTACATGGTCAAACGTTGTGATGTTTGACTTTTCAATAAATCAATACACTATGGACCGAGGAGAGTGCCTAAGTCGAGAGGGATCAAGTGAGTGTGAAGGAGAATGAGTAAGTGTGCAAAAAGAGTATGTGTGTGAAAGAGAAAGTGACAACAAACGATAAATTAGAGAGAGTGTGTGTTTTTTTGTTTCTTAGGCGAACATATCACGCATGCATCTTCGAGATAGAAAAGCGAGGTGAGGAGATACACGAAGATAGCTAGTGTGTGATTGTTTGCAACGAAGAGAGACACCCCTATAGCACATGTCCAATAGAGGTCTAGCCAACAAGGTACAAAGGTCGAGAGGGACACATGGAGAACATGGACGCATGGGGAGGGCGAGAGGGTGTGTTTATGATAGAGAGGCCCCCTCGAGATCGTGAGGGGGCTATATGGGTGGGAGATCGAGGGCGGTGCGTGCGCGATAGAAAGATGCCCCGAGAGAAATCAAGATAGACCATGCACATGTTTGTGATGGAGACTAAGATTAGCTAGTCATATACATATAGGGGGGACTGCGTGTGCCTACGATTGAGTGAGAGACCATCGTATTTGGCTAGCTAGGCATGAGATTGTGTGTGTCTACGTGTCAGATGGAGAGAGAACGAGGGAGAGAGATAGAGTTATAGATGGGCCTATCGAGTGCGAGTGAGATATGCATGTGTATGTGTGACCTTGGTAGATGGAGAGTTTCAGAGAGAGGGGTAAGAGCTCCGAGACGATAGAGTGGTGCGTGAGAGAGTTACGGGCAACGATCCAAGGAATTTGTGTGCGTACGATGAGTGCACCCAAGATATCTAGCTTGGACTAGAGAATCATACATAGTGTGCGAGAGAGACCTATAGATGGAGTATAAATCCATGCGAACTAGAAAGACACCCCCCACGCACACACACACAAAGAGAGAGAGATGGAGAGAAAGAGAGAGGACCAACAAGGTTTGTGTGTTGGATGCGTGCGACAAAATTGAAGATTTTCGGCGAGAGAGAGAGAGAGAGAGAGAGAGAGAGAGAGAGAGAGAGAGAGAGAGAGAGAGAGAGAGAGAGAGAGAGAGCAGGAGCCCGGGAGAGGGGGAGGTCGCGTTTTATGCATCAAAGACTGATATAAACCATGTTTCGATATAAACTTGCATTCAAATATTTAAATTGGTGAACATGTTGTCTGCAATCCACACATGAACGGATATATGCGTATATTAAACAAGTTCATTAATTTGACTTTCAACATGTTCATGGAGTACTGTAATACTATACAACATGCTATTCAATTGAGGTGTTCAATTTTGGATTTAGTTCACTATTTCGACCTCGTGAACGAGCTAGTTCATTGAATCGAGATATTTAATTTTGGGTTTGATTCCTGTTTTTGAGTGGGTCAACTATTTGTCATATAGTAAATCGCTAGAAACGAGCATGTAAAAACACATTACTCCCGAGCATCATCTCTCCATCTAAAAAAGAAGTGGCAAGCTAATATTTCTAAAGTTGATTCAAATTGACTTGGTAAGGTAGATGTGGATGCTCGTTCTCCCAAATTTTGAATGAACTATTAAAAACATCCTCTGCTCGGTCGAATTCTCCCGAGCAAATAAATGGGAGACGCAAAATTACTGTCCTATGTGGGAGACGCATTAATTGGCCCATTGTGCATCGAGGATAGGTTCGTAACTTCATCCAAGCGCGCCTTCTCCTCGGTCGAAATGACATGTGCCGAATAATTCATAAACCATGGTCGGCAAAACACGCTCTCCTTGCCCGAAATAGCTCACGCTCACTATTTGAAAACACGCTCTCCTCGCCCGAAATCGCTCGCGCCCACTATATTTCAATACACGCCCTCCTCGCCCGAAATCGGTCCCGCCCACTATTTGGGGAGAAGCAAAGTTACTCTAGTATCCCCGACCCTCAGTACATAGACCCAAGCCGAGAAGCCTAAAGGCAGGGGTAGAACTGTAACTCCCCCTCACAAATTTGAGACAAATGCGTACATGGTTCCACTCCCCTCCCAATCCCCCCCCATTCATACCTCGTGGGCGCCAAATCACCTTCTTCCCGGAAGCTCCCTTCTCCCAAGCCGTGAAACCTCAGCCCCTCCTCCATGGCGCCCCCACCGCACCAATTTCACAGCCGCCCTCCTCCCTAATGCTGGAGACGCTGTCCATTTTCCGTCGTCCACTGAGCCGTGTGCCTCTTACTCCATGCTGCTGGAGCTGCCTCGACGACGGCCGCGTGAACCGTACCGGAGCTGATTCACCCTTGCCATTGTTCACGGCACCGGAGCGACTCCAACTTCGGATACATCTAGAGTCCCGGCGCTGCTTCCCCGTAGCCGTCGACCGTCGCGACATCGTTGTTTTCCTGCCGCCGGTGGCCACCGCAACCGCGCCAGCCTCACCGACTCGGCAGTTGGACCTGCCTACTTCACCATGCCGCCAGATAGGTCGCACCCTCATCTCAAATCACTTTATTTAGGCGTCAGTTGTCTGAATATTTATTTTGGGCCAATCGATTCCCAATGGGAAGCAGCACCCCTCGAGGCGGCGGAGCTCCTAGGCTGGCAGTTAGCTGGTGTCTAACATAAGGGTGCGGGGCCGCTAGTTCGCTGCGGAAGCAGCACTTAGATGGCTATCTTAGAGTTGTGTGGGTTCAAGGTACTGCCACCACCGGATCTAGATGACGGGGAGTCTTTGTGGATTAGCCCCGGGGCGACGCAACCATGACAGTGCGGTTGGGCGGGGAGCGGGGTTTTGGCCAGGGCCACGAACGGCGGAGGCAAGCTGCTCTGTCGTTGGTCGCTGGCTCTTTGGGGAAGATTCCTAACAGTGTCAGCCGGGAGGCACAAGACGGCCATCAAGCCATCCAGCGTAGATCGAATAGTACCAAAATAAAATAAAATTGTGTGACCCCAATTTAGTCTTAGTCAACAGACGTGTGACCACTCTCGTACCTTGCTGTTGATCTTTTAGTGTATTTCTTCAGATCAAAGAGATGTGTCATTCTTAACATTATGCGTTATCTGCATCCTCAGCCACACCGTCTTCCGACTCACCGCAACTGCTCCAACAAGGGAAGCATACACCACAAGGGAGCTATAGTCCCCACTCAACAGTTCCCTGCATCGAATGCGCGTGCCCGACATGGACATCCACAACAACTACAGGGCCATCGATAAGTCAGCACATGATGCTCACTCCTATGGATGGCGGCAAGATAGGTTGTACCCTCATCTTACTTGTGTGCAACATTTTTTTCTTTGTTATTCATCTAAGCATGGAAAATAGATTATCACATTTCACTATATATTCATGTTGATCTCTTACAGGTCTTGTTCAGGAGTTAACGTTGTTCCATAGTTCAGCTAAGATACTTGTTCTTTAGGTAACGTTGTTTCATAGTTATCATCCATCAGCCAATGCTATCCCACAGTCTGGTGATTATAGTATTATACCACTTCTAGTATTACATATGTTGTTCTTTAATACTTTTGTGTGCCATGTAATTAATCTCGAGTACAAATGATACATATTATAATGTAGCTTTCATCTGTGTTCTCCCTTTAGTTTTTGAGACATGTTGCTGCTAGTTAACCCCAGTCCTACTATTTATGTCGTCTCCTACATGCACTCATTACATAAATCTAACTACTAGTTGTCTTCCATGCATGTCAGATATAATTGCACACATTGATATATCCACAAGAACCTCACGGAGCAATGTAAAGGCTAATAAACTTGATATCAATGATACCCAATATGATGGAACATGTAAAGGCGGTTCTTCAGAAGACATGCAGAAAGATGTTGAATCCTCTTCACCCCACAAGGTTGTTTCTCTAACTTGGCCCATGATATGGGTACAACATGCATATAATCTCCTAGAGTGTATCTACTCTGTTGCAATGCCATGTGCTTAGCATAATGATCATGCATGTAAATATCTCATGCCTTCCTGTTTTTCAGTACCTATTCCATTCATGATAAAATATTTTCTAATTCAAGTACTGCCATTCTACTCTATCGCAATGCCATCTGCTTAATTTGGACATCATGCTTCTGAATATCTAATGCATTGTTATTCATCAGTATGTACTTCATCTGTCTACCATACCATGTTTTTTTACATCGAAGTGCTGTTCTAGTGCTCTGTTGCAATGCCATCTTAGTTTCCCAAAAATACACGTGTATGTTGCCTTAGTTTTTTCTGTACGTATTCTGCTAGCATACAGTCTTACATTCAACTAGTGTTTTTTATTGTGTTGTCCTGTCGTATCCGTAGCTCTTACACCATACTCCCTCGTCCGGATTACATGTTGCCGAAATGGATAAAAAAGGATGTATCTATAACTGAAATATGCCTAGACCCATCCATTTTTTTCCGGATGGAGGGAATACATGTCAATATGTCATGCCTTTCTATTCTTCATTACCTATTCCATCTCTTTGTTGTAGCATGTTTTATAATTGAAGCACCATTCTTCTATACAAGGCACGCCAGGGGAAGACGACTATGTTAGAATCTAAAGGGTTACAAACCAGGTCTTTGCAAAAGATCGAAATGCCAAGAGATAATAAACCAACTCCAGTTTTTATAGATACTGCTCCAGCACAATGAAACTCAACTCCTACTGATAATAAGTAGATTCCAGTGGCCAAAGAACTAGTCCGCTCCTGTCCAGCAAAAATATGTCAACTCCATTCTAAGAAGCGTGTGCGTATCCTTGCATCATGAAATTTTATAGCATGCTGATCATATTTTCTACATGTTTCTTACCCATATCTCTTTTAGAAAATAAGCTTAACAGATAGAAGAATTTCTCCACTAGTATCGTCTGTGAGGAAAGATTCTTGCAGGACTTCTCTGTACTCCAATGCAGATGTAAGTACCTGTTGTATATCACTATATTTTTACATCAGCATGTATTTTGTTAATCGGCGTGAGTCCAACCTTTATCTGATCTAAATTTAGTTGTAGCAAAATGTTTAAAACCCACAATGTTGATTTTTGTAAGGAAAACTGCCTAGTAGTTTTGCATCCTGAGCTGCATGAGTGTACTATCCCATATCAGTTGGTTTGATTACTTTGGTTCTGCAGTGGGTTTTTAGTGTTTTTTTACAGTGTTGTCCTGTCATATCGCTAGCTCTTATATCACACTCCCTCCGTCCGGATTACATGTTGCAGAAATGGATAAAACTAGATGTATCTAGAACTGAAATACACATAGACCCATCCATTTTTTCCAGATGGAGGGAATACATGTCAATATGTCATGCCTTTCTATTCTTCAGTACCTATTCCATCTCTGCTGTAGCATGTTTTATAATTGAAGCACCATTCTTCTATATAAGGCATGCAAGGGGAAGATGGCTATGTTAGAATCTGAAGGGTTACAAACCAGGTCTTCGCAAAAGATCCAAACGCCAGTAGATAATAAACCAACTCCATTTTTCATAGATACTGCTCCAGCACAGAGAATCCCAACTCCCACTGATAATAAGTAGATTCTAGTGGCCAAAGAACTAGTCCGCTCCAGTCCAGCAAAAGAATGTCAACTCCATTCTAAGAAGCGTGTGCGTATCCTCGCATCATGAAATTTTATAGCATTCTGATCATATTATCTACATGTTTCTTACCCATCTCTCTTTTAGAAAATAAGGTTAAATGATAGAAGATTTCCTTCATTGGCAATGTATTCGAGGAAAATATCTTGTGGGAATTATCTGTGCTCCAATGCTAATGTAAGTACCTATTACGGTGTTTCCTCCAGCCAATCATGATTTACACGTGGAAAATCCCCATTGGTCGGGGCTGTTAACGGTTATCGGATCCAAAACCGGACCCAATAGCTTAACGGCGTTCCGTTACGATAGATGCCACGTGTCCGTCACCCTTGATGAAAGCACATCTGTGACACACGATTTATCGTCATGGAAGTGGACACTTCCGTGATGATAATTTTGGTAATGTCATGGAACACTTCTACGACAGCACATGTATGACTATCTTCATTCTGTAATAAATTTGTCATGGATGTACATGCATGACAGAAAATGTGACCTACTATGACAAACACGTATCATCACGGAAGTGTTCTTTCACCGGCGACGAACAAACAGAGAAATGATATTTGGGGAGTGAGCTAGTGTGCTTGACACACCTGCTGTGGACTGTAGCTGACACACCTTCTCCCGTAAGCCATAGGCATACTATACACCGACGATGCTCCAAGATATTTTGTGCTGCATCTCACACGGTTAGTAATAATAAACTGTGTGCGATCTACTTGATTTATCGTCTTGATTTGAATTACGTAATGGGGTCACAGCTACAAAGGATGGTGTTTGAATTGTTAGAACTTTTCTCTACAGTGAACATGCAACTATAGGAGTGTCGTCAAAAAAATTGGAATTATTCAGGGTTCGTTTGGACGTTTTTATACATTAACTTGGTATTCTAGACATTTTTACGCATAATGCAAATTTCAACTACATGCACATGCTCCAGTGCATATAAACTGGTTGAAAAATGAAATATGTGTCATTGGTTGCATGCTTAGGTCCCATGCAAGAAATAGGTATGAATGTCACACACCCTGCCACCGTCACTCGACCGCAAACATTGAGATACCTGGCTTTTAATTTCTAGTAAATCCAAAACTTATCTGAAGTTCATGAAACTTGGCACGCTATCATGGAGCGGCATCAAAATGCCATGGTAAAAAAATTGTCCCATTTGGGGAAGGTTTGGGTATAAGATTCTCAGAAACCAGAGCTTCTCACAACAAGCGTGCTGATTTTGCTAGGGAACATGGCACCTTTGGGGACAAAACGATATCCGTTGCCTCTTATTCCTTTCAAAAAATTCGAGTGTCAACATAGAACAACATGAGTGTTGTGTTCAATTTTTGAATTTTTCGGGGCTCGTTTGGACATTTTTATACATTAACTGGGTATTCTAGGCATTTTATGCGCATAATTCAAATTTGAACTACATGCACATTCTCCAGTGCATATAAACTGGTTGAAAAATCAAATATGTGTCTTTTGTTGCATGCTTAGGTCCCATGCAAGAAATTGGAATGAATGTCATACACCCTGCCACCATCACTCGGCCGCAAACATTGAGATACATGGCTTTTAATTTCTAGTAAATACAAAACTCGTATGAAATTCATGAAACCTGGCATGCTATCATGGAGCGGCATGAACATAGCGTGGTAGAATTTTTTTCCCATTTGGGGCAGGTTAGGGTATAAGCTTCTCACAACAAGCGTGAACGTTTCGGTAGGGAACATGCCACCTTTGGGGACGAAACGATATCCATTGCCTCTTATGCTTTCAAATTTTTTCAAGTGTCAACATAGAACAACATGAGTGTTGTGTTCAATTTTGGAATTTTTTAGGGGTTCTTTTGGAAATTTTTATACATTAGCTGGGTTTTCCAAGCATTTTATGCGCATATTTCAAATTTGAACTACATGCACATTCTCCAGTTAATATAAACTGGTTGAAAAATCAAATATGTGTCCTTGGTTGCATGCTTAGGTCCTATGAAAGAAATGGGAATGAATGTCACACACCCTGCCACCGTCACTCGGCCGCAAACATTGAGATACATGCCTTTTAATTTCTAGTAAATTCAAAACTCGTCTGAAATTCATGAAACCTAGCATGCTACCATGGAGCGGCATCAACATGCCATGGTAGAAATTATGTCCCATTTGGGGCAGGTTTGGGTATAAGCTTCTCACAAACCAGAGCTTCTCACAACAAGCGTGATGGTTTTGGTAGGGAAAGTGCCACCTTTGGGGACGAAACGATATCCGTTGCCTCTTATTGCTTTCAGAAAATTTTGAGTGTCAACATAGAACAACAGGATTGTTGTGTTCAATTTTGGAATTTTTCAGGGTTGGTTTGGACATTTTTATACATTAACTGGGTTTTCCAGGCATTGTATGTGCATATTAAAAATTTGAAGTACATGCATATTCACAACTGAATATAAACTGGTTGAAAAATCAAATATGTGTCCTTGGTTGCATTATTAGGTCCCATGCAAGAAAATGGAATGAATTTCAAACACCCTGCCACCGTCACTCGGCCGCAAACATTTAGATACATGGCTTTGAATTTCTAGTAATTCCAAAACTCGTCTGAAATTCATGAAACTTGGTATGCTATCATGGAGCGGCATAAACATGCCGTGGTAAAATTTTTGTCCCATTTGGGGCAGGTTTGGGTATAAGCTTCTAACAAACCAGAGCTTCTCACAACAAGCATGATGGATTTGGTAGGGAACATCCCACCTTTGGGGACGAAACGATATCGATTGCCTCTTATTGCCTCCAAAAATTTTCTCGTGTCAACATTGAACAACATGAGTGTTGTGTCATTTTTTGTGATTTTTGCGGTTCGTTTGGACATTTTTATGCATCAACTGAGTTTTCAATGCATTTATTTGCATAATTCAAATTTGAACTACATGCACATGCTCTAGTGCATATAAATTGGTTGAAAAAACAAATATGTGTCCTTGGTGCATGCTTAGGTCCCATGGAAGAAATGGGAATGAATTAGAAACAACGGGGCACCGTTGATTGCCGGCAAAACATTGAGATACATGGCTTTTAATTTCTAGTAAATCCAAAACTCGTCTGATATTCATGAAACTTGGCATGCTATCATGGAGCGGCATCAACATGTCGTGGTAAATTTTTTGTCCCATTTGAGGCAGGTTTGGGTATATGCTTCTCACAAACCAGAGCTTCTCACAACAAGCATGATGGTTTCGGTAGGGAACGTCCCACCTTTGGGGACGAAGCGATATCCATTTCCTCTTATTGCTTTCAATTTTTTCTCGTGTCAACATAGAGAAACAGGAGTGTTGTGTCAATTTTTGTGATTTTTTGGGGTTCGTTTGGACATTTTTATGCATTAACTGACTTTTCAATGCATTTATGTGCATAATTCAAATTTGAACTACATACACATGCTCTTGTGCATATAAATTGGTTGAAAAAACAAATCTATGTCCCTATGTGCATGCTTAGGTCCCATGCAAGAAATGGGAATGAATTTCAAACCCCAGGCACCGTTGATTGCCGGCAAAACATTGAGATGCCTGATTTTTAAGTTCTAGTAAATCCAAAACTCGTCTGAAATTCAGGAAAGTTGACATGCTAACATGGAGCGGCATCAACATGCCGTGGTAAAAAAATTGTCCCATTTGGGGCAGGATTGGGTATATGCTTCTCACAAACCAGAGCTTCTCGCAAGAAGCATGATGGTTTCGGTAGGGAACGTCCCACATTTGGGGACGAAGCTATATCCATTGCCTCTTATTCCTTTCAATTTTTTTCTCGTGTCAACATAGAACAACAGGAGTGTTGTGTCAATTTTTGGGATTTTGCAGGGTTCGTTTGGACACTTTTCTGCATTAACTGAGTTTTCAATGCATTTATGTGCATAATTCAAATTTGAACTACATGCACATGCTCCAATGCATATAAATTGGTTGGAAAAAATTGTGTCCTTATGTGCATGCTTAGGTCCCATGCATGAAATGTGAATGAAATTCAAACATCTGGGCGTCGTGGCTCATCCAGAAAGATTGAGAAACTGGGTTTTTTTAATTCCTGTAAATCCAAAACACGGCTGAAAATCATGAAGCTTGGCATGGTGTCATGACATGGCACCAACATGTTGTGGTAATTTTTCTGTTCGATTTGCGAAGGCGCACACATTAACAATCAACAAAGTCATTTTGGAACAAGTGTTGTCACGTTACAAATCAGAAACATAAGTATTATTGAAACCGTCGGCGTTCTACTTACCAATCACGTGCCGCCATGCGTCCCCTTTTTTGATGGCTAGGAGGTGTCGTGCGGGGTAGCTATTTGACTGGAGGCGTGCGATCAGACCCCTGCACATGCTCAATGGGAGGAGAGCCCTTTGACCGCTACCCGTCGCGCACCTCAATCCACTATATGTCTCACTAGACTGAGAGAAAAATGAAAATCTAAAATGAATGTTTTGCATGGATCTTGATGTAAGATCCAACGGACCTATATAGCATCGACTACGACTTATAGCAAGCATAATGAATATAAGGACGATGACAATGGATAATAAATGTCTTACATATTTAGGAACATAATTAAAAAAAGCCACATCCAGCAACGCCCGAAATACACAAGGGAAAAAGAAGAAGGAAGAGAACGATCTGGCTCGCTGATCTTTACTTTCTTGATGCGTTGCTGCAGGCTGCGGGAACTAGTCTCCGCGGTGAGCGGCGATGAGCTCTTTCTTGTCCTCAAGATGCTGCTTGAGAGCATCCATGGATTGCTCCACAAGCCTTCTGTGCTCAATGCGCAGCATGGCATTCTTGTCCATAAGTTTCTCGACGCTGACGCCGGTACTCTTCAACAAGGCAGTGGTCTCCTCCTGCTGCTCCGCACTTTCTACGATCTTCGCCCTCAGCAGGTCGCGCTCGGCCCGGAGCTTCACATTGCTCTCATTTAGTTGCCGGATGACGCCGGTAGCCTGTACAAAAGAGGCTTTCATATCGTCATGCAACCTTGCCCAGCCGGAGATCTGATCCATCTGGCTATGGACGATCGCATGCATGCGCCTGTAAGAGTCCTCGCCTGCCCGCGGGTCATTTTCCCAGGCCGACGCGGCGCAGGAGGACATCTCTGCTGCATTCGCGGCGCGGCAGTACATCTCTTCTGCTTCCGCGGCGCGTCCGGACCAGTCTACTACATCAACGGCGAGGCGGGACCTCCGTGCTGCTTCGGCGGTGCGGCGGGACCTCTGTGCTGCTACGGCCGCACGGCGTTCGCGGTGAGGCAGGACATCTCACGTGCTTCCGCTTCCATGCTTGCATCTCGCTGCTGGCAATCTCTCGACCCAGAACTCATGCTGGCCATGGCAGACGCAAGGGAACGATGATGCATGACTTGTTTGTTTTTGTGGATGAGGAGTTGAGGAGGAATGTGCAGTCATCTTGGAGTAGTAGTATTTATAACCGAGTACTAATACACTCCTAAATGGGAAACCGTTTAGGTTTAGATCGATGTGAACATGTTTGCAATTTGGAATGTGACGGTACGCAGGGTCAAATTTACTGGCGGTTATAAGTGCGGCACTATTCTTGGAAGGCGTAAGGTGGGCACATACGCCTTCTCGGCCACGTACATGGCGTTTGCACCATATGGTGCACCACAATAGGCAACGTTCGCACACTTCTTGTTCCAACAACCGTGCGCGCTCGTTATTACCGTCGCGCACGCTTCTTTTAATTAGAATGTGTGTGCCCGTCTAGCGCACACACGTTGATCTATCTAACTGTTTCAGTTTGTTGTGGCTAATCGCAAACAGTTCATCCGTGTGAAGTGTATGCCATCAATCGCAGACACTTTTTTTTGCTAATAATGGCAGACACTTTGATCTGGCTGACCCGTTTCTGTTCTGTTGCCTAATCGCAAAAAGTTAATCCTTCTAAAGCATATGCCCTCAATCGCACACACCTTTATCTAGCTGCCCGTCTCTATTGGTTCTCCTCATCAAAAACAGTTCATCCGAATGAACCGTATGCTGTATATCGCACACACCTTCATCTGGCTGTCCGTTTCTTTTGTTCCTCCTCATCGCAAACAGTTCATTGAACGGAACCGTATGCCCTGCATGGGACACACAACTAAAATCTGAAACGTGTTTGATGGCTCTGCCATCGCAAACATTTTGCACCTTTTTTGACGGTTTTTTACACCCACGTTTGCGATTATGGCATAGCACACAGTTTCGTCGAAGGGTCTCTGATTGTAGTGTCGTGTTAGCAGCATCCTGCAGTAGTCCATGCCTCATGGGAAAGATCACTAAGACTCCATTCTCTGGAACAATGGAGCGAGCAACTAACTTATTGGAAATAATACATACTGATGTATGCGGTCCGATGAGTGTTGAGGCTCGCGGTGGGTATCGTTATTTTCTGACCTTCACCGATGATTTAAGAAGATATGGGTATATCTACTTAATGAAACACAAGTCTGAAACATTTGAAAAGTTCAAAGAATTTTAGAGTGAAGTAGAGAATCATCGTAACAAGAAAATAAAGTTTCTATGATCTGATCGTGGAGTCAAATATTTGAGTTACGAGTTTGGTCTTCATTTGAAACAACGTGGAATAGTTTCGCAACTCACGCCACCTGGAACACCACAGTGTAATGGTGTGTCCAAATGTCGTAACTGTACATTATTAGATATGGTGTGATCTATGATGTCTCTTACCGATTTACCACTATCATTTTGGGGTTATGCTTTAGAGACAGATGCATTCACGTTAAATAGGGCACCATCTAAATCCGTTGACATGACACCTTATGAGCTGTGGTTTGGCAAGAAACCCAAGTTGTCGTTTCTTAAAGTTTGGGGCTGCGATGCTTATGTGAAAAAGCTTCAACTTGATAAGCTCGAACCCAAATCAGAGAAATGTGTCTTCATAGGATACCCAATGGAAACTACTGGGTACACCTTCTATCCCAGATCTGAAGGCAAGATATTCGTTGCTAAGAATGGATCATTTCTAGAGAAGGAGTTGCTAAGAAGTGAGTGGGAGAAAGTAGAACTTGATGAGGTAATTGTACGTTCTCCCAAATTGGAAAGTAGTTCATCACAGATCAGTTCCGGTGATTCCTACACCAATTAGTGAGGAAGCTAATGATGATGATCATGAAACTTCAGATCAAGTTACTACCGAACCTCGTAGGTCAACCAGAGTACGTTCCATGACAGAGTGGTATGTTAACCTAGTTCTGTAAGTCATGTTACTAGACCATGACGAACCTACAAACTATGAGGAAGCGATGATGAGGCCATATTCCGCAAAATGGCTTGAAGCCATGAAATCTAAGATGGGATCCATGTATGAGAACAAAGTGTGGACTTTGGTTGACTTGCCCGATGATCGGCAAGCCATTGAAAATAAATGGATCTTTAAGAAGAAGACTGACGCCGATGGTAATGTTACTGTCTAGAAAGTTCGACTTGTTGCGAAAGGTTTTCGACACTTTCAAGGAGTTGACTACGATGAGACCTTCTCACCCGTAGCGATGCTTAAGTCTGTCAAAATCATGTTAGCAATTGCCGCATTTTATGATTATGAAATCTGGCAAATGGATGTCAAAACTACATTACTTAATGGATTTCTCAAAGAAGAGTTGTATATGATGCAACCAGAAGGTTTTGTCGATCAAAAAGGTGCTAACAAAGTGTGCAAGCTCCAGCGATCCATCTATGGACTGGTGCAAGCATCTCGGAGTTGGAATATACGCTTTGATGAGGTGATCAAAGCATATGGTTTTATACAAACTTTTGGAGAAGCCTGTATTTACAAGAAAGTTAGTGGGAGCTCTGTACCATTTCTGATATTATATGTGGATGACATATTGTTGATTGGAAATGAAGTTAGAATTTCTGGATAGCATAAAAGGATACTTGAATAAGAATTTTTCAGTGAAAGACCTCGGTGAAGCTGCTTATATATTGGGCATCGAGATCTATAGAGATAGATCAAGACGCTTAATTGGACTTTCACAAAGCACATACCTTGATAAAGTTTTGAAGAAGTTCAAAATGGATCAGTCAAAGAAAGGGTTCTTGCCTGTGTTACAAGGTGTGAAGTTGAGTCAGACTCAATGCCCGACCACTGCAGATGATAAAGAGAAATGAAAGTCATTCCCTATGCTTTAACCATATGTTCTATCATGTATGCAAGGCTGTGTACCAGACCTGATGTGTGCCTTGCTATAAGTCTAGCGGGGAGGTACCAAAGTAATCCAGGAGTGGATCACTGGACAACGGCCAAGAACATCCTGAAGTACCTGAAACGGACGTAGGATATATTTCTCGTTTATGGAGGTGACAAAGAGCTCGTCGTAAACGGTTACATCGATGCAAGCTTTGACACTGATCCGAATGACTCGGAGTCACAAACCGGATACGTATTTTTGTTGAACGGTGGAGCTATCCGTTGGTGCAGTTCCAAGCGAAGCGTCGTGGCGGGATCTACGTGTGAAGCGGAGTACATAGCTGCTTCGGAAGCAGCAAATGAAGGATTCTGGATGCAGGAGTTCATATCCGATCTAGGTGTAATACCTAGTGCATCGGGTCCAATGAAAATCTTCTGTGACAACACTGGAGCAATAGACTTGGCGAAGGAATCTAGGTTTCACAAGAGAACCAAGCACATCAAGAGATGCTTCAACTCCATCCATGATCAATTCAAGGAGAAATACATAGAGAATTGCAAAATAAATACGGATCTGAATGTCGCGGACCCCTTGACTAAGCCTCTTCCACGAGCCAAACATGATCAGCACCAAGACTCCATGGGTGTTAGAATCATTACTATGTAATCTAGATTATTGATTGTAGTGCAAGTGGGAGACTGAAGGAAATATGCCCTAGAGGCAATAATAAAGTTGTTATTTATATTTCCTTATTCATGATAGAATCGTATTTACCGGAAACTTGATACATGTGTGAATACATAGACGAAACATAGTGTCCCTAGTATGCATCTACTAGACTAGCTCGTTAATCAAAGATGGTTGAGTTTCCTAGCCATAGACATGTGTTGTCATTTGATGAATGGGATAACATCATTAGGAGAATGATGTGATGGACATGACCTATCCGTTAGCTTAGCACAATGATCATTTAGTTTTATTACTATTCCTTTCTTCATGACTTATACATGTTCCTCTGACTATGAGATTATGAAACTCCCGAATACCGGAGCAACACCTTGTGTGCTATCGAACGTCACAACGTAACTGGGTGATTATAAAGATGCTCTACCGATGTCTCCGAAGGTGTTTGTTGAGTTGGCATAGATCTGTCACTCCGTGTGTCGAAGAGGTATCTCTGGGCCCTCTCGGTAATATACATCATAATAAGCCTTGCAAGCAAATGACTAATGCATTAGTCACAAGATGATGTATTACGGAATGAGTAAAGAGACTTGCCGGTAACGAGATTGAACTAGGTATGATGATACCGACGATTGAATCTCGGGCAAGTAACATACTGATGACAAAGGGAACAACATATGTTGTTATGCAGTTTGATCGATAAAGATCTTCGTAGAATATGTAGGAGCCAGTATGAGCATCCACGTTCTGCTATTGGCTAGTGACTGGAGATGTGTCTCGGTCATGTCTACATAGTTCTCAAACCCATAGGTTCCGCACGCTTAACGTTCGATGATGATTCGTATGATGAGTTTTGTCTTTTGGTGACCATAGTTTGTTCGGAGTCGCAGATGAGATCACAGATATAATGAGGAGTCTCGAAATGGCCGAGAGGTAAAGATTCATATATTGGAAGGTTATATTCGGACATCAGAATGGTTCCGAGTGATTCGGGTATTTTCCGGAGTACCAAGGGGTTAACGGAACCCCCTTAGGAAGCAATGGGCCTACATGGGCCATAGGGGAGAGGGGAGGCAGCCCAGAAGGTGTGGCCGCGCCACCTCCCTTAGGGAGTCCGAATAGGACTAGGGGAGGGGGCGTGCACCCCCTTTCCTAGTAGGACTCCTCCCTTGGTGCGCCTCCTATCATCCGGCCAACCCCTCCCTCCCTCCTTTATATACGTGGGGAATGGGGCACCCTAAGACACACAAGATATCCTCTTAGCCGTGTGCAGTGCCCCCTCCATAGTTTACACCTTGGGTCATACTGTCGTAGTTCTTAGACAAAGCCGTGCGCGGATCACTTCACTGACACCGTCACCACGCCGTCGTGCTAACGGAACTCTCCCTCGACCCTCTACTGGATCAAGAGCTCGAGGGACGTCATCGAGCTGAACGTGTGCTAAACACGGAGGTGCCGTACGTTCGGTACTTGGATCGGTTGGATCGTGAAGACGTTCGAGTACATCAACCACGTTAACATAACGCTTCCGCTTTTGGTCTACGAGGGTACGTGGACACACTCTCCCCGTCTCGTTGCTATGTATCTCCTAGATAGATCTTGCGTGAGCGTAGGATTTTTTTTGAAATTGCATGCTACGTTCCCCAAGATGGCTCCCCTCCTTGGCCTGCCTATAGAAGGAGGTGCGAAGGAGGACAAAACCACCCATCCTCACATTCCCCCTCTTCTGTCTTCTGCTCTTGCTAGTTATGTCGAAGAAGAGAGCCTGGGGCCAGTCCTCGGGCTCTTGGTTGGGGCTAACATTGCCACACGCTGGTGCTGGCGCTGAGGGTGTGAGCCTGGTCCTTGTTGTGGCGAATCTATTGCCTCCTTCGAAGCTCGGCCGGGAGGTGAGGCTGGAGATCGTTGGTAATCCTAGCACTGCCCCTCCAAGAAGCCTTGGGGATGATCTCGACAAGAGGCGTGCCTTCCTGCCTGCCGAAGTGGGGAGCGGCACGCCCCGAGCCCCATGTCCATCTCGGCCGCTTGCCGTCTCTCCGAGGAAGGCGCCAGGCTGGAGTCTTGGCCTTCCCTCAGAACGACTGTGATGAAGAGTAAGCGAGGGAGGACGGAGAAGGAATATGGCGCGGGTTCAGGTCCGAGTATGGTGACCCCGATGCGCCCGTCCCCTTATGCGGACCTGCCACCTCGTCTTTCCGCTCCTCCCCTCCCTCCCAGCACCATCGTTACCAGCCTCTTTGAGTGGTGGCTAAGGAGGGATGTCCTCTTGGTGCCTTCGGCTCACCTCCAGCAGTCTTCCAGCTGAGCTTTGGCGAGTGGCCTTGCCACTGCTCAAGCTGGCGCTTCCGGCCGGTCCCGAAGGTGGTGACCAGGGCACCACCGAGCTGCTTCCTGCGCTTCTTCTTTGTAGCCTCGCCACTCCAGATATTGTCGGGTTACGACTGGCAGGCCTTGACGAGACCGGGATGGGCTCCTGCTTGGGTGCCCCCTTTCTCGTCTTTTCCTCCTTCCGTCGTAGTGCCTGAAGGAGGGGAAACAAAAAGGGGGGATTACGGGGCACTTATCTTTTTGTCAATCTTATAAATCTGTAGGCACTTGCCAAGCATTAATTCAAATAATGTAATCCTCGAGTCCATGTTTGTGTTCTGTAATGCTTGTACTTGTATCAGCATGTTAATGGAAAATATGAAACTTATCGGGGACCCGTGCATGTGTATGTCCATGCAGAGGCGAGATGCCTCTTTAATGTAAAGAAACGAGTTTTCTCGGCAAGCTACCTTGCCGGCGCCCTTTTTGGTCTGTCGAAGAATCATATCTACTGGGGAACAGACAAAGGGGCCAGCCCCCCACCAACTTATTTTCACCAAGGGCTACTACAGCCATCCTGACCGAAGCAACGTTCGAGTCTGTGACGGGAGCACCCAAGCCTCAAGAGAGTGGTGATGTTTTCTTATGTAGAAGTTTTAGCTTACAGAACACTAACGGATAGGAGGTAGAACTTATCTGTTTGGCTTGCCGAGGATTGCAGTGCCGGTCAGTCTTCTCAACTTCTTGTCGAAGCCAAGTTCACAGCAGGAACCTGCAACTTCATGTAGATGAGAATGAATGCAAGATGCAATCCTATTTATATGCATATGCAGATGCTCATGAAATGCTTATACAATGATCTTGGAATTCTTATGCATGCATGCAATCTTGGTTGCCTCCCCCCTCTACAACGCTTCTTTATTTTTCTCTTGCATGGGTTCATAGCCCCTGCTTGTACAAGGGGTTACATGCAAGTGAGGAAATGCATGTACAATGGGTGGCTGCCGGGAAGGGCCCAACAGCCGCGCCTTACGGGTAGAACTTATGGATATGCTCAATATTCCATTAGTTTTGCAATTTAATGCCATCTCCGGTCTCCAAACGAACTACCCCAGGTCTGGTGACTCGTACTACCCGGTAAGGGCCTTCCCACATCGGTGATAACTTGTGTGTACCCTTGGTAGACTGAACGCACCTAAGGACAAGGTCACCTTCCTCAAAACACCAGGCATGAACCCTGCGGCTATGATAGCGTTGCAGGGCTTGCTGATAGCGTCCAACACACGTAGCATCCCGGAGACGGTTCTCCTCGAGTAGCACATCATCGTCACGCCAGTTCTCAACTTGCGCTACTTCATCATAGGCAAGCACTCAAGGCAATCCATAAACGAGTTCTGTGGGGATAACTGCTTCTGCCCGGTAGACCAGGGAGATGGGACTCTATCCGGTAGCTTGGTTTGGTGTCGTTCTGAGGGACCAGAGAACTACCGGCAGCTCCTCGATCCACCACCTGTCGTGCTTCTGCAGCATATCAAAGGTTCTTGCCTTGAGCCCACGTAGCACTTCAGCGTTTGCCCTCTCAGCTTGTCCATTGCTCCGGGGGTGTGCCATAGAGGAAAATGAGATCTTGCATCCGAGGGCATGAACATATTGCATGAAGGCGCGACTCGTGGACTGGGGGCCGTTGTCGGTAATGATCCTTGCCGGAATTCCAAAACGACACACCAAATGTTTCAAGAATTTGATAGCTGACTCAGCGGTCACCTTTCTCATGGCTGCTACTTCCGGCCACTTTGTAAACTTGTCGATGGCAATGAACAAGAATTCAAAGCCCCCGGCAACTCGGGGGAAAGGGCCGAGGATATCGAGCCCCGAAACCAAAAACGGCCATGAGAGAGGAATTGTCTGAAGCACATGTCATGACGAGCTCGATTGCATCTTGGAGCGCTGTGGGACAATAGAATCCTTGTCAGAATGCTTTCCCAACAAATTCCCTTGATCCAAGGTGGGAGCTGCACATGCCTTTGTGTATTTTGGCTAGCAGTTCCTTTCCTGCTTCCTGGCAGATACACTTCAACTTCACACTATTGGGCCTCCTTCTGTACAGAGTGTCATTGACAAACCGGTACATACTCGCCCTCCGGGGGACTTTCTCAGCTTCATCTTTGTTGCCAGGAAGCTCTCCGATTTGGAGGAAGTGGACAATGTGCCTTGCCCAAGTTGGAGCCTAAAGCTCGGCAACGAGGACTAACGGCACCTCCTCTACTGCAGGAGCACAAGCCTTGTTCGCGGGGTTCATGGATACAGCTGGAGGGGGTGGTTTGGTAGGTTGTGAGGAGTTGTTTCCTATAGAGTATATGTGAGGAGCGGATGGCTCTGCTGGGAGAGGCTTACCAATGTCCAATTTTATCCGTATGCGGGCCATTGTTGCTGGGGATACGGAGGGTTGTGTGAGATGGAGAACAAACGTCCCTGGTTCCACAGGAAGCTTCTGCGCGGCACACTTTGAGAGAAGATCAGCTACGATGTTTTCCGCATGAGGTACGTGCTCTATTTGCAATTCGTCAAAGTGCTCCTCCAATCTCCTCATTTCCTCGATGTATGCCTCCATCAATGTACTTTGATAATCCTTGTTGACTTGTCTCCCCACAAGCTGTGAATCTCCTCGAATGATCAGTTTCTTAATTCCCAATTCCATTGCAATCCTCAGCCCGGCAAGGAGCCCTTCATACTCAGCTGTATTGTTGGTTGCTTCTTCCCGGGCAAAATGCATTTGGACGATGTACTTCAGGTGCTCCCGAGAGGGGGCGACAAGAAGCACGCTAGCTCCTGCACCTTGTAGGGAAAAAGCACCATCAAAATACATAATCCATTCCTGGGGTGATTCCTTGCCGGGGATAACTGCCTCCATTGTCTCCTCATCTGGGGTTGGCGTCCATTCTGCTATAAACTCTGTCAATGCCCTGCTCTGAATAGTTGATGTGCTCTGAAACTTCAAAAGAAAGCTGGATAACTCCATAGCCCACTCCACTATTCCACCGGTAGCGTCAGGGTTTCAGAGTATCCTTTACAACAGGAAGCGAGTGACAACCGGGATCTCATGGGCTTGGAAGTAGTGGCGCGGTTTCCTTGAGGCCATGATGAGACCAAAGATCAACTTTTGCACGTCAGAGTACCTCGATCTAGCCCCTTGCAACACGGAGCTGACGAAGTACACTGGGCGCTGCACCACTTTCTTCCTTGCCACGTCCTTGGGGTGGCTCTCACTGCTGTGCTCACTATTGTCCTAATCCTTTTCTGGCCCTGCCGGCCTCTGTTCACTCTCTGCCTCATCCACTTCTCGCTGTGCTACAAAGGTTGCGCTGACCACTTGGTCGGCTCTCGCTAAGTACAGCAACAACGGCTCCTGGGGCTTGGGAGCAACCAAGGTAGGCACAGAGGACAAATAGGCTTTCAACTCTTGCAAGGTTGTATCTACCTCGGGGGTGCACTTCATGGGCCCTACCTTCTTAAAAAAATTGAAAAACGATAGGGCACGCTCGGCAGACTTGGAGACGAATCTTCTTAGCGCGGCAACACATCATGTTAGACGCTTCACATCCTTAATTGTCCTTGGCGCTTGGATCTACTCAATAGCCTTGATCTTGTTGGAGTTCGCCTCGATCCCACCGTGGGATACAAAGAACCCAAGTAGCATGCCAGAGGGAACACCAAATACACACTTCTCCGGGTTGAGCTTCAAATTGATCTTGCGGAGGTTAGCAAATGTCTCTTCCAAATCCCGAGTAGGGGTGGACAAGTCCTTTGTATTGACCACAATATCATCCATATAGGCCTCTATATTTCTGTGCAATAGTGGCTCAAAACCAATCTGAACTGCACTTGCAAAAGTGGACCCAACACTCTTTAATCCAAATGGCATGCGGACAAAGCAGTACGTACCACATGGAGTGATGAACGATGTCTTCTCTTCATCTTCCTTGGACATAAAGATCTGGTGGTACCCAGAGTATGCATCCAGAAAGGAGAGCAAATCACAACCTGAAGTGGAATCCACAATCTGATCGGTACGCGACAAGGGAAATGGGTCCTTCGGGCAAGCCATGTTGAGATCTATGAAATCTATGTAATGCCTCCACTTTCAGTTAGCCTTCCGGACTACCACTAGATTTGCCAACCATGTTGGATGTAGCACTCCTCTGACCAAAACCAGCTACCTCAAGTTTCTTGATCTCTTCTGCAATGAACAGCTGTCTCTCCAAGGCCTACTTCCGGACTTTCTACCTGATAGGTCGGGCATGTGGGCAGACAGCAAGGTGATGTTGATTACCTCCCTAGAAACACCGGGGATATCAGATGGTTGCCAGGCAAACACATCAATATTCGCCCGCAGGAAGGCAATGAGCGCGCTTCCCTATTTGTCATCGAGGGTGGTGCTGATAGTGAATGTACCATCAACGCTAGCCAGCTCTGCTGGGACCTTCTTAACATGGGGTGTAGCAACCCTTGATCTCTTGTTGTAGGAACACTCTGGCACGTCGTCAATGGGTGCCATGCTCTCGGCGGGGGCACGCTTCTCGGACTCCTTGCTGGAGGTCCTACAATCCTTCTTCTTTCCTTGGCGGGAACTGCTACTGGCGCTACCTCTGCTACGACGGTGTCCCCGTACATCTTGTCCACACAAATTATTGCATCATGCTCATCTGATGGGATAGTGATAACTCCTAGTGGCCCAGGCATTTTCAAGGTGTTATAGGCATAGTGGAATGCCGCCATGAATTTAGCCAGTGCCGGGCGTCCAAGAATCCCGTTGTACGACAGGGGGAGATCAACCACGTCAAACACAATCCTCTCAGTCCGGTAGTTCAATTCTCCCCCAAACGTTACCGGCAACGTGATCTTTCCCTTAGGATGACTCCTGCTGGGATTAACTCCTTGAAACGTGTCGGTAACCTCTAGCTCTTCCTCTACTATCTGAAGCTTGCTGATAACTGCTGGGGAAGTAAGATTCAACCCGGGCCCACCGTTCACCAACATCTTTGTGACCTTGAGGTTGCGGATTGTTGGGGAGACCAACAACGGCAAGCATCCTACCGCAATGGTACGGCTAGGATGATCCTCCTCGTCAAATATGATGGGCATACGGGACCATTCGAGCGGCTTTCGGGCCTGTGGCGCTGGCTCCATGGCATTGACTTCTTGTTCCCACCGCTTGAGTTGACGGTGAGAGGTGTGCAGAGATGCACCTCTGTCAATGCACAGGGCATCAATGGTCTTCTGAAACTCATGCTCACTGGTTTCCTCTCCACCCCCTTCATCACTCTCATCATTACAGACTCCCTTTTCTCTACCTCTAGAGGGCTTTCCTTTGGTCCAAAGGGGTTTGCCGATGCGTTATACTTCACCACCTCGGCCCTTACCGCCAGCAACATTCTGACCCTTTTCCTTATCACGCTTCTCATACTCTACTCTCTGTCTCTTGACAAGCTGCTCAACCTGATGACACTCTTGAAGATCGTGGCCCTTGGTGCGATGAATCTTGCAATATGGCTGATCACCTTTCCCGGCTTTCTTAGCAACATCAGCTTCCTGGCAGTCAGTGCACATGACAGCTTCCTTGTCGGGAAACTCAGCTTTGGCCTTCTAGCCTGTACTAGGCGTACCCGATCCTTCGACAGTCATCCCTGCCTTATCTCTCCGCTTCTTACTGTGCTTCTTGCTCTTTTTCTGACTGGTTGATTCATCATCCTCCTCTCAACCAATATTGATGCAATCTTCCTCTCCGGGCAACTTCCTTCCCTCCTCTATCCGAGCACACTTATCCACCAGCGTGTAAAGCTCCTTCACAGTCTTAGCCAACCGCACGTTCATCTCAGAACGGAACCGACGATTGCGCACATTGGACTAGAAGGCGACTATCACAGCTGCCCGATGGATATTGGGGATATTCCTACGAACCTTGCCGAATCTTTGTAAATACTGATGGAGGATTTCTCCTTCCTTCTATTGGAGAAGCTGCAGGTCGTTGAGCCTGCCTGGTTCTTGGTGGCCACCGGTGAAGGCACAGATGAATTCGTGGCACATGTCAGCCCACAACAAAATTGAGTTCTCCGGCAGGTGCATTGCCCAAGACCTCATGTTGGACTTTTGGGCCAAAGGGAAGTAGTTGGCGAAGACCTTCTCATCTCTTTGCTCGGTAGCAAGAACAGCGATGGTGTAGATGCGTAAGAACTCTACTAGGTTCAGCCTCCCGTCGTACTTCTCAGGTATCTCTGGCTTGAACGTGCGAACGGACGGCCAATGAATTTTCTGCAGCTCACGAGTAAAGGCAGGGCATCCAACCTCGAAAGGTAGGCTCCCGCCGATACAGAGCGCAGGCTCGTCGTCGTCAGGGCCATTGCACCCATCGGCCTGGCAGAAGTTGCCGCGGCGTTGCTTGACAACAACGCACGCATATCCTCTCTTCCTATCCTCTGGGGCTCGACACTGGCCTGGACGCGCTCGAGGGTCAGAAGAGGCCATTGAGACATCAGCGGGGTCATGATTTTGCTGCACTCGCGTGGACTGCCATGGCGGGGACTGCACCGTGGGGACAGCTCCCTCTACACGGCCAGCATCACGAGCTTTTGCTATCGCTTAGGGAGGCTGTGGCGGGTCAGCTCGCCATGAGCCCCTAGCTTCGGCGAAACTGAGCAGACTTTGGATGGTAGCATGCCATTCGTCCATCTGCTCGGCCACTGGCGGAAATCTCAGCAGCAGCTAGACCCACGACCAGGCCTTCAAGGCTGTACTTGGCATAGGTGCTGAAGAAGTCAAACGTACAGTCGCTCGGCTCCTTACAGTGCCATCGGCGGCAGTACTACGCCCCTGCTACTGCTGGGCGACCACCTAGATGGCAGGGTGGTGTGGCGGAGGCGCGCGAGGGCCAGCGGCTCCGTCGAGTGCAGCGGCTTGGTCGACCCGTCCGGGGGGAGGTGCGCATGCTACGACTGCACCTGTTGTGGGAATGTTCGGAGGACAGCGATCCAGCCCGGTCCGAGCGTCGTTGTTGCAGCTGTGCTCGTTGGTCGGAAAAAGGGGCGTAGATGGAGTAACCCTGCACCCAAGCCTTGGGGAGCATGGTCGTCGAGGTGTTGCTGATGCTGCTCTCCTCTAGTGCCTCCTACTCCCGCGTCGGCCGCGGGGGAAGTGGTGATGGTGCCGCCTGCTCCGACCACATCACCCGCAGCGTCTGCGTCCTCGTGCGCCTCCGCACCTCCTGCAACATTAGAGGTCGCGGGCCGCGGAGCCTTTGAGGTAGACAGACGCGCTGAAGAAGCTGGTTTCTTCTTGGGCGCCATGGTTGATGGCGCCGTTCAAGATGAAGATGGTGATGAAGATGACGCGCTGCAGACGCCTTCAGGTTCGCGCAAGCGATCCCCCTACCTGGCGCACCAAAGATGTCGTGGGAAACCATGGCCACCTATGGACCAGGAGGTCCCTTACTGGTTCAGCGAGGAGATGTCGCATTGCACAACGAGCGGACGAGCGTGAGACTGCACGACAGAGATCACGTGGGCATTTTTACCTAGGTTCGGTCCGCCGTTGTGGCGTAAGACCCTACTCCTTCTTTGGTGGATTGATGATGGTGGTGCGTAGTACACTTTCCCCGCAAGGGTTGCCTCAGGGCAGTAGCGACTACGCGCGTATGGGGGTGTGAGTTATCCAATCTTCTAGCCCTGTATACGGTTGCCATGGGCCTCCTTTTATAGATTAAGGGGTCACCACATTGGCAAAGTAGTCATTATGCATTGATATGATAGCAACAGTGCTATCATACCTAACTCTGCGGGCTGACAGCGCGCATTAAATGCACCACTTAGTGTCACATCACTGGTTTCCCGACAAGGCTTGCCAGGCTATCTTGCCAGCTTCGCGCCTGCTTGTTTGACACGTCGCAGGATGGGTGTCATTTGCGGGTTCTTATCATAGGGAGAGGCTGCAATGTGTCTAATGGTTGCCACTTAGTCACCTTGTGGCTTTACACCACACTGATAGACGACACGAGTCGTGGAGGGGCGTTTAGTGAGGCGGTTTTTTGCCTCTGTGAGTCCCGGCAGGCTCTGCCAGGATGCCTTGGTCATCTTCTTCTGGGGGTGGCCTCGCCCCTTGCCGGGCTCGCCTAACAGCAAGGGAGGCCCTTCTCCTGGCGATATCTTGCTTCTCTGGCTTGGCCTTGGTCTCTTTGATCTACTTGTTGGTTCCTCGAACCTCTTGGTTTCTTGTACTCTTACTTGGGTTGGTGCCTCAATCTTGCTCCCGTGCCTGTGCACACTCAGGGCAATAGACCCAGGGTTTGTTGTACCAACAACTACCAAGCTGGGCGTCGATGTGAAAGAGGAAGGACCTATCTAATATTCGAGATGAGAGATAAGATTACTACCACTATACTTTGACATTGTTTTCAGATTGAAATACCGGACCTAAACAAGGCATGGCTGAACTAGAATGAACACCGATGAAATGCCAAGAACTAACATGACCTAATGCAGATCTGTGGAGGAAGAAAGAAGTTACCTGATGACTCGGGTGATGAGCGGAGGTGCGTGGGGTTTTCTGCTCCGAACAAGTTGATGCAGCGGCCTCAGGAGGGTGGTTGACGAGGTTCGGCAGTGGTGGCGGAGCTCCGGTGGCAATGGATGGTGCGAGGAAGAATAAGAAGAGAGAGCGATGGGGGTAAAAGGGGAAAAGGGGACCCCTCGTCCCTATTTATAAGGGAACGGTGAAATAGTAAAATGGCAGGCGTGGAAATTGAGGGGACATCATGATTATCTCAATAGTGGAGGCAGCTCAATTCTCAGAATGGCTGGTTAATGCAAAGATCTGTTATGAGGTCATGGGATTTTTTCTGAAATTAATAAATGTGATGTCATCTTTCGTTATGGCGGGTCATGAAGATATGTCAAGATCAAATGCTGAGAAGAGTTTGAGAGATTCGCCAACTAAAAGAATGAAGATTGACATGAACAGGTTCATATCAATCCGGGGCCTAATGTTGGGGATATAACCCCGTGGTGTGACACGCCCAGGAGGGGCTGGCTGACACCGTTGGCAAATTATAAGCGAAGGACCTAGTAGGCCCACGGAGACAAGATATGAAGACCATAGGAGGCTTACAAGCATGCCTGTTGAAAGCCCAAGACCCGGAGGCGACTCAAGACCCAAAGGTGTGAGCCGCCCAATGGAAACTTGCATAGCAAGGCAGGGCGACTTAGAACCAGACTCAGTTACATTATGTGACCCAACCTGCACTCTTGTAAGCCGCCAGGCCTCGACCTATGTATATAAAGCTGAGACATGGCGGCAGGTTAGGGACAATACACAATTGATCGAGAGCTAGGTCAAGCGATCCCGCTCCCTTATACGATACTTAAGCAATACAACACAAAGTAGGAAGTAGGCTTTTACCTCACTGTGACGGGCCAAACCTAGGTAAATTCATGTGTCTTGTCCCATTCAACCCCTTCGAGCAAACCTACGTTGTCGGCGTCCTGGGAACGGGGGTACCCAGACTTGCCTGCCTACGGCCCGGAGCATGGCTCGTTAGCGGCCTGGTATGGCCCAACCTCATCAGCAACCACTCAAGACCTTCGCGAGAGGCCAAGCCTCGCGAGGCGGCTGACGTAAGACCGCCCCTGGGGCGGTCTCACTAGGCTAGCTCCTAAGGAGCAGAGATATCATGGCAAGGGGCACCTCACGAGGTTCCTGTAACGTGAGCCATCATGACCAAGGCCAGGCGGGCGCCAGTGAGTGCAGGATGCCAGTTTCCTCTTTGGTGCTAAAGGGGCAAGCGCAGGCGAGGAGTCCCGAGGCATCAGGCAAAGGTTTACATATTTATGCAACAAGACCAAGACCAGCAGGACGGTAGAGCGGAGGTCACCGCAGAGCCCACATCGGCGTCACCACCAGAGCCTTTGCCAAGCGAAGACCACCTTTTGTCAGGATAGCTTGTACTAGCTATCCCCCTTCAAACTTGGCTGTTGTGGGATCCCTTCCCACTCAATATTTGGGAAGCGGGCCCGGGACTCTATAAATAGGACTTGCCACCACATAGAAGGGGATTGGATCATTGAGACCACCCACACACCCACAAGCTCACCCGAGCTCAAGAACACCTCTCCCCAGGAGGCTGTCCTTCCCATGTACTATTCATCCTCAACCTACAAGGCAGTCCACCACACCACACTAGATTAGGGTATTACACCACAACTGTGGCCCGAACCAGTATAAACCCTTGTGTCCCTTGTTCTTCGAGTTCGATGAGCTAGGCCTGGAATCATTGTGAGAGTGAACTAGAACTGAAAGGGGAGATCTTTGTGTGCACCCTAGTGTTCAAACCTCAAGGGTTTGCCGGAACACACGATCCGACATTTGGTGCGCCAGGTAGGGGTGCACTGAAGTTTCGCCTCTCCATCCACCCCGCTCTCCGTCCGCCAGGCTATCATGGTGGGCGCTTCTCCTCCGACCGGCTTGGTGGGAGCGTGCGGCGGCGTCGCGGGCCACCGAGCCTTCACCCCCGCCTTGCGACAGGTGCAGTGGCCACTGAGGTTTAGGCCGGAGCTACCACCATGTTACGATGGGGCGGCATATTCGACCGTCTTCCTTCAGGCCTATGAGAAGGCCGTTTCGGCGGTTGGCGGCGACAGCAAGGTCATGGCCAACTGGCTCCCCATGGCGCTCGCTGGTGTTCCGCGTGCCTAGTTTCTCAGCGTGCCAGAGTCATCTGTGGCATCCTGGGAGGAGTTGTGTGGCCTCTACAACGCGTGCTTCGGGGCGCCGACGCCCCATGCTGTCACAGCCATCATCGGCGGCTCTGAAGTGCCGCCCTCGGACCGCCAAGTCAACCAGTTCCTCCGCCAGATCGGTGCCAGCTTTGTACGCCGGGGGGCCCCTCCCGGATGGGCGGCGCCCAAGACTGACCTCACCTTCGACTCAGGTGACCATCCTACTTCTGCTGCGGGCTCAGGCGCTCTCCTGATGCTTTGCACACCAACCATTTGCAATGTGGCAGTCACCAAGATAAGAGGACCCGGGCCTCTATAAATAGGACTAGCCATCACCGTAGAAGGTGATCGGATCATTGAGACCACCCACACACCCACAAGCTCACCCGAGCTCAAGACCACCTCTCCTCAGGAGGTTGTCCTTCCCATGTAGTAGTTCATCCTCAGCCTAGAAGGCAATCCACCACACCACAGTGGATTAGGGTATTACACCACAATGGTGGACCGAACTAGTATAAACCCTTGTGTCCCTTGTTCTTTGAGTTCGAGGAGCTAGGCCTGGAATCGGTGTGAGAGCGAACTAGAAAGAAAAGGAGAGATCTTCGTGCGCACCCTAGTGTTCAAACCTCAAGGGTTTGCCGGAACCCACGATCCGACATACGTTATGATGGATCCACACCTAAGTCCTTTTACAAGTGCATCTGCCATGACAAAACCACGACAGAAGGCTACCAAGAATAAACAACTAGGTGTTGGATACCACACATACCAAGTATTTCAATACACACAATATGCTCGATATGTTTAAATACAACTTGGCATTGCAACAAAACTCTATGACTCAAACTATTCATTTAGAAGGCTCCAAAGAGCCAAAAATTACATGATATTACAAACATGGGTCTCATGACCCGACATACAAAGTCACACAAGCATGAAGCACATGCAGAAGCTTATCCTGTCTGAGTACAAACAACTAAAAATAAAGAAGGCTAGAAAGCCTGACTATCTACAAGACCCTCCAAAGGAACCAAACCACTGTCTCGGATTCCCAAGTAAATCAGTCAAAGTCGTTCTCATCGCCAGAATCTAAAGTGAGACTGAAGTCTCCTCTTCCAAATATAAATTAAGAAAACCTGAGTACAAATGTACCCAGCAAGACATATATCAGAACTAGCTACATATTCATAACTATCAACAAAGGGGGTGGAGTTTAACTGCAGCAAGCCAACTTTGACTCCGTGGCTATCCTGAACTATGACTACCAGTTTTTTCTTTGAGGTGAGAAAGCGCACACGATTCCACATATTCACCATAACAATACACCACTATGGATCCGCTCCCGTCTCCCTACGTGAAGGCCATCTATAGCTCTCATGCTAATCTTTCATATTTTGGAGTATACACTTCTATTTATCTATGAACCATATAGCTTTCCAAGTAGTCCATATCCGCGGAGGAGGCTATTTGAGTAGTTTGATAACCCTGCAGGGGTTTACTTCTTCACACATGTTTCCAGCACATAGCATCTGCACACGACATGAGCTCAGCAGACGTCAAGCGAAAGCCGACATGGGTGTAGACCATGACCTAACCAACCATACAAGTCTCTAGTCCAGGTTTATCACCTATTCGGATTCCAACCACAAGGAAGTCCGACTGAGGATTCCACTATGCAGTCAAATGATGTGTGCAGGGTTCCCGAGCCCACCAAATGGGTGCCTTGGTACACCGGGCAACAGTGTCTATACCGCATCATAGCCCACCCTAGGGTCAGTGCAACGCACGGCCTCCAACACAAATCCTACAAGCACCAGAAACTAGTTGCACCTCTGGATAGAGGACATGTTGGTCTATAAGTCGACCGAGATCATATTTCAAGGCCCAATGTGTGGTAGTAGCTGTTCTTGGACAACATACACAAAACTCAGTTCCAGAGGATGGTTTCAATGAGACAACCCTCCATGTACTCCTACATGGCATCTGATCGCCACCTTTACCAAATCGTGTTCACACACTAAGCTCTTAGCAGTACGACATGTTCATCACCACTCGAGTCCATCCCGGATGAATCAGAACTGACACAACTCTAAGCACAGCTGGCATAACAAGCAAGCATGAATGAGTAGACACATCATGGCTCAATCAACTCCTACTCATGCTAGTGGTTTCAACTATTTACTACGGCAAAGAAAGGTCATGTAGAGGAATGGGTTCAACTACCGCAACATGTAACAGTTGAATTGTTGTTGTCCTAATGCCGTAAAAGAGAGCAAGAGTGAGATAGTGGGATTGTATCACGAAGATCAATGGGGATTGCTTGCCTGATACTTCTGAAGATAGTACTACTCTCCATCAAGGATATCGATCTCAACGTCAGAAACATCGTCTACTGAGAGGGAAAAACACTAGCAAAAATAGGGAACACAATCAATGCAATGCACCAATATGATGCATGATCATGACATGGAAAAATGAGTGTGTTTGAGCTAATGGAGCTAGCAACAGAAGATTTGAGTTAATTTGAGCCATAGGATCAAATTAAAACTCAACATATGAATTTTCAAAGTTCATTTAGTATTATGAGATAAACATCAAGCTTAACTTGTTTGGTCATGCATGAAACCAGTGCCATTGGATAGACTAGATTTTTTTGATCATTTTCCATATATATAAATTATTTCAATCTAAGTTACGACTGAATTTCTATGAATTTCTGAAGTTTAAAGCAATTTTTGGAATTTCCTGGCTATTTAAAATAAACTAAATCCAGAAAATGCTTTATTTCATCTGCATTACGTCGACGTGATGTCAGCAAGTCAACTAGGGCGGCCCAAGTCAAACTGACTAGTGGGACCCGCATGCCAATGAGTTAGCTAATTAACAGGGTTAATTAACACCAATTAAATCCTAATATAGGAGTTAGGGAGGGGCTGGCCCCACATGTCAATGACCTAGGGGAGTCAAACGGGTCAAACAGGCCGGCGGTTCGTCGTCGGCATCTGCAGACGTCGCGGTTGGGTGTGGGAATCACCCTTCGGCGTCCAAATGGATGGCCGAGGCCTTCTACGGGATGAGGGAGCTCGTCTGTGCCATTTGGTGCAAGTGGAGTTGCCAGAGATGACGTAGAACTATGGCGGCGACCACTCACGTTGCGGCTTAGGTTCGAACGTCGAACATTCCGGCATTGTATGGCACGACAGGAGCAACAGGTGGTTCCTACGACCTCGAGGTGAAGCGCTGAGAGCGGTGATGTGCTCGGTTTTGAGATCCAGTGGACGAAGCCACAATGGGGACAGGGACAGCGGAGCCAAGCTCTCAGCCATGATGGTCTTCGAGGTTAGAGAGTAGCTCATGCGGCATGGCTAGGGGTAAAGACATACGGGGTCACGGCGGTTGCAGTGGTGGCCTCGTTGAGCTCGGGAGGGGATGGAGGACGTGTGGTTGACGGCGATCTTGATGTCAGGAGGTTGAAGACGTGCTCGATGAGGTCATTGCAGCGCATCCAGCGACATTCGGCTCGTCGAGAAGGTTGATAGAGTAGAGGCGGAGATAGCTGACACGGTGAGAGGTTGAGTGGGAGGCGGTGCCTGCGTGGTTCACTACGGTGGGCGAGCGGAGGCTTCGGCTATCGTGATGCAGAGGCGAGGGAGAGGGTGAGGGGGGAGAGTGAGGAGGTCTTCCCGATCCATACGGCACCAGCAAGGAGATCCACGGTGCGGACGTGCTCAGAGGAGAGCAACCAGGCTGCTGCGTGTCACACAGAGTGCGCGCGCGCGTCGGGCACGCGCCTCGTTCGACCGGCGAGAGGTGGGGGAGACTGGCATCGTCTATGGTGGGCTGGGCCGCTACCTGGGCAGGCCAGATAGGCTCAGTTCTCTCTCTCTCTCTCTCTCTCTCTCTCTCTCTCTCTCTCTCTCTCTCTCTTATTGATGTTTTCTATTTTCTGTCTTTGTTTTTGATTTAGTAAAAATACTAAACTACTTAAGTAAATCCTGAAATAAATAGTGGGAACTTTTAGAATTATTTCCAACAGCCCTCAACCACTTTCAAAATTATTTGAGCATTTAAAATATTTATAGAAATTAAATGCCCAAATTCAAATACTTTATGAAATAATTCAAAAATCCAGAGTGTCCTAGAAAAATGTGCATCATTTTTTGCTGGGTTCTAAACCAATTGAAAAATGATGAACATTTGTGAAGGGCATTTTGGGTTCATTGAAATCATTTTAAATTGAGTCTGATTGAATTACATTTGGTGCTAGGGTTTGAAAAATTAAACATGATGCATATATGCTTATGCAATGACAAGCAAGGACTAAGCTAGGGTTGTGACACGTGTCTTTCATTTTTGTGGATTTATGGTTCACGGAGTTTTCGTGGGAGATGGGAAAGGTAGGACGTGTGTTGGAAAGGCTCTTGGTGAGAGGGCGGATTAGATAAGGTCGCGGAGAGATGAGAGTGAGCACTGCGTGCATGAAACAAGGAGTTCCTCGTATTGCTTTTGCGACAAGAAGGAAAAAGGCGATTCTAGGCTAGAGGCCACTCACTAACATGTGTGGTAGCAAAGCCAAGTGGGCAACTCGCTGAGTGGGTAAGTGGGTGGTGCAGTGAGAAATGTTTCAAATGGAGTAGTTGGGTTGCCGCACTAGCTCTTCTCTCTCTCCCTCCATATTTCTTTCTTTCTCCCTTTTTCTTTTAGGCACAAATATGGATAAGAGGAAAGGCGGGTTAGAATGGAATTTAGCTAAGATGGATATTTTCCTAAGATCAAAAAAATATGTAGTTTATTAGAAAAATTAGGGATTTTTAAAGAAGTTTCAATTCAAACAAGTTGAATTTAATTCACATTGTTTTAATTTTGAAAGGAATTAAGATGAACTCCAAATGGGTTGACATTTAAGGTGGTAATCCTACAGACTTAATGTGATATATGGGAAATAATTGGAGCATCTATTATGGAAGTAAAATTGTAACACAAATTTGAATAAAAAGATTTAGAGAAACTTTGATGTTGAGTTTTGAGTTTTGGAAGGTTGTCAAATGGCATTATGAATGTGGATGAGATTTGAAATATGATTAAAACAAGAGTTGTCGTGATTAAAAAAGTACTCATACATACAGATAAATAACTTATATTAGTATTACACATAGGTCCTTGATGGAAAATAATTATGTTTGGGCTTTTACATCCGGCCTCTGGACCAAGTTTTTTATTATTATTATGCAAAGTTCGAAGTGTTTTGTTGGAGCATTTTGACTCCATCATGCACAGCAAAGACATCAGTTTTCCTGCTTCTCTTGCATGCAGTCACAACATGCTCTTTGTGAAATCTGAAATTGGATTGTATTGGAATGATTCCTATGACTTCAAGTTTTTTATGCGGAGAACTCATGAGTAGAAAGTGCACAAATGTTATGTATAGTAGTTTGTGATCTATCAACGTATTAGACAATAAGATGTACTCCCTCCGTCCCATAATGTAAGACGTTTTTTGGCACTAGTGTAGTGCCAAAAAACGTCTTACATTATGGGACGGAGGGAGTACTTTCTTGTCTCTTTTGGTTACTGTCGATACTAAAACCGTCGGATCTTGGCTAGGGGATCCCATACTGGTGATCTGAGAATGATTGTAACAGTGGGGTAAATAGGAGATAATGTTTACCTAGGTTTGGGCCCTCTTGAAGAGGTAAAACCCGAAGTGATGCTTGATTATATTGATGTGAGTGAGTATCGAGTACAAGATGCTCTACCTCAAAGTCGTATGTCGTGTTCAAAATCCTAAGGTTACTAAATGTATCCCCAAAGACTAAACACCATGGCTTATATATGCACCGGGAGCACCTAGGCTACACATATGGTCGGTATCAGATCACGACAGCTAGGGAGTTATCCTTGAAGTACACACCAAGTCTTCAGAGGTTTCCATCTTGATCGCACCGAGGTCCATGACTATTGTAGTCCTTCCCTATGGAGATCTGCGGGCTGTAAGCTCGACCCATGGACTATGGGTAGGTGTAGGTTAGTACCCCCTAGTCCAGGACACCATCAGTAGCCCCTGAACTTGTCTTCGATGTCGACGACGACAACTCCACCCCGAACCATTATCTTCGGCTAGAAGTCTTCAGCTTGGTAGGCAAGTTCCTGTGTTATTTAGCTCGAATCTGAAGTTATGATAAATTATCGGGTCTCCTTTTGCAAGTAACCCTTCCGATCGTATGCTCAAAACCTTTTTATTGACAAGGGGGATTCTTGGGTATCCTTTGACAATGGCATCTACCTACTTCTGATTTCTCGAGCTAGCTAAGCCTTGAAGGCTTGCCACACACATATGACCAGTAACAGGGCTCAACCTCCTGACAACTTTTTCTGAACCATCAACCTCTATCATGGGCTAGAGGCAGTTATCACAAAAATGTTTTGCGGCACGAGGCCACCCTCCATTGGGACATATTATCAATGCAAAGATCGTGCTCGGGTTTTAGGGATATCATTAACACATTGTGTTACCGATGTGCACATTATGGTACATCGTGTGAGGAACATGCGAGCTGCATGTGTGGTGCGATGAATGGACGCTCGGTCATTTACTAGCCTATTAAAGGAAATAGGTAGTAAATCATTTCCCCACACTCCCATCCCTTGCTCAATCGCTCAAAGGTTCAAAAAGCAGCCGTCGGATTACGGGCTCCGCAAATCCAAAGAAGTTCGAACACAGGGGCGTGAATGAAGATCTCTCCCGCTCACGTCTACCTAGCGCCACAGCCTCGCCCGGTGGTGAGATTGAAGCAAGCAACAAGTAAAAGAACACACGAGTTTACCTAGGTTCAGGCCACCTTGCGGTGTAAAACCCTACGTCCTGCTTGAGTGGATTAGCCTCAGGAGGGCTTGAGTATGAACAAGTATAGTGGTTCTTGAGATCACGAGGAGAGCTCAAGAGGGTTAGGAGGCAAGTGTTCTTGCTCCTTAAAGATAAGGTGGGGTGTTCGAGATGAGGTCGATCTAGATCTCTCAGATCTGATTCGCTTCGGTTAGCTTGCCTCCACAGTGGAGACCGTAGCTACTTATATAGGCGGTCAGGGTCCTCTTCCCCTGAAATATTTAGGCGGGAAGGGATCCCACAGCGGCCATTTTGAGAGGGAACACAAGGACGTTCCTATCCTGACAAAAGCGGTCTCCTCCTGCAAAGAGAACAGACGGTGACGCGGTGGTGGGCTCGATGGTGACATCCTCCCTGTCGTCCTTGCTGTCTTCGGTCTTGTTGCACCGAAGGGGAAACCTTTGACTCGCCCCTCGGGAACCTGCGCCCGCGTTGTCTCCTTTGCATCAAAATGGCAACTGCGCCGCTGGCACGCGCTGGCACCCACTGGCGTAGTGCATCACTGCTCGCGTCACTACCTCCTCCTGAGGTACGCTTGGCCTTGAGTTCTCCGCCCCTCCGGAGCAGCCTAGCCGAGGCCGCTCCTGAGAGGGTCTTGGTGTCATTCTCCTCACGAGGCCTAGCCCCCTCGCGAGGGTCTTGAGCAGCTGGTCGATCAGTTGGGCCATACTAGGCCGTAGTAGGAGCACATCACGGTCCGCAGGCAGGCAAGTCTGGGTACCTTGGTTCCTAGGAAGCCGACAGTAGCCCCCGTGCCCAAGGCAAGCGCGGAGTTGGCTTCAGGGCGAAGCCTTAGTCGAGGAAGAATCGCCGCAGGCCCCAAAAGACTGCGGGCCAGGCCGGCGTGTGACGGTTGGATGGGACGTGGCGTCTCCGCTTCCCCAGGCAGCTTTGGTGACCGTGCGACTTGACAACTCCCCAGCATGGATGACGGGGTCACTATGGCTGTGACGCCAGTGACTGGCGGTTGGGGTCCTCCGCCCTATAAATGGGACTAGGGGGATCCCCCAGGCCATTTTCAAGTCAGCGCCATCTGCTTTCTTGTTCGCTCCCTATTCTTCTTCTCGCTGCAAGATCTCCGTGGCGCCACTAAGGAAGTCGTCCGCCGCGGAGAAGGGGAAGGCCTCGAAGGAGCTGGCCTCGCCGCGGCCGAAGAGGGGCCGTGGCCGCCCTCGCAAGTATGCCGCTACGCCCGCGGCGGCTCCTCAAGGAAGCGGGCGCGGCCTTCCGGGTTCCGACGCGGTCGCCGACGGGAGGCACGGCGCCTCTTCTCGTGGCGAAGGTGGTCGTGGCCGCAGTGGGGGAGGGGGCGCGAGACACCATCTGGGGGCTGTGCGTCCTCCGTGCCCACAGCTCCACTCCTTCGATGTGTCGTCGGAATTTGTGGTGTGGGCGGAGAAGCCTCCGGCTCCCCCACTCATTCGGCAACGTGCTGCCAGCCGAAGGCCCTGGCGGCCTCTGGCTGCAGACCGATGGATGCTGAAGTGGTGCTTCCTGGGTGGAGGTCGACGTTGCCCCCTCAGGCGACGTGTTTCTGGAGCGTGGCTGGCAGTAGTTTGCGCGCGCGCCGGCTGCAGGGGAGGTGCACACTCCACTTCAGGTATAACGGTGTCTCAACATTTTTCGTCAGGGTCTTCTCGGAGGAAAGGAGGCGCCTTGGGTGCTGTCCCGAGGACGACGACAGTGACGAGGGTGGCAACAGCGCCCGGAGGAGCAGCTCTTCCTCTGGAGACGAGCTTGGTCTTGGTGGGCGCCGCGGGTCCCCCTTCTGTGGCAGCAGCAGCTCCTCCAGCAGCGGCGGCTACACTGAGCCACCGCACCGCCGAGCTCGGCTCGGCGAGGGGGGAGAGTCGTCGCGCCGCCGCGCCCCGGTGAAGCGGGAGGAGCTGGAAGACTCCGACTGAGTGGCGGCAACGGTGCCGAGCTACGGATCAGCGGGTCAACCTCTGCTTCTTTTTTTTCTTCATTTCCTTCATGTATCGATATTTTAGGTTGCCTCGAGAAGGCGTGTAATGGACTATGGCATATGTATGAAACGAGAACTTGCTATTATGTTTTTGGTCTGGATGAGATTACTTAGCTTATGTGTTGCGACGTCTTGAGGTGAAGTGCTCCTGACTCATCGGTGTCATGAGCCCCCGACGGGTCATGAGGGTGGCTGAGTTCGGGGGGTTCTGACCCGTGGAGCCCCCGAGTATGAGTGAGCCGCTGCGGGCTGCCGAGGGCTTGCGCCCTTGGGCTTGCTTGAGATTGCCGAGCATGGATTAAGGTGCCAAGGTCTGAGCAGGCTCGGCAGAATAGGTTGTGTGGACTGAGAAGCCCGATGCCAGAGCCTCAGCAGGCTTGGCCAGGTGAGGTCATGAGATCGCAGTAGCTGAGAGCCAAGATCGACCGTGTCCCAGCCCCCACGTGCGAGGCACACGAAGGAGAACAAGCGGCGCAACCCCTGCCTGAAAAGCTAAACTTAAAATCGGCAAGAAAAAACTCCAAGCTAGACTCCCAACCAAATGCAAGAAACACGAGAACTTCATAGCACGGGGTAGAGGAAGGGATGATAGCCAAGGAAGTAGAAAAGGCTGACAGCCAAACACCAAGCCAAAAAAGGAAAAAGGTCGCGTCCGACCCCTACACTACGTCTTCTTCCCAGCGCGGAGCTCAGGACTGCCACTGGGACGTGGGTGGGAGCCCCGTCTGATGGCCCATAGGCAACGCTCAGGAGACTCCGAGGCGTGTACAGCCCCAACTCATTATTATGTGAGAGTGTCACGAGTGGAGACCTTCACGGGCACGGAGCCTTGATTACGGATAGAACCTCCTGAGGTGCTGAATGTTCCAGGAGTTCTGGACAGGTACCCCATCCGGCGTCTCCAGGCGCACAACACCAGGCCTAGAGACACGTGCGATTCTGAACGGGCCCTCCCACATGGGCGAGAGCTTGTGTAACCCCTCCCTGGAGAGGACCCGCCTCAGGACCAAGTCACCAACTTCAAGTGTTCTTGTGCGGACGTTGCGGCAGTGTTACCGCCGCATCGCCTGCTGATATCGTGCTGCCCTCAGCGCAGCTCGGCGGCGGCCCTCCTCGCCGAGCACGAGGTCCATCCGCCAGGTGGCGTCCTGGCGTTCCTCATTGAAAGCCAAGACCCATGGGGAGCGATGCTTGACCTCGTGAGGGAGGACCACCTCTGCCCCGTAAACGAGGAAGAAAGGTGTTTCTCCCATGGGTTTGGTTGCAGTGGTACGGATTGACCATAGCTGCGCATCTTGAGGGCACGCAAGACTTGTGCGTTGGCGCGTTCGGCCTATCCGTTGCTTCTGGGGTGAGCCACCAAGGTGTAGCAGAGATTGCTTATAAACTGCGAACCGTTATCTGTGATGATGCGGTTGGGGACCCCGAATCACCTCACGAGGCACTGGATCAACTTGACCGCCGACCCGGCAGGGATTGCGCTAATAGGCTCCACCTTTGCCCACTTGGTGAACTTGTCGATGGCGACGTACAGGAAGCGGTAACCCCCCGCCGCCCGGGGAAATGGACCCAGTATGTCCAATCCCCAGACCGCGAAGGGCCAGGAGAGTGGGATCCTCTGGAGGCCCTGCACTGGTTGGTGGATTTGCTTGGCATGAAATTGCCACGCCTCACAAGCCTGAACAAGCTCCTTAGCGTCGCTGAGTGTTGTGGGCTAGTAAAAGACGCTACGGAAGGCCTTGCCTACGAGGGTGCGGGACGAGGAATGGTGGCTGCAGTCTCCGCCGTGGATGTCGGTCAACAACTCGCATCCATGCTTCCTCGAGATGCACTTTAGTGAGACGTCATTGGGGCGCCTCCTGTAGAGCTCGCCATCTTGGATGCAGTAAGCCGAGGCCTGCCGATCCATGCGCTCTGCGTCTTCCTCCTTTTTTTGCAAGGTGCCGTGTAGCAGGTACATCTTGAGCTCTTTGGTCCAGCAACCCTCCTCGAGCTCCGCGGCGAGTAGTAGGCGGGCTCCGAAGGTGGGCCCACAGGGCGGAGCATCGGCTGCGGGCGCCGCTGGTAGCCCCTCCCAAGAGGATGCTGGCTCAAGAGTGGGCGGTGCTGCCGACAGCTTGAGCAACCGCTGCTCGAAGACACCTGGCTTCTTGGGTTCCCGCCTTGAGGATCGTTTGGGGATGTCGTCCACCTCCTTGTTCGTGCCCCTTCGCACGTGCTGCAGCTCCAGTCCTTGGAACCGCTTTTCCATCTTGCGCACCTCCTCCAGATATGCCCCCATGTGCTCGTCCTTGGGCTTGTATTTCTTGTTGGAGAAGTTGACAAGGAGTTGCGAATCGCCTTTGATGGTGAGGCGCTTGACCCCCAGTGCAGCTGTGGCCTTGAGACCAGCAATCAGGCCCTCATACTCTGCTATGTTGTTGGAGACCTTCTTGCCTTGCTAGAAGCAAAGCTGCACGGCTTAGTACAACTTGTCCTGAGTGGGAGATACTAACACGACGCCAGCTCCTGCACCAAGGCGCGAGAAGGCGCCGTCGAAGTGCACTGCTAACTCTTGAGCTTGCATTGTATTCCCTCGAAGAGGAAAGGGAGATGCAGCACAGTAGCATAAGTATTTCCCTCAGTTTTTGAGAACCAAGGAATCAATCCAGTAGGAGACTACGCGCGAGTCCCTCGCACCTGCACAAACAAATAAGATCTTCACGGCCAACGCGATAAGGGTTGTCAATCCCTTTACGTTCACTTACGAGAGTGAGATCTGATAGAGATGATAGTTTATATTTTTGGTATTTTTGGTTTAATAAAACAGCAAATAAAAGCGGTAAAAGTAAAGTAGATGTAGATTGATATGTTGAGAATAGACCCGGGGGCCATAGTTTTCTCTAGTGGCTTCTCTCATGATAGCGATATTCTACGGCGGGTAAACAAATTACTGTCGAGCAATTGATAGAAAAGCGAATAATTAAGAGACTATCTAGGCATGATCATTTTATATAGGCATCACGTCCGAGACAAGTAGACCGAAACGATTATGCATCTACTACTATTACTCCACACATTGACCACTATCCAGCATGCATCTAGTGTATTGAGTTCATACGAACAGAGTAACGCTTTAAGAAAGATGACATGATGTAGAGGGATAAACTCAAGCAATATGATGTAAACCCCATCTTTTTATCCTTGATGGCAACAATACAATACGTGCCTTGCTGCCCCTACTGTCATTGGGAAAGGACACCGCAAGATTGAACCCAAAGTGAAGCACTTCTCCCATTGCAAGAACTATAGATCTAGTAGGCCAAACCAAACCAATAATTCGAAGAGACTTGCAAGGATATTATGAGCACACATAAAAACTTCAGAGAAGAACCAAATATCTTTCATAGATAACCTTGATCATAAACTCACAATTCATCAGATTTCGACAAACACACCGCAAAAAGAGATTACATCGAACAGATATCCTTGAAGATCGAGGAGAACTTTGTATTGAGATCTAGAGAGAGATAAGAAGCCATCTAGATACTAGCTATGGACCCAAAGGTCTATGGTAAACTACTCACAACTCATGGTGAGGGCGATGATGATGATGATGAAGGCCTCCGTGGTGGATCCCCCTCCGGTGGAGCTCTGGAACAGGCTCCAAGATGGGATCTCCACGGGAACAGAAGCTACGGCAGTGGAATTAGGGTTTTCTCTCTGCGTATGGAGTTTCTGGGTTACGTGGACATATATAGGAAGAAGGAGGGTACCAGGGGCCACACGAGGAAGCCTCGAGGCAGGGGGCACGCCCCCCACCCTCGAGGGCCACCTCTTTGTCCCCTGACTTGGTCCTGAAGCTCCGCGTGCATGATTTTCTCCAAAAATATCACTCGCGAAGGTTTCATTCCGTTTGGACTCTGTTTGATATTCCTTTTCTGCAAAACCCTGAAATAGGCAAAAAAACAACAATTTGGATTGGGCCTTTGAGTTAGTAGGTTAGTCCCAAAAATGATATGAAAGTGAATGATAAAGCCCATTAAACATCCAAGACTTCATAAATAATAGCATGGAACAATAAAAAATTATAGATACGTTGGAGACGTAACAAGCATCCCCAAGCTTAATTCCTGCTCGTCCTCGAGTAGGTAAATGATAAAGAAAGAATTTTTGATGTGGAATGCTAATCAATATAGTTTCTCAATTTAATTCTCTTAATTGTGGCATGAATGTTCAGATCTGAAAGATTCAAGATAAAAGTCTATATTGACATAAGAAATAACAATACTTCAAGCAATACTAACAAAGCAATCATGTCTTTTCAAAATACTATGGCTAAAGAAAGTTATCCCTACAAAATCATATAGTCTGGCTATGCTCCCTCTTCATCACACAAAATATTCATATCATGCACAACCCTGATTTTAGCCAAGCATTTGTTTTCATACCCTATCTTTTCAAACCTTTCAACTTTCACGCAATACATGAGTGTGAGCCATGGATATAGCACTATGTGTGGAATAGAGGTGGCTGTGGAGAAGACAAAAAGGAGGGAGATAGTCTCACATCGACTAGGCGTATCAACGGGCTATGGAGATGCCGATCAATAGATATCAATGTGAGTGAGTAGGGATTGCCATGCAACAGATGCACTAGAGCTAAATATGAATGAAACCTCAACAAAAGAAACTAGTGGGCGTGCATCCAACTTGCTTGCTCACAAAGACCTAGGGCATTTGAGGAAGCCCATCCTTGGAATATACAAGCCAGGTTCTATATTGAAAATTCCCACTAGTATATGAAAGTGACTAAGCATGAGACTCTCTACAATGAAGAACATGGTGCTACTTTGAAGCACAAGTGTGGAAAAAGATAGTAGCAATTGTCCCTTTTTCTTTCTTTTCATTTTTTCTCTTTTTTTGGGCCTTTTTTTCTTTGGCCTTTTTTTTGCGGAGGGGCTTTATAGATTTAGCCTTTCCTCCCATGGGACAATGCTCTAATAATGATGATCATCACACTTTCATTACAACACGAAATTACAACTCGATACTACAACAACAAAGCATGACTCTATATGAATGCCTCCGGAGGTGTACCGGTATGTGCAATGAAACAAGAGTGACATGTATGAAAAGTTTATGCATGGTGCCTTTGCCACAAATACGATGTCAACTACATGATCATGCATGGCAATATGACAATATGATGCATGTCATATAAACGGAACGGTGGAAAGTTGCATGGCAATATATCTCGGAATGGCTATGGAAATGCCATGATAGGTAGGTATGGTGGCTGTTTTGAGGAACAATATTGTGGCTGGTTTGAGGAAGGATATATAGTGGGTTTATGGCACCGGCGAAAGTCGCGCGGTACAAGAGAGGCTAGCAATGGTGGAAGGGTGAGAGTGCGTATAATCCATGGACTTAACATTAGTCATAAGAACTCATATACTTATTGCAAAAATTTACGAGTCATTAAAACAAAGCAATCAACGCATACTCCTAGGGGGGAGGTTTGTAGGAGTTAACCATCACGCGCCCCCGACGTCCACACAAAGGTTGGCACTTTACAAATACCTCATGCTCTAACTTCGTCACATAGCGGTTCACCATACGTGCATGATACGGGACTCACTAACCTTAACACAAGAATTTCTCAATTTCATAATAACTCCACTAGCATGACTCTAATATAACTATCCTCATGTCTCAAAACAATTATCAAGCATCCAACATCTCATTCTATTCAATGCACTTGGTGTGAATTTTTTTACTACATTGACATTGGATGTTTATCATATGAAGACTAGTTTCTTTAGCCTAAACACTTTATCATGCTGTTTTAATAGACTCTCAAATAGATATAAGTGAAGCATTAGAGTTCAACAATTTCTACAAAATATTACCACCACCATGCTCTAAAAGATATAAGTGAAGCACTAGAGCAAAAACTATTCAACTCAAAAGATATAAGTGAAGCACATAGAGTGTTCTAATAATTTCTAGGCCATATTTAACTCTCTCAAATAGGTGTGTCCAGCAAGGATGATTGTGGCAAACTAACAAGAAAAGACTCAAATTATACAAGACGCTTCAAGCAAAACACATATCATGTTGGAATAAAAATATAGCTGCAAGTATAGTTACCGATGGATGAAGACGAAAGAGGGGATGCCTTCCTGGGGCATCCCCAAGCTTAGGCTTTTGATTACCTTGAATTTACTTGGGGTTCCATGGGAATCCCCAAGCTTAGGCCTTTGCTACTCCTTGTTCCATAGTCCATCAAAGCAGTACTCAAAACTTGAAAACTTCACAACTCAAAACTTAGACAAAATTTCTCGTGAGCTCCATTAGTATGAGTAAGCAAACCACTACTCAAAGGTACAGCAATGAATTCATTATTTGTTTATATTGGTGTTAAACCTACTGTACTCCAAGTTCCCTATGGTTCATATCCTCCAATATTACTCATAGATGCATCGGAATAAGCAAACAACACACGAAAAACAGAATCTGTCAAAGACAGAAAAGCCTGTAGTAATGTGCAGGGTTCGCCTACTTCTGGAACTCCAAAGAATTCAAACTAAATTGGTAAATTTGCGCAATTTGTCTACCAATCATCTACAAAACGAATCAACTAAAAATCACAATGCAGTAAAATCCCACGACTACTTTAGCGAGCGCTAATGATTCTGTTTTTCACAGCAAGATCATATAAACTTCACACAAGTCTTCCCAAAGGTTCTACTTGGCACAAACACTAAACAAAATATAAAACCACATCTAACAGAGGCTAGATGCAATATTTATTCCCTAACAGCAACAAAAACAAAAAATATAAAATTGGGTTGCCTCCCAACAAGCGCTATCGTTTTACGCCCCTAGCTAGGCACGATTTTAGTGATGCTCTCATGAAAGACAAGACTTGAAGCACAAAAAGAGCATGCTCATCTAAAGATTTCCCATAAACTAGTCTAGTTGGGGTTTCAGCACGAGCGCATAAGGATCGAAGATGATCCAAGTAGAACACTTTAAGGTGATTCATAACAATAGATTTTTAGCAAGCAAAGATGCAAGCAATTGAGGGCACATAGCACACAAGCAAACAAGAGACTAGCGAACGATAAACACACGGCGGAAGAAGGGAAAATAAAATGGCAAGGGTGAAGTGGGGAGAGGAAAATGAGAGGCAAATAAATGTAATGTGAAGGATAAGGGTTTGTGATAGGTACTTGGTATATTACTTTTGTGTAAGCCTCCCTGGCAACGGCGCCAGAAATTCTTATTGCCACCTCTTGAGCTTGTGTTGTATTCCCTCAAAGAGGAAAGGGAGATGCAGCACAGTAGCTTAAGTATTTCCCTCATTTTTTGAGAACCAAGGTATCAATCCAGTAGGAGACTACGCGCGAGTCCCTCGCACCTGCACAAACAAATAAGAACTTCGCAGCCAACGCGATAAGGGGTTGAAAATCCCTTTACGGTCACTTATGAGAGTGAGATCTGATAGAGATGATAGTTTATATTTTTGGTATTTTTGGTTTAATAAAACAGCAAATAAAAGCGGTAAAAGTAAAGTAGATGTAGATTGATATGTTGAGAATAGACCGGGGGCCATAGTTTTCTCTAGTGGCTTCTCTCATGATAGCGATATTCTAAGGCGGGTACACTAATTACTGTCGACCAATTGAGAGAAAAACGAATAATTATGAGACTATCAAGGCATGATCATTGTATATAGGCATCACGTCCGAGACAAGCAGACAGAAATGATTCTACATCTACTACTGTTACTCCACACATCGACCGCTATCCAGCATGCATCTAGTGCATTGAGTTCATACGAACAAAGTAACGCTTTAAGCAAGATGACATGATGTAGAGGGATAAACTCAAGCAATATGATGTAAAACCCATCTTTTTATCCTCGATGGCGACAATACAATACGTGCCTTGCTGCCCCTACTGTCACTGGGAAAGGACACCGCAAGATTGAACCCAAAGCCAAGCACTTCTCCCATTGCAAGAACTATAGATCTAGTAGGCCAAACCAAACCAATAATTCGAAGAGACTTGCAAGGATATTATGAGCACACATAAAAACTTCAGAGAAGAACCAAATATCTTTCATAGATAACCTTGATCATAAACTCACAATTCATCGGATCTCGCCAAACACACCGCAAAAAGAGATTACATCGAATCGATCTCCTCGAAGATCGAGGAGAACTTTGTATTGAAATCCAGAGAGAGAGAGAAGAAGCCATCTAGATACTAGCTATGGACCCGAAGGTCTGTGGTAAACTACTCACAACTCATGGTGAGGGCGATGATGATGATGATGAAGGCCTCCGTGGTGGATCCCCCTCCGGTGGAGCTCCGGAACAGGCTCCAAGATGGGATCTCCACGGGAACCGAAGCTACGGTGGTGGAATTAGGGTTTTCTCTCTGCGTATGGAGTTTCTGGGGTACGTGGACATATATAGGAAGAAGGAGGGCACCGGGGGCCACACGAGGAAGCCTCGAGGCAGGGGGCGCGCCCTGGGAAGGGGGCGCGCCCCCCACCCTCGAGGGCCACCTCTCTGTCCCATGACTTGGTCCTGAAGCTCCGCTTGCGTGATTTTCTCCAAAAATATCGCTCGTGAAGGTTTCATTCCGTTTGGACTCCGTTTGATATTCCTTTTCTGCAAAACCCTGAAATAGGCAAAAAAAACAGCAATCTGGACTGGGCCTTTGGGTTAGTAGGTTAGTCCCAGAAATGATATAAAGTGAATGATTAAGCCCATTAAACATCCAAGACTTCATAAATAATAGCATGCAATAAAAAAAAATTATAGATACGTTGGAGACGTATCATACACCACCAATTCATCTGGGGCTTCATCACTGGGGGCCAGCAAGCGATCCTCGCCAGCCCCCTGTTCCGGCGTGTCGGTCCATTCTGCCACAAAGTCTGCCAGATCCGCTCCTTTGATCGCTCGCGTGATGCTGAACTCCAACTAGAACGCTTGTAACTTGATGTTCCACTCAGCGACTCGCCCGACGACGTTCGTGCCCCGGAGCACCTTCTCGAGAGGGTACGACGAGACAACCTTGATGGGGTAGCCCTGGAAGTAATGGCGCAGCTTCCTGCAGGCAACAAGGAGCGCTAGGAGCAGCTTTTGAGGCATCGGGTAACGCGAGCGCGCGTCGCGCAGTACAGTGTTGACGAAGTACACAGGGTGCTCCACGAGGGTCAGTGTCGCAGGATCTTCAGGCGCTTCAGGAGTCTTGGGTGCTTCTTGCTGGACGGCGGGGTCATCAGCAACCGTGGTTGAATCTACCTCCGGAGTTGCGTCGGGGGGCGACGGAGTTCCTAAGGATGCCACCTTGCCCCGCGGCCTCGTGCTTCGCGGCCTCTCTTCGCGCTCCACCACCAATGCCGCACTGGAGGAGTGAGGCGTAGCGGCGAGATAGAGAATCATGGGCTCCAGGGGTCTTGGCGCCACCATAACCGGCGGCTGGTGAGGTATTCCTTGAGACTCCGGAAGGTGGCATCGGCCTCCGGAGTCCATTCGAAGGGCCCCTTCATCTTCATGAGCTTGAAGAACGGGGGGGCGCATTCGCCAAGCTTAGAGATGAAGTGCCCCAGGGACGTCATGCATCCCGCAAGTTTCTGCATCTCCTTCAGGGTAGTAGGCGGCTTCATTCTGTTGATGGCTTTGATCTTCTCCGGATTAGCTTCAATGCCCCAGTGCGAAACTAGGAACCCTAGCAACTTGCCGGAGGGTTTGCCAAACACGCACTTCTCCGGGTTGAGGCACATCTTCACTTTGCATAGGTTGGCAAATGTTTCTTCTAGGTCCTGGATGGAAGTCTTGGCCTCTTTGGACTTGACCATGATGTCGTCGACGTAGGCCTCCGCGTTCCTCCCGAGCTGACGGCCAAGGGTGATGTGCATCAAGCACTGAAAGGTGGTGCCCACATTTCTCAGCCTGAAAGGCATGCAAGTGTAGCAGTAGACCCCACAATGGGTCAGGAACGCCGTCTTCTCCACATCCTCCACCACCATGTTGATCTGGTGGTTGCCCGAGAAGACATCGAGGAAGCAGAGAAGTTCGCACTCAACCGTCGAATCCACGATCTGGTCGATGCGCGGGAGTGGGAACGGGTCCTGAGGGCAGAACTTGTTGAGGCTCATGAAGTCGACGGACATGCGCTCCTTGCCTCCTTTCTTCGGGACAATGACAGGGTTGGCCAGCCACTCCGGGTGTCGTACCTCCCATACGACGCCTGCTTCCTCTAGCTTCCGAACCTCCTGAACGATGAAGACCTACTTCTCCGGGGTCTGCCTGCATGCTTTCTGCTTGATAGGGCATGCGTTAGGACACACTGTAAGGTGGTGCTCGATGATGCGCCTAGGCACCCCGACCAAGTCAGCGCCCTTCCATGCGAACACATCCTTGTTAGCCCTGAGGAAGCTAACCAACGCTGCCTCTTGATCTGGGTCCATGCCCGTGCCGATGGTGAAAGTGGCTCCTGAGCTCTCCTCGTCCGCAGGCACCTGCTTCGTCTCGGACGGGTCCTGAGGGAAGAGCTGGTTCTTCTTGGCTGGCGTGGCTTCTGATGTCTCTGGAGCCCCCTCCGTACTTGAATGGGCCACGGCTGCAGCCCTGTAAGCGCGCCCGGGCGGCCTTGGGGTCCCCTTCGATAGTGATGACGCCACTGCTCCCGAGCATCTTGACGACGTTGTAGCCCGGGTGAGTTGCCGCCATGAGCTTTGCCAAGGCTGGGCCAAGGACGGCATTGTAGGCTAGGTGGATGGGTGCGACGTCGAGGTCGATGAGCTCTGTCCAGTAGTTAACGGGTGTGCTGAAGGTGACCGGGAGGCGGATCTGGTCGAGCGGGACGGCCAAGCCCACGACCCCCGAGAAGGGCTTGGTGGGGAGGAGATGCCTGTAGGACACGGGCAGATGAACAAAAGCCTCCGCAGAGAGGATGTTGAGCCCGGCACCGCCGTTGATGAGGGTCCTTGTGATAGCCACCCCGTAGATGGTGGGGGTACATATCGTAGGGAGGACATTCGTGCCGGCTGCAACTATGGTGCGGTCGCCGGGGCCGAAAGCGATGGCATGCCCCTGCGCGTCCCGCCCCCGCGGGGCCTCCTCCGGCTAGGCGGCGGCCCCGATCCGCCGAAAGTGTGACTTGAAGTGTCGGGCCGACGCCGGTGCTTGGGATCCTCCGATGATGTAGGCGAACCCGCGGCAGGGCAACCCCCCGCCTGCAGCGCCCAACAGCTCGTCGACATGGACCACCCAAGCGTCGAGCTCCTCCGTGGGTGACCGGTGTCGGAGCAGCTTCTGTGCCACTAAGAGTGCCGCCGACGAGGCCACGGGGAGCGAAAATGGCGAAACAGGCCGCTCCCCGGTGGCCCGGCCGGCGAAAACGTCGTCGGGGAAGGGGACGGAGCGCCCATGGGTGGCGCGGTCCGCCGACACCGCTTGGACGACGGGGACATCACTAGCCTCCACGCGGATGCGGTAGGCTGCGGCCACCATGGCAGTGTGGAGCAGGAGAGGGGAGGCGAGGTCGTCAGAGAGGCAAGATTTCGACACGCCCCCTACCTGGAGCGCCAAATGTCGGATTACGGGCTCCACAAACCCAAAGAAGTTCGAACACAGGGGCGTGAACGAAGATCTATCCTGCTCACGTCTACCTAGCGCCACGCCCTCGCCCGGTGGTGAGATTCAAGCAAGCAACAAGTAAAAGCACACACGAGTTTACCCAAGTTCAGGCCACCTTGTGGTGTAAAACCCAACGTCCTGCTTGAGTGGATTACCCTCGGGAGGGCTTGAGTATGAACAAGTACAGTGGTTCTCGAGCTCAGGAGGAGAGCTCAAGAGGGTCAGGAGACAAGTGTTCTTGCTCCTTGAAGAGAAGGTGGGGTGTTCGAGATGAGGTCGATCCAGATCTCTTAGATCTGATTAGCTTCAGTTAGCTTGCCTCCACAGTGGAGACCCTAGCTACTTATATAGGCGGCCAGGGTCCTCTTCCCCCGAAATGTTTAGGCGGGAAGGGTTCCCACAATGGCCATTTTGAGCGGGAACACAAGGACGTTCCTATCCTGACAAAAGCAGTCTCCGCTTGCAAAGAGATCAGACGGTGACGCGGTGGTGGGCTCGGTGGTGACATCCTCCCTGTCATCCTTGCGGTCTTCGGTCTTGTTGCACCGAAGGGGAAACCTTTGTCTCGCCCCTCGGCATCCTGCACCTGCGTTGTCTCCTTTGCACCAAAACGGCAACTGCGCCGCTGGCACGCGCTGGCACCCGCTGGCGCGGTGCGTTACTGCCTCCTCGTGAGGCAGGCTTGGCCTTGAGTTCTCCGCCCCTCCGGAGCAGCCTAGCCGAGGCCGCTCCTGAGAGGGTCTTGGCGTCGTTCTCCTCGCGAGACCTAGCCCCCTTGCGAGGGTCTTGAGCAGCTGGTCGATCAGCTTGGCCGTACCAGGCCGTAGTAGGAGCGCGTCACGGTCCGCAGGCAGGCAAGTCCAGGTACCCTGGTTCCGAGGACGCCGAAAGCATCACCAACCCAGATCCAACTCCAATTTTAATCCCCTCCTTCCCAATCTCCTTGCCACCATGGGCGATGTTGAACTTAAGGGGCACTTGACAAACTCTATTATTTCAACGGGCATCATTGAGGAGCTCGAGACGGCGGGTACATCCCCGCGATGGGCCAGTGTCATGCGGCGGCCACCAATGAGACCGGTCGCTGCGAAACCACCATCCCTCTTCCCAGGAGAGAGAGAGGGTGGTCTTCATTCCCCACCTCATCCGAAGTTTGGGGTTTCCCCATAACCCCTTGTAAGGGGATTAATGTTCTACTACATGGTGTAGATCCACCATGTGGCCCCAAATTCTAGTCTTCACATAGCCGCCTTCATCATTGTGTGCGAAGCGTTCCTGCGCATCGAGCTGCTCTTTGGCTTATGGCTGAAGATTTTTAGCATGAAGCCAAAAAGCAGTGGCTCCCTGCTCGCCAAGTGCGGTGGGACCATGGTAAGTAAGCTCCAAATGGTGCACTAGCTGTAGGGTGTATTTATAGAAACCATCAAGGTGTGGAAGAGGAAATGGTTTTACATAACCAATATACCTGCCCTTGGCTAGGCAAAGACTCCGACCTTCATAGTTGAGCCCCGAGGAGACTCATTTCCTGGATCAAGAAGAACCTTGACAGGGGGAACCCCGTCGAGGTCCAATTACTCCAAAAGCAGCTAGATTCCGCCATCGCCTAGAGCACAAAAAATTAGTGGATGTGCTCCACATCATGCTCTACCGTGGTGTTCTCCCTCTCTAGATCAAGGCTAGCCCAATGTGGTGCTATGAGCCCGAGCGTGAGGCAACTGTACGACACTTCTTCTATGCTGACCCTAAAGGGATGTGGACGACACTCTTCAAGCCCTCCAAAAAACTTCCCCGAAGAGGATGGATACATCAGCAGCTATACTATTGACAATGAGCCATCTGAGGTATGAAAATGTTTTTACTCATGCTTCAGTTCCTTCGACGGTCTCCCCATTCTTGACAAAGTAACATGCCTGATAATCTATAACCAGAAATGGTGAAACAAGGCCAAGAGAATGAAGTCCTTGTTGCTGCTTCCCGAAGAGGCCATGACCCCTCAGTAGGAGGCTCTCCTAGCACAGGAGCCCTACCAAGTTCTAGTAAAGCAACCGAAGAAGAAGAAGGAGGGCCTCTGCAGCCGAAGAGCTACTTCGAAGGTCAGGTCCAAAAGAAATCTCATTCCCTTTACACAATATGAGGAGGAAGAGAAGGAGGAGGACGAGGTGCCCTCTCCTAAAAGGAAGAGGGTGGCATCAGAGGACACCAAGGAGGACGACCCTTCTCGGTTCAAGAGGCTTTGGGAAGCCCACGTAGTCCCGCTAAGCCGATCTGCGGGATGTGTTGAGGTCATGCTTTCTAGTTCTTCTAAGGATGTGATCCCCGAGCTACGTCTAGAGAAGCCGTAGCCAAAGAGGTAGCCACCTGTCCTTCTGATGCATAACCTAGTTTTAACTGACATGCATTTAATTATGCTACCATAATTGAATTTAAAGCCCGCAACACCACCTCTCGGGCGAGGGCTCGGACAATGCCATCCCTCCACTTGAGATAGTAGAGAGCTCCTCAAGTGGGCGTGCGCATACCCCCTGCTCGTGATGAGCTTGAGGAGGTATCATCACATCGGGATGCTCTTGTGCCAACATAGTCAGCGGAGCCGATGTCCCCATGACCAAGGTCCATACCTCGATCCCTGAAGATCACGGAGATAAATCCACCTTGGTCTTTCAAGAAGTCGTGCTTAATCACCCGGAGTCTCTAGCCCTGGCAGCTCTATCACTGCCTAACCGTACGGAGGCGGCCACTACCTCTCTAACAAGAAGTAAGGCCGAGGGCACCTAGCCATGCATGGTAGGGTGGCACGAGGTAGTAGAGGCAGATCTTAAGAGCCCCTCGGTCTTGACCAAGCAGCATGCCCTTCTTGGCACGACATTCAAACAATTCTGGTCTATCGAAATCAGGATTGTGCAGGCCTTGATAAGCCTTTCACGAGGTTTTGACGTACGTCAGTTTGAATGCTTGTGTTTCGATTAATGTCAAGTATACCCAGTAGCCATTTAAGAACAAGTATTTGAAAAAATGTTGTGCAAAGACGCTAAAAGTTCTATCAACTTTCACATTTATGATTTTAGGGGCATAAGTACAGTAGACCTGATCCCTAAGTTAGTTTGAAAAACTGACTTGGGGTCGTTGTTTTTATTGTTAGGAAGTATTATGAAAAGTGAATATGAAGTAGCCCCCCAGACTCTTGTCGGATCGAGCATCCGATGAGAGGATCGATTCCTATTACGTGATCCTAAGTGTAGTTTTTATTGCAGGCATCTATCTCCACTTTAGGTTATAATTCCAAGGAATTGAAAAACTGAATATCAAGATCGCAAGGTCCAGAGAGGACATTAATCTACTCAAATGGCATATGGGTAAGGCACAAGGTAAGCTAAAAGAAAAACACTTTTTAGTTTTATCTTGCCAAAAACAATACTAGTCCTAATTGGAAGTGCATTTTGAATGTTTAATTTAGCCACCGTGACCGAGCTTGAATATCTCCGTGCGGAGCTAGTCCAGAGCGAAAAGCTCGGGAAAAGGACCAACCGCGGGTTCTAGAGGTGGAGTGGGATCTCAAGGCCTTGTTCATGGAACATGATACCCTCCAGGCCGATAAGGCGAAGGATACAACCAATATCAAGAGACTCAAGATGGCACACCAAGATGCCCAGGTTGAAACGAGGGTGAATAGGGAAGAACTTTGGCAAGTCTCCCAATAGTTGTCGATAAGACAATTTTATTGCAGTGCGTCTTCGGTGGTGGCCGCTTTTCTAAGCTCATTTAACTCTCTGTGTATCAGGTACCTTAGCAGACCTGCCGAGGAGCATAACATATGCGTGCCGACATTTTGACAGGTGCGATGACGCTGTTGACCAGAAGGAATTTTGGGTGCAATTTCGTGCGCCAATGCATCCGCCGCACCTCGGCGACCAGATGAAGCAGCTCATGGAGTGGTGGCGCATTGCTAGGCTAGCCATGGAGGACCTCTGCCGTGATAGCCCGATACCGATGCTCCAGATGCCTTCTGTTTGGGATATAACACCATAGTGTGTCCTACCCAAGAGGGGCCAGGTTAGACCGTTGGTGACTCATAAGCAAGGGCCCAAGTAGGCCCACGAAGACAAGATATGAAGGCCAGTTGCGGCTTACAAGCATGCTTGTTGAAGGCCCAAGACCCAGAGGCGACTCGAAGAGCTGAAGGTGTAAGCCGCCCAATGGTGACATGCCTAGTAAGGCAAGGCGACTTAGAACCGGAGTCAGTTACATTGCGTTACCCAACCTGGACTCTTGTAAGCCACCGGCCCTCGACCTGTGTATATAAAGGCGAGACCCGGCGACAGGTTAGGGACAAAAAACGATTGATCGAGAGCTAGGTCAAGCGATTCCACTCCCTTGTAATTGATACTCAGGAAATACAACACAATGTAGGAAGTAGGCTTTTAGCTCGCTGTGAGAGGCCGAACCTGGGTAAACTCATGTCTCTCGTCCCGTTCAACCTCTTTACGCGAACCACCATGATCATGGCCTCGCACTTAAGACCTTTCACAAGGGCATCTGTCGTGACAAAACCATGATAGTTGGCACCCACCATGGGGCTATGGCATGGTGGTTTCGAGTTCTTGAAGGACACTAAGGGGTCAAGGGATACTCCGTCAGCAGGATGATGAAGAGTCGCCGCGGTAAGATCTACATCGAGATGCTGGCTGGGGCCCCGAGGCCGACTCAATCGGGTACGGGTACCGGGTCCCCTTCGGCAGAATTCATGTCCTCATCGGCAAAATCAGCGACTCTATTACTAAGCCGGACACCTTCCCCAGCATCTTCGAGTCGGCTCGGTGCACGCAACCCGCCCGGGTCATGCCCTTCCGGAAGCATGTCGTCGTTGGTTTCATGCAGGGCTCGGAGCTTGTGGAAGATTCTACATCTGGTGGGGATACTCTTGTTTATTCGGATGGTGAGTCCTTGACTGAGAGACAGAGTGGATCTATCAGCTTCAAGACAGCGGGCTTGAGGGTTGTTCTGATGGTGATATTATTCCGGACCCCTACAAGCCACCATATAGGGTTGTGGTCTTCATGGCTGGCACACAGCCAGTGTAAAATTCTTCAACGGCTATGACTTGGATATTTGGATTGGCCGAAGCTGCATGTGCTGGCAGCTGAGTTGTACTTCCGACTCAAGTTTTGTCAGATCTCTTGAATTCTTTGAGCACACTTCTCGCTACAGAGGTTACTATGGATAATCAGGTGGAGCATAATTTAGAGATTTGAAGGATCTAGGAAGATACTAGTAAGGCTCGGGAGGACATCAACACAGAGAATGCCAGGATGGCGGAGGAACAGGCTGATATCGCAGCTGAGTCGCAGCGAGTCAAGGCGGAAGTTTGGCACTTGAGTCTGCATCAGAACACCACTAATGCAGTCTTCCAGAGGAGGCACCAGACCCGCCTGCCTTTGCATATGACCCCAGTAATTTTTTAACACCCTTGGAGTGGGTCCAGGTACTCCAGGTGTTCGGGTGGATCCTCAGATAAACCCATACGGGCCTGGAACTGGGGCGGCTGCTCAACCTCAACAACCTAAGCCGGTGCGGAGGGACGAGTGGCCGCCTAACCCACTCCCCAATTGCACTCCGCCTCAACGTTTTTGACACCACCACCTGGCCATTTTTCTAACCCGATGGATAACATGGTGGGAGCGGCAACACGGCTGGCGGCTATTCCAATCGAGGGTGAGTCACCGGTGGCCGTAGAGACTCGTAACGTGGTATATCTCTTTCAAACGGCTATTGCATAGCAGACGGCTTATTCATAGAGTTGAGATCGTGTTCACTCAACCCCTCGCCCTGGTCGAAGTTATAGCCGGCGTGTTGAATCGCCCGCAGTTTCCAACAGTGAGTGGGGTCGTAACCCGCCCCGTAATAATACCCTACCCCGTGATGATAATCCGCCTCAGAACAATGATATGCTTATCAATACTCAAGCAATTGTGGATAGTGATGACCACAAGTATAGGAGATCGCAACAGTTTTCGAGGGTAGATTATTCAACCCAAATTTTAGATTCGACACAAGGGGGTCAAAGAATATTCATGAGTATTAGCAGCTGAGTTGTCAATTCAACCACACCTGAAAGACTTAATATCTGCAGTAAAGTATTTAGTAGCAAGGTAATATGGAAATAATGGTACTGGTTTGGTAGTGATTGTAACATCATTAGCAACGAAAGTAACTTAGCAAAGATCAATATGCGACAGACTCATAGGCAATGGATCGGTGATGATATGTGTCCGATGATATTCATCATGTAGAAGCTATAACCTAGGGAACTGACAAACTAGCTCCAATTCATCAATATAATGTAGGCATGTATTCCGTATAGAGTCACACATGCTTATGGAAAAGAACTCGCATGACATCTTTTGTCCTATCCTCCCGTGGCAGCTAGGTCCTAATGGAAACAACGTGATATTAAGGCCTACTTTTAATAGATAACCGGAACAAAGCATTAGCACTAAGTGAATACAAGAACTGCTCAAACTACGGTAATCAATGGAAAGTATCCCAATTATTGTCACCTTGGCGTATGCAGATGATAACACACAATAGGTGTCTACAACTTGCAAGATCGGATCAAAAACACATATATATATATTCATGAAAACATAATAGGTTCAGATCTGAAATCATGGCACTTGGGCCCTCGTGATAAACATTAAGCATAGCAAAGTTATAGCATCATCAATATGAGAACATAGTTGATACTAGGCATCAAACCCTAACAAAACTAATTTGATTACATGATAAATATCATCCAACCCATCGCCCTCGAGAAAGCCTATGATGGAATTACTCACGCACGATGGTGAGCATCATGAAATTGGTGATGGTGGAAGGTTGATGATGATGATGACGCCGATGGATTCCACTCTGCGGAGCCCCGAACAGGCTCCTGATCAAGCCTCCCGATGAGGAACATGAGTTGGCAGCGGCTCCGTATAGTAAAATGTGATGCATCATTCTTCTCTAATTTTTACTCCCCGAAAGTGAATACATAGAGTTGGAGTTAGTGTCGGACGAGCTCCAGGGAGCCCACAAGCCTGCAGGGCGCGCCCTAGGGGGACACCCCCAGGGCTTGAGGTCTCTAGGTGCCCCCCCTCTAGTTAATTCTCGCGTTAGTATTTTTTATATATTCCACAAAAATTCTCCGTAAATTTGCAGGTCATTCAGAGAATTTTGATTTATGCACAAAAATAACACCATGGCAATTCTGCTGAAAATAGCGTCAGTCCGGGTTAGTTCCATTCAAATCATGCAAATTAGAGTCCAAAACAAGGGCAAAAGAGTTTGTAGATGTAGTTACGACCGATACATATGCACTCCCCCAAGCTTAACCCATTGCTTGTACTCAAGCAATTCAGTTGATAAATTGAAAGTGACAAAGAAAAACTTTTACAAACTGTATTTGATCATGTTTTTGCAAATATGTCTAGCCAAGGTTTAAGTTTTTAGCAAAGATTATAAGCTAACCATGTTCACAAGAAAATTTTGGTCTCATATTTACCCATATCAATGGCATAACCAACTTGCAAGCAATAATAAGATATGTGGGATGACAACACTTTTCAAAACAATCATGATATAATGGTATCTCGCTAGCCCTTTTTGAGACCGCAACACATAAATGCAAAGCACCTGAGAAAATGAAGGACTGACTAGACATTTGAAAGGATCAATATGGTTGACTAGATGGGGGTGAATAGGAAACTAACAATTTTTAGATTTTCTTGACCAAATTAAACTTAGCAACAAAATAGGTTGTCTAGATGTGCAACTACGTTGGCAAGCTATATGATGCAACATATACAAGTACAAAAGCAAGCACAAGGAACTAACACAATAAAGATTGCACAAGTAAAGGTAAGAGATAACCAAGAGTGGAACCGGTGGAGGCGAGGATGTGTTACCAAATTTCCTTCCCTTTGAAGGGAAGTACGTCTCCATTTGAGTGGTTTGGAGGAACAATGCTCCCCAAGAAGCCACTAGGGCCACCGTATTCTCCTAACGCTCTCACACAATGCGAGATGCCGTGATTCCACTATTGGTGCCCTTGAAGGCGGCGACCGAACCTTTACAAACAAGGTTGGGGCTATCCCCACCACATAATTGGAGGCTCCCAACGAAACCACGAAGCTTCACTACAATGGAATATGGCTTCGAGGTGATCTCAACCGTCTAGGGTGCTCAAACACCCAAGAGTAACAAGATCCGCAAGGGATTAGTGGGGGGAAGCAAATTTCTCTTGGGGGAACTATACATCTGGGCCTTATCAACCAATCCCTAGAAAATCAACAAGTTTGATTGGCTAGGGAGAGAGATCGAGCGAAAATAAGCTTTTGGAGCACTAATGGAGCTTGGGGGAGAAGAGGTAAGTCTTCTTGAGGACGAAGACCCCTTTATATAGTGGAGGGCATAAGTGAAATGTTATCCCCTTTTCTGCCCGCACAGAGAGGTACTACCGCTGGGTGGAGCGATACTACCGTGCTGCGCAGCGTTACTACCGCGGCCCCAGCGGTACTACCGCGCAGTGGAAAAGATGAGGCTTAGAAGAGGAGAGCGGTAGTAGCCGCGGTGGTTGCAGTGGTACTATGGCTTATAAGTGGTACTACTGCTGCTACTGCCACCGCTACTACCCTAAAATCCAACACGAGAAAATAACTGCTCGAACCGACACGGTAGCGGAGCCACACAGGAACGGTACTGCCGCATTTCCCCCAAGCGGTACTACCGCGCTGCGCAGTAGTACTACCGCTTGGTGGTCATAGGCGGTACTACCGCGCCAGCGGCGGTACTACCGCTCCCATCAACAAGACCTCCATGTAAGAGATGCGGAGAGCTCCAAGACAAGAAAGGAGCTGAGGGTGCCAAAAAGAAGTGTACGTGATGAGAACAGAAACGGTTGAACTTAACAAGATGTTCGTGATACGCGGCAAACAGGTCTGAAATCAGAAACGTGTGTGAAGACCTATAACAACACAAACAATCACTGCTAACATTCCATGTGTGTTGTGAGCAAACGATTGCTGGTATACAATTGCGAGTGATGGATGAAAACTTCACCGATGGGTATCATTGTTTAGTTCGTATGCGATGTGATTTTCTTTGTCCGCACAACATCTATGCTCTATCTACAGAGCATCAACATATATACTACAAAATACAGCATTGCATAACCAAATTAAGCATACAATTACACAAGTGACTACACACATAACATTTCCACACACCAAAGTAGGCAATTACATGCATACTAAAGTAGGAGAAATGAGGATCTAATCATCTACTTATTGTTGCCATGACGCTTGCCTTTGCTCTGCTTCAGGCTGGATCCCTGGCCGTTTTGGGGAAGGAGGCACTTCCTCATGTCAATGATCCGCCTATACATGTCGTAGCTCGTGTACGCCTATTTGGCCGCGTACACGATATGAGCTTCGTCGAGTTTCTCCATCCAGGCCGAGTGCCAGGCACGCTTATCCTTGTTGCATGAATCCTTCATGTCTCTGTAGTAGGGGTCGATGATGGCCTTGGCGAGGTGAACCTATGAGTGCTTCTCATGCTCCTTGCTGCCCCAGATCTTGTATTGGCCCTGGATGTCGACAAGACTCTGGCAAGGGATGCTCGAATTCTCGAGTGCCTTTACATCGTTGGTGATGTCCACCGTAGCGAACATTTAGTGGGGGCTGTTGACAAACCTGGCGAAACCCTCGCAAGGACTTGTGGCCAGGCATTAGTGGTAGATGAGGACGTGGTGGTGCACGCACATCTAGGCAACGGCGGCCTTGGGACGAGACCCACCACGAGCACGGGTGTATTCGAGGTCAAACCCGACCACCTTGTACTTCTCTTCGGCAAGAAACAGCTCCCTGATGTGGATGGAGTGCTCTACCAAAACCGGGTCGTTGGTGTACACCATCAAGAGGTCCATGAACTTTCTGTGGGTGTCCACCACGGCATGCATGGTGAACTGCTGCTCGTCGTCGGCAGCCACTCGAAGCGCCATTGGAGCCGCGTCGGATAACCTCTAAGATTTTATCGTGGTGGCTGTTCTTCTTGCAATGGTGGAGCGTGATCGAAAGGTTGGCCGCTCTAATAAATGGGGGCCGGCCGGCCTGTAATCGTCATGTCTTGTCACGACGTTCATATCGGAGGATTCCAATGCACCCTAGACAACACCGCACCGCACGTGTGGGCTCTAAGAGGTGACAAATGTATTGTCGGTGAGCCTGTTCCTGCGCTACCGTGCAGTTTACCGTGCAAGGTTCCCGCCCGACTAGTTTGGCCAAGCGTCGGATAGAAGTGGAAGAAATCAACTGTGTGCAATAATGTCGAAGATCACAGTCGAGTTAGCTATACAGATCATGTGCTGTGAGATCGACAAGGTAAACCGATTCGATAATGGTTAATAAAATCTAAGACCATTGCATATTAAGGTCAAAATAGTGCTACCAATATACGATTCTCATACGATGTCATTTCACCGATTGTACCACAAAAGCTCGAAATCTTACAAGGTTCAAATTCCAGAGTTATATGGCTCAAATTAGAAGATTACAAGGTTCAAACTGATATTAGAAATAAAATTCAGCTCATCTGCTGCAAACGCTCACACTGATCAGCTGAACATGGATATCAGAGAGGTTCAAACTTATATTACCACTTCTTAGTCCGGTTTCGAAGCCTCACAATTTTTGCAAAGGGGTCAACCACTGAGAAGTCATGTATGGGGTTGACACGAAGACTTCCGATTACTCCGTCATTTGAAGTTCCAAAATGAAATTCAGCATTTTTGGAGCCTATTCCATTCTGCCACAGGCACCGGTGCTGATCAACAAACCATTCATTTTTGCAAAATAAATGTAGTGAAAACCTCATTTCCTTCAGCACCCTTCCTCTGAGAACAAAGAACCTAGCGAATATAATCTCCGGTAAGGTCCCTCGGTAGGAGTTCAAAGTAATTTCTAACAAGATGCAGATCTAGGCATTAGACGTGATTTTTATATTCTATCACATTATCCACCACCGGGCCTAATCTTATCTGTAAAACAAGAAAACGTGTTAGTGCCTATTTGGTTTGCAGGATTTGTAAAATGCACTAATGTGCCATCTTTGATCTGACATGATTAACATGGGCAGATGAATCCAAAGGAGAAATGCTTATTGATTGTAAGCATATGGATCAAGCAACCAATATGGGGGGGTGGAACATGTATGTACTAAAATCCTCAAAAAGAATCCTTCAGAAATCGTAGTACATTGTCCTTGTAAACTTGGAAAAGGTGTCACAAATTGACCTCCCTTATGGATACCATTTAACAGGAAAGGAACATCACCTCGATAAATAGCTTCTCCAGGAATGGAAAGCATCTCAGGAAACTGACAACTTGCTCCAGGTCGGGCCCAATAGATTCTAGTGCCAAGACCTTCATTATGCACAGTTTCGGGGTCAAGCTTGTTGGAATCATTTTCTGAATGATAGACGAACAAACAACATTAGAATTAGAAATAATGTTAATTTGTAGAAGGAGATGTAGAAGGCGACGGTTGTACCTGAACGGGTGTGGATACAATAACAAGTTCAGAGTATTTGTCAGACAAATAGCCGACCACTGTCAATTTCGGCGCAGAAATGACATTGATTCATTTTGGACCTTCTTGATCAACTACAAGTAATTTCTCAAGTGCAGGTGTGTCCTGGATGACCATACCGTGGTACACATCTTGTGATGTCTTCCTGCCGCACCAGCAACACACATAAATAGTCCGGAGAGTCATGGAGGTGATGTGGAAGGTACTCAACCCATTGATCGCCTGAAGACGAAGGTACTCGAGTGCAGTACAGCCATGGAGCGGGCGCTCCATGTCACCCTTTGAGAGGTAGACGGCGACGAGCTCGAGGTGCTTAAGTCGTGGTAGAATAAGAGCGGGTGCGTCATGAAGGGGTGGAAATGGCAGTTCCTGAACTTGGCGACGCGCAGCGTGGGCGTGAGGCGGAGTGCGGACGTTGGCAGCGACCACATATGCCCATCATCAAAAGTGAGATCCTCGAGCTGATCTAGGGCGGGGATCGGAACCAGTCGTCAAGCTTGTCTCGGTCCTTGCCGTTGGAACGGAACTTGCCCATTCTAATGCCTTTGGTTGGGCCAAGGTGACTGCCGAGGATCTTGGAGAACGCATCCAAGCTTTTGCGATAGCCATGGCAGAGCTCGTGGGTGTCGATGAGGTCGATAGGGCTGGAGTTCCATAGGAGCGCCACCGCCGGGAAAGGAGGGTTGTCCGCGCCCCATATTTGATTGGGAGGACTCTCAACATATCGTTGGGGAGGCCGCTGATTAAGTCTAGGCCTCCCGGAGTCGCTTGCGGTTCTAGCTCGCCCTGCCTCCGATTGTTGGCAGCCCCATTCTCTACGTCCAGAGTCGCCTTGTCAGCGGCGCTTTCTGATAGAAATGGGAGTACAGGGAATATTTAGTTAAAACAGGGCAACAGAAAAGTGTATCGATAACTAGAAGTTATTAGGTAGGAATATAGTAAGAAAAGGGAATAACAATTGTTTGCTCAAATACTACACAATTCATTTGACATTGTTGGGTAAGTCAACATATGCAGATAGTTCAAAGGAAAACTTACTTCGAACAAAGTCTGGACGGATGATTTTGTCGGGGAAGTTAGCATATATCTCATGACCAGGCCCTTTTATGCGTAGTGCAATTTTAGTGCCAGCTTTCAGTACATAAAACTTTGCAATTTCATTCCACAAGCCAGTGCCAAAATAGGAGTCACCACATTCATCTAGTCTTATAGTAGAAACGATTGTAAATCCATGATTTGTGTGTAGTATGACATCCGTGGAGCCTTGATCTATGTAATGGGAAAAATTGTGCACTACATAATCTGTTTCATATCGAGGGATGTTCTGCAGAAAATGGTAGGATTGTCAAAGAAAATATGGTAACATCTAAATATGGGCCCAAATTGAAAGAATTGTACAGCAGTTGAAATCGAAGGACAAAAATATATAATTAAACAGATAGGGTAAAGATGATGTCATGAAAAAATGAGAGTAATCGAAAGAACAATACATCATTAATTTGCCTAATATAGAAAGAAGCGGGGAAAAATCCCCTATGACGTCTATGGTGCATGTGTCACCTTTTATCCAAATGTAGCAATATTTAGAATATGTTCAGGAAAGTAGGCCATGCCAACCGATTTAGGGTGAGGATGAACATACCGCGCGCGTCCTCAAGTTATCTGGTATGATGAGATGGAATCTCTGGCGGCGGTTGCAAAGTTCTAAAGTGTCGGCGCACTGTACATTCTATGAACGAAATAAAACCCTCAAATCAGCTCGAATAAAAATCAATTCACGGCGATTTCTGCGGGGTGATTAAAGGAGGCAGATGAACTGGGATAAGAGATGAGATAATATCTCATTAAATTAGTTACCTTGTCGTCCATGAGAAAGAACCCTCAGTACGGAAGACTCCCGAACCGATCGGAGCTGGGTCGACCGCGAGCAGCGTCGAGAAATTCGATGGTGATAGGCGGCGGCAAGCGGAAGTGGCGAAATGCGGTGGGCTTTCCGGGCAGCCTGGCGGCGGCGGCAGGCATCGAGCTAAGTGTTTACCGCCGTGATAGGCGGTGCCATGGAATAGATGTGGAGGAGCTTTTGCTGGTGTGAATGGGGAACATACCGGAGGGGCCGAAGGGGTGGCGGGCGGGGTGAGGGTTGTTGTGACGTAGTGATGGTGATTGTTTTCTTTTTTGTATTTTGAATTAGGTGGTGACGGTTTTCTGTCCCACAACGAATTTTGGGGGCGACGGTTGGCTATAGCGAACAGTGTGTGATTGACGGAGCAGGCAAAATGAAAATCATTGCACACGGTTCCAATTTTCGGAACCGTGTGTGATTGACGTACTAACTCCGTCCAGGTTTATTGGTCCCCGTTGTAATTTTTAACAAAATTTGTCGAAATATTTAACATACTCAGACATAGATAATAAGCGTACACGTACATAAGCATAGTTCAACCATAAGTACATAGTTCAACCGTCGTTAAGCATACTCATGTGTACATAGATCGATCCATCCCACGTCTCATATGACATGCTGCTGGCACGATCCTGAAGCTTCTCGAGGTACTCGGCGTACTCGCCGTGCGCCACCCTACGAGAATACTTCCGCTTGAAGGAGCCAGTAGCCCGTCCTCTTGCATGCGCCAGAACACTTAGATACGTGTCATGAAGCTTGTGGTTGCAAAATGGGCATCCATAGCCGCTGTTCTAGGTCCTAATACGCCTGTGATGCATTCCGCATAAAGCTCCCTTGGGATTCCCCTCTTGTACCTCCTCTGGGCATCTTCATCCTCGATGTCTACATCGTCAGACAACACCTATACAAATAGTAAAACAAATTTGGCATCAAATCATTGATTACATGCCGTGAAGTAGGATTAGGAATTTATGGCTATTTATTTATACATATCTAGAGATTATGGTTCGATTTTTAAGCATAGTCGTCTATGTATAGACGAATCTTGAAGAAAATAATGGCACAAACATATATAGGTCATTCAAAATCAATTGTCAAGTCCTGGCTAGGAATTATTAGCACCAACACTCACCCTAGTCAGATTACTAGAAGAAATCATTTGCATAGATGAAACAACTAATCACTTATCACATGTACCATTCAAACAATCAATACACTACATGGATCTAACAAAACTTAATCAGATTTCATGGATTGGGAGAACATAACCACATGATTTCTATTCCGAAAAGGGGGAGGCAGGAGTAACCACAGAAACCCTATGATCTATTTGACACATAAATGGGTATAGATGACTAACCAGCTGTCCGTCGTCATCGGAGTCGTCGCCGGAGTGGTTGTCAGAGTCGTTGCCGGAGTGGTCGTTGGAGTCGATGTAGAACCCCGCCTCTGGCTGTGGAAGCTCGACACTGTCGACGACGTCGGGGTGCAGCGATAACTCCCCGTCGGTAATGGCAACCTCTATCTCCATCTCCACGCTGTGCTCTGGCGCTTTAGCAGCCCCGGCATCGCCACTCCCTCTGATGGGGCGCTTCAGCGGCATGCTCTGATGGCTTTGAGGACTGAGGGCGGCGTCGAGGATGCAAGCAGAGAGAGAGGATTGTGTGTGTGTAGCGTGGATGGGGAGTGCGGCCGCTCGGGCGCACCATTAATATGGAGTAGTGGGAGTTGTGGGAGAGAGGCGGGCGGTGGTCAAACCGATGGCTCGCCTACCGGTGAGCCTGCACACCGAACTACTGGCATGCCTACCAAAGTTTCACACAGCTACTCGCATGCCTCTTGATGACACTACGGGGCGAGCACGCCTCCGTCAATTCACACACCTACACGCACGCCTCCCCGTCTGCCTACACGGGGGACTACTCGCATGCGTCCCGTCAACTCACGCCTCCTCGTACGCTACACGGGTCGCGCGGCGGCACGTATATTGTTTTTCTATTTGGATGATTAACGATGTCGCTTTATTGCTTAACCGAAGCATGGCACGTATCCATTGTTGGTCTAACGCTCACGGTTCGAATAAATAATCCGTTTGGGATCTTGGTTCCCAATTATTAATAATCTCCTGTCTGTAATTAGATAAATATAACATCAAAACTGGTCTCAAATTTGACAAAATAAAGTATAATGCCACCTTGTATTGGTGTCACATGACAACACGATAAGTTTCCTGAACTTCAAATAAGATTTGGATGTACTAGAATTTAAAAATCAAGATTCTCAATGTTTCAAATTTGTTTCACGGGGAGTAAACATGTACCCAGTGAGACGCATGTGTTTTTGCAATCTATTTAGGTGCACTGTCATGCGTGCATGTAGCTCAAATTTGATGTTTGCACATTATACCCGTAGAATATCAATCAATCAATGTACTAAAACGTCTTAATGTTCTCTGTGATTTTTTTGAAATTAAAACTTCCCTCCTTTGGTAAAATATATGTTCACCGCAGGATAACTAATTTAACAAGCATCGTAATTGCGGTGGATTCGCGGTGTGTGTGTGCGTGTGTGCGTCTGGGGGTGGCGGGTGGCTCGCAGTACACTACGAGTTGTGAGCCACCATGTGGGTTGGCCGTCTTTTTAGGCAGGTCGGTGCCACATCAGAGTCGTGAAATCGTTATTTAAAACATTACACAACGCTTTCATACGTAAATGTTTTGGCCACATGCAGTCGATGGTTGTCCTACACGACACTCAATACTCGCGTGTGACGCTTTCTGTGGGCCCGCGAGGTCATCGTTCATTACTTTGACAAACAGCCGGCAGTGAGGTTAATTTGACCTGCAAGGTAGAATCTTTTTTGTTTGTGTTATGGTGGTATATAGTACGCGTCAAAGAGGTGGGGGGGGACTAGCATATATACTATACGTACGTGTCCGTGAGCAAGTACACCTCACTTAGTGTCGGTACTTTTGTGTTACCGAGGCACATGCCACATCAAATTTGTGAAATTGGTTATTCAAACATCACATAACACCTTGGGTGCGAGGCGTTGGGCTCTAACTGAACCCGAGCGAGGTGTTGGGCTCTAACTGAACCCGAGCAATTGCACTGCAGGCTACGTGTTATAGAACCCGAACGGTCGATCGATGGCTATTAACTGAACCCGATCGAGCGATTCCTTCGCTACTGCAGCTAACTAAAGCCGGTCGATGATGCCTCTGCATGAACAGTGGGCGTTGCTGGGGGGTTTGGATGAACTGTTCCCGGTGGGGGTGGATGAATAGGACCCCGTGGTGTTGCCTCTGGATGAACAGGACCCCGATCGATCTAGCCGGTTGGGGCTGCATGAACAGGACCCCCTGGACGGCTGGATGAACAGGACCACCTTATGGAGGGCAGGATGAACACTAGAGGGTGGAGGGCTGGATGAACAGTAGACCGTGGAGGGGTGTTTGAACAGGAGCCCGTGGAGAGGGCTGGTTGAACAGTAGCCGGTGGAGTAGCGCGCGGTGGAGGCTGAGCAGTCGCAGGTGGAGGCTGGAGGAGGTCGACGGTGGATGAACAGTAGCCCATGGAGGCTGGAGGGGGTCAACAGTGGAGATGAACAGTATCCCGTGGAGTCCCGTTTTGCGGTACGCCACACCCCTCCCGATGAACAGGACCCCCGTTTCGACCATACCTCTCCAACACAAGTCCGTTTCCTCCGTTTTGCCGTACGCCACACCCCTCCCGATCAACAGGCTCCCCGTTTCGACCGTAGGAGGTCAGTTTCCTCCGTTTTGCGCCAGACCCCTCCAGATGAACAGGATTCCTTTCGAACGTGGCCGGTCGAACACAAGGCCTTTTCCTCTGTTCTGCGATACGCCAGGCCTCATTTCCATCGGCTGTTTCGTCCAAGCCCTCCAGATGAACACGACGACGCATTCCGTTCCGATCTAGGCAGTTGGCTCCCCATGAACACGACGATGACGCTGCTTCTCCGTTCCGACCCAACCATGTATACGATCCCTAGCCGTACATACGCGCGAGTAGGTGTTCGAGACCCAGCCCGTATGTACGTACGTGGCCGTATTTACTTTCTTGCACCCTGGCCGATGTACGTACGTGTACATGCTACATGCGCGCCTCTGCTACGACACGTGTGCGCCTCTACATCGACCGGTATGTATGTACACGTTTGCGACCAGAATGACAACGATACATACACTTCGACCAGGTGGGTCCCGACTGTCAGGCACTTCCTTGCGTGCGAAGATGTAGCTGGTGGGACCAAGCAGTCAGGGGGCAAATTGCTTTTTTTTGCCCGGACGCACTTCCTTGCATGCGAAGATGTAGCTGGTGGGTCCCAGCAGTCAAGGGGAAATATTTTTTTGCGAAATACGGTGGCCCGTCCGGTGGGTCCCCGATGTCATGTGGAGGAATAATTATTTTGCGAGTAATAAGGAGGCACTTCCTTGCTGCGGCAGTGGACCCAACTGTCAGCCTCTCCACGTACAGTACTCTTCCGATGGAAGTCGTTCCTTGACCACATTGACCACACTGCGCCGAGAGCACCAGGGCGGTGAACGACGGCGTGGCCTAGGAAGGGGACGACGCGGTGCCGGGGAAGATGCGACAATGGAAGCCCGCGCGGAGAGGAGTACGAGGGTTCACTGGTTCGGCTGCAGTGTGAGGCTGCCGTCGTTGCAAGTCCTGGCCAACGGTGGCAATAGTAGGGGCGGTGAGGCCGCCGCGGTAGCACAGCCGGCCACGGGAGGCAGGAGCATGCGGCATGACCAGCGCTGCTTTGGGCGGCTAGAGCAAGAAGACAAGAGGTTGAAGAAGCACAACAGCCGTTGGATGGACATCGTACGGTCAGTGGAGCTAGACTCGTTCACATTGACTAAGTTGACAAAGCACTCCGTCCTCGTCAACTTAGTAGGCCCACAAGTCAGCCACCCACCAAGGTGGATCCCAACTAGCAGGGGGAGTATTCATGTTTTTGTGCGTAATAAGGTGGCACTTCCGGCGGGTCCGAGCTGACAGCGGGGGGAACGTTTTTTTTGGCGAAATACGATGGCCCATCCGGTGGGTCCCAGCAGTCAGGCGGGAAACGTTTTTTCGCCAAATACGGTGGCCCGTCCGGTGGGTCCCTACTGTTAGGTGGAGCAATAATTATTTTCCGTGTAATAAGGAGGCACTTCCTTGCGGCTGCCGTGGACCTAGCTGTCAGCCTCTCCACGTATAGTAATCTTCTGATGGAAGTCGTTCCTTGACCACATTGACCACGCCGCGCCGAAAGCACCAGGGCTGTGGATGACGGTGAGGCATAGGAAGGGGACGACGCGGAGCCGGGGAAGACGCGGTAGTGGATGCCCACGCGTAGAGGAGTATGATGGTTCACTGGTTCGCTGCGGTGTGAGGCTGTCGTCGCCGCAGAATAACAGGGCGTGTGGGTGAGCAGAGGGATAGCCTGGTCAGCGGTGGAGTAGTAGGGGCGGTGAGGCCTCCGTCGCATCGTAGCCGGTCACGTGGGGCAGGAGCATGAGACACGACCGGCATTGGTTTGGGCGGCTGGATCAAGAAGACCAAAGAATGAAGAAGCACTACGTCCGTTGGATGGACATCGTACGGTCACTGGAGCTAGAATCGTGCATATTGACTAAGTTGACAAAGCCCTCCGTCCCCGTCAACTTAGTAGGCCCACAAGTCAGCCTGCCACTATACTGGGTCCCAGCTCGCAGGGGGAGTATTCATTTTTTTTGTGAGTAATAAGGAGGCACTTCCTTGCGTGCGAAGATATAGATGGTGGGTCCAAGCTGTCATCGGTGGTAACAATTTTTTTCGCGAAATAGAGAGGTCCTTTCGGTGGGTCCTAGATGTCAGGTGGATGAATCATTATTTTGCGCGTAATAAGGAGGCATTCCCTTGCGTGCGGCCGTGGACCCAGCTGTCAGCCTCTCCACGTACAGTCCAGTTCAGATGTATGTCGGTCGTTGACCATGTTGACCAGGCCGTGCCAAGAGCACCAGGGTGGTGGACGACGGCGATGCGTAGGAATGGAACGACATGGAGGCAGGGAAGACTCGGCAGTTGTTTCCCACGCGGAGGGGATTACGACTGTACGAGGGTTCACTGCTTCGTCTGCCGTGGTCGGAGAATAATAGCAGGTGTGGGTGAGTAGAGGGATGGCTAGGCCAACGTTGGGAGTACAGTGGGGCGGTGAGGCCTGCGCGGCAGCACAGCCGGCCGCGGGGAGGAGGGAGCAGGCAGTCCCGCTGGCGCTTGTTTGAGCGGCCGGAGCAGGAAGAGCAGAGATTGAAGAAGCACAACGGCCGTTGGATGGACATCCAACATTCACTGCTTGTGCATCAACCTTTTTTTAGGAAAGCCTCAAATCTGTGGAAACCATCATACAACCCATCTGCCGTTATTTCTAGTAATTTACAGCCCATTTGCTAATTCTTAAGGTTTTTTTGGAGCCCATATTTTTTTGTTAGCATTACAGCCCATATTGTGGCCACAGGTAAAAAATTATACGAAATTCTGCATATTTCGGTGCGGTCCAAACTGTCTTTTATCCCAAAATTTTGAGTCATGTTCAAACTGATTTAAAAAATAAATGTATATCAATATAAAATCCAGCAAATTGTCCATGCATAAAAATCAATGCAATTTAAAATCTTGAAATGAAAAAAAAAAGAAATTTGAAACTAATTGTCGTTATGATGTGTTTTAAAAATGTACAACCCATTTCTCATTAGTAATAGACTATTTTCTCACCCAGCCGAATGAAGCTCTTCTCATCTTGAAAGAATTGCAGCCCAACAGGCCTAACAAAGCGACTTACTTGGCAAATCACAAAAAAATTGGGTTGTGGCCGTGGACCCAGCTGTCAGCCTCTCCACGTGCAATACTCTTCCGATGGAAGTCGGTCGTTGACCACATTGACCACGCCGCGCCGAGAGCACCAAGGCGGTGGACGACGATGAGGCCTAGGAAGGGGACGACGCGGAACTGGGGAAGACGCGGTAGTGGATGCCCACGCAGAGAGGAGTACGAGGGTTCACTGGTTCGGCTGCAGTGTGAGGCTGCTGTCACCGTAGAATAACAGGGGGTGCGGGTGAGTGGAGGGATGGCCTAGCCAGCGGTGGGAGTATTATGGAGGCAGTGAGGCCTCCACGGCGGCATAGCCGACCACTAGAGGCAGGAGCAGGCGACACGATTGGCGCTGCTTTGGGCGGCTGGAGCAAGAAGACCAGAGGTTGAAGAAGCACTTAGGCCGTTGGATGGACATCGTACGGTCACTGGAACTAGAATCATTCATATTGACTAAGTTGACAAAGCCCTCAGTCCCCGACAACTTAGTAGGCCCACAAGTCAGCCTACCACTGTGGTGGGTCCCAGCTGGCAGGGGGGTATTTATTTTTTTACGCGCAATAAGGAGGCACTTCCTTGCGTGCGAAGATATAGTTGGTGGGTCCGACCTGTCAGCAGAGGGAACTTTTTTTCGCGAGATACAGAGGCCCTTCCGGCGGGTCCCAGATGTCAGGTGGAGGAATCATTATTTTGCGCGTAATAAGGAGGCATTTCCTTGTGTGCGGCCGTGGACCCAGCTATCAGCCTAATCACGTACAGTCCACTTCCGATGGATGTCGTTCGTTGACCATGTTGACCACGCCGCGCCGAGAGCACTAGGGCGGTGGACGACGGCGAGGCCTATGACGGGAACGACACGGAGCCAGGGAAGACACGGCAGTGGCTGCCCATGCGGTGGAGAGTACGAGGGTTGACTTGTTCGGCTACCGTCGTCGGAAAATAACAGGAGGTGTGGGTGAGTAGAGGGATAGACATGCCAGGGATGTGAGTATATGATGTGGCCGTGAGGCCTGCCCGGCAGCACAGCCGGCCACGGGAGGCGGGAGTAGGCAGTTCCGACGGCGCTGGTTTGGGTGGCTGGGGCAGGAAGATCAGAGACTGAAGAAGTACGATTGCCGTTATATTGACATATAACGGTCTGACGCTGGTAGATCGATTGTTGACTAAGTTTATTTTTTGATAAACCTCGTGTACGCATGAACTTAGTAGGCCCACAAGTCAGCCTCCAAATCTGTGGCAGACAACATAGAGCCCATTTGCTATTTTTTAATAATTTGCAGGCCATTTGCTAATTCTTAAGTAATTTATTTCAGCCCATTTTCTGCCTAGGACCACGGTCAAAAATTTCAACCTTATTTTGCATATTTCGGTGGAGTCCGAACTTTTGTAATCCCGAAATGATAAACATTTTTAAGAACTTATTGATTTGCCAAAAAAATCATTTTGTTTTTGTAAGCAAATAAGACGTGGAACAATTGAGTTGGTTTAAGGGAAAACCAGTGGTAAAAAAATTCAGCGCTGGGAGGGAAAACAACAACAACAATAAGGATGTAAATATGAAAAGTGAATTTTATGTATTTTCAATATAATGATACGTGTATATGAACTAGTAAAACTATAGGTAGAGATTAGAAAACGGATGTAGGACATACATTTCAAGAGGAAAATAGAACTGGGCTGTGTGTTTGATTTAGTAAAAAAAGTGCATGCGCATGTTGTAAGACAAAATATAACTAACGCTGGCGGGCCAGAGGTCGGTAGATACCTGCTAGATCTTTGTGCCCCGTTGTCGTCATGGGCTTGGCCTGTTAAAAACAAAACCAAGCCTAGGCAGTCTACAGACCAGTTGAAACTTGCTCGACCTGAAAAAAAATATACGTGCTCAATAAACGAGAGAATTTTGCAAGTACAGACTGATAACTGGGATGCAACATGGATATTTATTTTTTATCGTGATATTAAGAGCGTGCACTTGTTTCGAAAAATTTGGAGAACTGTGAATTCGAACGGCAGGTGCTTATGCTACCCATCAAATAAAAATTAGGTGCCAGAAAATTCGTTTCGAAACAAATGATTCGGCTTTATATCCACATCGACCCTCGGCATGATGGTTAGAAGCAAATGCCAAGTTCATACCAAAAGATCGTTAACAACAATACCAACTTGCGAACGACAAGGTAGTACAAGTACCAATACCAAACTAACTTATAATCTTTTTACTCCCGGCCCTAGTGTTCGTCTGGTAGAAAATTTTGCAGAGGACCAGCTCCCGCTCCTTCTCTTGCTCCAGGTCCCCGAGGTGGTACTGATGCATCACCCAGTTGGTCCTCTGCAGGTCGAATTTCTTATTGGTTAGCAGCACCAGAACCTTTTTGCTGCCCGTCTGCCGGCCATTGACCATCACCGGCAAGGTATTGTCGGTGTTGTGCCACGTCGCATGGATGCCGCACTCCAACTGTAGCTTGCCATGCATCCATGTGCCCCTTTTGAATGCCCTGGAATTGCGTTGGAAGAAATGCTTGCTTAGGCCACTCAGTGTGATACCTGCAGTATTGTCGAATACAGGTTTTAGTGTACGTAGTTGGTATTTTCATAACATCTTTGGCATGTTGCAGTCACTTGTTTCACTTTTTATTAACTATCAAATTGTAATTGCTTCACCAGGTCTGCGTCTAAAAAGGAAAATAGAGCTATAAACAAAGGAATGTGTTTGTGCAAGTAGACGGCCGATCGGTGTCCTACTAAGAAGTTTCTCATGATGGTTGTAGCATATGCCGTGCTCGCTATCGATGGTTGGTATGAACAAATCGATGAGAGGGTGAGATCTCGCGCTGTCAGCACTCACTTTGGCCTCAAGGTGCTTGATCAGCTCCTGATTCGTGGGATCGAACTTGACGCCAGCCGACAGCACCGGCCAATCCTTCTTTGACTTGCATGGGTTAATTCTAGTTATATGGTACTCAATGTATGATCAATCGACAGTTGTAAGTGAATGCTTAAAGATTTCAACAGATAAGTGGTACTCCAAATCTGAAGTCCAGAATACCTGAGCACGCCGCCGGGATTCTTGTGTCACCTCACGCCCAGCATGTTGTCACGTCAATTCAATGTGTGGACATGATGAATAATTTGACCGACGTATACTAGTACTGCTACTCTACTACTTACTAGTCGTATTAAGTGTCACATTTTAACCATAGGTTCAACTAACAAGTATGCACTTGAAGCCTAAGTGATATATATACTGCACAACATCTCCATCATCATTATCAGTACATCATGCACAGGCAAGTTAGGATGCACTTGATCTGAGAAAGGTATCTATCCTTCAAACCAGAGGAGTGCTTCAAACTAACAATAGTCGATAATATCCAAAAAAAATAGGGTCCTGCTACAGCAGCAGAATACATGGCTCAGTCTACATATCAGTACGAATCAAATTGTGCATATTTGATGTTGGCATGAACCACATCGCCGCATGTCAGGTTTGTGTCGACGAATCTCTGGATATGGTGATTCATGAAACCCATGGTATGATGTGTAAACACAGTCCCCCCTGGCGAATGGAAGTTGCATAGCACGGTAATCATCGCCGGTGATATGATCGATGATTGATTGGATGATCGGATAATTGAGCCAGAGGAACATGGAGTGGTCGCCGAGGTTGTAAACCCGCCTCCAGTTGAATACGCCTGGCCCAACGGAGTTGGGATCTTTCTCGAACACGAAGCAGCCATAGCCAACACTGTCACGAACGCCCCATGCATTGTACTGCATGTGGTTTGATGAAATGGTTTGGTCAATTTGGTACGTGCAAATGAGCATCAAATGACCATTGTCAGCTGAACGAGCCATAAATCACCACCCATCGGCTGGTATGATTCCAGGTCCTGGAATCATGAAGGCCAGTTCATTTGCGTCTGCTACAACAATTCAAATTGGAGACCTGATACGTCCAAAACGTATCTATAATTTCTGCTTGCTCCATGCCACTTTTGGGTGATATTGCTATGATATTCATACACTTCCATACACTTTTGATCATATTTGGACTAACCTACTAATCCAGTGCACCCCGGTGCCAGTTTCTGTTTTCGGCTGTTTTTGTATTCCAGGTTTTCACATTACGAGAACTGCCAGGAAAAATCCAGAAAAAATATATAAAAAATCAGCGTTCCAGGAGCTACCGTGCGGCCAAAGTACAGCCGGGGGGACCCACAGGGGCTCCAGGCGGCCTGTGGGCGCGCCCCCCCTGGGCCGCGCCGGGGGGGCGCCTGGGCACCCCTGACCCCCTCTGGTGGCCCCCTTTGGCATATATTTAAAGCGTGTCGAGGAAACCCTGATTCCGGAACCCTTTTCTCCAGACGCGATTCCGATATCCGCCGCCATCTCCATCAAGCTTCGGGGGACCAGAATTCCTGCGCCGGCACCCTGCCGGGACGGGGAAGAGCCCCCGGATCCATCTCCATCGACGTTGCTTCCTCCCTCCATGATGCGGGAGTAGTTCCTCCTCGGGGCTGAGGTTCTTACCAGTAGCTATGTGGTCAATTCTCTCTCCCATGATGTGATCTTCGTTGTGATCATAGGCTATGTTAATCTAAGATATTTCCCCTTCGTCTATGTATTGGATTGATGTACTCACTTGTCTTTATCTAGTATAATCCCCGAGACCAAGGTGACAGCGGTCTATTGGACATGGATTAGAACAATATTTTCATGAGTGATTTCCTCTCTTGTGTGTTGATTGAATATTGAGAGTCTTTTGGTGCTTGTCTCTGACTATCCTTTAGATATGTTATGGTGATTGTGGGACTCTCTTTGGATGGCCGCGGTGACATTGGGAAATCCTTAGATTGAGAACTACGAACTTTGAGGTGTGCTTTTGTAGCCCTACATAATTCTCGCCCTCTCTTGACCACGAAGGAATGATCTCCGAGTGTGTCCCCTTTGCATGTTTTATGGAAAATATCATGTGATTCGATTATGTTAATGTTGTTGGGAGTTGCCACTAGTGAAAGTACGAACCTTAGGCCTTGTTTCCACCATTGCAATACCGTTTGTGCTCACGTTTACTACTTGTTTGCTTGCTGCACTTTTTATTACATATTTATATTACCTTGTTTTGCCATCCATATCACTTGCCATTTAACATCTCTTCGCCGAACTAGTGCACCTATACATCTGACAAGTGTATTAGGTGTGTTGGGGACACAAGAGACTTCTTGTATCTTAGTTGCAGGGTTGCTTGAGAGAGACCATCTTGAACCTCTACTTCCCTGAGTTCGATAAACCTTAGGTCATCCACTTGAGGGAAATTGCTACTGTCCTAGAAACCTCTGCGCTTGGAGGCCCAACATAGTCTACAAGAGTAGAAGCGTCTGTAGACATCAAGACCAAAAGGACAAAAATAAACAATCATGTTCAGAGTATGTGTGGAATTAAGATTATTATAACAGTGACACATATCATAGATAGAGAATTGCAATGTCGTGGTCATAATCATACCCCAAGTTTAAGAAAAAAGCCAATGGCTTTCATATTCTAGCAATATATCATGGTTCAAACATCATGTAACAATGAGAGGAAAACAAATATGACATGGCCTACTCATATTCTACCATAGCACTTACTACAGTTATCATATCAACTCTAAGCAATAACATACGTTGTTATAAAAATCCTGGGAATGAGAGTAACATATAGCAATCATGAGGTTATACTCATAATATCTATTCTAACAATCATTAGATACCAATTGTTCTCATATCAACTCTAACAATAACATGTGTGGTCATAAAAATATAGGAAATAAGAGGAACATATAGCAATGATGTGGTTATAGACATACTACACATTCTAAATTTGTAACAATGAACATGCAGTCGTATTCTTAAGGTAAAGATGAGATGAGATGGAACAATTACACGACGATAGATTCCACCAGTATAGGCAGCCAATATGTGCATCGACCGCATAAACGATGCCATCATGCACTATAGCATCAGACATAAGCATTAGGTAAAGAGGACCGACGATGAGCCATAACCATGTATGGCGACTGGATTCCAGATGGACTAATGCCATGTTGAACACGGCAATGAGCTTGTAATCCATGTAGTCTTCTGATGGTGTAGGCACTTCGCAGATTACAACCTTCAGCAAACAGAGGTCGAGCAAAAGCTTGACGCGTCTAATGCGTAGTAGGCAGGAGTGTCCGGCGGGCCGCGAGGCTCGATGGCGGCGGTATCCAAAGATGGAAGGGTGATCTCTCGCTGGGTGTAGATATCCACGAGAAGCCATGGACTACCAGATTGGTGGATTAGGATGATCCAGTTGGCCTTCATGCCCGCCTAGCAGTGGCCGCACATGAAGGACAGGTGGACGGGTAGTGGTAGAATGTCGAGGGGAACCACGGCAACCTCCGTAGGATCGTCAAGTCGGTGTCTGGGCCACCTGCGAGGATCGGGCATCAGCAAGCAGGGTGTCTTGAAAAGAGTCGGCCGGTTGCAGACGAGTAGACGGTACAAAGACACCAAGCATGTGGCCATACGGACAATGCTGAGTAGGTCCATACGATTACAGATCTGCTCCAAGAGAACATCGGGAAGGGAATTCCAATCGCGGCTCTGCATGTCAGTCGGTTCTGCCGTTGGGGTTTTCGGTGCCTGCGAGCCAGCGGGGAAGTGGATTCGGGCGGGCGAGAAAAGAAGCTTCTCCTCGTGTGGTCGAGCAATGAGCGGGGGGATATGGTACACGCGAGCTACCAAGGAAAATAGCGTGGGCGGACGAGCAGAGAGCGGGGGGAAATGGTGTGCGACCGACGATGGGGAAGAGAGGAGGAAGAAGACGAGAGGAGGAAGAAGAGTGGAAGACGGGGAAGAAAGTGCATTAAATCTCAATTCTACTACTACTACCAGGATATACCATCCTTCGTAGTGTAAATAGTTACACCGATGACATATGTGTGTACCACAAGAGGGCCCATATGTCAGTTAATGGAGGACAGAAGCGTGCTCTACTGGCAAACATGATGGCAGTACTGGGTAAGGCTGATTTAGTAACACCAACACGTTGGTTCAGCTTATTAATTAAGTGTCCCATCTGCTGCAGCGTGTATTGTCACTTCACTGCGAAGACTAATTGAATAGTTCTCTCTGGCCGAGATGGGGAATAATGGATCGCGAAGACTTCCTTTCTACATTATCCCTATGCCTCTACGCTCACTTCACTCATTTTGCAGCGTACGTAGTCACTTGTTGAAATCTCTAGAAAGACAAATACTCTGTATTTGGGAACAGAGGCAGGATTTTTTTCCGTATTTGGGAACAGAGGGTATCACCATATAGAGGGAATAGAGGAAGCTTGAAATATGAACATGTCAAGGGGAGGGAGTAAGCCCCATGAATGCATGCATGCATGCAACATGCAACACTCACACGTACACATGGACGCATGCAACACTCACGCACCCATGCGGCACACAGCACACGACGCAACACACACGCTCATGCTCAAGTGCTCAACCTACTCCCTACGTCCATGAAATATTGTACATTTAGAGATTTACACATTGACCAGGGCATAATTAACGCCCAAAAGTAGTAGACTTATGTGTGCATGCGACCATTGAGAGAAGAAGATTAAATGAAGGTCGTTCCATGCTGTAATTAAGGATAGACATGTAGCCCATACCTAGAGCACAAGTTGATGCATTAGTTAATCAATATCGATTTAGATTAAAGGCAAAATGCATTGGAAGTGTAGATGTACTACACTCTTTGTTTTTAGTTGATTTCTTTGCTCTGCCAACTGACAGGTGGGACCCAGAAACCAGGTGACATTTAACCAGTCAACAAAGTGCCACGTCGGCTATGTGGCCGGTGAGTAGGGTGCAATACGGTGCTCTACGATGAGCTAATGATCGTATAATCACCGCAAAACTATATACATTGACAGTAAAGAGTGTATTATACATACGTTGCCCGCCAATATATTTTCTCTTTTCAAATTAAGCCATATTAACCGGAAAGGATGCAGTATGGACTAGTACTAGTACTGCTTTGATGTGTCCCGTCAACTCGCCGAACAAGGAGAAGCTTGCTTACTACGCCTCTCCCTCGCCCACGTGCGCGGTGGTTCGCAAGACGAGGAGAGGGTTTTGACTACATCGCCCTCTCCCTCTCCCTCACCCTAACGATGGACGTGGCAGTACAATCGGTGTCAGATAGCCAGAAGAATAATGTGTACTGTAGTATCATCATTGTTGGACCTTCCGAAGAGGCGAAGAGCCAAGTGCAAGGTTCACACGAGTACAAATTGTTGAACCTCCCAAACAGGCAAAGATCCAAGCGCAAGGTTTTATAGGAGTTGTTGTCCTAGTAGGAGCGTACTACACACTACTAGGAAAAGGCCTATTAATGGCGCACCTAGTTTGGCCATTAATGGCGCATTGGTGGTGCGCCATTACTAGCACGCCATTAGTATACTTTACTAATGGCGCACCACCGATGCGCCATCAGTACGCACAGTGGTGCGCCATTAGTATGCCTCCCAGGGGCCAGGTGCTTTGGCATACTAATGGCGCACTCTGTAGTGATGCGCCATTAGTATGAATATTTTTTTTTTCTGTTTTTTGCACAGGTTATGCATATATATAAATATAATTTCTCGTGGAGCCAACATATATGGTACGCACATCGAAACTATTAGAATCTACTCCCTCCGTTCCAATTTACTCGTCGTGGTTTTAGTTCAAATTTTGAACTAAAACCACGACGAGTAAATCGGAACGGAGGGAGTATATAATAGCTCATAGAACAACTTAGCATCATGCATCATCAATCATAATAATAATAAAAACTCAACATAGGTATTAAATAATAAGTCTTACACATCATTATCGACCATACAACTTCTACTACGTAGCAATTTTCTAAGAAAAAATGGCATAAAACAAGATGGCGTTTGTCTCTAAATCAATTAGATTTAAAGGGCCATTATGAAGAACGCAGATTATCTTGTCTCCATTTCTTGCCCTTCTCACTCTATTGCTTCCAAGTACCTCCTTACGAGTTTTCATTATTTTTCGCCATTCTTTGATTCTCATTCCTTCATTTTCAGAAGAAATCCGATATGGACACATGTGATTTGTAGGTTCACCTGGCAGAATGTTTAAAACTTGTAGTTGACCAGATTGAAACATGACAGGAGGCACACAGTCACTAGGGAGAATCTGTTGCAAAACATATAGTAAGACTTTGTAGTTAGCATTGTAGTTCAGTTCGAGAAGAACTAATGCAAAACATGTACGAATGTCGTAATAGTACAAAAATCTTACCATGGTATCTCCATTGATATTAACGTAGTTCAATACATGCACTAGTGGGACATATTGACTATATTGTGGATCAATATTGCGATGTTGAATGTAATCCAGAAGAAAGGAATAAAAGAAGATGATCTGCTCTTTGTCCTTATAAGTACATTCTGAGCCAGGGGTGTAGTAGGTACTGTCTAGCATCATCCTCACATTATTTGAATAATCAAAATAACCTATCAATGGAAATAAGTTGTAAACTATTTTGAAATAAACAATATAAATTACTAAATAACTATGTTTGATAAACTCACTTCTCGGTAGAATTGGAATCATATCGTCAACAAGGACCCAAATGTCCAAATCATCTTCGGTGATGGAATCCGGATTACCAAGATCCATGGTGAGAAGCATACCCTCATAAAAACCATATATCATGCAAAATGATTCCCAATTCTTGCAACCAAAAGTGGTTACGTTATCTGAATTGTACAAATCCACATCTAAATCAACATTATGCATGGTCCTTAGTTGAATTTGCTTTGTCTCCGAAGTTTCATGATCTTCAAATCCCATCCTCTCCAAGACATAGCGTCTTGCATGACACGGGATAAACTAGTTGCATGTAAAAGAAGAAAATTAATTACTTACACGTTGAAGTAGCTAGAAATCGTGCTTAATTAATTACGAAACAAGACTTGTCGTTGCGTACCGTTTCAACATCGAAGGTCTCGTCGAGCTTAATACTGAAGTAACGACCGTCTACCAGGTGAGGCCTGTCGCACAGACCCCGGTCGTCACCGCACCAGGAGCACTCCGGGATCCTATCGTCGTCGGAAGACGACATTTCCTATGTTTCAAAGAGATTAAACTTTATAAACTAAAAATATGTACCTAGACAAGCTAGCTGTGGCATCATCCTATGCTCATTAGGACTAACATTGTCAACACTTTTGCACTAGTTCTGCTACATACCATCCTCACAATCTGATTACTATCCTCTCTATAAACTCATTAAAAGTTGGTTATTGTCAAGGAACAGGATCATGGTCTCATCATTTAGGGTTTTCGACACCGAGGCATCTTAAAAGCTAAGCTTTTATAATTGAGGGTTTTTCGACGCCCAGGCACCCTAAAAGCCTAAGCTTTCATCATTTCGTTCTTTATCGACATCCAGGGACCCTAAAAGTCAAGGTTTCATAATTTATGGTTTGTCGACACCGAAGCATCCTAAAAGCTAAGCTAGGAAGGAGAATTGTAAGTTGGGCGTAATCACTTGGCTCTAATCACTTGATCCTACCTAATTAACCACTAAGATACCCCGGCCCATGCATTAGTCACAAGTACCCTATATGTCCTATTTTTAGCAAAGTCATGCTAAAATTCACGGAAAATTTCAGTATGACCTTTGCTGAAAATAGGACATATGGAGTACCCGAATTTGCCGGAACGGAAGTTAATCAACATTCCAGCAAACTCAAGGGCCTCTCGGGGTACCTGCAAAATCATTATCCCCGCCTAATGAAGTCGCCAATGGGTCATTTCAGAAGATCACAAGTAGCATCATCACAAGTACAACATCATGACAAGTACAGTAGCAACAGCAGTGAATTCATAACAGCAGCATGAACAGTTAAGAAAAAGTTGCAGAAGCTTGTAAAACAATAGTTTGAAGTTCAAATATTTAAAACAGCAGTGAATTCATAACAGCAGCATGAACAGTTAAAAAATTGATGTTGCTGCCAGTATTAATTAGAAAGCAGCAGCAATATGGCATATTTAAGTAACAGTGGCTATCCTTCTGAACTAATGGGAGTGCATGGGTTTCAAAGAGCTGGCCACCATAGGAGCTTAAATAAATTTCAACTAATAAGGTAAGAGACGCCTCACACCCACACCCGTCAAAATCTATAGACAAACATGCCCAACAAAAAAGAGGTGGGACTTGTCTTTTTTTGTTCTGCTACGCTGTCACAACTGTATTACTGGGTACATTTTTGTGCAGAATCATGTGCTGAACCCTAGAACTCAAACTACCCTAAAATCAAACTATCGGGCATGGATGCAGAATCATGTGCTGTGAAAAATCATGTGCTGAACCCTAGAACTAGCAGTGAAGGAGGGAGGGAGGGAGGGGGAGGAAGGAAGGGGGGAGGAGACGGAGTGGTTACCTGGCGGCGGCGAGGTTGAA
>LR738714.1:345333139-345358589 GCA_902687465.1 Secale cereale
CCGTGGGGGCGGCGGCGGCGGGGGTGTCGTTGGCGGCGGCGTCGGGGAGAGGGGGGCGTGGGGGCGGGGGCGTCGGGTGCGAGAGGTGCGCCGGCTGGGGGTGTCGAAACAGATCGAATCAACATTCCGGGAAAAAAAACATACTAATGGCGCACTTCCGCACAGTGCGCCATTACTAGTTCAATCTAGTAATGGCGCACTTCGTGAAAGTGCGCCATTAGTAGTTTTGTAAAAAACAGAATAAAAAATATCATAAAAAAAAGACCATTAATGGCGCACTTTACTGCTAGTGCGCCATTATTATTTACAACTAGTAATGGCGCACTATTAATTGATGCGCCATTAGTATGTTTGGACAGGCGCGCTAGTTAAAAATAAAAATTCTTGATACTAATGGCGCACTCCGGGCATGGTGCGCCATTAGTACTTCGAACTCTAATGGCGTATCTGTCTCTAGTGCGCCATTACTATATACTAATGGCGCACTAGCTGTATGGTGCGCCATTAGTATCAATTTCATCTATAGCCCTTTTCCTAGTAGTGACATGGAGTACAACTATAGCGAACGACGCTACTGTATGATGCCGCCACGTCACGTATATCCATAGTTGTGCCACCTTTTTTTTTCTCAAAGAGCGTGTTGGAGCCCGTGCAACAACCACACAAGTTGCACGTACACATAACACATTTACTAGTAATAAATTCTAAAGGACAAATGCCAGTATGCCACAGAATTTCATCTCCAATTCATGTGATAAATTTGTGCACGACTAGTCTACATATATTCACAGCGCTACCGTTCAGAATTTAGCGTACTCCACTTACACGTTATAGATGGGCAACATGTCCTCTTCCAGGTTCCAGTCCCAGGTGTTCTTCATGGATGGCACGATCCATAGTGGTGGGCAACGGGGATCATTGTCGCAGCTTTCTAGTCCGGTTCCACACGATGGAGACTCATCCAAGCTAAAGCGGCATAAATCAGGGATAGCGTGTCCCAGCGTGTCATTCATCCGCCGGTGCGCACTGAAGACACAACCATGCTTCATGAATGGCATGCCTTCCGTGTCGTGTACGTAAGGTGGCATCCGCTTCACAATGGGGTAGCTGTCCCCAATGAAAAGAAAGTATTCTCCAAGAGTCTTCCTCGGCACCCACGTAGCATCACGGGGGTCAAACTCGGCACTGTTCATCTGGTACACGCGGCATCTCAGATCTGGACACATGGTGACGTACATAGTCAAGGTCCATGCATAATAATGGTGTGCTCAAAAATGGCGGTCTGTAATATTGTGCAGCAAATAGTACTACTCCGGTATAGAGGAAGTAAAATAACCGGCTTATTATATGTAGCCACTCTTGGCTACATGGATGAGATAGTAAGACATGGAAAAACAAAATGGTGGCAGCTAGTGGGTTCAAGTCTTCAAGGGCCTAGCTAGCTATATGCGTCCTCCAAGGTAAAAGGTACTCCCACTAGTACGTAAGTAGAGTACTGGTACAACAATGAAAGAGAAGGCGAGAGAGTAAAAAAAATGGAATACCTGGGTAGACGGTGACGGTCCGATCGTGGTAGATTGTGTGACCATGTTGCACATCAGTGGTACCATGGGTAACGACTGCTAAGATAGTTGATCCCAATATGCCATAGTCAGCTACAAGGTTCCAGGTTAGACCGAATCGCGGATGCAAATGCACATCCAGGATCGGCGATCTTATTTTGATCGCGGGATGACTGGTCCCTGCAAAATAATGGAGTACCATTAGGGATGCAAATGATGGTTTGTGCATTCCATTTGTAATCTCCCGTACCGTAGGATGGAAACGAGATGAAACAAGTCCCCTGGCTTGTCACCGTGAAGATGCGTCCTAGATGGCGCACGGCGGCTTTTTTTCGAACGTGTAGGGGTACAAATATGTCGCTGCCAACATGCGCCAGCCTCTGCCATTAGTGCCTCTTGCACTGATGGCAATCCTTATGTCGAACACTTCAATGATATAGTAATCATCATAGCTGCGTCGCTTTGTTGGCGGGTTCGCAATTGCTATCTTCTTCCATCTCATATAGGCATCATCATACGTATTCAAGTCCAGCCAGTCCGGAAGGCCAATCCAAATGGTGGACAAGGGTCTACCGGAACGGCCGCACTGCTGTGGATGTTGTGCAAAATGATGGTGGTATCCAGCCGGAGGTATGTAAGCCAATGTTTGTTGGCACCTACCCAGACCTATATATAAGATGGTGGGCAGCGGAGAAATTACGAGATGGAAATGGAATAACTAAGTACTACATGATCAAAATCCATTACTGACCTGCTCATCGGACAAAATCCGACTAGCTCTCAACGTCGACAACTCTAGCGGAGTCAACGTGCAACCATGGCCAGGGAGCGGTGGACTGTTCGAAGGATTGTCCCATAGAAGAACCTTCTCCTTGAGGACGCATGGAAGACCAAGAAGCATGGCCTTTTCCCAAGCCATTTTAAGCACCGTCTTGAAAAAGTTGGTGCAGGAAGCAACGAGTCTTGCGAGGGTGAGGACGTCGGAGCGGCGTGCGATTTCTCCCAGAGGATCGTCGTCCAAGGTGTCCCAGCCCCGACGAGGAGGAGAACCGCCTACCGAATCCATAGGAGCAGCGACGAACTGCCTTCTCTTCGGGGGGAGGGGAACTGGCGAGGAGGAGATAAGAGCGTAGTAACCGCAGGGCCTCGTCCCTTTCAACTGTAGATCGTTCCTTCCAACTGTAGCGAAGGGGTGAAGCTATTATTTACTACTAGTACTAGCATTATGGGACATTATGGGATTGCATTATACAGTAAATAATAGCACTAGTAAGAAATTTTTGGCACTAGCTAGTAGTTTTTGGCGTGGATTAAGAAATTTTGGGTATGTTTTTGCTATTTTTTGTACACACCAACTAGTATCAAAAAACGTCTTACATTATGTGACGGAGGAGTACGTACTCGTACTGTAGCAGTACTAGTACTACTTTCTCACCTACTACCTCCGTCCTGGTTTATTAGTCCCCTATGTAGTTTGTGCCAATCTTTGACCAACGAATTAACTAACAAAATGTTAATGCATGTTAACAAAAATTATATCGTTGGATTTGTACTTGAGCATAGTTTTCAATGATATAATTTTTTGTGATATGCTCACAAATTTTGTTAATTAAATTTATGGTAAAAATTTGGCACAAAATACAATAGGGACCAATAAACCAGGACGGAGGTAGTAGTAGTGCGAGGGTACTACTAGTGCTATGTACTATACAGTATAGTGCACTAGTTTTAAACTTTTGAATCTCAGGGCCAAGGAGCTACCGTTGGAAGTGGAGGGTCCTACTGTTCTCTAGAACCATCGTTGTACTATCAATGCAGGGAAAGTACAACTGTGTAGTGGCCTAGTGGGTACTCTCGGTGCTCTATTCAGCCACTCCTCTCACGTAGCTGGCCTACTCAGGCCCTCCACTATGTAGGCCAAAACCGGTGCCAAATTCACTTTTTGAACATTTGGCACCGGTGTCCTACATTGCCCAGCCGATGCCATTTAAAAATTTCAAGGCATCAATGCTTCTACTTGCTCTGACGCCATATTTCGTTGAGGCAATAAACAAAGCAGCCGCTGTAGTTTTGCAAGCGAAGCACCACCAGCACCACTAGCGAGACACTAATTTGAGCTGATATATTACTAGTTTATAGCTAGGTGGGCCAGAGGTGGATGGATGCCAAATCCTTCACGTTGTGGTGCCGGTGCTAAATATTTTTCATTTGGCATCGAAGTGTATGTGGCAAACTTTTTAGATTTCTGGCATCGAACACATAGTAGAGGGCCTCAGCTGCTCCTCTCACGCACACACTAGCAGCCTCTTTATCAGCGACGGTTACTGCGGGGGCAAAACATTTGAGTTATTTGATACAGCGAGAGTAGGCTTTTCGCTTCCATTTGTGGAGGTGTAATGGATCTCGTCGAACTTTGATATTAGTTCCTTCTTTATGAATGAGATGAAGCAAAGCTTTTGCCTCCATTTCAAAAAAACACGTTAAGAGGAATTTCTTTTATAGTAGAGCCGATAATGGAGTGAAATCTATGCGTGCAACGCCACTAGCTACAGAGTAGTAGTAGAGCACTTTACGTACAGAGCCATATTGCACAGTTACCAATGCCCCGCCAGGCTTTTCCGGCTCCTCGGGCTTAATTGAGAGGCGCTATTTTAAATATGCAACTAGCTGATGAGAAACCTGCAAGCGAGGTGCGGCTAGGGCGAGCACGCGAGCCACGAGATGCTGGGAAGGAAAATCCGTTCACATGGCTAGGCTATCCATTGCACCCAGATTGTGGTGTCGCACGTCCGTTTGACTTCAAAACTCAAACTACCCGTGTAAAATATTGGCTCGCAGCAAACTTACAATTTAAAAAAAAAGGCCGCCATGCGTTCGGCCGGGATCGAACCCACAAAACGAGGTATACACTCCCGTGACCACTAGTAGTACTCGTTGGAGTACAACGCCACCTAGAATCGCCTTTTGTCGCTAGTAGTACATTGTTCCTTACAAGAAACCCCCTAATAATGCAAGAAACCACTAATAATGCCAAGAAACTACTACCACTTGCATACGTGGCAGACTTAAGATAAAACTACCTTATCAACCATTGTACATGCTCTTACCAACCAGCCCTACCAAGAAACGACTACTCTACAAAGTGCTGTTATAGGCATGTTTCAACCCATGGCCCTGTTTGGATACATTTGTTGTCAATCTAACCCTGCCATCCAAACACCACTTTGGTTAGAGTTAGTTCAGGGTTAGAATCTAACCTCTGACTTAGAGTATCCAAATAGGGCCCATGTCGCCCATTAAGTCAATGCCTTCTATTCGACCGGGTGTTATGACTTGTTGGACCTACATGTCAGTCTGCACAAAAATCCCCGAGTGACCTCCTACCTCCGGCCCATCCACCTAGTCATCCTCGGCCATGGGACGCAGCTACCGCCACCGGCAGAAAGCGAGGTCAAAACCGTTGGCTGTGCGGAGCCCATCTTGCGGCATCCCGGATGCCAGCTCCGTCTGACGCTCGCGGCCGCTAGCTAGCCAGCTCCGTCTGACGCTCGCGGCAGCTGCTTGTCTACAAGGTTTGCTAGATAGATTGGCACGACGGTGCGGTGCCTTGCTCACGCGCGCTGCGCTAAGGCCAGCCATTTGGCTCAAGCGAAAGCCAGCACCGCGGCTTGCTCGCTCATGAGTCACGCTCGGGCCAGCCTACCAACCCGTGCGGAGGCCAGCGCAGCGTCCGACCAGTCCGGCGGAGCGATGGCCAACTCGCTCATCACCGACGCCACCGACGAACACGCGTAGGTACTATTTGAAGTAATGTTCAGGAAAAATAATGATTTGAGGGGGAATAATAGGATAGAAGCTCAGATGTGGGTCCCTCGTGTCAACGGTTAAACAAAATGTGTTGGTTTAAGCTGCCTCATCAACATGGATGTGTGGGCCAACCCTATCATAAATGGGTTTAAACTAACCTAATCGGTAGGTAGTAGTTTTTGCCATGGATTAAGAAATTTTGGTTATGTTTTTGCTATTTTCTGTACAATAGATTCTTCCAAGGGCTGGCTGAAAGTAGTAGTTTTTTGTTAAATACTCTACATATTGTAAGTAGGAGTGAAAGTTAAGCTTTGGAACCCAATAAGCAAGGCTAGTTACATAGTGCATATGTGTACATGATCGAAAGTAAATATCAACCATGAGTGACTAATATCTTGATGGAAAATTCGAAACTATGGAATACTTGGGAATTTTTTTGCATGGTTGGAAATATTAGCAATGTTCATGTGCGTTGCAACAAATCATAATTAGAATAATACTTATTCACAAACTTGATACAAAACACTCTAATTTTGATATACATATATCACTAGAGATATATCATATTTCAATTAGAATATATTCCTTGGGCTGTTTTGGTGAGGTCAGGGAGGGATGTGGTTGGTTTTCAGATACTAATTATGGGTTTTCTGAAAATTGGTAGACAAGTGGGATGTTTGTGACGGATGGAAAACACACCATCATCACCAACTTAGTCTTCTGTAGGAGTACTTGCAAGATCCGTGCATTGCACCGAACATCAAGATGATTTTTTTATAAAAACACTCGTTGTGATTGACCCATGCGGGAGTAATCCCATGTGTAAAAACTAATGATATCTCGAGAAATAGGAGATAAGGTCAAGAGGAGTTGGGCGTGATGGTGATTGGTGGTCGAACTAAGCGGAGGCATGGGGATTGATGACGCCGGCAGCGGCCACCAGGCCAGTTTGTTCCAGAGGCTTCCGTTCTTAATTGCTCAACAATGAGGTTGTTGGAGATAAGGATGAACGAGGGAAGGCCTTGTCTGCAAATGTGGAGAGGGGTGCAGGTATCTTTTCGTTTAATTTCCATCAGTCAGATATAGATCAGACGGTCTATATTGCAAGATGGCACGTGTACCATCATCACCAACTCGGTTTTTTATAAGAGAAGAAATATATGTATGGAGATAAAAACGTATTATCGATACTTGTTTCCGTAAACTAGCATCTACATTCTATTCAATGCCTCATCATGTGAGGGCTTAGCACAATGACTTCTCGACTGTGTAAAACAAAGGTTTTCCCCTCGCCGATAAGGAGGGGGTGACGACGGCGCGCTTTTTGGCTTGCTCTAGTCCTAGTAGTCATACTTGGTGGTCTAAGCACGTGTAGATTTATTCTTTTTCGCGTCTCGTGTTCGCCGTACTGCCACAATGGTTAATGAATAGATGGTAAGTTATTAATGGGTAAACCCTTGTTGAGCATGTTTGCGAGAGAGAGACAGTGTGCATGTGTGATATGTCTAGAGATTGAGGCAATGATAACATATTCTTTGTGTCTATGTGTGTGGAGGATAGAGAGAGACATGTACATGGGGCTTTGTGTTGTGTAACGTGGAGACACATATACATAATTAGAGAGTGAGTGTGCGAGATACACATGCAGACATGGAGAGAGATGAGGATCCAGATTAATGGGTGTTTGTGCGCACGTTTGTGTGTGAGAGGGAGTGTGTGCATGTGGAGTAGAGAGACCACTAATGATGTAAACCTAGTATAAGGTAAGGGGGAATAGTGTGACATGTGTAGTAGTGGGATAGCATGGGTGCGGGCGGGGGAGCTGAGTATTTGGAAGAGACATCGATTGTGTGTGGGAGAGGGGTGTGAGAGCGAGATAGAGAGATAGCTAGCGACGGAGAGAGAGAGAGAGAAAGAGAGGGGGCATTTGTGTCCATAAATTGCGTATAGAGATTGGTGCACAAGCAGACAAAGTGTGTTTGTTTTGCAGTGGGGGTGTGTGTGAGGTGAGTGTGTGAGAACCACATAACTTGGGAGATAGATATTTGGGGGCGACGTCTTGTGTGTATGGGAAAGATACACTCTACATAGTGCGCGTGCTTGGGAAAGAGAGATGCCGGGTGACCTAGCTAGAGAGTGGAGGAAGAGATGTGTGCATGACAAAGAGACAACGTGATAGAGACCTATATTGGGGTCCGGACTTTAGAAGAGAGAGGGGTGTTAATGTGCTCGTGTGTTGGTGTGTTGGGGGAGAGAACGACTTCTGTGTGTGTGGGGGGGGGGGGTTGGCTTCAGATAAAGAGTGAGGTGTCTATATTTGAGGGACTTTAGCGTAATTGAGATATGCATGGTCAATAGTGTGTGCACTCAAGGTTGATCAATTTGTTTCATAGTTTGGACTATGAGATAACGATACTTTTGAACATGCGTGATATACTTTGATGTACCAGAATTACAAACCTAAGATTGGAATTTTGGAATTCAACTCCATCATTAGCTTTTGTAATTCATCTAAACGGAGGTACATTTTTAAGCCGGGATTTCATGATTTCAAATTCATATATCAAAGCTAGAGATATACACATACGGGCATGTTTAAACTTTATAATCATCCACTTTATTCATACACATACACATTTTTTCTTTTGTCATCATATTTAGGATAAACACATTTGGAATTTCATTTGAATTGGACCATATGATGATATTTTCTTGTAGTAGCTCAATGATACATATTTTTGAATTGAATAGACAATCTAAGTTTCGAGTTGGAGACACTGATTTTCAAAACTTGCACTATTTTTTTGCGTGCAACACAAACAAATTCTCGGCCATGATATCATAGTCGGCCGTACAAGAGCGGAATATAATTTCAGGCGCCAAAACCTTTCAAACTTCCCGCTCACATCAAAATATCTCGCGCCCGAAAGTTTAGCCCTGTGATATTCCTGTTTTACCCCTGCCACATGAACGGAAAAGGGCTGCTTTGGTAACTCCATTGTTTTCCCCTCTTTGCCCCCAACATTCTTCCCCAGAGCCCCTCCCCTTCCCCTCCCCGACCCCCCAACCATGGCAAGCCGCCGAATCTAGTCCTCCGCCGCAGCGGTGGACCTCACACCCCGACGGATCTACCTTCCGCACCTTAGAACCACCAACTGCCAACTCACCACTTCACCGGAGCCGCTTCAGCGACTGGCTTGTACATCGCTCCAGATCTCCTTGACCACCATCATGGTCCACCGCACCGGATCTACTTAACTGGCACCCTCGTCCACCACAGTGTAGGCCCTTCACTGACTCCCTTGTTCGTCCCTTCGCTGGTTCTTCATACAAGCCCTCATCCGCTGCAACAGATCCGCCTCACCGAAAGCACTATACAATGCGCCCGCCAAAGCCTTCGTCCACTACACCGGACCCGCTCCACGGACGCCATATTCAACTCCACCGGCCCTGCTTTACCGACGCCGCAGCCTCATCAGGTTATTTCGATTTGTACTCCTTCGGTTTTTCTCTTTATCGTGCAACTATTCACTTACCATAGATGAGCTTTCTTGTATGTCGACAGGCGCCGCAACCGTAGCACCGGAGCCGCTTCAGCGACGGCGACAGCCGGCCCAAACTCCACCGCAACACGAGCACCATCGATGATCCTTAGCTATCAAGTATGCCAACGATACCCATACGCCGCCGAGAATCAGGTACTATTATCCAACGACCGACGCCTACGTTCACTTTCTTAGTATAAGCACCGCACCTTTGAATTTCTTTAGGGCATCATTCAAATTTTCATGAGACGCGTTATTCTGCTTGCACCTGTAGGGCCATACTTCTGGCAGTGAACATGTTACATGTGCTAAATTACATACCAGTGCACATATAGTTAATATGCTTTAGTTTTGTCCTAAGTATTACTGTACTTCCTAGATATCACTGCCTACTATTTTACTTCGTGCATGCTATATTTATGATAATGGTGTTGTTCTGATGCCACCTGTTGGTTCCATCAGACTGCTTCATGTTCTCTATGCTTAATTACACATCAGCAAACTAGCATGTGGTTCCACTGGTTTTTGTTCGTTTTACCCTACATTTTCTGATGCTATCTATTACATCACTGATACGAGCCTCTGTTCATGACTTGTTTGTGTGTTCTTGATCTTCCCAAGTTGCATGACTAATTTGATGCTTCGATTAATTATGGAGCTGCCAACCCCATTAAGCAAAATATTTGTTCTTTTGGGGCTGGCACCTCGAACAAGCATAAAAATAGAGGGAAGCAGATATATTGTCGTGTATGCACACACCCTTCTTTCATTAGTTTGGATGAACCAGTGATGGTCAATTCGAACCAGTGCATGCAATTAAAATTAATTGTACCTAAATAGAGGGTGCAGAATAAACTACAACAAGTAGATTTGGAACCACGTGATGCTAACGATATCTTCAAAGAACATAGCAACAGCAGCGAGGCTTCACAGCAACATATGGTAAGCCAGTGTGTTATAGTACGTGTGAAATGTAATGCGTGTGGGCTGCTTTCTTGGCTTGTGCACTCAACCTGTAATCCTACAGAATAACAAATAGTTCAGTTGTCTGCTTTGCTGTATTGCTTGATTTGAATGCTTGTTTGTTACTTGTTCCGCTATACCTGAGTTGGCCAATATGTCAGCAGTCACTGTTGTACTATCGTACAGAAATGCATGCCTAGCTCATTTGAGTCCTTAACTTTTCCTCTGAACTTCATCACAAGACTGTCTACGTAGTTTATATGAGGCCACATTGTTAAGTTCTTTCTCAGATTATTTCAACTACTTAGATGCCTTGGCAACTTAAATATAGCGGTGGTACACTCCCTTTCAAGTTTTCATCTTACCATTTTAATTTATTTTCGGCTGATGCTGCTTCAAACCATTTAAATATAGCTTTCCATGCTCAGCAATAATTCGTATGTCGTTTACCATGTAAGCTTACTGCCTGGATCATGCGATAACGATCTCTTACTTATGTCCAGCGTAAACCTTTCAGGATGCCGTTCACACTAGGACACAATGTACAACCCCAGAATCTATTTTTGGAAGCAGTGTGCCATCCATGTTACCAGATGGTAGCAGTTCAGAGGCAACACCGCGTGGAGAGCAGTCTGAGCACAGATATTACAGTTCTTGAGGCTCTACTAGAGGTAGAAAGAGAAGGTGTGGCTGCCATGAATGAGGTAATCTTGATCTTGAAGCTGGAAATTATGCAATTAGCTGCACACAATATGCAAGCAACCCAAGAATTGGAGGAAGTAAGAATGTTGTATTTGAAGATGGAGGAGGTCCTCCTGCTTTTGCTATCTGAAGCCCAGGGTAATCCCAGTTCTTCTTTAGATAGCAGTTGAAATTGTCATTAGATTATTGTACTTGAATGTTGTGTCATTTCTCTGAATGGATTATGTTGTAAGACCCCCTATGTTGTCCACGTGTTGTAATGATCCGAATTTTTTAGGCGAGGTAATCCTCAGTACTTGTATGATTGACATAAGGTGAACTGTTTTTCGTGTGAGAATATTGTATTGGATGAAATAACTATTTGACTCAAAGTGTATCCAACCTACTAAATTCGAAGATCACAACATTTCTAAATCATAATCATATATAAAGGTGGAATAAATCTTTGTTGCGGTTTTGAAGAAATAAATAAAAAAACATAGAATTATCTATGGATATTCGTAATCGAATAAAAAATGGATTTGGATTTAGTTGCCAGGGCTAGGGCAAACATGAATGCTAATTCTCCCAAGTTTTGAATGAAGCGGCTAAACACCCACTATCATTTGTGGGCTGCCTGAAGCAAGTGTTTGCAAGATGGAAATTACTGTCTACCCCTGACACTTGACATCCTTATCGACCGGATTTACACTGCTATCGATAGGGTAGACTAGTAACTTCAATCAGACGTGACACGACGGCCTCTGAGCCCATTCAGACACGGTAGGCGCCAAACATGGGCGGCCAAACACATTTGATTCAAGCTTGTCCGAAAGACATGTGTCTCTCCCTCCATTTCCCCATTCATCCACGGTGGCCGGCAAAACAAACTCTCCTTGTCTGAAATCGATGTAGGCTAATATTTTAAATAGGGGCAGATGTGTAACTTCCCTCAGACATGACACAACTGCCCTACCTGTCAGCCCCGTTCATACACCGTGGGCGCCAACCGTGGGTGGCAAAACAACCTCTCCTCGCCCGAAATCATTACCGGCAAATATTTGGGAGATGCGTGATTACCGTCCTATCCCCAACCGACCTGATGTCCAAAATTTTAAACAGGGGATAAGTTTGTAACTTTGCCACATTTCAGACAAGCGCGTCCCAAAGTTTGAAGTCCCCCTCCCCCTCCATTTCCCCATTCATACACCGTCGGTGCCACGACAACCTCCCCACTGTGGCCAGCCTCCTCCGTCTGCCACTGATGTCTACACACGCTTCTACTCTTGTAGACTATGTTGGGCCTCCAAGCACAGAGGTTTGTAGGACAGCAGCAATTTCCCTCAAGTGGATGACCTAAGGTTTATCGAACTCAGGGAAGTAGAGGTTGAAGATGGTCTCTCTCAAGCAACCCTGCAACTAAGATACAAGAAGTCTCTTGTGTCCCCACCACACCTAATACAACTAGGAGTTGTATAGGTGCACTAGTTCGGCGAAGAGATGGTAATATATGGATGATAGGAGTGGCAAAGCAAAGTAATATAAATATGTAATAAAAAGTGCAGCAAGCAAACAAGTGGTAAACGTGAGCACAAATGGTATTGCAATGGTGGAAACAAGGCCTAGGGTTCATACTTTCACTACTGGCAACTCCCAACAACATTAACATAATCGAATCACATGATATTTCCCATAAAACATGCAGAGGGGACACACTTGGAGGTCATTCCTTCGTGGTCAAGAGAGGACGAGAATTATGTAGGGCTACAAAAGCACACCTCAAAGTTCGTAGTTCTCAATATAAGGATTTCCCAATGTCACCGCGGCCATCCAAAGAGAGTCCCACAATCACCACAACATATCTAAAGGATAGTCAAAGACAAGCACCAAGAGACTCTCAATCTTCAATCAACACACAAGAGAGGAAATCACTCATGAAAATACTTTTCTAATCCATGTCCAATAGACCGCTGTCACCTTGGTCTCGGGGATTATACTAGATAAAGACAAGTGAGTACATCAATCCAATACATAGAGGAAGGGGAAATATCATGGGATCACCCTAGATTAACATAGCCTATGATCACAACAAAGATCACATCATGGGAGAGAGAATTGACCACATAGCTACTGGTAAGAACCTCAGCCCCGAGGAGGAACTACTCCCGCATCATGGAGGGAGGAAGCAACGTCGATGGAGATGAATCCGGGGGCACTTCCCCATCCCGGCAGGGTGCCGGCGCAGGAATTCTGGTCCCCCGAAGCTTGATGGTGATGGCGGCGGAGATCGGAATCGCGTCTGGAGAAAAGGGGTCTGGAATCAGGGTTTCTGCGAGACGCTTTAAATATATGCCAAAGGGGGGCATCGGAGGAGCCTCGGGGGGCCCAGGCGCCCCCCAGCGCGGCCCGGGGGGGCGTGCCGCCAGGGCGCCTGGAGCCCTGGTGCCCCCCCCCCCCGGCTGTCCATCGGGCGCACGGTAGTTTCTGGAACGCTGATTTTTTACATAATTTTTCTGGATTTTTCCTGGCAGTTCTCGTAATGTGAAAACCTGAAATACAAAAACAGCCAAAAACAGAAACTGGCACTGGGGTGCACTGAGTTAATAGGTTAGTCCAAATATGATCAAAAGTGTATGGAAGTGTATAAATATCATAGGAATATCATCCAAAAGAGGCATGGAGCAAGCAGAAATTATAGATACGTTTTGGACGTATCAACATCCCCAAGCTTAATTCCTGCTCGTCCTCGAGTAGGTAAATGATAACAAGAATAATTTCTGTGGTGACATGCTATTAACCATATAGGACTTTTTCATAGTCATATGACAAAAGCTTACTGAGACAATGAATCTATAGTAATTAAGTTGCCTCATGAGAAAATCACAAGGGACTGAAAGTTTTACAATATGATACTGAAACATCAAATAGATTTGCAATGAACATGATGTGCAAATATGATAAAGTGATATCTAGCTTGCCCCCTTTAGTGAAGCAAAACATAAATGCAGGGGCACCTCCAAGGTTTAAGTGATGACTAGATACAATGATTTCAGAATAAACGATATCACAATCATGCAAAAGACAATGCTACTTTGGGACAATGCACATTACACTCAGAATGACAATCATGCTCTCAGTAGTTGGTGCTTTTAAAAGAAGGTGGAGACTCTCGAACCGTGGCTTTTGTTGGCAAGGTTGAAAACCCGTAGTCAGAAACAAAGACAAAACATGTACCAGAGCTCTTGGTTTTAAAACAGAGGTAATAATTTATTTTAGATCATGCATGTTTCGTTAACGAATGCTAGCAGACAACTCAATCACTTTTCGAGATGGACAAGTTTCGAGGAACGGCTCCCGAATGAGGACGATCACATCCTCTTAATCTCCTTTGTTTATCACTGCCAAAGTTTTCTGATTTCTCATGAGCAAAGCGTGAAGGAGGGTTTGTTTGTTATATTATCTTTTTGAGCCGGGCGCACTCAATGCCAGTTCCTTCTCGTATTATGGGTTTGCACATTATACATGCAATCCCGGGGTGAAGCTTGTCCAACTCAAAAAGGTCATGAATTAACCACTACTTCCTCATGAACTTACAACAGAGGAACAAAATAAGAATGCTTTTTCTTTGAATAATTTCGAGATGGCACATGCAAGTCTCCGTTAGGAATGGCTGGTAAATACCATGTAGGAAGGTATGGTGGACTCATATGGCATAAATGTATTAAACGATGTGGATGCACAAGCAGTCAGTCCGCTTAGTACAGGCAAAGGTTAGAAAAAGACTGGGAGCGACCAACTAAGAGAGCAATGACGGTCATAATCATGCAGAGCGACAAAGCAACATTGAATCAGGCATGGTAGTTATATCGCTACTCAGAAACAAAAGATCATCAAGGCTTGACAGACTTTCTTTACAGTCTTAAATATGCGTGAGCGTACGCCAAGTCAATCAAAATAAATTCTTGAAGGAAGATATTACTAAACCATACCACATCATAGGCAAACAAATCATGTTGGTACTCCAATAACACATTGGGAACCCCCCAGCTATTTGAGACTAACCATAAGAAAATATGAATTACTAAGCACCATTATGCACGTAGCATCTTTATCATAGACATACCAACCAATGCAACGGAAGCAAACTCTCTTAATAAGATAATCATGATAAATAAAGAGAGTTCAAGCAACCAACTAAACGAAAGCTCTTTAAAAAGATAAGCATGAGAACTAAGAGCTGAACATGGTAGTAGCTATTGAAAGACAAAGAACACACACAGCAAAGATAGACATGGAAATTCTATGTTATGTTCTAGGTAGAAGTGGAGCGTGTTTCTCTCCCACATAAAGAAAGCTGAGTTCCGACTTGTTATGAAAAGCTAAAGGAAACTAAAAAAAGGAAAACTAAAAGCAAGACGCTCCAAGCATAGCACATAACACATGAAGTGATAAAAATATAGTGGAACGAAAGACGAACTGATAATGTTGATGGAGAAGGGGATGCACGGGGGCATCCCCAAGCTTGGACGCTTGAGTCTCCTTGAATATTTCTTGGGGGTGCATGGGGCATCCCCAAGCTTGAGCGTTTGACACTCCTGAATCTTTTTATCATCTTACCTCGCACACTTGAAAACTCCCTTCATACATAACTCGTCATAATCTGATTAGCGAGGTTAGTACCCTTACTAAAATAATTGTTCCTTGCTGGAAATAAGGATATTCTTGAAGGTCTACTGTTTCTCAAGATTGCCAAAAGGTTTTTGCAAAGAAAAAGCAAGCTCAAGGTTTGCAAAATAAAGGAAAGGCAAAACAGGACAGAATTCGTGAAAACAGAACAGCAGGTAGTAAATGATTTTTTCGGGGCACTTCTGTAACTCTAATCAAAAAACTCAAAACAGAAGCACGAAAGAAAATTATATAGAGTACGCTGTCAAAAAAATTCAGACCCAAAAGATGATCTGGTGATTTTATACGAATTTTTCTATCCAAGGACAGAATCTGTTTCCTGGAGAGCACGTCACAACTTTTGAACTACTTTGCAATCAGAGGCTACACTTGGCACAAAGTTGAAAAGTAAAGATACAATGATGATGACACTGTAGTAACAACATCAAGACACAACAAAAGCAAAATAAAATTTTATTCATTGTGGGCTGCCTCCCAAAAGCGCTTTCTTTTATGCCTTTAAGCTAGGCATAAGACTTTAGTGATGCTCTCGTAGGAATAAAAGTTGAAGAACAAAAGAGAGCATCAAGAAGCAAATACCAAACACATTTAAGCCTAACATGCTTCCTATGCATAGGAATATTGCAATAGAATAATTCATTGAAGGACAAAGCAACTAGCATAGGAAGGCAAAACAAGCATAACTTCAAAATATTCACCATAAAGAGAGGAAACTTCTTATTATTAAGATATTTAGAACCAAGTCTCCCTCTCTCATTATAAATTTCAGTGGCATCATGGATGAACTCAAAAATATAAGCATCACACAAAGCATTGTTACCATGATCCACATGCAAAAAGGTACTCTTACTCTCCACATAAGCATAATCTTTCTCATTGGTAATAGTGGGAGTAGGACTATCATAAACAACTTGAACACTATAGATTACTTGTGTATTAGGAGGGTTGGTGTTCAACAAGGGAGTAATTCCCTCCATGATTATGACAAGTTTCATAAGGATAATTTCTCCTTATGTCATAGGTACCGTTATAATCACTATAGGTTGGAGTTATGACATCATCATAGTAGAGAAGAGCATTATCATTGCTAGCAACTATATTTTTAATCATGTTATCTTTATTCTTACTAGCAAAAGAATTATCAATTATCAAATCACTAGTGGGTAAAGGATTTGCAATCCTATCATCCCCAAGCTTAGAGCTTCCCATATCATCACTTTCAGAGTTGGTACCAAAAAGATTTTCAAGATCATAAGTAGCATTATCATCATTTTCCCAATCACAATAAGTAACATGCATATCATAATCAAAATCATCTTCAATAGTACCTACGGACGTATCATCAAGATGATAATAAAGGCAATAAACTTCACCTTCTTCTTTAAACTTACAACCGTTAGGATAAAAGTTGATGGGAGGAATATGCTCAGGCCAGGTTGATACCCATTCTTCTTCTTTCTTGCTCCTCTTCCTCCTCCTCTTCTTTTTCTTCTTTTTAACCTTAGGAGGGAGTGGTTGGAGATGAAGCTTCTCCACATATCCTGGTTTATCATTAGAAACAATAGGGGAAACTTGGGAGAAACTCTCCATTTTATTAGCAGAAATATAAGAGACATTTTTATACTTTGGTAAAGTTCCCTCCTTTATAATCTTACCTATGTAATCATTTTCATGCCAATTAACAACACAATAGAGATGGCAATTTTGCAAAGTGTTTTTATTCCTATGGCATTAACATCTAGCCATGAAGTCTTTTCTGATAACTCTTCACACATCAAAAATAACATAAGCTCATCATAAAGATCAGAGGTGATCATGTTATCACACAACCGGTTAACAGTTATGTTTTGAAAGTTCATGCATTGAAAATTAAAGTGACCCTCTATACGGCAAAGTTCACAAGTAAAAGGATAAAGGTCACACAATTCTCAAGCAATTTCATTTAAATCTCTGACCCAAGTGATTGTTCTTTCATGCTTATGTTGCTTACAATACTTCTCTTCTTCAATCATAGGCTTTTCACAAGGTCTATCCACTCCACAAAAATTAACATGCTTATATAAAACTTCATTTTTAGGATTTGGATCATGCATGTTGCAATCATCATGAACAATTTCATTTTCTTTGCAAGTCTCTTTAAAAGGTTTATGATACTTGATCCAATCCTCCTTAGGCATATTAAGATGTGAAGCAAAAGATTTGAGGAAATCAACAAGGAGTTGAGAATCAAGCCCAAACTTAGCACTAAACTTATTAAAACTTGTAGTTTCAACAAAGGACTTAATGCAATCATACTCATAAATTATACCTGACTCTTTACCTTTGTCGATCTCCAAATCTTCAGTGTTGCGTTGAATTCTTTCAAGGAGTTCCCGTTTAGCATCAATCTTTTTGTTTGTGAAAGAACCCATAGAGGAAGCGTCGAGCAAATCTTTATCCTGTCGAGAAAGCCTCGCATAGAAATTAGTAATAATCATATCTTTGGGGAGCCCATGGTTAGGACATTTTAGCATTAACGTTTCTAGTCTCCCCCAAGCATGAGCTATGCTCTCTCCGTCATGAGGATAAACATTATAAACATAATTCCTATTCTCATGGACTTCATGAAGAGGATAAAACTTGGAGCAAAAGAGAGACTAGATCTCTTCCCACTCCAGCAGGTGAGAGTCATTTAGTAGCCTATACCATTCCAATGCTTTTCCTTTCAGTGACAAGGCAAATAATTTCCTCATGACAAACTCCCTTGATACACCCGCAAGCTTAAATAATGAACATAGTTGTGACAGATATAGCAAGTGTTCACCGGGATGTTTGTCTCCTGCCTAACGAGCAGCCAAAACATAATCGATAATACTAGCTGGTATTTTATAGGGCACAATTTCAGTAGGGGGAGGAGCAACCACCACAGGTGTGGGGCGTCTTCCCGCAAGCAACGATCCAATAGCAAGGTTGTCCATAAGCATAACTAGTGAAATAAAAAACAAGAAACAAAAAGATTTAATTGGAAGATCTAAAGATATACCTTCAAGCGCTCACCTCCCCAGCAACGGCGCCAGAAATAGCTTGATGTCTACACACGCTTCTACTCTTGTCGACTATGTTGGGCCTCCAAGCGCAGAGGTTTGTAGGACAGCAACAATTTCCCTCAAGTGGATGACCTAAGGTTTATCGAACTCAGGGAAGTAGAGGTTGAAGATGGTCTCTCTCAAGCAACCCTGCAACTAAGATACAAGAAGTCTCTTGTGTCCCCAACACACCTAATACAACTAGGAGTTGTATAGGTGCACTAGTTCGGCGAAGAGATGGTAAAATATGGATGATAGGAGTGGCAAAGCAAAGTAATATAAATATGTAATAAAAAGTGCAGCAAGCAAACAAGTGGTAAACGTGAGCACAAATGGTATTGCAATGGTGGAAACAAGGCCTAGGGTTCATACTTTCACTAGTGGCAACTCCCAAAAACATTAACATAATCGAATCACATGATATTTCCCATAAAACATGCAAAGGGGACACACTCGGAGGTCATTCCTTCGTGGTCAAGAGAGGACGAGAATTATGTAGGGCTACAAAAGCACACCTCAAAGTTCGTAGTTCTCAATCTAAGGATTTCCCGATGTCACCGTGGCCATCCAAAGAGAGTCCCACAATCACCACAACATATCTAAAGGATAGTCAAAGACAAGCACCAAGAGACTCTCAATCTTCAATCAACACACAAGAGAGGAAATCACTCATGAAAATACTTTTCTAATACATGTCCAATAGACCGCTGTCACCTTAGTCTCGGGGATTATACTAGATAAAGACAAGTGAGTACATCAATCCAATACATAGAGGAAGGGGAAATATCATGGGATCACCCTAGATTAACATAGCCTATGATCACAACGAAGATCACATCATGGGAGAGAGAATTGACCACATAGCTACTGGTAAGAACCTCAGCCCTGAGGAGGAACTACTCCCGCATCATGGAGGGAGGAAGCAACGTCGATGGAGATGAATCCGGGGGCACTTCCCCGTCCCGGCAGGGTGCCGGCGCAGGAATTCTGGTTCCCCGAAGCTTGATGGCGATGGCGGCGGAGATCGGAATTGCGTCTGGAGAAAAGGGGTCTGGAATCAGGGTTTCTGCGAGACGCTTTAAATATATGCCAAAAGGGGGCATCGGAGGAGCCTCGGGGGGCCCAAGCGCCCCCCCCCCCCCCGGCGCGGCCCGGGGGGGGGCGCCGCCAGGGCGCCTGGAGCCCTAGTGGCCCCCCCGGCTGTCCTTCGGGCGCACGGTAGTTTCTGGAACGCTGATTTTCTATATAATTTTTTTTGATTTTTCCTGGCAGTTCTCGTAATGTGAAAACCTGAAATACAAAAACAGCCGAAAACAGAAACTAGCACTGGGGTGCACTGAGTTAATAGGTTAGTCCAAATATGATCAAAAGTGTATGGAAGTGTATAAATATCATAGCAATATCACCCAAAAGAGGCATGGAGCAAGCAGAAATTATAAATACGTTTTGGACGTATCAGCCACCCCATCCTCCACCTTGCCGGAGCCGCTACCCCTACCCCGTCGTCCACTGCAAGAGATGGACGTCTCTCATCCACGGCGTCGGACCAAGATCCTTTCATCGCTTCATCTTGCTTCATCGGCGACGTCGTCCACTTTGCCGTTGCCGCTCCTACGACCGCCTCATCCACGGCAACATGATTTATCCCCCAACCCGGACGTCTGCCATCTAAAGTATTCTTCTCCGCCGCCGACAGCCATCGCACCCGCAGCACCCTCAACGTATCAGTAGGGGCCTACACGGTGTTGCAAGAGAGGTTGTACTCTTCAATAATTGCTTAAGTTATTGATATCACCCGGAAAATAGATCTTAAATTGTTTACTGTACTTTTCTTGTCCGTACCAAATCGTAGTGGCTAGTTCAATGCAAACATTGGTTGCGAAGTAGCTTTGTCCGGTTTGCACCTTCAGATCCTCCATGTCACGGTCACCATACTCATAAAGCTTATGGTTTCCCCCCTTTATATTCACTACCATCATCGTAGGTGCTTCACTGCTTCGTGTCATGCTAGCACTGCTCCTCAAGACCTCAACCCATCAAGCGAAACAACATGCCACTCATAATTCCAATGCTTACGTATTGAAATACGAATCTGATATGATGCTCATATTACTAAAACAGAGAATGCTTAATTGGTCACCTAATGTTCCTATATTCATTCCGAAAATCATGTGTGCCACCCATTGGTCCAGCTAGTTCCACTTTCCTGATTTTACTCTTGATGCTTAGGGTTTTCCCCTTTTATCTAGTCTACTATGATCTGCGTAGGTGCTTTCTTTCATACTAGTATTACTCCACCCTTCAAACTAAACAACACAACACTCAAAATTCCAAAGCTTAGTTGTTCAAATAGGATTGTGATATGATACTGATATTAGTTAACAGACACATTTAATTGGTTAGCTAAAGGTCCCACTTGAGTTTCCAAATGCATGTCACGACATATAGAGAGACAGTAAAATTGCATTTCTTTGTCACTTGTTGACTGTACTTTCTTGTCCATACCAAATCTTAGTTGTTATTTCAAAGCAAATATCGGTGGCTGACTACCCTTTACGCGGATTGCAACTTTAGATCTGCCATCCCATTGCCACGGTCAACACTATACTCATCATGCTTACTGTTTCCCCATTTTATGATGACCATGATCAGCCTACGTAGTTCGTGTTGTAATAGCACTGCTCCACCCATCGAGCTAAAAAAGCTTAGTTGTACAAAAATCTGATATTATGCTGATACTAGTAAAACTGGGAGATGTTTAATCAGTCAGCTAAATGTTCCAACTTTAGTTTCGAAATGCATGTGAGCCACATATGGAGAGACCGGAAGGAATAGTATTTCTCTGTGCGCTCTGGTTCATCATGGGTGGCCAACCGACATTGTATAGAAAGACTTGAAATATCTTCAATCTTCTTGCTCTTATGCTCTTCTTTAAGATGATCCTCCTCTCTTGCGGTCGACTGGTCAGGTCGAGTTATTCTTCCTTAGTATATTTTGAATCTGTCAGGTCAGGTCGACTTGTTCTTCTTTACTATATATTGAAGTTGTCATCTGCGAAGTATCATCACTTCTGGAGCTCTCATATTTTGAGTAGTAGGACACATTATATTAATGCACACACCAAATTACAGCATGCATGGCATCTCTTAGAAGAATTGCAGAGATAGCACAAAGGGGTTTACAGGGAGGAAGTATTGGATTAGAATCACTTCTGCATTACAAAGATAATCTCACTTGTTTTTATGTTCTCATGCATGTTAGGTATTGAACATTATGAAAATGAATATGAGAAAGGGCGCACGAGAGGAATATTGCGGAACAATCCACTGGCTAACAAACTTGGCATGGTGGAGGATGGCCTATCTTATTCACCTATCAAGGTGCATGCTCTAAGTTGGCAAGGTTGTATTGGTCGCACATATTTTGCATCTGACCTCTTGCATTACTTCTACTTTGTTAGACCATCTGCTTAGTTTAATCATCATATATGAGTATATGCCATACCTATCCATTTTCTGTACCTATTCCATGTGTCGTCATACTATGTTTTCCAGTCAAATGTTATTCTTTTGTAATAGATGTACAAAAGGAAGAGGGTGATTGCAGATCCTCAAGGAGTACAAACTAGGTATTTGGAAAAGGTAGTGATACCTATTAAATCAGATAGATCAGCAGCCATAGAAAACACAGGCCCAACTGTAATAGACTTTACCCCTACTCCAGTGGCCAAACCCCTATTAGAACTGCTGACAGCCCAGCGTCAGGTACTGTCTATGATATCAATTCAAAATTTGAACTCCTAAATTTCTGCATTTGCCTTACCTTCTCTCTTGTATGAAAACTAATTTCAGATGAATCTCCTTGCTCAAAGGATCATAGGATCTCACGACAATACTGGGCTCTGCATTGCTCTTGTCAATACCTCTTGCCCTTTTTCAGCATACTTACACTCATTGTTGTTTGATTATGTAGCATCACTATAAATGTTCGCTTCTTTATCCTCCCTTTGCTTGAAATTATAAGATCTATATTTACTCTTAGATAAATGTAGAATTAACACAATGGGTTTGAAGTTTTGGATTGCTCATGTAAGTACATGTTGTCATGTACTCCCTCTGTATCGAATTAATTATTTATCAATTGGATATATTTAGAACTTAATAGTGCTAGATACATCTATTTGAGCGACAACTAATAACAGACGGTGGTGGTATTACTGTACATGCATCGTGAGATAGTTGATTGTCTAGCATTACTCTGTATCTACATTTACTCTTACCAAAATGTTGAATAAAGCCAATGCCACTGCACACATTGATGTCTGCATTCCTCTTGTCAGTACCTTTTGCCTTGTAATGATGTACTTAATTAATTGCTATTTGATTATGTATCATCAGTCTGCACCTGAGCTTCATTATCCTCTATTTCTTCCAATATTATTTGATCTATATTTACTCTTTGCAAAATGTAGAATAACGGCAATGCATATAAAGAATTTTCCTTGGGGAATTTATTGGATTGTCTTTCCATCAACATGGTGAAGGGCTTTGTCCAGCCCGTGTTAACATGTAATGTAAGTTCATCCTTCTAAAGCCTTCAAACTTTTTTTCTAGTATAGATTTGGATAGGCATCATTTCCTCCACTGCTGTTTACATCTTATTCGTTGTTTGGAACAACTACCAGTTTTAAATTCTGAAACCTGTTGCGTGTCTCCTTGTTTCTCTTTCAGATTCGTATCTCTTATGCCAGGCAGAACTTTAGGTAACATAGTGAGCCAAACCATCTTGAGGACAGCGAGATGACCCCAAGGTCCTGTCTTGATGAAGACAATGAGTTGAAGCTACTCACCAGAAGGTGTGAGACAACCTCTATGTAGTCGCTGCCTCAATCAGTTCGACTTCTTCAGTCTCAACTTAAAGCGGAAAGGCTTGCTTCAGCTCAGCTCCGACTTGAAGTCAAAGATGTAATGAAGATGTCAGGGGACTGCCTTGCGCACTATGGTGCCATACAGCTAGGGATGAAGCATCTATCATTGACACAACTGAGGTCTCATCAGCTTGTTCAGCTGCTTGCGGGGGCCGAGCTTGCTAGGTCAAGTGCCTTCTGAAGTGCTCTCAGTTTTGTATATTCTTTTGTCAGCGCGTTTATATGCACTAGTGGCAACCTTTGATGACCAGTGTATGTAATACGCGGTCATGTTGCGCTTTATTATCACCTGTAGCGAATTTTGATTCCCAGTGGATGTAATATGCCGTAATTTCTTTGTTGTATAGTCTAGGTTTATTCGTTGGTCGATATGCTGTAATTTAGGCCAGAAGGTTCAGTGGATCTCAGTGTTGTCGGTCTTCAGGCCGGCCCGTTACTCATATGGGCCAAAACGTGGGCCTATAATCATCTTGGGCCATTAGCAGGTCTAAACCTATAGTAGTTTCCCGCCTTTAACAGGCCATGGGCTACATATTTACTATAGTGACACTAGGCTTCCTACGGGCCATAGAAACAATGGGCCTTCTACGGTCCATAGAAACAATGGGCCTTCTACGTGCCGTAGAAACAATGGCCCTTCGACGGGCCGTATCATCAATGGGCCTTAGACGGGCCGTATGATCGATTGGCCTAACATGGGCCAAAATAGACCGCATTATGGCCGTAAACGGGCTAGAGTTGGAGTCATCCGTTCATGGGCCGACCATGACGGGCCGTCGTTAATAGGTCGTATTTGATGACGCTATGAAAACGGCCCAATGTATTAACGGGCCACAAACGGGTCGACTGTAACCACGGGCTAAATTTGGCCCACAAATAGAAAATGGCAGCAACGGGCCGTAAGTAACCGAATGCTGGAAATGAGCCCAAGAATAAATGGGCCCTGAGAAGGCCGAAAGATAACATGGGCTGCAAATGGCCCAATGGATTAATGGGCCGTTAATGGGTATAACGTGATACACTGTTCATTACGGGCGAGTTTCACCATGGGCCGTTAATGGGCCAAGAATAAATGGGCCCTGAGAAGGCCGAAAGATAACATGGGTTGCAAACGGCCCAATGGATTAATGGGCCGTTAATGGGTATAAAGTGATACACTGTTCATTACGGGTCAGTTTCACCATGGGCCCTTAATGGCCCAAGAGTTACAAAGGGCCTCATATGGACCGAAAAACGCCATGCGCCATACATGGGCCGGAACTTAAAATGGGCTGGAATCATATTGGACGGCCCAGATGACGCTACTGGGCCTAATTCAGATAGGTCGTAACGGGCCCTGGGTTAGCGGGCTGTAAATGGGCTATATGCGAACAAGCCGTTAACTAGCTTTCCGTGGGCCGGCCCGCCACCCTTTGACCAAGTCGAACGGGCCGGCCTTTTCATAGGAATGGGCCTCTATTGGGCCGTGCCACGTGTCGACGTATCATAGGCGCTTTGGGTCAAATGAGTGGATCACATCTGTCCCAACGGTGAGCCGACACGTGTTTCCTCCAGCCAATGATGATTTTACACGTGGAAAATCCCCATTGGTCGGGGTTGTTAACGGGTTATCGGATCCAAAACCGGACCTGATAGCTTACAAGCGTTCCGTTACGGTGGATGCCACGTGTCGGTCACCCTTGACGAAAGAACTTCTGTGATGCGCGATTTATCGTCATGGAAGTGGACACTTCCGTGATGATAATTTTGGTAATGTCATGAAACACTTCTACGACAACACAGGTGAGACTATCTTGATTCTGTCATAAATTTGTCATGGATGTACATGCATGACAGAAAACGTGACCTACTATGACAAACATGTATCATCATGGAAGTGTATTTTTTGTAGTGTTGTCTTCAGGGACTTGCTACTTGCATGATTATTGGCGAGCTAGCCCATCTCTTGGGTCGCATGGATGGCCATCACTTTGACCAACAATAAGAGAGAGGTTGTACGAACAAGGTGGATTATTCTTGGTCAGTTTTACGATCCATCTTGGTGAGATATATGCCTCTCTGGCCCGCTAACAGAAAGTGTGTGTGTGGGGGGGTTGCTACTTCACACTTTGCTAGGTGAACCTCGGTTGGGGGGGCATGCATTGATATCTTAGGATTCCCTTCATGGAAACACGACGGGGGGGGTGGGGGCTGCTAGCTACTTTGCACTTTGCT
>LR738714.1:345359070-345538695 GCA_902687465.1 Secale cereale
CTTCGCGCCGACATGAGGGAGGGGGCTGCTAGCTACTTTTCACTTTGCTAGGTGAATGACCCTCGGTTGGGGGGCATGCATTCATAGCTTAGGATTCCCTTCGTGCCGACACAAGGGAGGAGGGGGGCTGCTAGCTACTTCGCACTTTGCTAGGTGAACCTCGCTTGGGGGGAGGGGGCATGTATTCTTAGCTTAGGATTCCCTTCGTGCCGACACGAGGGGGGTGGGGTGGGCTGGGAGCAAGCAATATCATGCTCTTTTCGAGAGAGGTGCCACATCAAAGTTGCATTTGGTATTTGAAAATTAAACCACCCTTTTGATACATAAATTTGGTCCACATGCAAGTGTGTTCATGTTTTGACCCTCTCCCGCGTCATTTTTGCCAAATTTATCAACATTAGACAAGTCGGATGACGCAAAAGACACAGTTCACTCAAACTAACTGTGTGCCATGTCGGTGCACCTATCATGCACACATCCGCACAGTACATTGGGCTCCACGAGGCTCCCCCTCTTAAAAATATCTGCCCGCCTTGAGGGTTTTTCTGTTTGATAACACACGGTTGTTATCTTCAGACCGTGTGCGATGTTTCTTGTTCCCAATCCCGCCTGCATCCCTAGAAATTATCTACCCGCCACGAGGGTTTTTCTGTTTCATAACACACGGTTGTTATCTTCGGACCGTGTGCGATGTTTCTTGTTCCAAATCCCACCAGCACCCCTAGAAAATATATGCCCGCCTCGAGGGTTTTTCAGTTTCATAACACATGGTTGTTATCTCCGGACCGTGTGCGATGTACTATCATCAAAATTTTCAATAGCCCGGCATTTCACTCTCGCGTTTGACCCCTGTGTAGTAAAATATTCAGTACCCACATCATTTCCTCAAACACCCCGCGACACCCCCCTCCACACACACACACACACACACCAAAACCTCTTCGGGTGTGCGCGCACACACACACCCACACCCCCTCCCTCGCTCGAAACCCTAGCAAGGTCCCCGCCGCCGCTGCCGTCGCATGGCCTCCATTGTCAACATCTGCCGGTTTGCCCGTGCAGCTTACCCACCGATCTCCATACCCAGGCCGCCCTGAGTTTCTTAGATGACGCCTGCCAAGTGCCCCCTTTCCCATAGATCGCCATCCCCATCCCCATCCTCCACTCCAGAGCGTCGCATCATAAGCCCGGCTATGCTTCCCGTGGATCTCGAGGAGCGACTGGCCCAAAAGAGGTGTATAGCGGTCTCTTGGCCTGATGTCACCGAGGAAGCTGACGACCATTACTAGCAGCAGAAATTCAAGAAGTGGACTAGAGTATGTTGGCATGTCTCGGCCGCCAGCTACGACATCGAGGTCATCAACAGCGACGACATAAGGTGGGCTGTGTCACAGGTTAAGTGCCCCACCCCCAACCCCTCGGGTTCAACCGCCGTCGATCTCAACCATGGCCCCACTACTGATCTCCTCTGGCTCGCTATCAACAATTTTCCATTCTACAACGTGATTGAGCCCCTTTTGTCATTTCTAAAGGACACGTTTTGCGACGCTGGCTTGGGATCCACAGCTTCCAAGTTCGACCTCATTGACAGCGACCACGAGGAGGGCACCCTCTCTGGATCTTCCAAGGCGAAAGAGCCCATCTGCTCTTCCAAGGGGAAAGCGCCCGTCTGCGACATCAGGGAGGGCACCCTATAGCCGTGCTCTTCCAAGGGGAAGGAGCCCATCTACGACGACATGGAGCGCATCCAGGGTCTGATACGTCTCCAATGTATCTATAATTTTTTATTGTTCCATGTTATTATATATTTTGTTTTGGATGTTTAATGGTATTAATTATACACTTCTATATTATTTTTGGGACTAACCTACTAACGCAAGGCCCAGTGCAAATTGATGTTTTTTGCCTATTTCAGTGTTTCCCACAAAAAGGTTATCAAACGGAGTCCAAACGGAATGAAACCTTTGGGAGATTTATTTTGGGAACCATATCTTCACACAAGACTTGGAGTACACACGAGGGAACAAGAGAGGGGGCCACGAGGGTCCAGGGTGCGCCCGGGGGGGCAGGCGCGCCCCCACCCTCGGGAGCCCCCTCTGGCTCCCTCGATGCCCTCCTTCCTCCTATATATATCCATGTACCCTGAAAACATCGAGGGAACAGAGAAAACCCTAATTCCACTGCCGAACCTTCTGTTCCCGTGAGATCCTATCTTGGGGCCTGTTCCAGAGCTCCGCCGGAGGGGGGATCGATCACGGAGTGCTTCTACATCAACACCATAGCCTCACCAATGAGTTGTGAGTAGTTTACCACAGACCTTCGGGTCCATAGTTATTAGCTAGATGGCTTCTTCTCTCTTTTTGGATCTCAATACAAAGTTCTCCTCGATCTTCGAGGAGATCTATTCAATGTAATCTTTTTGCGGTGTGTTTGTCGAGATCCGATGAATTGTGGGTTTATGATCAAGATTTTCTATGAACAATATTTTATTCTTTTCTGAAATCTTTTATGTATGATTATATTATACTTGCAAGTCTCTTTGAATTATTGGTTTGGTTTGGCCTACTAGATCTATAGTTCTTGCAATGGGAGAAGTGCTTGGCTTTGGGTTCAATCTTGCGGTGTCCTTTCCCAGTATCGGTAGGGGAAGCAAGGCACATATTGTATTGTTGCCATCAAGGATAAAAATATGGGGTTTATATCATATTGCTTGAGTTTATCCCTCTACATCATGCCATCTTGTTTAAAGCGTTACTCTGTTCTTATGAACTTAATACTCTAGATGCATGCTGGATAGCGGTCGATGTGTGGAGTAATAGTAGTAGATGCAGAATCGTTTCGGTCTACTTGTTACGGACGTGATGCCTATATATAATGATCATGCCTAGATATTCTCATAACTATGCGCTTTTCTATCAATTGCTCGACAGTAATTTGTTCACCCACCGTAGAATTCAGCTTACATGAGAGAAGCCACTAGTGAAACCTATGGCCCCCGGGTCTATCTTTATCATATTACTTTCCCTTCAATTTCTGCTGTCGTTGCTTATTTTATTTACTTTCTGTTCTCATACCAAAAATACCAAAAATATTATCCTATCCTATCTATCAGATCTCACTTTCGTAAGTGACCGTGAAGGGATTGACAACCCCTTATCGCGTTGACTGCGAAGTTCTTATTTGTTAGTGCAGGTGCGAGGGACTCGCGCGTGGTCTCCTACTGGATTGATACTGTCACACCCTGCATTTTGTAACATGTTGTTTGTAACTTTGAAGCATGAAAATTTGGACCAGCAAAATTTTTTAGCATCATTTGGCTTTTATTTGGAATTGAGTTTTCTTCATTTGCTTTTTCATGTGCTCATTAAAGTCAACTATGATCTCTTGTAGATTTCATCTCTATACTCTAAACTTCTGCCCAATGATCATACCAAGTGTTATATAACAGTATAGTATTTTCTTACAAAATTATTTTGGCCAAAAAGTATTTTATAAACTTAGTTTTCCAAAAACCCCTAAATTGAGATTTGCACTGCAAGTACTTGATTAAGGGTGTGAAAATTATTTCAAAAGGTTTATTTGAGACCTAGTAGTCATAGGACTCCCAGAAACCACAAAGGTATAATTTTAAAAGTTATTTTCCTATTTTATTTAAAAGCTTTTTCTTAAGGCCAGAAATGGTCTTTAATAGGGGAAAATTATTTAACTGTTTCAAAAATATTTGCCATAATTCAGAGAGACTCATAGGACATATATTGTCCATATATAAGAGTTTCAACACTTGGTCATGTTCAAAATAATGGGCTAAACCCTCTAAAACCCTTTCTGGATATTTCAAGCTTTTGAAATATTTACAAAGGAAACTTTCTCAAAAAATTCCAGGGAAATTCTATCATGTCATATATGGCATATTTGATGATCTTGCCAAGTCCCATACCTTGGGAAGCAAGAAAACCTCCTCAAACCCCTTCATAACCATTCTGTCCATATTTGAAGTTTGAGCAACTCTACATTGCCAAACTTGTCCAAATGCTCTCAAACTTGGTGCACATGCTAGAATGGCCTAATAAGGCACCTAGACCAAATGGCACAAGATTTGGAATAGAGCAACTTGATCAGATCACCTCAAAACCCTTTCTGTTCAAATGCAAACTTGAACAACTTTACATTACCAACTTTTTATCTGGAGCCTCAAACTTTGTGGGCATGATCAATACCCCAAATGATGATGCTACAACAAGTGGTGCATCAAGGGGAGATGATTAGCTTGAATCAATCAAGATGAAACTATTTCTGTTGATTTCTAGGGTTCACCAAAGTTACATTGGCTAGTTTCTTCAAATGAGCCCAAATTTGGTGAAGCACCCTATTTTCTCATGTCTTTCAACCCTGTCAAGTGCCATGTCAAGTGGACTTCATTTACTTGATCAAACACAGATCAAACACCTTCTGCAGAAATTCTAAAACCTCCATTTTGACCACTTTCACTTTTCTCCATGGCCTCAACTTCTTACCACAGGCTCATTGAGTTACCAGCTACCTCCAGTAACTCCCCCAGCACCCCAGCTCCATGATTGGAAGGTGAAACCCCAGCTTTACCTTGCTGTACAACCAACTTTCACCTTGTTACCAGCCCTTCCCCTCTCTCTCTGCAACCCCAGAGCATCCAAGGCCACAGAGCAATTCTTTACTCCTCCCTCTACACACCAGACACTGTTGGGCACGCTGGAACGGACCAAGCCGGCGAGAGCATGCTGATGCCAGCCATACGCACGCTCCAGAGCTCGCGAACAGTGCACCTCGCACGCTGGCTCGGGCCAATCGCCGCTCCCCGACAGCCTCGGGCCTCCCCCTCGCGCCAGTCGAGGCCCCTCGACGTCCGCGACCTCCCCGGCGCTGTCCCCCCCTCCTCCTGCGCCATCCAGTAGCCGCCGTCGCACGCGCTCTGGCCGCCCGCGGCAGCCACTCCTCTGCCTCGCACGCGCGCACCTCTCTGTCGCTCCCCCGCTCCTCCACTTACCTCAGCTGGACGTAGAGCTCGTCCAGGAACTCCCCAGACTCATCCCAGTAGCCTCCCGTGCGCTGTAGCCTCGCCGGTGAGCTCGCCGGCGCACTGGACCACGGGTCCTCGTCGAGCCCCTATAAATAGGCCTCCCCGAGCTTCTCCAACACCACCACCAGCCTCACACCTCTCCACTGATCCCTCCTGCATCACCAGCTCGACCCCAGGACGCCCCAGTGCTCGGGATCGACCGGAGCTCCGCCGCGTCGGGCCGCCGGCGATCTCGAGGTACAGGCCTCCCCTGCCCCTCCTTCCACTCATTTCGGAACCGCCGCACCTCACGGACCCTTTCCCCTCTCTTTCCCCCTCCATTTGCAGTCGGAAACGACCCCGACCACCGTCCTCCGACGAGCCTCCGCCGTCGCACCTCGCCGCCGGTGAACTAGGGCTCCCCGCTGTGCTGCACTACCACCGCTGCAACCCCGACACGACACTGAGTCCGTCCCTGGCCTCCGTTGCCGTCGCCGTGGCCGGAATCGTCGCCGGTGAACTCGCCGCCACCGTGACCAAGGGGTTAGAGACGACAGGCGGGCTCCGCCTGTTATCCCCCCACCTCTCTCCCCTCCTCTATGCCGCTGACCCACGGGCCCCACGCGTCAGGTTTGAAACCTGACGTGCGCGCGCGCTGGCTCCGTGCGGCTGGGCCAGTCCGTCTGGGACGTGCACTGTGGCCTCTTCTGGCCCAGTGCAAAGGACCCCTTTTTCTTTTTCTTTTCTGTAAATGATTTAAACATTTATGCAGAAAAGAATATTGATCCAAATTAAATATTTCCAACTCCTAAAATCTTGTAATATTCCAACCTATTTAATGGTACTACTTTCACTCAAATCCATGAAACCTTGCTGTACTGTTCAAAATTAAATTCAAATTTAAGCAGTATAACTCCTGTTCAAAAATCAATATATCCTATTCTGTAACTCCAAAACTCCAACTAAGATTTTTCCCCATCTTAGAAATCTCTCTAGTATTTTACAAAAATGAGTTGACATTTTTCTGAGCACTTTGACTTTTCTGTTTTATTTGTATTCTTATTTTCCCGTGGTTATTATGCGACGTATAGATCCCGTATTTGACGAAGTTGTTGTGGAAGAAGAAGGAGAAGGACTAGAAGACTTTGAAGACCAAGCCAATCCAGGCAAGCAGCCCTTTGACCATGATACACTTGTTCTTCGGAACCCGTTTGTTTCCGATGCATGATGATTAGGGTTACGATGGTAACCTAGATGAACCACCACATGATGCATGCCTTATTGTTGATCTTGCTATGTGCTAGATGTCATGCAAATAGTTGGTCTTGATGATGCATGTGTGATATGAACCGCCGTAGTTGAAAACTTTGCATGAAACCATCGGGTGCCCCTAATGCCCGAGGGTGATGAAGTGTTAGGTCATCACTTGAGAAAGAAGTGATGTGCCGGTAATATCATGAGCATGGTGGAATGATGGATTAGATTTATGTGTGACTACCGTCCCAACCAAACATGTGCAACCACACTACCCCTTATGGGACGGGGCTTTATTGATTACTTAGGTCGATACTAGCATGGTGCCCGCATTACTAGTGACGGAAAGACTTGAGGTCTTTCCCGGGACGGGGTCGTGCTTGGATAGGCGGCCATGACTGTTTTCACAGGGCACCGGACACACCGTTGGTCCCTTCGGGTACGCGTGAACATTGAAATTAGGGCAAGTCCCGTGATCTATTGTTTGTACCCGAGGGCCGTGTGCCAACGAGTGGACTCTATGTTAGTGTCGTCTAAGGAAAGGTAATGACCGGGTGCTTACCCCGGGTACTTGAGGTACCGCGGGTCGTGGATGACACGGAAGTTCCCCGGATCTTGTGGGTAAAGTGCGCAACCTCTGCAGAGTGTAAAACTATTCGAATAGCCGTGTCCACGGTCATGGACAGTTGGGTGGTGCTACTTAAACTATGTCCAGAATTTTACTTCATCAGTATTGGTATGTGTGTGGCAAGTCAAGGATGGTGACTTGACACGATGAGTTGAATTCTTAATCATGTTGATATCGGTAACCTGCCTTCGAGGTTACGCAAGGTTATTGATGCATAAACTTGATAATAGCATATTGCTCTAGCTTTCTGCTAGATTGTTCATTATTGTTCCATTGCATTGTTACTTGAACCACATCATGGGTTGCTTGCGAGTACATTCAAAGTACTCATTGGCTTGCCACTGGTTATTTAATTGGCCAGGCATGGAAGAACAGGATTATGAGGAAGAGTTCTTTGGAGACGACCATGCGAACTAGGGCGCTATCCCAGTCAGAATGCCTGTAGGGTTAAGGCAGATGGCTTGGGTTCTACCCGTTTATCGAAGACTTCCGCTATTTGATTTATTTGCTATTCAGCCCGTGAGGCTCTATCTATGTAAGACTTGGCCATAATGCCCTTAATTCGTGTAAGACTATTTGTATGGATGTAAGACTCTTGTTATTTCAGCTTCTGTGTGTTCAGTGAGCATTGATCTCTGGGATCACTGTACACGTGCATTCGGTGATCTCGACTTCTAAGTCGGGGTCCCCACAGAGCTGGTATCAGAGCCATCCTAACTGTAGGAAGCCTTAGTTAGCATGGGTGTTAGTTAGTTGAGACCCCTTTTTCAAAACCTTCTGAACCTCTCTCCTTTTCTAAACCTGAGATTTTCTCAGTTTATTAACCCCTCCTATTCCACCTTTGTAGATGGCCGCTGTTCCCGAAGAGCACCTGACCACTGGGTTTCCCCTACTTCTCGAGGATAGCCTCCAGGAGTGTCAGTTCCACCGAGCACCCATCCTCACCTACCACGAGCATTGGGTGAGCGATACTGAGGTGAAGTACCATGTGGAAGTGATCGTGAAGGCAAACGATCCTCCCACAAGTTGGTTCTTCGAGGGACCCCAGATGGCGACACTACCACTTGCTGCCGAGGCTGCTGCACTCAAGGCACTAACCCGTCTCCGCGAGCTTCTTCCGGAGATGGCAGCCAAGATGGCAACTCGCTTCTTACCTTACCGGAAGGAAGGTGACGAAGAAAGCAGCGCACTAGCCCCTCCACTGAAGGAAGGACTCTCGCTTCGGTTCCAGACCTACTTCAGTCTATGTGCCGACAGCTTGGCACAAGACTTGGCCTCGAAATCAATGAAGCTTCGAGAAGAACTTTACAAGACCAAGGCACTTCTTCGTCAAGCTCAAGAGAAGGGAAACAGGATCAAGAAGGAAGGAGCACCTTCTGGACAATCCGCTATCGCATATCGAGGCGGAAGGCCCTCCGAGGATGTGACTTCCAAGGGTGAAGAACCACCTCGGCGACGCCGGATGACAGCAAGGGAATACCGCAAGCTTTTCCCTGCACCACTGTCGAAGCACCGTCGTATCCAACTCCTCCACTCCCCCACTCCCTCCAGTGACAAGGGAGCCCAGACAGATGAAGACAAGGAGGAAGACCCAGAAGAGCCGGAATACGCGACCGAGCATTCCGCCGCTTAGGCATTATTCGCTACTCGGATATGCCCGTTGTAACCCCTACGGTAGGATAGGTCGTGTAACCCCTATGCGCAGTCGAGTCCTTGTATGGTTCATATGAAACCATCTAGTGTTTGCTTTTGTCGTGTCTGGATGTAAGTCGTAATCTTCCTTCGGGAATGTGTAAACGACTACATCACCCATCTGGATTTTAATAAATGTGTTTTGGCCTTACGGCCCTTGCATGATTTGATTTAGTGTCACACCCACCCCCTTACTAGGCACCCATCTATCTTGCTTTTCCTCTTCCGAGTCATGAGACCTTTTACCGCTCCAACAGGATGCCTATTGTAACTCGTACTGGTACCTCTACCCAGTAGCCTGAAGCCGGAGCATCCTCTCAGCCAGAGGCAGACCACGACCAAACCAACGACCAAGCTCCACCACCACCTCCTCCAAGCATGGACATGGCTCAGCTTCTCCAAGCTTTCCGAGAGGAACGCCAAGCCAACACTGCAGCTCTTCAGCTGATTGCTCAAGCTGTCGCCAACAACCGCCAGCCGGCGGGGAATGGCAATGGACGTTCCACGTTGGCAGAGTTCAAGAAGCATGCACCGCCAACCTTCATCGAGACTGCTGAACCCCTGGATGCAGATGACTGGGTCCGTTCCATTGAGGAAATCCTGGAACTAGTCGGATGCACCGAAGACCGCGAGAAAGTGGCTTATGCAGCCCACTGCCTCGGGGGAACCGCAAGAGCTTGGTGGGATGGATTCAAGGTCATGCATGCTGAACAAGACATCACTTGGGTTAACTTCAAGGCAGAATTCCGCAAGGCCCACATTCCTTCCGGAATCATGGCTATCAAAAAGCGTGAGTTCCGAGCCCTGAAGCAAGGAAGTGGCACTGTCAAGGAGTACATGCAGAAGTTCAGCATTCTGTCAAGGTATGCCCATGAGGATGTCAGCACTGATGCTGCCAAAAGGGAGCGCTTCATGGAAGGCCTTAATCAGACTCTGCAATACTCGCTTGTCGTGTGCGACTGCCCATCTTTCCCTGACCTGGTGAACAAGGCACTTATGCTTGAAGACAAGCGGCGTGCTTTGGAAGACACTCGCAAGCGCAAGTTGGTCAGTAAGGGAAGTTCCAGCAACCAGAAGCCTCGTCTGTGGCAGTCAGCCCCGGCCAAGCCAACCTATCAGCAGCCAAGAGCTCCTGCACCTCGTGCCAATCCTCAGCCTCAGCAGTATGCCAACCCCAGGCCAGCTTTCAACCCCAATACCAGTGGTGGCAACAAGATCAACACTCCAAATCAAGTCACTTGTTTTGGGTGTGGTCAGCCCGGACACATCTCTAGGGTGTGCCCCAACAAGAAGCCTAATGCCCCGCGCCCCAATGCGCAGAACCAGGGACAAGGCCGTGGTATGCCACCAAGGAACCCAGCTTCTCGCAATCCGCCGAACTATGGGAAGGGGCGTGTGAATCACGTCACTGCTGAAGAAGCCCAGGAAGACCCGGACGTCGTGCTGGGTACGTTCCTTGTCAACTCAGCACCTGCAACTGTCTTGTTTGATTCTGGAGCAACGCATTCATTTGTCACTCAAAGATTTGCATTAAAAAGTGGCATGACCCCTACACCCCTGAATAACCCTATGGTGGTACAAACCCCCGGAGCCGAGATGAGAGCCAAGATAGGCTGTAAAGGAGTCGGTATTACCATTAACGGTGTAGACTTCCTAGCAGACCTTATCATCCTGAGATCGCAAGGCTTGGATGTGATCTTAGGGATGGATTGGCTCAGCAAGCACCAAGGCTTGTTAGACTGTGCCAATCGGACAGTCACTGTGACCAATGACCAAGGAGTAGAAGTCAAGTTTGCCCCCAACTCCTCTTCCGCTCAAGCCGCTAAAGTCAACTGTCTGTCTGAAGTTGGGCTAGATCAAGTACCGGTGGTATGTGAGTATCCTGATGTCTTTCCGGATGAACTACCGGGAATGCCCCCTGACCGTGACATTGAGTTCATCATCGAGCTCGTGCCCGGAGCGGGACCCATCTATAAGAAGCCTTATAGAATGGGAACGGAAGAACTAGCCGAGTTGAAGAAGCAGCTAGAAGAGCAGCTAAGGAAGGGATTTATCCGCCCGAGTGTCTCCCCTTGGGGATCTCCTGTTCTGTTTGTGGCAAAGAGGGACGGTACCATCCGCTTATGCATTGACTATCGTTCCCTCAATGAAGTTACAATCAAGAACAAGTACCCACTTCCCAAGATCGAAGATCTGTTTGATCAGCTCAGCGGAGCCAAGGTATTCTCCAAGATCGACCTCAGATCTGGGTATTACCAGCTGAAGATCAGACCCCAAGATATTCCGAAGACGGCATTCGTAGCCAGATATGGCCTGTACGAGTGCACGGTCATGTCTTTTGGGTTAACTAATGCCCCAGCTTACTTCATGTACCTCATGAATAAAGTCTTCATGGAATATTTGGACAAGTTCGTTGTTGTCTTCATTGATGACATTCTTGTGTTCTCGAAGTCGGAGGAAGAGCATGAGCAGCACCTGAGGATGGTCCTAGACAAGCTTCGTGAGCACCAACTGTATGCCAAATTCAGCAAGTGTGAGTTTTGGCTGCACAAAGTTGGATTCTTAGGTCATGTCTTGACCGAGGAAGGCTTATCTGTTGATCCTGCAAAGATCGAAGCTGTGACCCAATGGCAATCTCCAACAGTCGTCAAGGAAGTCAGAAGCTTCCTCGGATTAGCGGGCTATTACCGCAAGTTCGTGGAAGGATTCTCTAGCATTGCACGACCAATGACTCAGCTCCTCAAGAAGGACAAGAAGTTCGAGTGGACGCCAAAATGCGAAGAGAGCTTCCAAGAGGTCAAGAAGAGATTGACCACCGCCCCAGTTCTGGCAACACCTGATATTCACAAGGAGTTCGTGATATATTGTGATGCCTCTCGAACCGGATTGGGAAGCGTTCTGATGCAAGAAGGCCGCGTCATAGCATACCTCTCCAGGCAGCTACGACCCCATGAGGAGAACTACGCTACTCACGATCTTGAGCTAGCGGCAGTAGTTCATGCCTTGAAGACATGGCGGCATTACCTCCTAGGGAAACGGTGTGAGATTTACACAGACCACAAAAGTCTGAAGTATATTTTCACCCAAAAAGAGTTGAACATGAGGAAGCGGAGATGGTTGGAACTCATCAAAGACTATGACCTCAGTGTTCAGTATCACCCTGGGAAGGCCAACGTAGTGGCCGATGCCTTAAGCAGGAAGGCTTGCTCTTTGAATGTCATTATTCAAGAAAGACAGCCAGCCTTGTTTAAGGAGATCGAACAATTCAGTTTGGAATTGGTCACCCCTGGATTTCTGGATCATTTGGAAGTCAGACCAACCCTGATGGACGACGTCAAGAAGGCTCAAGAAGGACACGCAAGCATTGAAGGTATCAAGAAGAAGATGAAGCTGGGCAAGGCCCCAGGATTCTCCGAAGACGAGCACAGGATTGTTTGGTACAAAGGTCGCCTCTGCGTACCAAACAACACCGAGATGAAGACGCTGATTCTGCAAGAAGCCCACAACACCCCGTATTCCATCCACCCCGGAGGAACCAAGATGTACCAAGACTTGAAAGCACGATTCTGGTGGCACGGTATGAAGAGAGAGATTGCAACCTATGTTGCAAAGTGTGATGTGTGCCAAAAGGTCAAGGCTGAATATCAGCGACCTGCTGGATTGCTTCAACCACTCAAGGTTCCTGAGTGGAAGTGGGATAAAGTCGGAATGGACTTCATCACTGGACTACCAAGGTCGAATCGAGGACATGACTCTATCTGGGTCATAGTCGATCATTTGACCAAGGTGGCTCATTTCATTCCTGTCAAGACCACTTATGATGGCAACCGGCTGGCAGCTCTCTACATTGACCGAATCGTAAGTCTTCGAGGTGTTCCCAAGGAGATTGTGTCAGATCGAGGAACCCAGTTCACCTCGAGGTTCTGGAAGAAGTTCCAAGAAGCCTTGGGAACCAAATTGTCTTTCAGCACAGCTTTCCACCCACAGACCGGAGGTCAAACTGAGCGAGTCAATCAGATTCTCGAAGACATGCTCCGAGCCTATGTCCTGGCATATGGAGCCAAGTGGGAAGACTGTCTCCCTTTTGCCGAGTTCTCCTATAACAACAGTTACCAGTCAAGCCTTCAGATGGCACCATTTGACGTGTTGTACGGACGCAGATGCCGCACACCCCTCAATTGGTCAGAGACTGGAGAAGGACTAGTCTTTGGACCGGATATTCTCCGCGCAGCAGAAGAGCAAGTCCAACTAGTCAGAGAGCGATTAAAGGCAGCCCAGTCAAGGCAGAAGAGTTATGCTGACACTCGACGCCGAGACATGAGTTTCCATGTTGGGGACCATGTGTACCTGCGGGTAACTCCTCTGAAGGGAACCAAGCGTTTCCATGTCAAGGGGAAGCTCGCACCAAGGTTCATTGGACCCTTTGAGATCACTGCACGACGAGGAGAAGTGGCTTATCAGTTGGAACTACCACCTGAGCTATCCGATGTGCACAATGTGTTCCATGTGTCACAACTCCGGAAATGTCTCCAGGTTCCGGACAAGCCCAGTCTCTACAGGGATGTGGATCACCAAGCCATTGATCTGCAGCCTGACTTGACCTACCGCGAGAAGCCCATCCGTATTCTGGACGAAGCAGAACGACGTACGCGGAGCCATACCATCAAGTACTTCAAGGTCCAGTGGAGCAACCACACCGAAGCAGAAGCAACCTGGGAACGAGAAGACTATCTTAGATCCGAGTTTCCCGACCTCTTTTAAGCCCTAGTTTAGGAATCTCGGGGACGAGATTCTTGTAAGGGGGGTAGGTCTGTCACACCCTGCATTTTGTAACATGTTGTTTGTAACTTTGAAGCATGAAAATTCTGACCAGCAAAATTTTTTAGCATCATTTGGCTTTTATTTGGAATTGAGTTTTCTTCATTTGCTTTTTCATGTGCTCATTAAAGTCAACTATGATCTCTTGTAGATTTCATCTCTATACTCTAAACTTCTGCCCAATGATCATACCAAGTGTTATATAACAGTATAGTATTTTCTTACAAAATTATTTTGGCCAAAAAGTATTTTATAAATTTAGTTTTCCAAAAACCCCTGAATTGAGATTTGCACTGCAAGTACTTGATTAAGGGTGTGAAAATTATTTCAAAAGGTTTATTTGAGACCTAGTTGTCATAGGACTCCCAGAAACCACAAAGGTATAATTTTAAAAGTTATTTTCCTATTTTATTTAAAAGCTTTTTCTTAAGGCCAGAAATGGTCTTTAATAGGGGAAAATTATTTAACTGTTTCAAAAATATTTGCCAAAATTCAGAGAGACTCATAGGACATATATTGTCCATATATAAGAGTTTCAACACTTGGTCATGTTCAAAATAATGGGCTAAACCCTCTAAAACCCTTTCTGGATATTTCAAGCTTTTGAAATATTTACAAAGGAAACTTTCTCCAAAAATTCCAGGGAAATTCTATCATGTCATATATGGAATATTTGATGATCTTGCCAAGTCCCATACCTTGGGAAGCAAGAAAACCTCCTCAAACCCCTTCATAACCATTCTGTCCATATTTGAAGTTTGAGCAACTCTACATTGCCAAACTTGTCCAAATGCTCTCAAACTTTGTGCACATGCTAGAATGGCCTAATAAGGCACCTAGACCAAATGGCACAAGATTTGGAATAGAGCAACTTGATCAGATCACCTCAAAACCCTTTCTGTTCAAATGCAAACTTGAACAACTTTACATTACCAACTTTTTATCTGGAGCCTCAAACTTTGTGGGCATGATCAATACCCCAAATGATGATGCTACAACAAGTGGTGCATCAAGGGGAGATGATTAGCTTGACTCAATCAAGATGAAACTATTTCTGTTGATTTCTAGGGTTCACCAAAGTTACATTGGCTAGTTTCTTCAAATGAGTCCAAATTTGGTGAAGCACCCTATTTTCTCATGTCTTTCAACCCTGTCAAGTGCCATGTCAAGTGGACTTCATTTACTTGATCAAACACAGATCAAACACCTTCTGCAGAAATTCTAAAACCTCCATTTTGACCACTTTCACTTTTCTCCATGGCCTCAACTTCTTACCACAGGCTCATTGAGTTACCAGCTACCTCCTTTAACTCCCCCAGCACCCCAGCTCCATGATTGGAAGGTGAAACCCCAGCTTTACCTTGCTGTACAGCCAACTTTCACCTTGTTACCAGCCCTCCCCCTCTCTCTCTGCAACCCCAGAGCATCCAAGGCCACAGAGAAATTCTTTACTCCTCCCTCTACACACCAGACACTGTTGGGCACGCTGGAACGGACCAAGCCGGCGAGAGCATGCTGATGCCAGCAATACGCATGCTCCAGAGCGCGCGAACAGTGCACCTCGCACGCTGGCTCGGGCCAGTCGCCGCTCCCCGACAGCCTCGGGCCTCCCCCTCGCGCCAGTCGTGGCCCCTCGACGTCCGCGACCTCCCCGGCGCTGTCCCCCCTCCTCCTGCGCCCTCCAGTAGCCGCCGTCGCACGCGCGCTGGCCGCGCGCGGCAGCCACTCCTCTGCCTCGCACGAGCGCACCTCTCTGTCGCTCCCCCGCTCCTCCACTTACCTCAGCTGGACATAGAGATCGTCCAGGAACTCCCCAGACTCATCCCCGTAGCCTCCCGTGCGCTGTAGCCTCGCCGGTGAGCTCGCCGGCGCACTGGACCACAGGTCCTCGTCGAGCCCCTATAAATAGGCCTCCCCGAGCTTCTCCAACACCACCACCAGCCTCACACCTCTCCTCTGATCCCTCCTGCATCACCAGCTCGACCCCAGGACGCCCCAGTGCTTGGGATCGACCGGAGCTCCGCCGCGTCGGGCCGCCGGCAATCTCGAGGTACAGGCCTCCCCTGCCCCTCCTTCCACTCATTTCGGAACCGCCGCACCTCACTGACCCTTTCCCCTCTCTTTCCCCCTCCATTTGCAGTCGGAAACGACCTCGACCACCGTCCTCCGACGAGCCTCCGCCGTCGCACCTCGCCGCCGGTGAACCAGGGCTCCCCGCCGTGCCGCACTACCACCGCTGCAACCGCGACACGACACTGAGTCCGTCCCTGGCCTCCGGTGCCGTCGCCGTGGCCGGAATCGTCGCCGGTGAGCTCGCCGCCGCCGTGACCGAGGGGTTAGAGATGACAGGCGGGCCCCGCCTGTCATCCCCCCACCTCTCTCCCCTCCTCTATGCCGCTGACCCACGGGCCCCGCCCGTCAGGTTTGAAACCTGACGTGCGCGCGCGCTGGCTCCGTGCGGCTGGGCCAGTCCGTCTGGGCCGTGCACTGTGGCCTCTTCAGGCCCAGTGCACAGGACCCCTTTTTCTTTTTCTTTTCTGTAAATGATTTAAACATTTATGCAGAAAAGAATATTGATCCAAATTAAATATTTCCAACTCCTAAAATCTTGTAATATTCCAACCTATTTAATGGTACTACTTTCACTCAAATCCATGAAACCTTGCTGTACTGTTCAAATTTAAATTCAAATTTAAGTAGTATAACTCCTGTTCAAAAATCAATATATCCTATTCTGTAACTCCAAAACTCCAACTAAGATTTTTCTCCATCTTAGAAATCTCTCTAGTATTTTACAAAAATGAGTTGACATTTTTCTGAGCACTTTGACTTTTCTGTTTTATTTGTATTCTTATTTTCCCGTGGTTATTATGCGACGTATAGATCCCGTATTTGACGAAGTTGCTGTGGAAGAAGAAGGAGAAGAACTAGAAGACTTTGAAGACCAAGCCAATCCAGGCAAGCAGCCCTTTGACCATGATACACTTGTTCTTCGGAACCCGTTTGTTTCCGATGCATGATGATTAGGGTTACGATGGTAACCTAGATGAACCACCACATGATGCATGCCTTATTGTTGATCTTGCTATGTGCTAGATGTCATGCAAATAGTTGGTCTTGATGATGCATGTGTGATATGAACCCCCGTAGTTGAAAACTTTGCATGAACCCATCGGGTGCCCCTAATGCCCGAGGGTGATGAAGTGTTAGGTCATCACTTGAGAAAGAAGTGATGTGCCGGTAATATCATGAGCATGGTGGAATGATGGATTAGATTTATGTGTGACTACCGTCCCAACCAAACATATGCAACCACACTACCCCTTATGGGACGGGGCTTTATTGATTACTTAGGTCGATACTAGCATGGTGCCCGCATTACTAGTGACGGGAAGACTTGAGGTCTTTCCCGGGACGGGGTCGTGCTTGGATAGGCGGCCATGACTGTTTTCACAGGGCACCGGACACACCGTTGGTCCCTTCGGGTACGCGTGAACATTGAAATTAGGGCAAGTCCCGTGATCTATTGTTTGTACCCGAGGGCCGTGTGCCAACGAGTGGACTCTATGTTAGTGTCGTCTAAGGAAAGGTAATGACCGGGTGCTTACCCCGGGTACTTGAGGTACCGCGGGTCGTGGATGACACGGAAGTTCCCCGGATCTTGTGGGTAAAGTGCGCAACCTCTGCAGAGTGTAAAACTATTCGAATAGCCGTGTCCACGGTCATGGACAGTTGGGTGGTGCTACTTAAACTATGTCCAGAATTTTACTTCATCAGTATTGGTATGTGTGTGGCAAGTCAAGGATGGTGACTTGACACGATGAGTTGAATTCTTAATCATGTTGATATCGGTAACCTGCCTTCGAGGTTACGCAAGGTTATTGATGCATAAACTTGATAATAGCATATTGCTCTAGCTTTCTGCTAGATTGTTCATTATTGTTCCTTGCATTGTTACTTGAACCACATCATGGGTTGCTTGCGAGTACATTCAAAGTACTCATTGGCTTGCCACTGGTTATTTAATTGGCTAGGCATGGAAGAACATGATTATGAGAAAGAGTTCTTTGGAGACGACCATGCGAACTAGGACGCTATCCCATTCAGAATGCCTGTAGGGTTAAGGCAGATGGCTTGGGTTCTACCCGTTTATTGAAGACTTCCGCTACTTGAGTTATTTGCTATTCAGCCCGTGAGGCTCTATCTATGTAAGACTTGGCCATAATGGCCTTAATTCGTGTAAGACTATTTGTATGGATGTAAGACTCTTGTTATTTCAGCTTCTGTGTGTTCAGTGAGCATTGATCTCTGGGATCACTGTACACGTGCATTCGGTGATCTCGACTTCTAAGTCGGGGTCCCCACAGATACCTTGGTTCTCAGAAACTGAGGGAAATACTTATGCTACTGTGCTGCATCACCCTTTCCCCTTCGAGGGAATACAATGCAAGCTCGAGAAGTAGCAAGAAGAATTTCTGGCGCCGTTGCCGGGGAGACCTATGCAAAAGTCATATACGAAGTACCTATCACAAACCATTATCCTTCGCACTACATTATTTGCCTCTCGTTTTCCTTTCCCCCACTTCACCCTTGCCGTTTTATTTGCCTCTTGTTTTCTTGTGTGTTGGATTGCTCGTCCATCTCTATGGCTTCCCCTATCAGTATTGACCCTCACCTTAAGAGGTTGGAGGAGATTGAAAACAATGTTAGAAATTTTATGTCTATGCAATTTCAACACAATGATTTCTTTAGAAACAAGCTTAAAGAACAGAAAAGTTTTATGGAGTACATGAATAAAGAGCTTGATGATATGTCTAAGGAATTTTATGGTTTGAAATCTCAGTTTACTCATCTTATGAACTTAATAGCCCAAATTTCGGACAAGCAATCCACCTTAGTTAATAAGATGGCTGCTAAACAGGAAGATCATGAAAATAAAGATGAAGATCTGAAAGTTATTGATGTGTCTCCTATTAGATCCTTGTTTTCTAGTATGAATCTTGATAAATATGGGACTGGAGATGAGTCTACTTTAGTTAAAAGGCGTCCCAATGATTCGGAGTTTTTAGATCTTGATGCTAGAATTGTTAAAAGTGGGATTGAAGAGATTACAACTTTGCATAGTGATGAACCCACTATTTTGGATTTCAAGGGATTCAATTATGATAATTTCTCTTTAATATATTGTATTTCCTTGTTACAATCTGTACTAAATTCTCCGCATGCTTATAGTCAAAATAAGGCTTTTACCAAACACATAGTTGATGCTTTGTTGCAATCTTATGAAGAAAAACTTGAATTAGAAGTTTCTATCCCTAGAAAGCTTTATGATGAGTGGGAACCTACTATTAAAATTAAAAAATTAAGGATCATGAATGCTTTGATTTATGTGATTTGGGTGTAAGTGTTTCTACCATTCCAAAAACTTTGTGTGATATGTTAGGTTTCCATGAGCTTGATGATTGTTCTTTAAATTTGGATCTTGCGGATTCTACCATTAGGAAACCTATGGGATGGATTAATGATGTTCTTATTGTTGCCAATAGGAATTATGTGCCCGTAGATTTCATTGTTCTTGATATGGATTGCAATCCTTCATGTCCTATTATTCTTGGTAGACCATTCCTTAGAACGATTGGTGCAATTATTGATATGAAGGAAGGAAATATTAGATTCCAATTTCCGTTAAGGAGGGGCATGGAACACTTTCCTAGAAAGAAAATTAAATTTCCTTATGAATCTATTATGAGAGCCACTTATGGATTGCCTACCAAAGATGGCAATACCTAGATATATTCATGTATCGTGCCTAGCTAGGGGCATTAAACGATAGCACTTGTTGGGAGGCAACCCAATTTTATTTTATTTGTTTTTGCTTCTGTTTAGGAATAAATATTGCATCTAGCTTCTGGTTTGATGTGGTTTTGTGTTTTAATTAGTGTTTGTGCCAAGTAGAACCTTTGGAAAGACTTGTGTGAAGTTTACGTGATCATGCTGTAAAAAACTGAAACTTTAGCGCTCACGAGATTGGCTGTAATTTTTTACAGGAGAATGTTTTTAGTTGATTCTTTTTGAAGATGATTAATAGACAAATTCCTCACGTTTACCAATTTATTTAAAGTTTTTTGGAGTTACAGAAGTATTCAAAAGTTACAAATTACTACATACTGTTCTGTTTTTTACAGATTCTGTTTTTCGTGTATTGTTTGCTTATTTTGATGAATCTATGAGAAGTATTGGGGGTATGAATCATAGAGAAGTTGGAATGCAGTAGGTTTAACACCAATTTAAAAAAAAAAATGAGTTCATTACAATATCTTTGAGTGGTGGTTTGTTTTCTTATACTAACGGAGCTCACGAGATTTTTGGCTAAGTTTTGTGTTGTGAAGTTTTCAAGTTTTGAGTACGGCTTTGCTGGACTATGGAACTAAGAGTGACAAGAGCCTAAGCTTGGGTATGACCAAGGCCCTCCAAGGTAAAATTCAAGGAAAACCAAAAGCCTAAGCTTGGGGATACCCCGGGAAGGCATCACCTCTTTCGTCTTCATCTATCGGTAACTATACTCGGGACTATATTTCTATTCACCACATGATATGTGTTTTGCTTGGAGCGTCATGTATGATTTGAGTATTTTATTTTTAGTTTTCCACAATCATCCTTGCTGGACACACCTTTTTAGAGAGATAAATATGATTTTGAATTTATTAGAATACTCTTTCTGCTTGACTTATATCTTTTGAGCTAGATAGTTTTGCTCTAGTGCTGCAGTTATATCTTTTAGAGCACGGTGGTGGTTTTATTTTGTAGAAATTGTTGATCTCTCATGTTTCACTTATATTTTTTTGAGAGTCTTTTAGAAAAGCATAGTAATGTGCTTTGGTTATAAAACTAGTCCTAATATGATTGGCATCCGAGATGGGCGTAGTATAAACTTTAATATAAAGTGCATTGAATATGATGAGAAGGTTGATACTTGATGATTGTTTTGAGATATGAGGATGGTGATATTAGAGTCATGCTAGTGGAGTAATTATGAATTCAAGAAATACTTGTGTTAAAGTTTGTGATTCCCGTAGCATGCACGTATGGTGAACCACTATGTGACGAAGTTGGAGCATGATTTATTTATTGAGTATTATCCTTTGTGTGGAGGTCGGGATCGCGCGATGGTTAACTCCTACCAACCCTTCCCCTAGGAGCATGTGTTGAATACTTTGTTTTGATAACTCGTAGATTTTTGCAATAAGTGTATGATTTCTTTATGACTAATGTTGAGTCCATGGATTATACGCACTCTCACCCTTCCACCATTGCTAGCCTGTGTTGTACCGCGCAACTTTCACCGGTACCATACACCCACCATATACCTTCCTCAAAACTGCCACCATACCTACCTATCATGGCATTACCATAGCCATTCCGAGATATATTGCCATGCAACATTCCACCGTTCCATTCATATGGCATGCTTCATCATCATTCACATAGAGTCATATTTTGTTCTAGCTTCGAGTTGTAATCTTTGAGTTGTAAGTCAATAAAAGTGTGATGATCTTCATTATTAGAGCATTGTCCCATGCGAGGAAAGGCCAAAAAAGAGATGGCCCAAAAAAATAGAGAGGGGCTAATAAAAAAGGAAGCCCCTCCAAAAAATGAGAGAAAAGAGAGAAGGGACAATGCTACTATCCTTTTCCACACTTGTGCTTCAAAGTAGCACCATGATCTTCCTGATAGAGAGTCTCTTGTTTTGTCACTTTCATATACTAGTGGGAATTTTCATTATAGGACTTCGCTTGTATATTCCAACGATGGGCTTCCTCAAATGCCATAGGTCTTCATGAGCAAGCAAGTTGGATGCACACCCACTTAGTTTCTTTTGATGAGCTTTCATACACTTATAGCTCTAGTGCATCTGTTGCATGGCAATCCCTACTCACTCACATTGATATCTATTGATGGGCATCTCCATAGCCCATTAGTACGCCTAGTTGATGTGAGACTATCTACCTCCTTTTTGTCTTATCCACAACCACCACTCTATTCCACCTATAGTGCTATATCCATGGCTCACGCTCATGTATTGCGTGAAAGTTGAAAGGTTTGAATAAAAATTAGTATGAAACAATTGCTTGTCTAAAACCGGGGTTGTGCATGATTTAAATATTTTGTGTGATGAAGAGGGAGCATAGCCAGACTATATGATTTTGTAGGGATAACTTTCTTTGGCCGTGTTATTTTGAGAAGACACGATTGCTTTGTTAGTATGCTTGAAGTATTATTATTCTTATGTCAATATAGACTTTTGTCTTGAATCTTTCGGATCTGAAGATTCATGCCACAATAAAGAAATTACATTGAGAATTATGTTGGTTAGCATTGCAAATCAAAAATTCTGTTTTTATCAGGGTCCGTGCTCTTCCCCCGGGAACGAGCCCATCTGTGACAAGTGAGGAAACCCATGATTTGTATTGCCATGTCTCTTCACAGGGCAAAACCCATGATTTGTTTTGTCGAGTCCATTTTGTAGTATAGTGAGAATATGTCCAGTTTTAATTGCTATATCTGGTTGTTTGCAGTATGCCTTGTTTATTTCAGTTGTTCACAATGTGATGCTCTATATGTGCAACTATTTACTGTGCAGTACATTTCGTCAATCCAATTTTAAACTATCGATAGGAATGCATATATTTTCTTGTTGTTAAGCTTGTTACAGCTAGCATATGCCTCTTTTAAGGTTTTTTGATTGTTCGGTTGTTTTTAGTTAGCATTTGTTCAGTTTCAAATGCTATCTTTCGTTGTTCATTGTATGCCTTGTTTATTCTAGTTATTCACAACGTGATGTTCTATATGTGCAAGTATGAACTGTGCAGTTCAATTTCATCAGTAACAGTTTCAACAATACCACTATGAATGAGTACATTTGGTTGTTGCATCTGGTAGTTAACACGCCTTTCCATTTTTATTTAACCATAACCAGTGTACTTAGACCGGCATAATACGAGTTTGAGTGACTATGTTTGCTTGTTGTTAAATGTTAGGCTTGTTTTAGTTAGCACACCTTTCCACTTGTTTTGCTTTACTAGCGAGCTTAAACCTGCACACTGAAGCTATCTTTTCGAGATTATTTCGTCTGCCATGTATAATTTTGGTTGATGTTTAGCCTGTTGTGCTTAACATGCTTCTCGATGTACCTACACAGAACAATTTTGGGAATGAGTGCTCTTTTCCATCGAGGTTAGTTTCATCCCATGGCTTATATCTGCTTACTGTTCAGGATATTGGTAGCTAGTACCATATAGGCCGGCGGCTCATAAGGGACTAATCAGTGAATTGGACTTTTAACAGAATATATCTGCAACCCATTTTTCGTTAGGTTAACTAGGGCGATATGTAATATATGTGAGGCTACAAAGCAACATGCATTGTACTTAATATCTAAATATGCAATCCTAGGCTACATAGCAACAAGGAAGAGTGTTACATTAATGTTCTAATGATGTCTAGATATACCTAGAAGAGCAGCAAAAGCAACAGCAACAACACAACCCTCAAGTTCAGATAGACTTTAGGGCTATTTGAGCACGAAATAGCTCAACCTAACTGTAACCCATGGATACAGTAGCAGTTATTCAGCCGATAATTTATAAGAATGAACTAGACTCCTTCCGGCCCATAATATAAGATGTTCATTCATCTAATATGTGAGTATATTGGATGTTATAAGATACTCCCTCCATTCCTAAATATTTGTCTTTTTAGAGATTTCAAATGGACTACCACATACAGATGTATATAGACATATTGTAAAAGAGTGTTATACTACATCATTGTGCAATTGATGTTTCGCTTCTAATATTAACATGGTGCTTTTAGGTACATATGTCATTGGTAAAGATCCGCGTTTTGACCCTTTCTGTGTATGGGGCAATGAGATATCGATGAACCAGCTTCAAGTGAGGAAGCTGATAAAGATTGTTAGTAAAATGGGTCCAAAGATGGAAATTAAACTATTTATTTACACTTAATCCAAGACAACAGCGAGCATGATGGTAAGTAAAAACTCTACAGCCTTCTTTTTACTGCCCATAATGAGTTATGTTAAATGACAATGTCTATATCTTTTTCCTTTGAAGTGGTTGCCAAAGCAGTTTACTCAAGATTACCTCTCAACCTACATGATTGGTGGGCATGCAAAGGTTAAAGTATTTCTACGAGAACACGATGATTACCTAGATGTTTTCCTGAAGACCGTGAAGGATGGGCGGTCAGCCATCACAAGGGGTTGGACTAGAGTCGTGTGTGCCTTCTGCATGGACGAGGGCACAATATGGGCATTCTGCTCCACCTTTTTCAGCAACCAGAATATATTTGGCCTCTTTCTTTACCGTCTTTAATAGTACAAATATACAACTATGGTTCATCATTATTTATTTGGTTCTTATGTAATTCTTGAACATATGTACCTATGAATTGAATAATGCATTGGTTGTTTGAACCTGATAGATATCAATAAAGTTGTAGCATACATTCAAATTCAAATCCAAATCTGGTACAATTTGGAAAAGCAGCAAGTAAATTATGGTGAATTTACGCTCTCCAGGTTCTTACAGCACACACGGTTGGTAAAACACAAACATTTGTGATATGCACCATAATCCGAGACGGTTCACAGAGAGGAAACGTGTGCAAGCATGCATACAGTTTCTGTTTGCAAAGCGTGTGCGAAGTCAGACAATATCACAAATGGTGCGGGCAAACTAAACATTTGTGTTAGTTGCCTTATCGTACACGATTCGCAACCATGAACTGTTTCTGATGAAGTATGCATTGTAAATGTTGCACCACAGAATAGCGTGTGCGATAGTTGTCATGTACGATGATGTTACGACGGTCCGATGATTCGTAATCATGTCCGATACTCATAGAACGATTAGCTAATCTTCTTAATGGTGGACCATTTGTGATGGGCCGTGCATCATACACGTTCTATAATAGGGAACTGTTTGTGATGGGACGCACATCGTAAATGTAGTACCACAAAATATCGACTGTGATGGCAATCCGAGCAGAAACGAGTAGGAGTACTGTAGGGGGCCCTATCCCTGACGGTTTCTGGGTCTTGTGGGAAGGACCCATCTATCGCCCACACTCACTTGGCGACAGTTCCAAATGCCATCGTGGAAAGGGGTTTAAAATCGCTTGTATAGCACCGACGCGTACCAGTGGTAGTACCGCTCTAGGCGGGGGAACGGTGGTTCCCAGGCTGCCAAGTCTACTCCGGTACTACCGGGAGACCAAATTCCAAAATAATCCTACCAAATATCAATCCTAGCAGTTTAGAGGTCTTGACCCTCGTACTCAAGCCTTGATTTGGCCAAAAATCACGGAATGCACGCCTATTGCCTGTAAAACCTAGATCTGAAAACTAGAAGCAACAAGAAGGAAACGCGAGGCAATACTGGCATCCATGGCTTGAGGAAGGGGTGGGGATCGATCCCACCGAAGGAAAAGGTGAAGCACGGCTCGGAGGAGGCAGCCCACCGGCAACCTCGTGCGGCTTGTTCGTCGTTGGAGAGCGAGAGCGAGATGGGGGAGAATGGGTATGGGGAGAGGAACTCCTCGACCCATACCCATTTATAAAGAAAACGAATCAACTTAGAGAAAGAAGACGACAAGAGAACAGAGAGAACACCACAACCATAAGCACAAAAACATAGAAAAACGAGACAACAAACACACACCTCTCGAAGGGGAGGGCGGTGGCCTAGGCCACCTTAGTTTGAGTGAAATGGTATGGCACCGCGAAGATTGTAACCTTGGGCCCATGACCAGTACTCATCTTTGAAGAATATACATACCATCAACAATGGTGAATGTGAAAGAGTCGATCGATTTATGCATAACGGGGGGAGAGAAAGTTCATTGAGAGAACAACACTCCCCCTATGTCCATGCCTACACCTAAACAAGATAGAATGATGAGTATGGGGAGGTGTGCACACTATCAAGACACATTTCTCAAATCTATGATATTTAGCTCATGCCTTAACTCGCGAAATATTGCTTCGTCCAGGGGCTTCGTGAAGATATCTGCAAGGTTATCATGAGTGTTGACATAGTTGAGCTCGATCTCCCGTCACCTAATATGATCGTGGATAAAGTGATACTGAATCTCAATATGCTTTGTCTTGAAGTGTTCCACCGGGTTAAGAGAAATCTTGATGGCACTTTCATTGTCACACCAAAGAGGCACTTTGTCAAAAATGACACCGTAATCGTTTAAAGTTTGCCTCATCAAAAGAAGTTGTGCACAACAACTGCTGACCGCCACATACTCGGCTTCGGTGGAGGAGAGAGATACACAACTTTGCTTTTTGGAATACCAACTCACCAAAGAGCAACCAAGAAATTGGCACCCTCTGGAAGTTGACTTCCTATCCACTTTGACTCCCGCCCAATCCAAATCCGAAAAACTTACAAGATTGAAGTTTGCTCCTCTTCGGTACCATAAGCTGAAGTTTGGGGTATGAGAAAAATATCTAAAGATTTGCTTTATCGCCATAAAGTGACTTTATTTAGGTGAGGCTTGAAACCGTGCACAAATTCCCACACTCAACATGATATCTGGTCTAGATGCACAAAGGTAAAACAAGGATCCAATCATAGAATGATATACCTTTTGATCCACCACTTTACCATTGGTATCAATGTGTAGTTGGCACTTGGTAGGCATTGGAGTAGTAGCCGGGTTGACATCACTTAGATTGAATCTCTTGAGCATGTCTTGAGTGTATTTGGCTTGTTTGATGAAGATTCCTTCTCGTCTTTGTTTGATTTCGAACCCGAGGAAGAACTTCAACTCTCCCATCATGGACATCTCAAACTTCGCGGTCATGTGTGCAGCAAACTCATCATTGAAAGCTTTGTTAGGTGAACCAAAAATAATATCATCAACATATAGTTGGCATACAAAAAACTCCCCTTTGACCTTCTTAGTAAAAAGAGTGGGGTCGATTTTCCTAATTTCAAACCCTTGATCTTGCAAAAACTCGGTAAGATTCTCATACCACGCACATGGGGCTTGTTTAAGGCCATAGAGCACCTTATCGAGTTGATACACATGATTGGGGAACTTAGGATCCTCAAACCCCGGGGGTTGTTTGACATACACCAACTCATTAAGAGGACCATTAAGAAATGCACTTTTCACATCCATTTGTTGCAATATAAAGTTATGATGAGAAGCATAGGCAAGCAACAAACGAATAGATTCAAGGCAAGCAACGGGGGCAAAGGTTTCATCGTAGTAGGTACCCTCAAGTTGGGAGTAGCCTTGTTCTACCAAGCGAGCCTTGTTGCGGATGACTATCTCGTGAGAATCTTGCTTGTTCTTAAAGATCCATTTGGTTCCAATGACATTATGGTTCTCCTTCGGCCTTGGCACCAAATGCCACACCTTGTTGCGCTCGAAGTTATGGAGTTCTTCATGCATGACGTTGAGCCAATCGGGGTCTTCAAGCGCCTCATAGACCTTTTGGGGTTCAACACAAGAGACAAACGCATGATGAGCACAATAGTTTGCTAATTGTCTATGAGTGCTTACCCCCTTTGTAATGCTTCCAAGGATATTCTCCATGTGATGCTCTCTGGCAACGAGCCTGGAAGCAACTTTGGCGGCACAATGCTCCAATTGCTCCTCAAGAGATAGTTGAGGTGCGGTAACTTGATTATCATGAGTGTTGTCTTGAGGTTGTTCTTGATCTTGATCGGGAGAAGGAACTTGGCCTTGTGCATCACTTGGTGGATCAACACCATCTTGTGGTTGATCTTGCACTTGTCCTTGTTCATTAGGTTGAGGGCCTTCACTTTGTTCTTCGGAAGTGTGTGGGTCTTGGGTTGCTGATGGTTCCACTTGAGTGGAATATTGTCCTTCTCCTTTGGCCACAAGGGGTTCCTCAATGGGTAGGAAATGACCAATACACATTCTTCTTATGGCTTGGGGTGGAATTTCATCACCTACATCACAAGTACCACTTTTCTCCACTTGGGAGCCGTTATTCTCATCAAACTCCATGTTACACGTCTCCTCAATGAGTGCGGTGGACTTGTTGAGGACATGGTAAGCGTGAGAGTTTGTAGCATAACCAACAAATATGCCCTCATGAGCTCTAGCCTCGAATTTATACAAATGTACTCCTTTCTTTAGTGTGAAACACTTACACCCGAACACCCGGAAGTACTTGAGGTTGGGCTTGTTACCGGTATGTATCTCATATGGAGTCTTGTTCAAGCCTTTGCGGAGATAGAGCCGATTGGATGCATGACAAGTGGTGTTGATGGATTTGGCCCAAAAGTTGTACGGAGACTTGAACTCCGTCATCATGGTCCTTGCCGCATCCATCAAAGTCCGGTTCTTCCTCTCCACCACTCCATTTTGTTGAGGGGTAGGAGTGGCATATAGATGCTTGATCCCCTCATCACTAATGAACTCATCCAAGGTGTAGTTCTTGAACTCGGTGCCGTTCTCACTTCGAATCGTCAAGATCTTTGCATGATGTTGACGTTGATCTTCATTTGCAAAGTTAATGACGGTTTGTTGAGTCTCACTCTTCCTCTTGAAGAAGTATACCCAAGTGTATCTTGAACACTCATCTACAATCACCAAGGAATACTTTCTACCCCCATAACTATCAAAGGATGGAGGCATGTCACACCCTGAATTTCATGCCACAACACTTGAGCTAATAATCATGCTAAAATATGGTTTGACAAAAACTTTTGAGTATTTTCTTCTTTGTTTGATTGAATTTTTGGTTGATGTTTGCAAGCGCTCTAAAAATAAAATAAATCCTCCTACTCTTATACTCCTTCTCCTCGATCCAAACCTTTTGCCCAATTATCATGCCATGTGTGTAGAACATAATAGTATATTCTTACAAAAATATTTTGGCCAAATAATATTTTCAAAAAATAGTTTTCGAAAAACCCCTGAATTGAGATTTTGCACTGCAAGTATTTGATTTAGGGTGATAAAAATCTTTGAAAAGGTATGTTTGAATCCTATTAGGTATAGGACTCCCATAAACGACAAAAGTATAATTTTAAAAGTTATATTCCTATTTTATTTAAAGGCTTTTTCTTTAGGCCAGAAATGGTCTTTAATAGGTAAAAAATATTTTAATGTGTCAAAAATATTTGTGAAAATTCAGGGAGACTCATAGGACATATATTGTCCATATATAAGAGTTTCAACACATGGTCATGTTAAAAGTATTGGCCAAATCCCTCAAAAATCCTTTCTGGATATTTCAAGGTTTTGAAATATTTACAAAGGATATATTCTCTGAAAATTCCAGGAAAATTCTAGCAACTCACATACTCATAATATGTTGACCTTGCAAAGTTTAAGCTCAATCCAAATTGTTTTGGTTCACAAAAGTTCCCCAAAACCATTTCTGTTCAGATGCAAATTTGAACATCTTTACATTACCAACATGTTCCAAATGCCCCAAAACTTTGTGGACATGTTCACAACCCCAAATTATGACACTACACCAAGAGGTGTATCAAGGAGGGATGATTTGCATGACTAAATCTTGGAAAAGCCATTTCTGTTGATTTCTAGGGTTTACCAAAGTTACATTGGCAACTTTCTTCCAAAGAGCTCAAAGTTGGTGGATCAAGGAGAATATACATCAAACACCTTCTGTTATGTCTCATGTCATTTGGACTTCGTCTACTTTCCCAAATATACATCAAACACCTTCTGCCATTTTACCAAAACCACTGTTTTGACCCCTTTCACTATTCCCCTTTACCTCTAATTTTTACCACAAATGAACCTGATCACTTTCTACCTCTGGTAAGTTTTGCAAGGCCATGGACCAATAATTGGTGGGTGAAAACCCCACTCTTCCTCTGTGGATAGCCATGGAAGCATCTCTTTTCCCTCCGCTAGTTTACTTCCCTACCTCTCCCTTAGTATCAAAGCTACCCCAGAGCATCTCCAGACCACCCAGTAGCTAATGGATAAGGTGGCCACGTCCAGAACGCGTGGGAGCATGGCCATGCTTGCGAAACAGGCGCTCTGGAGCGCGCCACAGTGTGCTCCCACAGTGTAGCCGCATCCTGCCGGAGGCACCCGACCACCTAGGGCGTCGGGATCGTGTCCCCCGAGGCCACCTCGGCGTCCAGGACACGCAAGAAGGTCGGCCCCCTTCTCCTTCTCTCTCCGGCCTCTTTCACGCGTGCCCGAGCACCGCCCGCGTCCGCCAATCGCCGCCCGCGTCCCTCGCCCGCCTCGTGCTCGTTCCTCTCTTCCTCTCTCTTTCCCTGGTCGTAGACGACGCCTAGGAAGACCCCCGACTCGAAGTCAAGCCCTCCCGTGGCCTACAGGGACGGCTACGGCGTCGCCGGCGCACGGCCCCGCGGTGCACCATGCCCTCTCCTATATAAGGTCGCCCGGGTCCTCCTCTCCACCCCATTTTCTCCCCCTCGCTCCTAGAGCCCGTCTGGACCAAACCAAACCTCTCCCCGTGCCCTCCAGCCATCTTCACGGCCGAAGCCTTGCTGCCGGCCTCCGCCTAAATTCGCGCCCACCACTCCTCCTCCCCCTCTGGACCGTACCAGAGCACCTCCAACATCACCTCTGGCCCCTCCCGTGCTTCTCCCTCTCCTCCCCGTGATCGTGTCATGCTCCCTGGAATCGCTCGCGCCTCCGTTCGCCTCGGTCAGCGCCCCGCCCTCCTCGGCTCTCCCCTGTGGCCATGGCGCACACCCGCTGATGCGGATCGTCTTCCTCAGCACGCCGGTGGGCAGATCACCGGAAACGGTGGCCTGTGGCACCGACCTACCGCCATCGACGCCGCCCCTACCTCTTCTCTGTTCGAGCGGGAGGTGGGGGATGAACCCGACAACTGGGCCCCGCCTGTCGGCCAGCCAGGAGGGCTGAGCCACTGGCGGGTGGGACTTGTTCGCCACGCGTAAGTGGAGACGGGCTCTGCCTGCCGTCGTCTTCGCTCGGGAAAGGCGTATTTCCAGGAAAGCGCCTCCTGCGTCGTCAGCCCGAGCGCGGCCGAGTAGTTGGGCCGGCCCACTCCTATCTTCCGCCCGGTGCGCAGTATAAGGGTAAAAACCCCTTTCCTATTCTTTTTATTTTTTTGTAAACTTGTAAAATCCATAAACAATTAATTTGAACTCCAAATTTGGTGATTCAAATTTCTAGTGACTCCATAAATCATGATCTATCACATGGTGCTATTTGCACATTTTTCGAGAAACCGTTCCTTCAAAATTATTTGTGAAAACCCATAATTCCATTTCTATGATGAACTTTAGAAAATCACAGAGAGCCCACTTTTTACAAATGCCATGATTCAAATTCCCAGATACTTATATGTTCATAACTTAGTTTTTGAACATTTTTACCAGTACTTTCTATACCACATGGAATATTGGTCCATTTCTCCATGTATTGCCAACTTTGCAAAATCATAAGAAAATCATTTGAACTCCAAATCTGGTGAAACCAATTTCTAAATGCTTCTAAAATCCTGCTTTGTTAAATGGATGCATTTGCTCATTTTTCAAAATAATGTTTCTGTGCACCTCTTGCAAATCCAATAATCCCTTGATCTGACCATATTGAAATGTTCAGAAATACCCACAGATCCAATTCCAATGAAACCACTCTAGTTATTTTCCATATAACTAGAGATGTCCTAGAAAAGTCAAATTCATATTTTTAGAGCACTTTTATTATTGCCTTGTTGTGTTGCTTATTGTGATTTGTTTCCGACGTTAGTTGACGAAGTATACAGAGTACTTGGAGTGGGACCAGAAGACTTGAAGACTCTGATGAACAAGGCAAGCAACCCTTTGACCATGTATAAGAAACCCTTTTTATGCATGTCATATAACACCCTATTATCGATGCACCGGAATCATGTTGATGTGGTGACCACTTTGGTTGGTACCTTTGTTACTTCCCAATTGAAACTTGCATCAAGCATGACCCTACCATCCTATGAGGGTTATGTGGGTGGGAGTAGATAGGTTGCTATAGTACTGGGTACGCAAATGGGACGGGAATATGCATGGTGACGAAGGCAAAGTACTTTCAAAAGACTTTTCGAAAACCCCGTTGGGTGCCACATATGTCCGAGGGAGATGATGAGTTGGGTAACCACTTGATGACGAAGTGGTGTACTGAGGCAAGTGTGTGTGTTGTTTTCAAAACGGATTGGTTTAAGTTGCGACCGTTATTCCAACCTTACATGCTCAACCACTCTACCCTTATATGGGAAAGGGCATTATAGGTTACCTAGGCCGATACTAGCATGGTGCCCGCATTACTAGTGACGGGGGTGACACGAGGTCACTCTCGGGACGGGGTCGTGCTTGGATAGGCGGCCATGACTATTTTTAAAGGGCACCGGACACACCGTTGGTACCCCGTGCTTGTGGTATGTGATGAATATTGGAGCATGGCTCCACAATTGTAATATGTGAAATGTTGGGCATGGGGGTTGCTACAAATCGAGTGGACTCTATGTTAGTGTCGTCTAGGGAAAGATAGTGATCGGGTGCTTACCCCGGGTACTTGAGGTACCGCGGGTCGTGGATGACACGAAAGTTCCCCAGATCTTGTGGGTTAAGTGTGCAACCTCTACAGAGTGTAAAACTATTCGAATAGCCGTGTCCATGGTCAAGGACAGTTGTGTAACTACTCTTGGGCTACGTCCAATGTTTGCGAAACCAGGTGTGTGTCGGAGGAAAACAACACGGTTTGGTGATATTGATGATGTGATTCTTGAGGAAGTCACGATGAGCTTGAACATGAGTTTTTTACAACTCTTTCTCGATATTGATGTTTGTAACCTCCTGATAATTGTTGTAGACACATGCATGTCCTTGATATATGTTGATCATACTTGCATATGAAAAACTAGCCTTACGCAAAAATGCCAATTTAGTAGTATAGCCTTGCATAATCATTCTGTCATCACACTTGGGTTGCTTGCGAGTACATTCAAAGTACTCATTGGCTTGCCACTGGTTATTTTATTGGCCAGGCATGAAATAATAGGATGTGATGAAGATTTATTGGTGACGAACATGCGAGCTAGGACACTTCCCAGTCAGAATTCCTGTAGGGTTAAGGTAGATGGCATGGGTCCAAGTTGTTATTGAAGATTTCCGCTGCGATGATATTCTCAAGACTTGACCATAATGGTCCTACTTGTGTAAAAAACGGTATGTATGGATGTAAGACTCTTATTATTCAGCTTCTGTGTGTTCAGTGAGCATTGATATATGGGATCACTATACACGTGCATTCGGTGATCTCGACTTATTAGTCGGGGTCCCCACAGTGCTGGTATCAGAGCCATCCTGACTGTAGGAAGCCTTAGTTAGCATGGTCGTTAGTAAGGGTAAATTTATTTCCAAAACTATATATACTTCTCCTTCCTTCTCAATTTTTCAAAAACTAAGGTATACTTTCCTTATTGATCTCTTCCCTTCAAAAATTTTGGTCGCTAGAACCCTTATGCCCCTAACCACTGGATTTCCTGTAATCCTCATGGATAATATAGAAGGATGATACCTTGCCAAACACTCACCCACCTCTTCTGAACACAAGATTGGTGACACCACAACAAGACGATGCCAACAGAAGATACATCCTCGAGGAATGAGGACATGAAGACCCGAAAGATGGTGACACCCTTGACACTGCCCCAAGATGATGCAACCTTGGCCTACGATGAACATGCCATAAGTTATGCAAGATCATGATATACATCGCTAATAGAGCAACCATGTCCTTATCGTTGTTGTATCGGCAACCACCGGTGGATGAGAACCTCACCATTTGGTCCGCCTCACTATAGTGAGCAGGAAAACGGTTCTCTTCATCCCCCACTCTTGGTGCTGATGTTTTCATCAACGTAACCGACATGTTGGAACTCTATTATGCCTTGTTATTGTCATTGCATAAGGGATTACCCACCCGGTACCGTCGATGCCTTGGTATACAAAAGGGATCGTCATGAATAAGAAGACAGTAGAAGACCAGTCAATGCCAGCTACGAGGAGACACCTTCACCCCATCACCTCGTCAGGCGAGGAGTTGTTGAAGATTCTTCAGGCCCTACCCGGATCATTCACCAAACAACTACAAGGGACATAGCAACACCTGAGGAAAACTCAGAAGACTGCACGAGGCACAAGGCACGTCTACTCAGTCCGAGAACCCTAGGGTAGGATGAGTCGTGTACCCCTATGCATAGTCGAGTCCGTATGATGGTTGGAATGGAACCATGATTGTGCTTGTTTTTATTGTTTGTGTTTTGATGTAAGTCGCACTTTTGCCCTAGGTAACAAGTACACGACTGTGTCACCTTCCTTACCTTGTTTCTTTTGTTTCGCCCTTTTTGCACCTGTTTGTTTGCACTTGCACTATAGAACCCCCTTTAGGGATTCCCCTCCTCTATGCTACTTTTCCCCTCTCTTCTCTCTCCACAACTGAAGACCGGCAAGACAATAAGTACCAAGGGTTCCAAATCGGCAACCAACTAACGATGAAGACTTCTGCTACAACCCCCGCGACCAAGTGCAAACCCCGTAGAATTATGTTTAACCCCCCAGACTAGAAACCCATTCCTAGACCCTTTGAGACTTCACGAGATACTCCAGCAGGAATCCTTAATCATGTACCTGACCTCCAGAATTGCGAGAGAACCAGTTAAGCCTCTGTAACCTTGCACAACACTTGGTTCGTAATGGAACTAGTGGACACAGTGAACGAGCACATTGTCATCCTAATATAGCAGAAGAACTAATGATGCCATAGGGAAGACCAATTTGAGGATATATGAATAGAGTGTAAAATACTTGATCAGTTTATATCGGTGACCTTGAGGGATTATCTGAGACCTTGATGGATTGTGAGGTTTTCATGTTGGTGGGATCATGATTAATAGAGTAGCGTAACTTTCATCACCCTGGTGTAACTTGGATTTAGTAGGACAAATTATGATCGCAAGTTGAAACTCTTGGAAGAATAAGGTTTTGAATTCATCGGAGGATATTCATTGGAGATAGTTGGCATTACGATAATAGCTTAGGGGAAACAATTCTCGTTGGACATGAGATTTGGATTAAAATAGGTGATTCTAGTTGAGTATAGGTGATGAGTATGTCTACATGGTTCGGAGTAAATTGGATTGAGGCTGATGATCTCGATCATGATACCATGTTTCTCGGTGGACCATAAACTAGGAGATTGGATTACTTGTCGGAGTTGATTTAGGGATCTATGTAAGCATGACATTGGAGTTTACTTGACCATGATGGTGGGAATTGGGTGGACTTACTATAGTAATGGATAGCCCTTCCAAGTATTTGGGTATTATAGGGACTTTAGATCTTGTGGAACACCATAGACATCGGATTTGTTGAATAAATTGATTATGTAGTGATTGATGGGAGTTATTGGGCTGTTGGAGTTGTTCATAGGAAGGAAACAAGATCCTGGAGTGGCATACGACGTGTTTCCTTAGGATAGAAATGCACTATCTTGGACCTTGGAAGAATAGGCTAAGCACTTGGATTGTCATGTATAACCCAAGCTTAGAAGCTTGTATGCTCTACCCATGGATTCTTAGGGGTAGCCATACATATTATTTTGGGGATCGTAGACATGTATGATTCTGTTAGATCTCCCCTTAGGAGTCATGAGGATTTGAATGGCATGAGTGATGATTAGAGCTAACCTACACAAAATGATACTTTTGGTGGTACAAGGTTATTTGTTTAAAGGACTAGGTAGAACTATTGGCATCATGGAAATCGTGCTTAAGGATAACATTAAAAATGTTCACTCACACACTAGAATCCCTGAAACCCTTAAGCCCCACCAAGCCACAACATGGTCAGGTCCTGACCACGGGCGTTGACTCTAAGTCAAGAAGACCACTGCCAATACTCAACGGAGACCACCACCAATACCCCAGCCTACCTTGCATAGCCCATAGACTTCATGGAGTACTTGGAAAAGTTAGTTGTCATCTTTATTTGGCGACATACTTGTCTACCCAAAAACGGAAGAAGAGCCGTTCAGCTGGTTAGAAGACATTTGAAGACCGCCATGTCAAGAAGGAAGAACTACACCAACCACCGTCATCAAGAAATAAACTTCCGTGTCGAAGACCAGGTGTATCTACAAACCACTCCTCTCGAAGGAACCAAGCATTCCTATGTCAAGGAGAAGCTCACACCAAGACTTATCGGCCCTCTCCAAGATCACTTCAAGATGAAGATTAGACGGCTACCAGCTAGAGTTACCATCCGAGTCACCCACTGTGCACAACGTTTTTCCACATGACACAACTCCGGAAATGTTTCCAACTTCATAACTAGCCCGGTCCCTGCAAGGACATCGATCACTGAGCCATTGACATCTAGCCCAACCTGACCTACGTGAGAGACCCATTAGCAACCGAGATAAAGTAGAACGTCATACACGAAGCCACACCATCAAGTACTTGAAGGTTCAAAGGAGCACCACTCGAAAGCATAAGCAGTATGAGGACTGAAGACTACCCCAGATCCAAGTCTCCGTATTCCTTTCCACGCCTAGTCTGGGAATCTCGGGGACGAGATTCTTGTAAGGGGGGTAGGTCTGTCATACCTTGATTTTCATGCCATAACACTTGATCTAATAATCGTGCTAAAATATGGTTTGACAAAAACTTTTGTGTGTTTTGGTCTTTGTTTGATTGAATATTTGGTTGATCTTTGCAAGTGCTCTAGAAATAAAATAAATCCTCCTACTCTTATACTCCTTCTCCTTGATCCAAACCTTTTGCCCAATAATCATGCCATGTTTGCAGAACATAATAGTACTCCCTCCGTCCCTTTATCTAAGGTGTATTATTTTCGGCACGGTGACCAAGGCGCATAATTATAGACGTGTTAGGACGAAATTACCCCTAGGAAAATTCATTGGTTAGTGGCAAGTAAATCAGTTAGTCCAGGAAAGTAAGAGATACATGCAATCGACATAGAGATAGTTTCCTTCTATTGCGATAAGGAGAGATACAGACAATCGGGAGAGAGATACTTTCCTTTTTCTCAAGGGCTAACAAGGGAATTATGAGGCATTAGAAGAAATGCACCTTACATTCAAGAATTTTATCAAAAAACAAATACACCTTATATAACGGAATGGCGGGAGTATATTCTTACAAAAATATTTTGGCCAAATAATATTTTCAAAAATTAGTTTTCCAAAAACCCCGAAATTGAGATTTTGCACTGCAAGTACTTGATTTAGGGTGATAAAAATCTTTGAAAAGGTATGTTTGAATCCTATTAGGTATAGGACTCTCATAAACCACAAAAGTATAATTTTAAAAGTTATTTTCCTATTTTATTTAAAGGCTTTTTCTTTAGGCCAGAAATGGTCTTTAATAGGTAAAAATTATTTTAACGTTTCAAAAATATTTGTGAAAATTTAGGGAGACTCATAGGAGCTTCAACACATGGTCATGCTCAAAATATTGGGCAAATCCCTCAAAAACCCTTTCTGGATATTTCAAGCTTTTGAAATATTTACAAAGGATATATTCTCTGAAAATTCCAGGAAAATTCTAGCAAGTCACATACTCATAATATGATGACCTTGCAAAGTTTCAGCTAAATCCAAATTGTTTTGGTTCACAAAAGTGCCCCAAAACCATTTATGTTCAGATTCAAATTTGAACATCTTTACATTACCAACTTGTTCCAAATGGCCCCATACTTTGTGGACATGTTCACAACCCCAAATTATGACACTACACCAAGTGGTGCATCGAGGAGGGTTTATTTGCATGACTAAATCTTGGAAAAGCCATTTCTGTTGATTTCTAGGGTTTACGAAAGTTACATTGGCAACTTTCTTCCAATGAGCTCAAACTTGGTGGAGCACCCAATTTTCATGTGCTATTTCATCATGTTGAGTCTCATGTCATTTGGAATTCATCTACTTTCGTAAATATACATCAAACACCTTTTGCCATTTTACCAAAACCACTGTTTTCGCCCCTTTCACTATTCCCCTTGACCTATAATTTTTACCACAGATGAACCTGATCACGTTCTACCTCTGGTAAGTTTTGCAAGGCCATGGACCAATAATTGGTGGGTGAAAACCCCACTCTTCTTCTCTAGACAGCCATGGCAGCATCTCTTTCCCCCCTCTAGTTTACTTCCCTACCTCTCCCTTAGTACCAAAGCTACCCCCGAGCATCTCCAGACCAGCCAGTAGCTAATGGACAAGGTGGCCACGTCCAAAACGCGTCGGAGCATGGCCATGCCGGCAAAACGGGTGCTGTGTAGTGCGCTATAGTGTGCTCCCGCACTGTAGCCGCTTCCTGCCCGAGGCACCCAACCACCTAAGGCGTTGGGATCGTGTCCCCCGAGGCCACCTCGGCGTCCGGGACATGCAAGACGGTTGGCCCCCTCCTCCTTCTCTCTCCGGCGACCTCTGTCACGCGTGCCCGAGCATCGCCCGCGTCCGCTAGTCGCCACCCGTGTCCGCCAGTCGCCGCCCGCGTCCCTGGCCCGCCTCGCGCTCGTTCCTCTCTCCCTCTCTCTTTCCCTGGTCATAGACCACACCTAGGAAGACCCCCGACTCGAAGTCAAGCCCTCCCGTGGCCTACAGGGATTGCTACGGCCTCGCCGGCGCATGGCCCCGCGGTGCACCACGCCGTCTCCTATATAAGGCCGCCCGGGTCCTCCTCTCCACCCCATTTGCTTCCCCTCGCTCCTAGAACCCGTCTGGACCAACCCAAACCTCTCCACGTTCCCTCCAGCCACCTCCACGGCCGGAGCCTTGCCGCCGGCCTCCGCCTAAATTCGCGCCCACCACTCTACCTCCCCCCCTCTGGACAGTACCAGAGCACCTCCAACATCACCTCTGGCCCCTCCCGTGCTTCTCCCTCTCCTCCCTGTGGCCGTGTCGTGCTCCCTGGAATCACTCACGCCGCCGTTCGCCTCGATCAGGGCCCCACCCTCCTCGGCTCGCCCATGTGGGCATGGCGCACACCCGCGGATGTGGATCATCTTTTTGAGCACGCCGGTGGCCAGATCACCGGAAACGGCGGCCTGTGGCACCAGCCAGCCGCCGTCGACGCCGCCCCTGCCTCTGCTCTGTTCGAGCGGGAGGTGGGGGATGAACCCGACAACCGGGCCCCGCCTGTCGGCCAGCCAGGAGGGGCGAGCCACTGGTGGGTGGGCCTCATTCGCCCCGCGTAAGTGGAGACGGGCTCTGCGTGCCGTCGTCTTCGCTCGGGGAAGGCGTATTTCTAGGAATGCGCCTCCTGCATCGTCAGCCCGAGCGCGACCGAACAGTTTGGCCGGCCCACTCCTATCTTCCGCCCGGTGCGCAGTATAAGGGTATAAACCCTTTCCCTTTTCTTCTATTTCTGTAAACTTGTAAAATTTACAAATAATTAATTTGAACACCAAATTTGGTGATTCAAATTTCCAGTGACTCCATAAATCATGATCTATCACATGGTGCTATTTGCACATTTTTCCAGAAACCTTTCCTTCACAAATATTTATGTAAACCCATAATTCCATTTCTGTGATGAACTTTAGAAAATCACAGAGTGCCCACTTTTTATCCAAATGTCGTGATTCAAATTCCCAGATACTTATATGTTCATAACTTAGTTTTTGAACATTTTTACCAATACTTTCTATGCCACATGGAATATTGGTCCAATTCTCCATGTATTGCCAACTTTGCAAATTCATAAGAAAATCATTTGAACTCGAAATCAGGTGAAACCAATTTCTAAATGCTTATAAAATCTTGCTTTGTTAAATGGGTGGCTTTGCTCCTTTTTTCGTTGTTGTCGTGTGTTATTTTGTTTGTTGCATTATCATAATTATTTTCCCATATTTCAGTTCTCTATGTTGATGCCATGATCAAGTTCGGTGCTTTGTCATATCCTTGCTTCTTGCACCATGCTCATTTCACTTGTTATGCCATGTGTTTGCTTTGTGCCTCTTGCCATTATAGTGCATTGGCATGCCATCTTTATCATATTGCATGTTATTCATCCTATGTTGTTGCATCATGGCCATTGTGTGTTGTATTGCCTCTTGTCATGTATATGCTCATCATATGCCTTGTGGTATTAATCTTGTTATGCTTACACCATGTTAGATATTGTTGCTTGCATATGCATTTGTGTAATGCATCATCACCTTCTCCTTTCCTTCTACTTCCTTTCTTTTTGCAAGTGCCACATTTCCCTTCTCCATTAACGTTCATTGTTTGCCAATATATCTTGCACCATGCCTTATACCTCTCTGTAAAGTTTCATCCTTTTTGGAGTTGTTTTGGTTGGAATCAAAATTGCCTGAATCAAACTTGTGATGATTTTATTTCTCTAAAAATGCCCAAAGCAATTTATTCAAGCAGTACATAAAATCAGGACCTAAAATATATCCTTATCTCATCCTACTACATTGCCAAACCCTCTGGATTTTTTCTTGCATTTCGAACTGAAGAAATTGTATAAGAAAAGAAAAGAGTGTAGGAGCAGCAGCTTCGAGGCCAGAGCAGCCCAGCCACCCTTACCCGGGCCAGCCTCCCAGCACAGCAGTAGCAACAGTCCAACCAGCTTCCACGTACATAGAAGCTTCTCCTCTGTACGGCAGGGCATCCACAAGTGCCACGTCGATGTCCGATCGATTTGACAGCCGGAGAAGCTCCATTAGCCCTATAAAACATGTCCCAGGTGCCCTAGGGTTCCTCCCCGACTGATTCCTTTCCTCCCCCAGCCTCTCCGCCGCCTAGGTAAGACTCCATGCACCTTGCCATCGCCCTGTCCACCATGCTTCGGCCGGGCAAACGCTCAAGCACGGGGTAGCTTCCTCGCCGCACCTCCGCCCTCCGCCCACCATGGAGAGAGTTGCATTGACCCATCCTTTGCCTACGCTCACTCGTGCATCCCCACGGCCTCTGGACCGGCCTCCTCGACCCATCTTCTTCATCATCTTCACGGACCCGATGACCGCCAAGTTTCGTGCGTCCTCGTGACGTCCATGCCGCGCCTTCTGCCTCATCTTCATGTCCTATGGGCACTAGGTGAGCAGGCGCTTCCCCTTCCTCCTCCCCATCGCCTAATTCTTCTTGTACGTGACACTCGCTTCACGCCGTCGCCGCGCTCTCCGTGCTCCGTCTGAAGCTTTGTTTTTTTCCTGTTGTGTTGTAGTTGATCTTGTCTCGTGATCTGTCCATGCACACACGTGCTCCTCCTAGCGCACCACGCCATGCTCGCAACCCTCGCAGAGGAGCAGGCTGTTAGCGGATCCGGGATTGCGTAACAATTGGTATCTAGAGCAAGGTTGATCTTCTAAGTAACAGAGGATCATGTCGGACGACGAAGGGAACAAGCAGCTGGCGGAATACTCCTGTGCGGCTAAAGTAATTGCTGCTCGGGCGAGTTCGTCATACCCACGGTTTGATCGCGAGAACTTCGGGATCTGGAAGGCCCTCATGGAGTGTGGTCTCCGTGCCAACGAGCTATGGGACGCGGTGGATCCAGGAAGCGACGTGTATAAGAAGGAGGGAGCCGAGCACCGGAAGGATCGGCAAGCGGCGTCGGCGATTTACTCGGTGATGCCGATGGATGTCCTCCAGCACCTGATCGCCAAAGCAACGGCAAAGGAGGTGTGGGATACGCTGAAGCTCCAGTTCGAGGGACACACCCGCGTCAAGCAAGCCAATCTCCAAACTCTCCTAAGGAACTTTGAGACTTTGGTCATGGGTGACGATGAGTCCGTGGACGCGTTCGCTTCACGGGTGGCAACTCTCGTCAATCGGATTTGCGCGCTTGGAGAAAACCTCACGGAGGCCTCAGTTGTCCGGCGGTTCTTTCGCGCGGCCCCTCCCCGGTACCTGCAAATTGTCACGGCGATCGAGCAGTGTGTCGATCTCGCGACTCTTTCCATCGATGATCTTGTCGGACGGTATAAGGCTCACGATGAGCGGATACGGTACAGTCTTGGGGACGGGAGGAACGACAAGCTTGTGATGCTCACAAGGGCACAGTGGGTCGCTTTGTCAAAGGAAACGCAAGGCGGGACCACAAGCAGCAGCAAGAAGAAGGGGAAGCAGCGCTCGGCGAGAAAGAACTTCGCCGACTCGGATGACGAGGATGCGCCTGCACCGCCGAGGAGAAAGTTTGACATCAGGAAAGTGAGGTGTTATAACTGTGGCCTCCTCGGTCACTTCAAGGCTAACTGCGAGGAAGCACCGAAGCAGAAGGCGCTCATGGCCCAGCAAGGAGATGAAGGTGACATGATGTTGATGAGCGAACTCGTGGACGAGGAGGATCCAAACTCACAAGTGTTGACTAAAGAAATTGTCGAGCTTGCGAAAGAAAAAATTTGCCATCAAGATTATGGTTCGGAAACTCGTGTCGATGCTACGGACGCGGGGGGTGATTCCGAAACCTACATCGATGTTACGGGCATAAGTGCTAATTTCGCTGGAGCGGATGCAGCGATTGTCGCGTGTGCTCAACCATGGAGAAGCAGTCCATACGTGAGTGCACGGCCTGGTGGCCAGAAAGATGGCAGGAAGACGGACTCGCATATGATGAGCACGGATGCTAGAAGTCCAAGAGCTGCGCACATCGAACCGAGTCACAAGCTGCATGGCATGCACGGATAGGCGGCCGACGCATGGCGTGGAACTTGTGTGGCTAGCACAGTATTGCAAGCTAATGCATCAACCCGTTCTACTATGTCGCTCGAGCCAAGGAGCAGCATGCCATGCGCTGGCCGCAGTAGCAGAATCCCACTAAGGAGCAAGGAGTACTCTCGTGCTAGAAGCCTACTAAGTACTTGTAGTGCACAAGGCAGCAATAGCAATGTCCTAGTACGCAAAGCAAAAGGGATAGGCCTATGTGACGGGTCAGAAGAGGAGCCGGACCAGGAGACAAGCCATACCGCGGGTGGTGATGGGCAAGGCCCATTACCTGGTGGCCTGCATGGGACTTTGCCTGGTGGCCTGCGTGCTGACAAGAGCTCGGCTACAGCTATGGTACTACCGAGCAGTATAGCAGGGACGTCGACAGCGCATGTGGAGGAATGGACACCACAACCTACACTCATACTGCTGCAGCCGGTGTTACACCCATATTCGGAGAATACACTTCGGATGATTGACCCGGGAAAGGTGATAAGGAGTGGACGACAGTGTCTAAGCACCGAGGAACCAGTGGAATTTCAGGATCCAAATACAAAGGAGTGTTGGCGTCGGGCTATGGTAGAGGAGTTGAGGTCGATCCACAACAACAATGCATGGGAGCTTCTGGATCTTCCCAGCAACCAAAAAGTCATGGATCTCAAGTGGGAATTTAAGATCAAGAAAGATGCCGAAGGGTCCGTGAAGCACAAAGCAAGGCTAGTAGTCAAGGAGTACGTACAAGAGGAAAGTGTGGACTTCGAGGAAGTGATCATTCCCATTGCAAGGATGGAATCGGCGAGACTACTCATCGCTCTCGCGGTTCAAGAATCATGGAAGATAGATCACATGGATGTAAAATCTGCGTTTTTGATCCACGCGTAGAAAAGTTGTCGACTCGCTATCAACATTGAGCACCACTTCTTCTGGTTCCTTGTCAGTGAGGTCACTGAGTAGCCTCTCTGCGCCTTCCGACCCACCTGCGTCACCAGACCCAACAGGAGAGCAACACTGACTTATGAGAGGCCTTGGGCCCTTTCCCCCCAAAAGACTAGCCTGTTAGGAGGGGACACCCTCACCATTATAAATCGTGTTATGTCTCCTCCCACAACTTGATGTGGGACTAAACCCAACAATCTCCCCCTCACACATCGGTCAGCCATGGGCCCGCTAACACCAGTGTTTCCAGCCCACCAATCATGACCGACCACCAGTGAGTTCACCGAGATTTATTCCGGGCACCTTTGCTCTGATACCAATTGTTGGCCCTGACCTGACGCCGAGTACTTTCCGGCGACGACGATAGGATCGACGACGAACGACGACGAAGCGAAGCGACGCTGACTGGCTTGGTTCCTGTCCCAAGCTGGCTTGATCCGTCCCGATCAATCGAAGCTAGCACAGATAGCTACGTAGCCCGGCGAGTTGCACACGTACACAACTCCTATATGAAACACGCACGTATACATCAGTCGGCTGATTGATTCCGCCGACCGGAACTACTCACACGTACGCACACGAGGAGTCTGGCCAAGTATTGCCAAAGGCTCGTATCGAGCCTTGTGTTTATTTCAACTCACGGCCTGGACAAGTTTACAGGGGTATAGCTACGTATATATAGTAGCTAGGATCAATACAAGCTAACCTACTCGGTTACATATTAGAATCCTAGTACTAATAGGTGACTGACCTGTGTACGATCCGGACACAGCTCTACATGTCGTGGTTATTCCTAACACAGGCTCGTCCTATAGTTCGCCTCGCCTTGCTTCGCCTGCCTGTGCCTCGCTGCCATGGCAGCCAGCGGCGGCACACACACACGCACACGCGGACTCTCACTCCCGCAGCAGCTCCGCATGCACGCACCCGCACTCCCCTGCGAATCCCGCATGCACGCTGCCAGTTTTTAGCCGGAGCCGCCGTTGCCTCCAGCCACAACTGACCGCCGGAGTTCTGAGTCCTTCGTGCATCCATGGAGTTCCAGTTCTGATCCTTAATTTATAAGCATCAGTGCCCTACTTTTGCACACACACACCTCCCTCACACAGTGGTTAGCGCAGCGAGCCTCCAGTTGAGAGGTCCTGGGTTCGACTCCCAACTGCCCTCTTTTCCTTTTTTTTCTTTGTTTCTGTTATTTCTTCAGGCATACATCTGTTTCATCTAGTATACTGCATCCCTTCTTCTGTCAGCAATCTCAGCCTAGCGCGGTGGCTCATCCCTGTCCTGCTTACCACGCAGACCCAGGTTCAAATCCCCATACGAACATATTTAGAGCCCTAAATTTTTGGCTCTATGACAGTGGACCCCATTTGTCGTCCTCTCTGCGGACGTACCCTCTCCACAGCCTACTCCTGCCACCTCAGCACCCCGGGCCCTCTCGTCATTGACAGTGGCTGGCCCAGTTCGTGTCCCCTACTGTTTCCTTTTTGTTTTTGCATATTTTCAGAAATGCCACTGTTTTGTATTGTTAATAACCAAATATGCATGCATCCAAATTAAACAAACAATATATGTAAATTGCTTAGAATTTCATGTATTTTCATAATATGCAACTTTCATCCCTGTTAAAAATGTTTAATCTTGCTGTTTGCACTATTTGCATAAATAACATGTTAAAATAATTTATTTCATAACTATTCAACCGTAGCTCGGAATTAAATAAACTTTGTATGTAAATGGGGTAGAAAAATGTATAGATTAACTTGGTGCACTTTATTTTGCTGTTTAACAACTTTAAAATTATGTTATATGCAGAACAGTACCAAATTCAAAATATGCACATCGGGATTTTCTGGAATTGTTGTTTGTTGTTTCCAGCCCCATTTAAATTGCCTAGATAGATAGTTTCTTTATGCTTCACCTCTTTCCATGTTAACCAACATTTAAACTTGTTGTGTACATAAATGGGAGTGAAATTGTCACAGCCCTAGACAAGCCCTTGCCTGTCTTGCTTGGTCTTCATGTGCATCATGTTTAAATCTCTCAGAAACTGGAAATGGGGATGTTCAAACCCTAGCACCAAATGAATTCAACTAGGGTCAAAAATAAAATCATTTCCAATGACCCAAAATTCCTTCATCAATGTTTGATAATTTTGGCAAGGCTTTGAGACCAAACCAAAAATAGTGAGCATTTTTTTAGAATATTTTGGGCACTGAATTAAATCATATCTTATTTGCATTTGGGAATTTAAGTTTTATATATTATTTTAAATGCTCAAATAATCATAAACTAAAATGTTTACTGATGGATTTATCCTAAAGAGTAGCCATGCTTGGTTTCATGATTTTTGAAAATGTTCTGGCATTTTTATTAAAGCAAAACAAAAGCAGAAAAAAGAAAAACAGAAACTAAATAGAAAGAGAAGGGAGAGAAAGTTACCTGGACCTACCTACTGTGTAGCCCACTAGAAGCCCTGCAGACAGCCGGCCTGCCAGGCCCAGCCCACCACCTCCGTCGTCCTCCTGGCGCCAGTCGGCCAGGCGTGTGGCCGGCGCGCGCGCACGGCCGTGCCTCCACGCCACCTGCCTGCCTGCCTTCCCAGACCATGTCGACACCGCCTCGACCTTCCCCGCTGCCATCTAGATCGGGCCAACGCCTCAATTTCCCCCCTGGCTCTCTCCCTCGCCTGTTCTTCGCCATGGCCGAACGCCACCGTCGCCGCCGTTCGCCATAACCGCGGCCACCGTCCACCCCTTGCCTCGCCGACACGCTCAGAGGCTCCGCCTCGTCCCTCTCTTCCTCCTCGCCGAGCCAACCGCCGCCGGAAGCCCCTGGAAGCCGTCTGCACCGCCGTTCCCCTCGTCGGCTGCCGGTGATCCTCACCGCCGATTCGCCGACTCCGATGCCTCCCCGAGCCCACTCAGCTGCTCATCGACCCCCCAGTGAGCTCCGCCGTCGTTTCCCCCTACTCCCCAAGCTCGTTTACACCTCTAGCCGCGGTAGCCACCGCACCCGTGTGCTCACCGCCGCTGGCCATGTCACCGTCGTCGTTGCAGACAACACAGCTCGTTTACGAGCTTGTCACCGTACTCAGCACGTCGTCGGGAGCCTAAAACAACCACCAGCTACTCCTGTCAAGTGCTAGAGCGCCATTCCCGTGGGTGCCCAAACTCTGGCGCCGCCGCGAGCTTGTTTCCGGCAAACTCCAGCCACCCCCGCTCCTCCCGCTTGCCCTACCGGATGCGCGCGAGCCTCAGCTACGCGTAGGACCAAACGGCGATCGGTTTGATCGACCATGGGCAATTCCCGAGCCCCTCCGCCGTGCTCGCTGTTGCCGGCGGCGAGCCGCCGGCCAGTTTGACCTGGCTGACCAGGGGTTTGACTCCCCCTGAGTCGCTGACCCGTGGGGCCGGCCTCTGTTTAATTAGTTTAGCTTTTACGTTAATTGCTAATCACCTATTTAGTTAACCCCTAGTGACACTGCCATGTGGGCCCCTTGCCCGTTTAGTTTAGTTTAGTTTAATTTTTGTTTTAGTCTAATTCTTAACCCAGTGGGACCCACACGTCAACATTGACTTTGCTGACGTGGCTGTTGACTGGGCCCACCCGTCTGTGACTCAGGCAGCACTGTCACACTGACCTGTGGGACCCATAGGTCAGGTTTGACTGGACCAGCCCCTGTTGACTTGCTGATGTCAGCATGACCTAGTGCTGACGCAGTAACTATTTTATGGGATTTTAAATAAATCAGAAATGATTTATTTATTTCAGAAAATAGCCAAAACTTCTAAAAATCACAGAAAATAATCTATAACTCAGATGAAAATAATTTATATATGAAAAATGATCAGAAAAAATCAAGGAATCTGTTTATGGCATTTTCATGCATGTTTGAGCAAGTTAAACCTGCTGATCAGGTCAAATCAATTAAATGACAATTAAATAATCACATATGGAGTTTGAATTTGAATCTTTGGTTCAAACCAACTTCATTTAATATGGTTGCTAGTTGCATTAGCTCAATCAACAGCATATTGCCATGTCATGATAATGCATCATATTGTCGCATTGCATTGATTGTGTTCTTTCTCTATTGCCAGTGTTTGTCCCCTTTCAGTAGACGTGTTCCGACGATGTGATCGATGACACCGATGAAGACCCAATGTTATCTTCAGAAGTGCCAGGCAAGCAAAACCCCATTGAGCATTCCGATACAATCCCACTCTCTCGCTCTTGCTCTCTTTACTGCATTAGGACAACAACGCTTCAACTGTTACCTGCTGCGGTAGTTGAACCCCTTTCCACTGCATGACCTGTCATTGCCACAGTAAATAGTTGAAACCCACTAGTATGAGTAGGAGTTGTTTGAGCCATGTTGTGCCTACTCATTCATGCTTTCTGGTTATGCCTGCTATTGCTTAGAGTTGTGTCAGGTCTGATTCATTGGGGATGAATTCGAATGGTGATGAACATGTCCTAATGTGTGTGAGCTAAGTGTGTGAATACGATTTGGTAAAGGTAGCGATGAGAGGCCATGTAGGAGTACATGGTGGGTTGTCTCATTGCAGCCGTCCTCAGGAACTGAGTTCTGTGTTGGTTGATCCATGAACAGCTACTACCACGCATTGGGCTCCGGGCGCTCCAAGCTCTCTCGACTTATTAACTGCCCTGGTCCTCTGTCCAGGAGTTGCAACTAGTTTCTGGTGTTTGTAGTTTACTGGAGGTCGTGCGCAGCGCTGACCCTCGGGGTGGGCTGTGACGCGGTAGGTACGTGGCACGGTGTACCGGTCGCCCGTTTGGTGATGCGGGAACCCTGTACACATTGTTTGGGGCCGTGAGCAACACCCCGGCTGGATCTCCCCACGGATGGAACCCAAATAGGCGATAAACCTGGACGAGAGACTTGTGTGGTTAGTCAGGTCGTGGCCGACACCCTCGCTGGGCCTCCGCTTGAAGGTTGCCGAGTACATGTCGTGTAAACGGCGGTAAGTGGTGAGAGTGTGTGTGAAGAAGTACACCCCTGCAGGGCTATATATGATCTATTCGAATAGCCGTGTCCGCGGTAATGGACTTCTGGGTTCCCTATTACAGTTCATAGACAAGTGAAAGTGGATACTCTAAAACACGCAAGATAAGCGTGAGTGCTATGGATGGCCTTCTCGTAGGGAGACGGGAGAGGATCCATAGTGGTGTATTGATTGGTTAATATGTGGACTCGTGTGCGCCACCTCAAAAGAGTTACTTGCAGTCATAGTTTAGGATAGCCACCGAGTCAAAGCTGGCTTGCTACAATCAAACTCCACCATCCCCTTTGTGATACTGATGCATATGTAGTTAGTTCTGATGTAAGTCTTGCTGAGTACCTTTGTACTCACGTTTGCTTAATTTATGATTTTGTAGAGAGACTTCAGTCTCGCTAGTGGTTCCGCGTGGACTTCGATGTTTAGCTTGTTACCTCAGCTACGATCTTGTACCCTTTGGAGGGTCTTGTAGATAGTCAGGCTTCTCAGTCTTTTTCATTTTTAGTTGTCTGTACTCGGACATGTTATGCTTCAGTTGCCTGTATGCCCTGTATGTTGAGTCATGTGACATCTGTTGTAATAAATGCTATGATGGCTCTTCTGGGCGTTTATCTATATGAGTTGTAGAGTTATGTATTGATGCCATGTTGTACAACACATACTTGCATGTTATGCGTACGTGTAATGTGTATTGCTATGTGTGGGATCCGACACCTAGTTGTTTACCCTTGGTAGCCTATCTTACAGGGAAATGTCTCCTAGTGCTTCTACTGAGCTTTGGTAGCTTGCTACTGCTCCGGAACACTTAGGCTGGTCGGCATGTGTCCTTGTTCTTTCCTGTGTCTGTCCCTTAGGGGAAATGTCACGTGTTGTTCCTTTAAGTCCTTGTAGCTTGCTACGACTTGGGTTCATACATTGATGACCGACACGTTCGTTGCTGGGTCATGTATGCCTGTCTCTGTAATTTAGTGCCACTTTTGGTTTATAACTAGTCATGTCGGCCCGGGTTCTCTGTTATATGCATGCTAGCGACACTATCATATACGTGTGCCAAAATGCGCAAACGGTCCCAGGCCAGGTAAGGTGGCACCCATGGGGATACCGTGCGTGAGGCCGCAAAGTGATATGATGTGTTACAGGCTAGACCTGTGTGACTTAGGATCAGGGTCCTGACAGCTTTGGTATCAGAGCCTAACTACCTGTAGGATTAGTAAGCCAAACTGGTCGAAGTCGTGTCTAGAAACTCTTTAGTTATAATAAGGGAATTGATTGTGGAAGGGAACATAAGGCTCTTTTTACTCCTTTACCCCATGACCTTCTGATCTGAGTCATCTTCTCCTTTTCTACGGGGATTAAGAAACTAGGATTCTCATTCTGTTTATCAGGATCACGTTAATGTGGATTCAACTCTCGGTTCCATCTCAAGTACTACTGTTTGTTAAGTGGTTAGGCTACCCTTTTGTTGAGTCTCACAAGTATTTCCGAGCATTTACAGCCATTATGCTGTCCGAGTCATCCCAGGTTGCTAAATAATCTGATGCATTGCAAACCTTTCCTCCCTGTTTCCGATGTTCTTTTAGGCCAGATTAATCACACTAGTCGGTGTGTGGAGGTACTCCGTTACCTCGACACATGTGTTGGAGTTATTATTATGACCCTAGGTGCCTTCTAGGATCACCCAGTAATGCAGCAATGTTTTATATTCCCAGTGTGATGATTCTGGCCATTGTTCTCGAAAGCATCCCGTGATGCCATTTAGTTAGTAGGCATTCTACTCATGGGTTCTTGGACCCGAGATTCACTCTATTTACTTCATGTCGATAGTGTTGCTCATTCCTTTAGGATATTAGTAACCTTGTGATAGTCCTCGAGGTCCGTGGTATATCATTCTTCCAAATATCATGAACCATCCTTGGCAGAAGTTCTCCCGAACCAAAAGATCACAACCAGAGTGCTCCTGAGTAGTACTCCATTCATATTGTGACTCTGCCAGTCCTACCTTTCTGCATGGGTTATCCGGAAGAAACATGCTGAACTAGTTTGACATACTGATCTATGCATTCACAACTCCGAAAGTTATATTTTCCTTTGAGTTGTTCCTTTCTAGTTGTATTATGCCCCTCGTCTATCAGTTGATAGTCAGGAGTAGTTGTGCACTTGTGTTCATCGATGCCTTTTACTCTTGTGGTCTCTCAAGCCATTCTATTCCGGAATGACTAGGAGAAACAAACTCCGGTACTTTATCCATATCCAGGATTGGGTCAAAGAAGTTGTACTTCGCAGATGAAGAATGCTAATCCAGCTTCTAAGCTGTTCTATCCTGGAGTATTACCATCTTTATGTTAAGAATGTCATGAGAATTGCACTATCTCTCCTGAACTCTTGATACAGTGATACTTCTCACCATCATCGTTCATTCCTCGGTCTCCATGTTGTTGTAACCGGAATACTGACAAGTGAACTGTGATGTGTGAAATCAATACTCCTAGCAACTCTGTTGCTTGGTAGTTAAATGGACAATAACCTCATCCTTAGCGAGTTGATTATTGAATCATCACCCTAAGGTTGATCGTGCTACCTAGTCCTTATTTCTGGTGCACTCTTTGATCAATTAGTTAGGATTTTGTTAAGTCCTCGCTCATTTGACCATATCGTCTTGCCCTGAAAAGCAAGATTGATATCGAGCTTCCTAACATATCGTTGGTTTGTGATTTTTCGAATATCTTCTCGGAAGTATTACCAGGTTGATCCCTGACCGTTATGTTGAGCTCTTGATCAAGTTGGTTTCTCTCTAAACCACCCTTTCTCCAAGAATCTGTGTTGGATACCCTGAGCTAGTCGGTTAAGCTAAATGACAACTTGGAGAGTTGGAAGATAAAAACTTGCCTGACTTAGTTCCTTCCAAGGGATATCTTTTGTGTGTGTGTTGAAGAAAGATGATATCTTGATCGATTGATCCTCATGATCAATTGTTGGATCTATTGCCTTGTCCAAACTTTGATTTGAGTGTGGGCTATCGTCAAGTCAAATCAGAACCAATGGTATTCATAATGTTGTCTTACTCGTGGTTGATCCCTCGAGCATACACCGTTACATCTATTGGTCTGACCAATGCTATCACCTTGTTCACATAGTTATGGAATTCCAGATTATGGAAGCGTCGGTGAATTGTTGTTGATCCCATCGGCAACATGTTTATCCCCTCCATGATTCATGTTGAACATTAAAACTAGTGTTGGAAACTTGGTAAGCATTGCCCTCGTGTCCCGTTCATGAGGTATATGTTCGATGAGAGGAGAGACTTTTCCTAATTCAGGTGTAATTGATGTAAGTTGCCACCGTGAGTTCGAGAAAGTTATTTTGCTTCCTGTGGAATCATCCCAAGTCAGTCATGCTTACGTGCGAAGTATTCTGCGGTTTGGAGACTTGCAACCTTCACTCTATATGTATCCCTAGCACACGAAGCCACTGATTGATTTGTTCAAGGAGAAGAAGTTTCTTCTTAAGAGCTACACTTATGCAAGGACTTCGATATCCTCGATGATGGTTCCCACCTGAACTCGGTAATGTTTTATCGTAAGACTACTACGTGGTCATGCTTGTCTGGGACAACGTGTTCACCGGTACGTAGCAGAACTAGCTCATGTTTTGGAGCTTGCTATCGTAGTTCACTCCCCGAGAATCTCGCAACACCGTCTCGTCGATTTGTGTTGCAAACTTTCATTTTTCCTTCTGGACTCGATGAGTCTGGAATATCCTGACACCAACCAGAACTGAATCTCAGGCAGATATGTTGGTTGGAGCATTTTCCAAGAACTATAGTATTGGTCTCCTGATAACCGGTAAAGTGGATGTCGTGGCCACCACACCCAGCCGGAAGACCTATTGTTGTAGTATCTTGATTGAAGAAGTTGGCCACCTCCCCATAAGGACTTCGTAGGATTTACTCCCCAGTTGTTCCTTATGGATTTTTGTGCTCCTGAAGTCCGACCTTTTACTCGACGTTCTAGGTACCAAACCATTTTAATAAATGGGTTGCTCTAGCACATCAAGGAGAACATTAGAAGCGGAGTGCTAAATGTCTCTCGGTCAATCATCCAGATTTTGCCCCTTGACTCCGCTAAGGTGAAGTCTGAGAAAATGTTGTCTTTCTTTGCATCTGCATCTTCCATCATTATTCATCATGGTAGTATGTGGTGTTGTCAGGATCCTTGACCCGGATATTTGTAAAACCTTGATGAATATGGGAATGCTCAAGTTCTTGAGAGCACGCACAAGCACTAGGTGTTATCTCTGGCTCTAACTGGGATTGCTCCTAGTCTCTTCGGTTATGCTATAACCCCTCAGGAGTAGATTTAATCTCTACTGTTGGGATTCACCCCAGTTACCAGAATCATTCCCAGCATTTGCATTTTGTTCCCAGCTTGCACCGCCAATGTGCCAATTTTCCATGGGTTGCCTTTCTCAGCCACTGCTGTTCAGGATTATCTTCAGAAGTGGACTTGCCATGGGTCCCATCCATTTCCGATGATAAGCAAAATCATCCCTTGTGTTATCATCAACAAGGTAGTCACATCATCCATTCTGGCCTGAGAATGTCGTTCCCTCGAACCCCGTCAAACGATCGTTGTGCTTGCCTTAGGCTGGTATAGAGAATTTCAATGATCGCTATATCAAAAGTAATTCTTTTTGCCACTTAAGGGAATAATTCTAGGAGTCATCTTCTTTAAGGTGCCCCGTCTGGTGACCTCGATCACCATCTTCATTAAGTGTGGAATTATTGCGTGTCAAGTGAACCTTCGTCATTTATTTCACTCCATCCCTCTGGAGGTGTACTCCGTGTCTCAGCTCAAGAGATGTTTCAACGTCTCACTCCATGAGTTGATCTTGAGTTGCTCGATCTTTAAGAAGATCAATTTTGTAGAGTTTCTCTCATCATCACCGTTTTGGACAAAGATCTCAAAAGCAAGGATGCCAGGATCAACATGATGCTAGCAATCAACATTCATATGAAGGGCACTTGGATCATGAAGATTGTGTTAGTTAGTGTCCCCTCGGATTTCTTACCCTACGCTTGAATCTCGGGACGAGATTCTTGTTTAGTGGGGGTGAGTTGTCATAGCCCTAGACCGGCCCTTGCCTGTCTTGCTTGGTCTTCATGTGCATCATGTTTAAATTTCTCAGAAACTGGAAATGGGGATGTTCAAACCCTAGCACCAAATGAATTCAACTAGGGTCAAGAATAAAATCATTTCCAATGACCCAAAATTCCTTCATCAATGTTTGATAATTTTGGCAAGGCTTTGAGACCAAACCAAAAATAGTGAGCATTTTTGTAGAATATTTTGGGTACTGAATGAAATCATATCTTATTTGCATTTGGGAATTTAAATTTTATATATTATTTTAAATGCTCAAATAATCATAAAATAAAATGTTTACCGTTGGATTTATCCTAAACAGTAGCCATGCTTGGTTTCATGATTTTTGAAAATGTTCTGGCATTTTTATTAAAGCAAAACAAAAGCAGAAAATAGAAAAATAGAAACTAAATAGAAATAGAAGGGAGAGAAAGTTACCTGGACCTACCTACTGTGCAGCCCACTAGAAGACCTGTAGACAGCCGGCCTGCCAGGCCCAGCCCACCACCGCCGTCGTCCTTCTGGCGCCAGTCGGCCAGGCGTGTGGCCGGCGCGCGCGCACGGCCGTGCCTCCACGCCACCTGCCTGCCTGCTTCCCCAGACCACGTCGACACCGCCTCGACCTTCCCCACTGGTGTCTGGATCGGGCCGACGCCTCAATTTCCACCTGGCTCTCTCCCTCACCTGTTGTTCGCCATGGCCGAACGCCACCGTCGCCGCCGTTCGCCATAACCGCGGCCACCGTCCACCCCTTGCCTCGCCGACGCGCTCAGAGGCTCCGCCTCGTCCCTCTCTTCCTCCTCGCCGAGCCAACCGCCGCCGGAAGCCCCTGGACGCCGTCTGCACCGCCGTTCCCCTCGTCGGCTGCGGGTGATCCTCACCGCCGATTCGCCGGCTCCGATGCCTCCCCGAGCCCACTCAGCTGCTCATCGACCCCCCAGTGAGCTCCGCCGTCGTTTCCCCTTACTGCCCGAGCTCGTTTACACCTCTAGCCACGGTAGCCGCCGCACCCGTGAGCTCACCGCCGCCGGCCATGTCGCCGTCGTCGTTGCAGACAAGACAGCTCGTTTATGAGCTTGTCACCGTACTCAACACGTCGTTAGGAGCCTAAAACATCCACCAGCTGCTCCTGTCGAGTGCTAGAGCGCCGTTCCCGTGGGCGCCCAAACTCCGGCGCCGCCGCGAGCTTGTTTCCGGCGAACTCCGGCCACCCCCGTTCCTCCTGCTTGCCCTACCGGATGCGCGCGAGCCTCAGCTACGCGTAGGACCAAACATCGATCGATTTGATCAACCGTAGGCAATTCCCGAGCCCCTCCGCCGTGCTTGCTGTTGCCGGCGGCGTGCCGCCGGCCAGTTTGACCTGGCTGACCAGGGGTTTGACTCCCCCTGAGTCGCTGACCCGTGGGGCCGGCCTCTCTTTAATTAGTTTAGCTTTTAGGTTAATTGCTAATCACCTATTTAGTTAACCCCTAGTGACACTGCCATGTGGGCCCCTTGCCCGTTTAGTTTAGTTTAATTTTCGTTTTAGTCTAATTCTTAACCCAGTGGGACCCACACGTCAGCATTGACTTTGCTGACGTGGCTGTTGACTGGGCCCACCCGTCTGTCACTCAGACAACTCTCTCACACTGACCTGTGGGACCAACAGGTCAGGTTTGACTGGACCAGCCCCTGTTGACTTGCTGATGTCAGCATGACTTAGTGCTGACGCAATAACTATTTTCTGGGATTTTAAATGAATCAGAAATGATTTATTTATTTCAGAAAATAGCCAAAACTTCTAAAAATCACAGAAAATAATCTATAACTCAGATGAAAATAATTTATATATGAAAAATGATCAGAAAAATTCAAGGAATCTGTTTATGGCATTTTCATGCATGTTTGAGCAAGTCAAACCTGCTGATCAGGTCAAATCAATTAAAGGACAATTAAATAATCACATATGGAGTTTGAATTTGAATCTTTGGTTCAAACCAACTTCATTTAATATGGTTGCTAGTTGCATTAGCTCAATCAACAGCATATTGCCATGTCATGATCATGCATCATATTGTTGCATTGCATTGATTTAGTTCTTTCTCTGTTACCGGTGTTTGTCCCCTTTCAGTAGACGTGTTCCGATGATGTGATCGATGACACCGATGAAGACCCAATGTTATCTTCAGAAGTGCCAGGCAAGCAAAACCCCATTGAGCATTCCGATACAATCACACTCTCTCGCTCTTGCTCTCTTTACTGCATTAGGACAACAATGCTTCAACTGTTACCTGCTGCGGTAGTTGAACCCCTTTCCACTGCATGACCTGTCATTACCACAGTAAATAGTTGAAACCCACTAGTATGAGTAGGAGTTGTTTGAGCCATGTTGTGCCTACTCATTCATGATTTCTGGTTATGCCTGCTATTGCTTAGAGTTGTGTCAGGTCTGATTCATCGGGGATGAATTGGAATGGTGATGAACATGTCCTAATGTGTGTGAGCTAAGTGTGTGAACACGATTTGGTAAAGGTAGCGATGAGAGGCCATGTAGGAGTACATGGTGGGTTGTCTCATTGCAGCCGTCCTCAGGAACTGAGTTCTGTGTTGGTTGATCCATGAACAGCTACTACCACACATTGGGCTCCGGGCGCTCCAAGCTCTCTCGACTTATTAACTGCCCTTGTCCTCTGTCCAGGAGTTGCAACTAGTTTCTGGTGTTTGTAGTTTACTGGAGGTCGTGCGCTGCACTGACCCTCGGGGTGGACTGTGACGTGTCAGGTACGTGGCACGGTGTACAGGTCGCCCGTTTGGTGATGCGGGAACCCTGTACACATCGTTTGGGGCCGTGAGCGACACCCCAGCCGGATCTCCCCACGGATGGAACCCAAATAGGCGATAAACCTGGACGAGAGACTTGTGTGGTTAGTCAAGTCGTGGCCGACACCCTCGCTGGGCCTCCGCTTGAAGGTTGCCGAGTACATGTCATGTAAACGGCGGTAAGTGGTGAGAGCGTGTGTGAAGAAGTACACCCCTGCAGGGTTATATATGATCTATTCGAATAGCCGCGTCCGCGGTAATGGACTTCTGGGTTGCCTATTACAGTTCATAGACAAGTGAAAGTGGATACTCTAAAACACGCAAGATAAGCGTGAGTGCTATGGATGGCCTTCTCGTAGGGAGACGGGAGAGGATCCATAGTGGTGTATTGATTGGTGAATATGTGCACTCGTGTGCGCCACCTCAAAAGAGTTACTTGCAGTCATAGTTTAGGATAGCCACCGAGTCAAAGCTAGCTTGCTGCAATCAAACTCCACCATCCCCTTTGTGATACTGATGCATATGTAGTTAGTTCTGATGTAAATCTTGCTGAGTACCTTTGTACTCACGTTTGCTTAATTTATGTTTTTGTAGAGAGACTTCAGTCTCGCTAGTGGTTCCGCGTGGACTACGATGTTTAGCTTGTTACCTCAGCTACGATCTTGTACCCTTTGGAGGGTCTTGTAGATAGTCAGGAATCTCAGCCTTTTTCATTTGTAGTTGTCTGTACTCGGACATGTTATGCTTCCGTTGCCTGTATGCTCTGTATATTGAGTCATGTGACCTCTGTTGTAATAAATGCTATGATGGCTCTTCTGGGCCTTTATCTATATGAGTTGTAGAGTTATGTTGTGATGCCATGTTGTACAACACATACTTGCATGTTATGCGTACGTGTAATGTGTATTGCTATGTGTGGGATCCGACACCTAGTTGTTTACCCTTGGTAGCCTATCTTACAGGGAAATGTCTCCTAGTGCTTCCACTGAGCCTTGGTAGCTTGCTACTGCTCCGGAACACTTAGGCTGGCCGGCATGTGTCCTTCTTCGTTCCTGTGTCTGTCCCTTAGGGGAAATGTCACGCGTTGTTCCTTTAAGTCCTTGTAGCTTGCTACGACTTGGGTTCATACGTTGATGACCGACACGTTCGTTGCTGGGTCATGTATGCCTGTCTCTGTAATTTAGTGCCACTTTTGGTTTATAACTAGTCATGTCGGCCCGGGTTCTCTGTCATATGGATGCTAGCGACACTATCATATACGTGTGCCAAAATGCGCAAACGATCCCGGGGGGATACCGTGCGTGAGGCCACAAAGTGATATGATGTGTTACAGGCTAGACCTGTGTGACTTAGGATCGGGGTCCTGACAGAAATTAAATACTTGAATGTGGTGTTTCGTCAATATGTAATTCGTTGCATATTGAGCTCCACTTAATGTGTAGTATTGTTTGTTGCACTTTGCCATGCCATGCCTATTTAATGTTGTCATGCATCATACTTGATTATGCATCATGCCATGTTTATGTGATGATGTTTACCATGTTGTTTGCTTCTTTGCGATTGTGCTCCTTCTCGATAGTTCCCATTTCGTTGCGATCGTGAGGATTCCTTCGACTATGGTTGGTTCGTCTTCGTGGCTTCTTCATGGACTCGTTCTTCTTCCTTGCGGGATCTCAGGCAGGATGACCGTCACCTTGGATCTCATTACTATCATTGCTATGCTAGTTGTCTCGATGCTATAGCTATATGTCGCGCTACCTACCTATTGGTTGTCAGCCTCTCGTTGTTGGCATGAAACACCCTCTAACCTTTGACACCATCCCAGCAAACTGTTTGTATGGCTATGTTACCGCTTGATCGGCCCCTCTTATAGCGTTGTTAGTTGCAGGAGAAGATGAGATTGCTCCATATCGGATCTGGGTTTTGGAATATCACAATATCTCTTAATTAAATTAATGCACCTATATAATTGGCAATGGGTGGAAGGCTTGGCCTTTTGCTCGGTGTTTTGTTCCACTCATGCCGTCTTAAGAACCGATAAACCGGTGTTATGTTCCTTGATTTTGCGTTCCTAATGTGGTTGGGTATATGGGGACCCCTTGACAGTTCACTTTGAATAAAACTCCTCCAGCAAGGCCCAACTTGAAGATCGAAGAAGAGTTTTCCTCTAAATCCTTGGCCGCTCTTTTGAAGATTCGTGGTTCTAGTTTCATGATGTCCCCTCAAATTGTTCGGATCGGGATATATTCTTTTCCTTACCCATTTGAAGTATTTCATGAATTCTTTCTATTGTGATCCTCCGAAGGCCATCATTTCAGAAGATTTCTTCGTTCTCAGTTTTCAACTTCGTCCTCCAACTATTCTCAATACATATCTCATTGTTCATCTCCATATTCTTCCAGTGCTTCGTTGAAGTATTTTAGTAAATCCGTGATCTCTTCATTCTCTTTGATCTAAATTCCCTCAAGTTCTTTATTTGTTTCTTAATTCTTCTCGGCGATTCATTCTCTTGTATTCGCTCAATTTCAATTCTTCACGGTGGTTTGTTCTTTCTTGCTCAATTTCAATTCTTACGGTGGTTCGTTCAAGATTTTCACTCCCGTTCTTATCACGTCAATTCGATCGTTCTAACAATTCTACCAGTGGTTCATGATGACCCACAAGTGTAGGGGATCTATCGTAGTCCTTTCAATAAGTAAGAATGTCGAACCCAACGAGCAGCAGAAGGAAATGATAGGCGGTTTTCAGTAAGGTATTTTCTGCAAGCACTGAAATTATTGGTAACAGATAGTTTTGTGATAAGATAATTGGTAGCAAGTGACAAACGGTAAAAGTAAATAAGGTGCAGCAAGGTGGCCCAATCCCTTTTTATAGCAAAGTATAAGCATGGACGAACTCTTATGCAAGGTAAAGCGCTCCCGAGGACATATGGGAATTATCGTCGAGCTAGTTTTCATCACGATCATCTGATTCGCGTTCGGTACTTTGATAATTTGGTATGTGGGTGGACCGGTGCTTGGGTGCTGCCCTTACTTGTACAAGCCTCCCACTTATGATTAACCTCTAATGCAAGCATCCGCAACTATACAAGAAGTATTATGGTAAACCTAACCATAGCCTGAAACATATGGATCCAAATTAGCCCCTTACGAAGCAACACATAAACTAGGGTTTAAGCTTATGTCACTCTAGCAACCCATCATCTACTTATTACTTCCCAATGCAATCCTCTAGGCCCAAATAATGGTGAAGTGTCATGTAGTCGACGTTCACATGACACCACTAGAGGAGAGACAACATACATCTCATCAAAATATCGAACGAAGACCAAATTCACATGACTACTAAGCGGAAGTCTTTTCCATGTCCTCAGGAACAAAAGCAACTACTCACAAGACATAATATTGTTCATGATTAGAGGGGTATTAATATGCATAATGGATCTAAACATATGATCTTCCACCAAATAAACCAACTAGCATCAACTACAAGGAGTAATCAACACTATTAGCAACCCACATGTACCAATCTGAGGTTTGGGTACAAAGATTGGATACAAGAGATGAACTAGGGTTTGAGAGGAGATGGTGCTGGTGAAGAAGTTGATGAAGATAGCTCTCCCCAAGATGGGAGAGTTGTTGGTGATGACGGCGGTGACGATTTCCCCGTCCCGGAGGGAAGTATCCCCGGCAGAACAGCTCTGCCGGAGACCTAGATTGGTTTCCGCCTCGAGACGGCGGCGTCTGGTACCAAAAGCCTCCTCCTGATTTTTTCCAGGTGAAAATGCTTCATATATGAGAAGATGGGCACCTAGGGCCCACCGGCTGGCCCTCGAGGTAGGGGGCGTGCCCTGGGAAGGGGGGCGCGCCCCCCCACACTCGAGGCCAGACAGTGGCCCCTCTCGTGGATTCCTTCCGCCATATATTTTTTATATTTTCCGAAAAAATGTGTTGTAGAGTTTCGGGGCTTTTGGAGTTGTGCAGAATAGGTTTCCAGAGTTTGCTTCTTTTCCAGCCCAGAATTCCAGCTGCCGACATTCCCCCTTCTTCATGTAAACTTGCAAAATAAGAGGGAAAAGGCATAAGTATTGTGACAAAACATGTATGAACAGCCCATAATGCAATAAATATCAACTTGTAAGCATGATGCAAAATGGACGTATCAACTCCCCCAAGCTTAGACCTCGCTCGTCCTCAAGCGAAAGCCGATATCGAAAAATATGTCCACATGTTAAGAGATAGAGGTGTCGATAAAAACAGAATACGAACATGAGGGCATCATGATAATTCTCATAACATCAACTTATATAAATATAGTCATATGATCATTATGCTAAAGTAACAATTCATCCACAATATCAAGTATGCATCATAAACTTCATTGGAAACTAACAAACTTTGGTCTCGGTCATTGAAGCAATTGCAATTTATCGTAACATCGGATAGAGTCAATATAAGAGATTTTCAGCAAGCCTACATACTCAACTATCATATAGTCTTTCACAATTGCTCACACTCACGCAATACTTATGTTTATGGAGTTTTAATCAGACACGGAGAAATATAGGGGCTTATGGTGTTGCCTCCCAACCTTTTACCTCAAGGGTAATGTCAACAGTAATAGATCATGAAAACTTACATCCAAGTGGGTATATATGTCAGGATCTTTCCAACACAGTGTGCTTGCCAAAGGATAAAATGAAAAAGGAAAGGTGGATCTCACCTTGACACTTATAAGACAAGAATAAAGGATAGGCCCTTCACAGAGGGAAGCAGAGGTTGTCATGTGTTTTTATGGTTGGATGCACAAAGTCTTAGCATAGAAGAACTTCACTTTATATTGCCACTTGTGATAAGGACGTTTATTATGCAGTCCGTCGCTTTTATTACTTCCATATCACAAGCTCGTATAAAGCTAATTTCTCTCACACTAATAAATCATACATATTTTAGCGAGTTTACAACATGACAACTTACTTGGAGGGATCTTTCTCGATCCATTGGTAGGTATGGTGGACTCTCATGGCAAAATTGGGTTTAAGGATATATGGAAGCACAAGTAGTATCTCTACTTAGTGCGAGGAGTTTTGGCAAGCATGAGGGGGAAAGGCAAGCTCAACATGTTGGAAGATCCATGACAATATACTTTATTTCGGATATAAGAAAACATAACCCATTATGTTGTCTTCCTTGTCCAATATCAACTATTTAGCATGTCATACTTTAATGAGTGCTCACAATCATAAAAGATGTCCAAGATAGTATATTTGTATGTGAAGCCTCTCTTCTTTTATTGCTTCCTATTAATTGCAACGATGACCAAAACTATGTTTGTCACCTCCCAACAACTTTTATTTATCATACTGTTGTATGTGAAGTCATTACTTCCCATAAGATCGATATGATCTCTTTGATACTCTTTATGTTTTCTTTCTTTTTATCATGACCCAAGTGAGGAAATCAAGCCCTTGACTCAACACTAATCTTTGTTATATAGCTCACAGACTCGATTACAAAGGGTAAAGCTCACAAAGCGAAAACTCACAACTAGATCATGCTAACTTTATTCTAATAGATCAAGATACTACCAAAAGGATCGAACTAAGTAAAACGGTAAAGATAGGAGTGATGGTGATACGATACCGAGGTCACTCCCCCAAGCTTGGCAGTCTCCAAGGGGAGTGCACATACCCATATGGTTATGTCTCCTTCTTCGGGGTTGGTGATGATGGAGTTGTTGCTGCTGTAGGCTTGTTGTTCTTCCAAGGCATGGGCTCACCATCATAGAAGGATCATCGAGTCTCCGGGATACTCAAATCTGTAGCCAAACTCATGTTCTTGAATCTATATCCATACTCACAATTTTGGTTTTGCAGGTCATAGATCTGGGCTTGGAGGTGATCGATCCTCTCTTGAAGATTGGAGATGGCTTCCCCGAAGATCCTTGAGTCCATCTTGAGATTGTTGGCAAGCTCTGAGATCATCATGTAGTTGGCGTCGAGTCCTCGTTCGACCATACCTTGGCACTTGAAAACTTGTTGCTCCATTGCTTCGAGTCTTGTCTCCACGTTTCCGGTCCTTCTCGGCCCTTCAACATCACGGATGTGCAGCACCCCCTCATGCAACTCCATGGTTTTGGGGTGGTGCAGCACCTCCGTAAGGTAGGGGTTGATGACCTTGTCGAAGAACTGGTCCTTGGGGGTGTTGGAGGACGCCATGATGATCTGGATCTGTCAAAAATAGCAGCTCGAAACGAAAATAGAGGAATTCTACGTGATACACAGGTCAAAACCTTCGGGAGTATATATAATGAATTTTTCCCGAACAAAAGGAGTAACCCACAAGAAAATGGAGTCCAAGGGACACACGGGGTTCCCTCGAGGCAGGGGGCGCGCCCTGGGAATGGGGGCGCGCCCCTACCCTCGAGGAGGCCCCGTGTCTCCTCCGGACTGCGGTTTATTTTTCTATTTTTCTAAATATTCCAAAACGGAGAAAAATTACCTTTAGAACTGTTTTGGAGTCGGTTTACTTACCGTATCACATACCTCTTCCTTTTCGTAGGCTGAATCATTCTGGAATGTGTCCCTTATGAATTTCCCCGGGGGTATGGTTTCAATAATATTAGTTTCAACATTTATGGGATTACCTAAGATATAATGTTTGATCCTTTGTCCATTCACCACCTTAGGATTTGTGCCCTCGAAGTTGTTGATTTTTATGGCACCGCAATGATAGACCTCCTCGATAACGTAAGGTCCTTCCCACTTGGAGAGAAGTTTTCCTGCAAAAAATCTTAAACGACAGTTGTATAGCAAAACATAATCACCTACGTTAAACTCACGCTTTTGTATCCTTTTGTCATGCCATCTTTTAACTTTTTCTTTGAATAACTTGGCATTCTCGTAGGCCTGGGTTCTCCATTCATCGAGACAGCTAATATCAAATAGCCTCTTTTCACCGGCAAGTTTGAAATCATAATTGAGCTCTTTGATAGCCCAGTATGCCTTATGTTCAAGCTCGAGAGGTAAGTGACAAGCTTTTCCATATACCATCTTATATGGAGACATACCCAAAGGATTTTTGTATGCAGTTCTATAGGCCCATAATGCATCATCTAGTTTCTTGGACCAATTCTTTCTAGACCTATTAACTGTCTTTCGCAAGATTAATTTCAACTCCCTATTACTTAATTCAACTTGACAACTAGTCTGTGGGTGATAAGGTGATGCAATTCTATGGTTGACATCATATTTAGCAAGCATCTTACGGAAAGCACCATGAATAAAGTGTGAACCACCATCAGTCATTAGATATTTAGGGACTCCAAACCTTGGAAATATAACTTCTTTAAGCATCTTAATAAAGGTGTTATGATCAGCACTACTAGTTGGAATAGCTTCTACCCACTTAGTAACATAATCAACAACAACTAGGATATGCGTGTACCCATTAGAGGAAGGAAAAGGTCCCATACAATCAAAGCCCCAAACATCAAATGGTTCAATAACAAGTGAATAATTCATAGGCATTTCTTGACGTCTACTAATATTACCAATTCTTTGACATTCTTCACATGATAAGACAAACTTACGGGCATCCTTGAAGAGAGTAGGCCAATAAAAACCGGATTGCAATACCTTGTGTGCAGTTCTGTCTCCCACATGGTGTCCTTCATAAGCTTCGGAGTGGCACTCGCGTAAGATTTGTTCCTGTTCATGCTCAGGCACACAACGTCTAATAATACCATCTACTCCTTCTTTATAAAGATGTGGGTCATCCCAAAAGTAATGTCTTAAATCATAGAAGAACTTTTTCTTTTGCTGGTATGTGAAGCTAGGAGGTATAAACTTAGCAACAATGTAATTAGCATAATCAGCAAACCAGGGAGCAGTACGAGATGTACTTATGACAGCTAACTGTTCATCAGGAAAGCTATCATCAATAGGTTGTGGGTCATCAATTATATTCTCTAACCTAGACAAGTTGTCTGCTACGGGGTTCTCAGCTCCCTTTCTATCAATAATATGCAAGTCAAATTCTTGCAGCACGAGGACCCATCTAATAAGTCTAGGTTTAACATATTTCTTTTCCATAAGGTATTTGATAGGAGCATGATCAGAATAGTTACTTTAGAATCAATGATATAGGGTCTAAACTTATCACAAGCGAACACAACTGCTAAATATTATTTCTCAGTGGTAGCATAATTTCTTTGGGCACTATCTAGAGTTTTACTAGCATACTGGATAACATTCAATTTCTTATCAACTCTTTGCCCTAAATCAGCTCCTACATCATAATCACTAGCATCGCACATAATCTCAAAGGGTAAGTTCCAGTCAGGAGGCTGGACAATAGGTGCAGAGATCAATGCTTTCTTAAGTATTTCAAATGCTTCTAGACAATCATCATCAAAGACAAAAGGAATATATTTTTGTAAACGATTAGTCAGAGGCCTGGAGATTTTGGAGAAGTCCTTAATGAACCTCCTATAAAACCCGGCATGACCAAGGAAACTTCGTATACCTTTGATATCCTTAGGGTATGGCATCTTTTCAATAGCATCCACTTTACCTTTGTCAACTTCAAAACCTCTTTCAGAAATTTTATGTCCCAAGACAATGCCTTCATTGACCATAAAGTGGCACTTCTCCCAATTCAAGACAAGGTTAGTATCTTCACATCTCTGCAAAACTCGATCAAGGTTGCTTAAGCAATCATCAAAAGAAGTTCCATAAAAGGACAAATCATCCATGAATACCTCAACAATCTTTTCACAAAAGTCAGAGAATATAGCTATCATACATCTTTGAAAGGTAGCAGGTGCATTACATAAACCAAAAGGCATACGTCTATAAGCAAAGGTACCAAAAGGACAAGTAAAGGTGGTCTTTTCTTGATCCCCTTTTGACACAGGTATTTGAGATAAACCAAAATAACCATCTAGAAAGTAGAAATTAGTATGTTTGGATAACCTTTCTAGCATTTGATCAATAAATGGTAAGGGGTAATGATCTTTCTTAGTAGCTTTATTTAACTTACGGAAGTCAATTACCATCCTATAACCTGTAACTATTCTTTGTGGGATCAATTCATCTTTATCATTAGGGACAACAGTCATACCTCCTTTCATAGGAACACAATGGACATGACTTACCCACTGGCTATCAGCAGTGGGATGATAATACCTACCTCTAGAAGCTTTAGTATTTCCTTCCTTACCACTTCTATCGTCTTAGGATTTAACTGTTGCTGATGTTCAATAACTGGTTTAGCATTTTCTTCCAATTTTATCTTGTGTTGACATATAGTGGGACTAATGCCCTTAAGATCATCCAGAATATATCCAATAGCAGGTCGGTGCTTCTTCAGAGTTTTCAATAATCTTTCTTCTTCGTGCTCTGAAAGGTTAGCACTAATAATAACATGATATATCTTCTTATCATCAAGATAAACATACTTAAGATTATCAGGCAAGGGTTTAAGTTCATACACGGGATCACCCTTGGGTGGAGGAGGATCCCCTAGGATTTCAACAGGCAAGTTATTTTTCAATACGGGTCCCTGTGTAAGGAATATTTCATCTATCTCCCTTCTCTCATTCATTTGCATATCATTTTCATGGTCTAGTATGTATTGTTCGAAAGGATCATTAGGTGGCACAACAATAGAAGCAAGACCAATAAGTTCATCCTTACTGGGTGGTGCCTTTTGAAGGGGTTGTCTACGGAATTTAGCAAAGTTAAAATCATGAGACGTGTCCCCTAATCCGACAGTGACAATATCTTTCACACAGTCTATCTTGGCATTAACGGTATTCAAGAAGGGTCTACCAAATATAATGGGACAGAAAGCATCTTGTGGGGAACTAAGAACAAGAAAATCAACAGGGTATTTAACCTTCCCACACAAGACTTCAATATATCTAACAATCCCAACTAGTGAAATAGTATCTCTATTAGCAAGCTTATTAGTAACATCAATCCCTTCTAACTCAACAGGTGCAATATCATGCATAATTTCGTTATACAAGTCAAGAGGGATAATACTCGCACTGGCACCTACGTTGCATCAAGCATGATAGCAATGATCCCCTATCTTAACAGAGATAACAGGCAAGCCTACGATAGGTTTATGTTTATTCATAGCATTGGGTTTGGCTATCCTAGCAGACTCTTCTTGGAGATAAATAACATGTCCATCTAAATCTTCTACCAAGAGGTCTTTAACCATAGCAACACTAGGTTCAACTTTAATTTGCTCAGAGGGTGTAGGTGTTCTAGTATTACTCTTACGAACTACAGTTGAAGCTTGAGCATGATCCTTTATCCTAACAGGGAAAGGTGGTTTCTCGATATAAGTAGTAGGAATAACGGGATCAACATTATAAGTGATAGTATTTTCTTCAACTTTAATAGGTTCAACTACTTTTACTTCAATAGGGGGGTGATATTTAAACCACTTCTCCTTGGGGAGATCAACATGAGTAGCAAAAGATTCACAGAAAGAAGCTACTATCTCAGAGTCAAGTCCATATTTAGTGCTAAACTCACGGAAAACATCGGTATCCATAAAAGATTTAACACAATCAAACTTAGGGGTCATACCTGACTCCTTACCTTCATCGAGATCCCAATCTTCAGAGTTGCGTTTAATTATTTCCAATAAATCCCATTTGAAGTCAATAGTCTTCATCATAAAAGAGCCAGAACAAGAATTATCGAGCATGGTGCGATTATTGAGAGAAAGCCGAGCATAAACATTTTGGATGATCATCTTTCTTTAAAGCTCGTGATTGGGGCATGAATATAACATTGACTTAAGCCTCCCCCAAGCTTGATAAATGCTTTCTCCTTTGCGAGGCCAGAAATTATAAATATAATTACGATCACGATCAACCTGGTGCATAGGGTAGAACTTCTGATGAAATCCAGCTTCAGACGATTATAGTTCCATGATCCCATATCATCGCATAGCCTAAACCATGTCAATGCATCTCCCTTCAAAGATAAAGAGAAGACCATCTTCTTGATAACAACCTCGGGCATACCTGCAAGCTTAAACAATCCACGAAGTTCATCCACATAGATTAGGTGTAAGTCGGGGTGAAGTGTTCCATCTCCTCTATAGGGATTTTCAAGCAGTTTCTCTATCATACCCGAAGGACTATCAAACCAAACATTTTCAATAGGTGCAGTAGGTTGAGGAGCAACTCTTTGCTCTTCTTCTCGGGGTGAAGATACCCCAAATAAGCCCCTCAAAGGATTTTGAGCCATAGTAACAAGTGACAATAAATTTCAGCACACTATAAATTTTTCCTTACCAAATTCCACTTACCAAAGGCGCTTCACTCCCCGGCAACGGCGCCAGACAAGAGTCTTAATGACCCACAAGTGTAGGGGATCTATCATAGTTCTTTCAATAAGTAAGAGTATCAAACCAAACGAGGAGGAGAAGGAAATGATAGGCGGTTTTCAGTAAGGTATTTTCTGCAAGCACTGAAATTATTGGTAACAAATAGTTTTGTGATAAGATAATTCGTAGCAAGTGACAAACGGAAAAAGTAAATAAGGTGCAGCAAGGTGGCCCAATCCCTTTTTGTAGCAAAGGACAAGCCTGGACGGACTCTTATGCAAAGTAAAGCGCTCCCGAGGACATATGGGAATTATTGTCGAGCTAGTTTTCATCATGATCATCTGATTCGCGTTCGGTACTTTGATAATTTGGTATTTGGGTGGACCGGTGCTTGGGTGCTGCCCTTACATGGACAAGCCTCCCACTTATTATTAACCTCTAATGCAAGCATTTGCAACTACAAAAGAAGTATTAAGGTAAACCTAACCATAGCCTTAAACATATGGCTCCAAATCAGCCCCTTACGAAGCAACGCATAAACTAGGGTTTAAGCTTCTGTCACTCTAGCAACCCATCATCTACTTATTACTTCCCAATGCCTTCCTCTAGGCCCAAATAATGGTGAAGTGTCATGTAGTCGATGTTCACATGACACCACTAGAGGAGAGACAACATACATCTCATCAAAATATCGAACGAAGACCAAATTCACATGACTACTAATAGCAAGAATTTTCCCATGTCCTCAGGAACAAAAGAAACTACTCACAAGACATAATACTGTTCATGATCAGAAGGGCATTAATATGCATAATGGATCTGAACATATGATCTTCCACCAAATAAACCAACTAGCATCAACTACAAGGAGTAATCAACACTACTAGCAACCCAAATGTACCAATTTGAGGTTTGGGTACAAAGATTGGATACAAGAGATGAACTAGGGTTTGAGAGGGGATGGTGCTGGTGAAGATGTTGATGAAGATAGCTCTCCCCAAGATGGCAGAGTTGTTGGTGATGATGGCGGTGAGGATTTCCCCCTCCTGGAGGGAAGTATCCTCGGCAGAACAGCTCTGTCGGAGACCTAGATTGGTTTCCGCCTCAGTTCCGCCTCGAGACGGTGGCGTCTGGTCCCGAAAGCCTCCTCCTGATTTTTTCCAGGTCAAAACGCTTCATTTAGGAGAAGATGGGCACCTGGGGCCCACCGGCTGGCCCTCGAGGCAGGGGGCGCGCCCTAGGAAGGGGGGGGTTCGCCCCCACCCTTGAGGCCAGCCCGTCGCCCCTCTCGTAGATTCCTTCCGCCAGATATTTTTTATATTTTCCAAAAAAATTCTGTGGAGTTTCGGGGCTTTTGAAGTTGTGCATAATAGGTTTCCAGAGTTTGCTCCTTTTCCAGCCCAGAATTCCAGCTGCCGGCTTTCCCATTTCTTCACGTAAACCTTGCAAAATAAGAGGGAAAAGGCATAAGTATTATGACAAAACGTGTATGAACAGCCCATAATGCAATAAATATCAATTTGTAAGCATGATGCAAAATGGACGTATCAGTTCATGAAGACTTTCTCAAGTGTTGCACCATATCTCCCCTTAATCAACTTCAACGCGAATAAATGATATGCAAGTCCATTGTTTCTCATCAATTTAATTGGTGGAGGATAAGCATAACATAATTCTTATTCTTCTTTCATCAAGTTGAGAAATCATTTCCTTCAAAATTTGTTCATGATGAATAAATTCAAATCCCAAGTGTTTTCATCTTTTCTTTTCCGGAGTTCAAAGTCTCCTCGGCCATCTCGTCGGAACCCCCGTCTAAATCATCTCAAGGCCTTATTCTTATTCTTTTCATCCTTCATCATACGTTTGTCACCGGAGTTCTTCATGTTGGTTCTTCACAATTAAATTCATTCCTCAATTATTCATCAAATTCTTGTGGAGCAGCTCAAGCATTATTCTTCTTGCGTCTCGAAGTGCAATTAATTCTTCGTATTCTTGAAGTGGAGTTTTGCATTTCTTCGTTCATCTCAACTATTAAATCTTTCGGAGTGGCAGAATTTCACCTCAAGTTTTGGGATGTTTTCCATAAGTCCACAACAAGCTTATTCTTTTGTTGTTGATTTTCTCAACAACTCCGTTCAAGTCTTTTCCTAAAGATGCTCTTTTGAATTCATTTGCGGTAGAAGTTGTCATCCTCTTCTCCGTTCTTTTCATTTCTCTCTTTCAGTTCTTCTAGAGGCATTATGTTGTTCCTCACGTCAAATATTATTCCATCTCTCAAGTTCTTGTCGATGTTCTATTCCTTCCATATTCAACGGGAGTGCTGCCTAAATTTTCTTGTTCTTATTCCGTGTCTATCTCGCTTAACCGGAGTGGTTTCATATTCATTCTTTTTCCTTCAACTCTTGTTTCATATCCTTCAACCTACTTGGTTCTCGTCGGGTTATTTGTTCCTCTTTGTAACGGAGCTTCTCAATCTCATTCATCTCCGTTGTATTCTTTCTTTCAATTTGTTCAACCTCTCAAGATTCCTTGGTTTCACTCTCTTCCCCAAGAAGAACTTTGTTCTTCCTTTTCCCTTCCGTCTCGTTCCTAAGATATCGGGACGATATCTCTTATTAGTAGGGGAGTGTTTTGACACCCCGAGACCGATACTCTAGTTGCCTTCATTTTTTCCGTTGTTGTCGTGTCTTATTCTGTTTGTTGCATTATCATAATTATTTTTGCATATTTCAATTCGCTATGTTGATGCCATGATCAAGTTCGGTGCTTTGTCATATCCTTGCTTCTTGCACCATGCTTATTTCACTTGTTATGCCATGTGTTTGCTTTGTGCCTCGTGCCATTATAGTGCATTGTCATGCCATCTTTGTCATATTGCAATTTATTCATCCTATGTTGTTGCATCACGGCCATTGTGTGTTGTATTGCCTCTTGTCATGTACATGCTCATCATATGCCTTGTGGTATTCATCTTGTTGTGATTGCAGCATGTTAGATATTGTTGCTTGCATATGCATTTGTGCAATGCATCATCACCTTCTCCTTTCCTTCTACTTCCTTTCTTTTTGCAAGTGCCACATTTCCCTTCTCCATTAATGTTCAATATCTGCCAATATATCTTGCACCATGCCTTATACATCTCTGTAAAGTTTCATCCTTTTTGGAGTTGTTTTGGTTGGAATCAAAATTTCCTCAAGTTTGAATTTAATTCAAACTTGTGATAATTTTCTTTCTCGAAAAATTCCCAAAGTAAATTTTTCAAGTAGTACATAAAATCGGGACCTCAAATATATCCTTATCTCATCCTACTACATTGCCAAACCATATGGACTTTTTCTTGCATTTTCTAACTTAAGAAATTGTATAAGAAAAGAAAAGAATGTAGGAGGAGCAGCTTCGGGGCCAGAGCAGCCCAGCCACACTTACCTGGGCCAGCCTCCCAGCGCAGCTGTAGCAGGAGTCCAACCAACCTCCACGTACACAGAAGTTTCTCCTCTGTATGGCAGGGCATCCACAAGCGCCACGTCGACGTCCGGTCGGTTTGACGGCCGGAGAAGCTCCATTAGCCCTATAAAACATGTCCCAGGTGCCCTAGGGTTCCTCCCCGACCGATTCCTTTCCTCCCCATGCGTCTCCGCCGAATCCATGCACCTCACCATCGCCCTGTCCACCATGCTTCGGCTGGGCATACGCTCAAGCACGGGGTAGCTTCCTTGCCGCGCCTCCGCCCTCCAGCCACCATGGAGAGAGCTGCATTGACCCATCCTTCGCCTACGCTCACTTGTGCGTCCCCACGGCCTCTGGACCGGCCTCCTCGACCCGTCTTCCTCATCATCTTCACGGACCCGATGACCGCCAAGTTTCATGCGTCATCGCGTCGTCCCTTCCGCGCCTTCTGCCTCATCTTCATGTCCTGTGGGCACTAGGTGAGCAGGCGCTTCCCCTTCCTCCTCCCCATCTCCTAATTCATCTTGTACGCGACCCTCGCTTCACGCCGTTTCCGCGCTCTCCGTGCTCTGTCCGAAGCTTTGGTTTTTTTCCTTTTGTGTTGTAGTTGATCTTGTCTCGTGATCTGTCCATGCACACACGTGCTCCTGCTAGCGCACCACGCCATGCTCGCACCCCTAGCAGAGGAGCAGGCTCGTCCTGTAGTTCGCCTTGCCTTGCCTCGCCTGGTTGTGCCTCGACGCCATGGCAGCCAGCGGCTGCACATGCACACGCGCACTCTCACTTTCGCAGCAGCTCCGCATGCATGCACCCGCACTCCCCTGCTAATCCCGCATGCACGCTGTCAGTTTTTAGCCTGAGCCGCCGCTGCCTCAGGCCACAAGTGACCCCCGGAGTTTTGAGTCCTCCGTGCTTCCATGGAGTTCCAGATCTGATCCTTCATTTATAAGCATCAGTGCCCTTCTTTTGCAGACACACACGTCCCTATCCCAGTGGTTAGCGCAGCAAGCCTCCAGTTGAGAGGTCCTGGGTTTGACTCCCAAGCGCCCTCTTTCCTTTTTTTTTCTTTGTTTCTGTTATTTCTTCAGGCATACATCTATTTCATCTAATGTACTGCCTCCCTTCTTCTGTCAGCAATCTCAGCCTAGCGCAGTGGCTCGTCCCTGTCCTTCTTACCACGCAGACCCAGGTTCAAATCCCCTTAGGAACATATTTAGAACCCTAAATTTTTGCCTCTATGACAGTGGACCCCATTTGTCAGCCTCTCTGCGGACGTACCATCTCCACACCCCACTCCTGCCACCTCAGCACCCCGGGCCCTCTCGTCATTGACAGTGGCTGGCCCAGTTCGTGTCCCGTACTGTTTCCTTTTTGTTTTTGCATATTTTTAGAAATGCCACTGTTTTGTATTGTTAATAACCAAATATGCATGCATCCAAATTAAACAAATTATATATGTAAATTGCTTAGAATTTCATATATTTTCATAATATGCAACTTTCATCCATGTGAAAAATGTTTAATCTTGCTGTTTGCATTATTTGCCATAAATAACATGTTAAAATAATTTATTTCATAACCATTCAACCGTAGCTCGAAATTAAACAAACTTTGTATGTAAATGGGGTAGAAAAATGTATAGATTAACTTGGTGCACTTTATTTTGCTGTTTAACAACTTTCAAATTATGTTCAATGCAGAACAGTACCAAATTCAAAGTATGCACATCGAGATTTTCTGGAATTGTTGTTTGTTGTTTCCAGCCCCATATAAATTGCCTAGACAGATAGTTTCTTTATGCTTCACCTCTTGCCATGTTAACCAACATTTAAACTTGTTGTGTACATAAATGGGAGTGAAATTAAATACTTGAATGTGGTTTTTCGTCAATATGTAATTCGTTGCATATTGAGCTCCACTTAATGGGTAGTATTGTTTGTTGCACTTTGTCATGCCATGCCTATTTAATCTTGTCATGCATCATACTTGATTGTGCATCATGCCATGTTTATGTGATGATGTTTACCATGTTGTTTGCTTCTTTTTGATTGTGCTCCTTCTCGATAGTTCCCGTTTCGTTGCGATCGTGAGGATTCATTCAATTACGGTTGGTTCGTCTTCATGGCTTCTTCTTCATGGACTCGTTCTTCTTCCTTGCGGGATATCAGGCAAGATGACCGTCACCTTGGATCTCAATACTATCATTGCTATGTTAGTTTTCTCGATGTTATCTCTATAGGTCTCGCTACCTATCTATTTCGTATCAGCCTCTCGTTGTTGCCATGAAACACCCTCTAACCTTTGACACCATCCCAGCAAATTGTTGTATGGCTATGTTACCGCTTGATCAGCCCCTCTTATAGCATTGTTAGTTGTAGGAGAAGATGAAGGTTGCTCCATGTCGGATCTTGGTTTTGGAATATCACAATATCTCTTAATTTAATTAATGCACCTATATAATTAGCAATGGGTGGAAGGCTTGGCCTTTTGCTCGGTGTTTTGTTCCACTCATGCCGCCTTAAGAACCGATAAACCGGTGTTATGTTCCTTGATTTTGCGTTCCTAATGCGGTTGGGTATATGGGGACCCCTTGACAGTTCACTTTGAATAAAACTCCTCCACCAAGGCCCAACTTTGGTTTTAATTTCCAACATAATAAAAACTTTATTAATTAATTAAATTGCATAGGGAGTTTGCACTACCCGAGGATTCTTCTACATACAGGGGTGCCAGTGCCGATGGTGTTGGTCCGGAACTAGAGCACTTTGCGGGGCCGCCCCTTGGCAACTTGGGTATTTGGCTCCCGTACGCGTCGCTCATCCAGACGTGGCCTAAGGCGAGATACGCGCCGCTACTATCAGGGTGTCGGCACGCCGGGAGGTCTTGCTGGACTGGTTTTACCATTGTCGAAATGTCTTGTGCACCGGGATTCCGAGTCTGATCGGGTTGTCCCTAAGATAAGGGGTTTTTACCTCTGCTGATCATGAGAGCTTTTGATGGGCTAAGTTGGGACACCCCTGCAAGGTTATGATATTTTTAAAGCCGTGCCCGCAGTTATGTGGCAGATTGGAATTTGTTAATGTCCGGTGGTAGAAAACTTGACAGAGGATCCGTAATAAAACACACCAACCGCGTGAGTAACAGTGACCGTCTCTTTTCACTTTGAGAAGAGAACATGGTGGGGTTATGCTTGAGTCGTAGGTAGTTCAGGATCACTTATTGATCATTACTAGTTTGCGACCGTTTGCGTAGATGCTCATCTCATTCCTGTACTCATAAGTTAGCCACCATATAATGCTTAGCCGCTGCTGCAACCTCACCACTTACCCTCTCCATACCCATTAAGCTTTGCTAGTCTTGATACCCATGGTTATGGGATTGCTCAGTCCTCGTGGCTCACAGATACTACAACAACAGTTGAAGGTGCAGGTTTCCGATGACTTGACATGAGAGCGATGTTTACTTGTGTTGGAGTTCTTTCTTCTTCTTCTTCGTCGATCTTGGGATAGGTTCCTGGTCGGCAGCCTAGAATAGCAGGATGGATAACATTATGATGTGTTTTCATCCGTAGTCGGATGTCTTGTATATGATGTGTTGTATTCATGTGGAGTTGTATGACTTGTTTGTATCCCCATCTATTTATGTAATGGTACGATGTAATGATATCCATCTTGCTAAGCACCCGAAATGCGGTTGTGCCCCAATCACGAGGTGTTCACGTGATTGGGATAGAATCGCATCTTGGGCATGACAAGAAGTGATGGTAGAATTTATGTTGGGGGTTACCTTGTTGGTGGCTTTAGCCATGAGGCACTTGGCGGTGATATTCTCATTTGTTGAGTCAAAGAGGGATGACCGTGGAGTTGTTGCAATAGCAATGGTGGCCATGGTAACCATCTCGTCATCTTCTTCATCATCGTTATCCTCATCATACTCTTCTTGGGACACCAATCCTTTGGGAGGAGTTGGTAAAGGACTTGACCTTGTCCTTTCGGATAATCTTGCATCCATTGTCTTCCCTTTTCTCATTTGGGAAATCTACAAAAAAATGACTCACATTGCCACAATTGTAGCTCGTTCTCACTCGTTGCTTGCCCTTGAAACCACTTGAATTGTTCTTGTTAAAGTTGGGCCTTGAATTCTATTTGTTGCCCCAAAATTGCCGTGATGCAAGAGCCATGTGCTCATGATAGGCATATGTGGTGTCTTCGGGGCAACACTCCTCTTAACCCTCTTCATCCTCTTCTTCCACACAAGCCTTGGCCTTCAATGTAAGTTTGGGCTTCTTTGATCGTTGAGCTCACAACATCGCATTGTCGGCTGTCTTGTCCAAGATCCTCATGGCAACAAACTCATCCAATACTTGAGGATAAGGTGTGGAAGTCCGGTCTTTGGCGGATGGCCGAGGACATGGCCTTGTGATAAGGCATCATGGCCTTGAGAAACTTACGCTTGATCCAATTGTCATCTGTATCCTTGCTTGCATGATCTCGAAGTGAGACCACACAAGTGGATAATCTCCGATAAAGTTCACAGGGCTCTTGATCTTCGATCATGGCAAACTCATTGGCTGCATCTTGCACAACTTCATAGTTTGAGCGTTGAATACTTATGCTTCCCTTGTACAAGGAGACAACATGCTCCCATGCTTCCTTGTCCACGAAGAAGGGTTGAAGATGAGCAATATCTTTAGGAGGAATGGCTTCTTGAAGAATGCAAAGAACGGACTCGTTGAATTGATGATCCACGGCTTCTCTCAGAGTTAAGTTGTATGGATCATGCAAGTAGAAACCTTGCTCAACAATTCTCCAAAGATTAGTAGAACAATGATTTAAACAAAATGTTCAAGTAGCAAAATCAGCATTTTTCTCATACTTAGGGGAAGGACCAACTGAATTTAGATGCGGGGAGGGAACGGGTGCTCCATAATTAATGGGAGGTGCAGAATGAGAAAAGGTGCCACTCCCATTCTTAGTCACCGAGACTTGATCACTACTAGCTTCTCCCTTATCGGGAATAGCATCCATCACGTAGGTAGTGGGACGAACCACTTCCAACGGTGCGGTGGATAATTTTGAGCCCATCAAGAAAACCTTTGAACATGCCTTTGACCTCGGTCATCATGGAGGTTTTCAATGTGTGCAAGGCTGCATTGAACTCCTCACGAGAGACTGAGGGTCCCCCATCGGACGTAGACAAGGATGGATTCCCATCGGACGTAGACAAGGATGGATTCCCATCGGAGTGTTCCTCCATCTCGACTACGTTGTCACCCATACTCTTCAGACTGTAAAGTCCTTACTAAAGAGATGAGGCTCCGATACAAATTGAAAAGATCGATATGTTTGATTAGAGGGGGGGAGGTGAATAGGCAACTAACAATTTTTAGCTTTTCTTGACCAAATTAATCTTGGCAACAAAATAGGTTGTCTAGATGTGCAACTACGTTGGCAACCTATATGATGCAACAAATACAAGTACACAAGCAAGCACAAGGAACTAACACAATAAAGATTGCACAAGTAAAGGTAAGAGATAACCAAGAGTGGAACCGGTGGAGACGAGGATGTGTTACCGATGTTCCTTCCCTTTGAAGGGAAGTACATCTCCGTTGGAGCGGTGTGGAGGCACAATGCTCCCCAAGAAGCCACTAGGGACACAGTATTCTCCTCACGCCCTCACATAATGCGAGATGCCGGGATTCTACTATTGGTGCCCTTGAAGGCGGCGACCGAGCCTTTACAAAAAAGGTTGGGGCTATCTCCACAACTTAATTGGAGGCTCCCAACGAAACCACGAAGCTTCACCACAATGGAATATGGCTTCGAGGTGACCTCAACCGTCTAGGGTGCTCAAACACCCAAGAGTAACAAGATCCGCAAGGCATTTGTGGGGGGAATCAAATTTCTCTTAGTGGAAGTGTAGATATGGGCCTTCTCAACCAATCCCTAGAAAATCAACAAGTTTAATTGGCAAGGGAGAGAGATCGGGCAAAAATAAGCTTTTGGAGCAACAATGGAGCTTGGGGGAGAAGAGGTAAGTCTTCTTGAGGAATAAGACCCCTTTATATAGTGGAGGGGATAAGTGAACCGTTAACCCCTTTTCTGCCGCACAGAGCGGTACTACCGTTGGGTGGAGCGGTACTACCATGCTACGCAACGGTACTGCCGCGGCCCCAACGGTACTTCCGTGAAGTGGAAAAGACGAGGCTTAGAAGAGGAGAGCGGTAGTAGCCGTGGTGGTGGCAGCGGTACTACCGCTTATAAGCGGTACAACCGCTGCTACTACCGTAAAATCCGACATGAGAAAATAACTCCTGAAATCGGCACGGTAGTGGAGCCACACTAGAACGGTACTGCCGCATATGCCCCAAGCGGTACTATCGCGCTGCGCAGTGGTACTACCGCTTGGTGGTCATAGGAGGTACTACCGTGCCAGCGGCGGTAATACCGCTCCCATCAACAAGACCTGCATTTGTGACATGCGGAGAGCTCCAAGATAAGAAAGGAGCTGAGGGTGCCAAAAAGTAGTGTACGTGATGATTCCATCCTAGCCTTTCCAATGCGGACCCCCTCTTGATAGTACGGTGTCTCCTACGACTCAAGTCCACCAAAACAAAAACTGAGGAAGACGACACGTCTTGTGCTTAAAGCTTCAAGGAGAGATAATCATCTCGTGGCAATGGATTAATCTCTGAAATACTTAGCACACACGATTAGTCCGCAAACACATTTTCATCAGTCACCAAAACCACATAGGAAGGGACATGCCCTTTCAACATTGTAATTCATGGTAACAGATATCCAGTCACACTCATACTCAACATCAATTAAAAACAAAGCATATGAATGATAGCAGTGCTCTCCAGGTAGCGCTTTTTATAAGAGGATGATGACTCAACAATAAAAGTAAATAGACACGTCCTTCGCCGAGGGAAGGAGGATTTTGCACATGTGCCAGAGGTCAAAGCTTTTAAAATAGAGATGAATATAGTTTGAGCGGTATGCTTTCATTGTCAATGCAATGACCAAGAGTTCTAACTATCTTCCATGCAATGTACATTATAGGTTGTTCCCAAATAGAATGGTAAAGTTTTACTTCCCCTCCACCAACAATCACACTCCACCGTTGAGCCGAATCCATGGGTACCGTCCATACTAACAATAGTCCTGGGGGAGATTTGTTTAATCATATATTGATTTGATTTTGAGCATGGAACTGGTCATACCGATTACCAGCCACTTTCTCGTGAATTACAAGTGAATAAACACTCATCATGAGAATAACCCACCTATCATGGAAGATACTGACAGCCCCAAGTGGCCACATGAACGATTCGGGCATACAAAACAGATTATTATTTGAAGATTTAGAGTTTGGCACATGCAAATTTACTTGGAACGGCAGGTAAATACCGCATATAGGTATGTATGGTGGACTCATATGGAACAACCTAGGGTTTATGGAAGTGGATGCACAAACAATATTCCCGATTAGTACAATCTGAAGGCTAGCAAAAATATTGACGAGCGACAAACTAGAGAGCGACAATGGTCATGAACATGCCTTGAGGTTAATCAACATTGAATGCAAGCATTAGTAGGATATAAATCCCCATGAACATAAATACCGTGGAGGCTATGTTGATTACAATTCAACTACATGTGCGAACATGTGCCAAGTCAAGTCATTCGAAACATTCAAAGGAGGATACCATCCTATCATACCACATCATAAGTATTTTAAATCCAAGTTGGCACACAAGACAAAACAATATCAACTCCTAGATAATTAAGCATGGCATGAATAACTATAATATCTGATTGTCATTACAAACATGTTTCATTCATAATGGGCTGAATCAAGACCGATGAGCTAATCATATTTACAAAAACAAAATAGGCCGCGTTCGTACCATCTTTTCTTCATCTCAATCATTTCATCAAATTTTGTCATTATTGCCTTTCACTTGCACAACCGAATGTTCTGAAAAATAATAAGAGTGCACGTGCATTGGACTAAGCTAGAATCTGCAAATATTTATTCAAAGGAGAAGACAAGGTAATATGGGATCTTTGTTAGATCATCAACAATGCTTACGAGAGCCCCTCAACATTTTCATCGTGGTCTTCTCCTTTCAACCCAAAAGAAAAGCAAAATAATTTCAGAGAAGCACACTAAAGTATGTTTGGAGTTTTTGTTTTTCTGAAGAAAGCAAAAAGAATAAGAACAAGAAAAATCATTTACATAGGAGAGCTCCCAACAAGCAAAAGAAGAACGAGAAATCTTTTTGGATTTTATTTTTAACACTACAAACTACTTGATAAATGAACGGGAAAGAAAAGACAAAAATAAGTGATAAATATTTTTAGGTTTTTGAAGTTTTTCAAACACACAAGAAGAAAGCGAGAAAAATTAAACAAACATGGATGATACAATGAAAAAGTGTGAACACCGACAACTGAATAAGTGTGTGACATGATTGTAATGTCGGTGAGAAACACGTACTCCCCCAAGCTTATGCCTTTTGGCCAAAGTAGCCCCCTCCGTGGTACTGAGGAGGGTCTTGAGGGTTAAACTTGTCGTGGAGTTGTCACGGCAGATGTCCTAAGGGAAGGATTTAATTGTGGAGCCATTGCAACGTGGTTAGCTTAAAGGGGTTAAAACGGGCCAAAGGACACGGGGAGTTTACACTGATTCGGCCCCTTGCAGTGAGGGTAAAACCTAATCCAGTTTGAGGTGGTATTGCTAGGGTTTCGATTGCTAGGGAGCGAATACGCTAGCCTGGCTTTCGATCTGTTGTTTCTTACCCTAAGCCGCTGCCGGGTCGTCCCCTTATATACACGGGTTGACGCCCTGCAGCTTACAGAATCCCGGCCGGCTCATACAAACGTGTCCGGCCCGGTGAATTATCCTTACATGCATTACAGTACAAGTCGAACATACATGGCGGATTACACTTACGGGCCTTAAGCCGCTCTGGGTTTTGGGCCCTTTTTATACGTCTATCTTCCTGAACAGCCATCTTCAATATGCTCCCCGGCATGGCCCATGAACCGCCATTGGGGTAACCCGGCCCCTCCTGGGCGGGTCATATCAAATACTTATATCCCCAACGTTAGGCCCCATGTTGATTTGAACTTGTTCATGTCAATCTTCAACACTTAACGAAAACCTTTCTTCCTCCTCTCGCGTGATGTTGTAACCCGCCATGATGTCACTCCCTGAAATTGTGGTAACCCGCCATGACGTCACCTGTCATCTACTTTCATATTGCCCAAATCTTAACAAATCTCCACATTTAACGAACCTCCGACAATCGAGGCATCTGCACTGTCACATATCCGTTTTGTTTTGAGACACGTGTCAACATGTTTTAGGAGCATAATCATGTTATCTTTGAAGTGGTGCATTTGGTCTTTCATGATATGCTCTGTGGTGACTTGAACAACCTTGTAAATATGCCATTTTAATGTTGTTGTTTTTATACTTAGTGAAAAACTGCTAAGTCTGAAATCGGTTATAACATGTTGCCATGTAAACTTGATGCCAAAATCTTTTACATGGATGTTTTGGAACAACTAGTGAGCATGCCTTGATGTCAATGGTTTTGTCTATCAATCCATGCCTTTGTTTGTATATATACCCTGCTGTAGCTTGTTGTATCTTGCTCTCAACATGCTTGAAATCTAAACTATCAGCCTGTTAACAGAACATTCATTTTGGAAAAGCTCATGTTAAGCAACCCTTGCATGGAATGAATTGTTTCTTTGGATGCTCATGTCATTTTCATGCTTGTTATAATAGTGTTGCTTGACGTTGTGTGCCTCCAAAGGCAGCAACATATCGTTCCTGGTTGCATGTCCAGTAATTTTCACTAAGTCTGAAAATTTGTTAACTTATTGAATCTAGCCATGCTAGTTTAATTGTGTCCCAGTAAGTTTTTGGGTGTGCTCTGAGTTCATACTTGTTGAGAATCATGTCTACTTCAAATACATGCCTTTTGTCATCATGTTTGGGTGATGTAGCATATTTAAACCTTGCTCCAAAGATGTCATCTTGCTGTTAACTTCAGTTTTGCATTGCATCTTGTTTTGCTTGCCATTTGCAAACCGTGCATCCGATTCCAATGATCTTTATATCTATTTCGACCGAAATCTTTCAATCTATCCAAGATCTTGCCCATATCCATCATGTCTCCACATGTCCTTCCCGGCTTCATCTCCCTTCATACCGGTAGCTCCATATCATCATACTTGCATCTCTCTTGCATAGCATGTGTTCTTGTCTTGTCAAGTGTGTTTATTTGGATGATTGTTTATGTTGGGTAGCCCCGGAAGACGAGTTCGAGTCCGAGGTCAAGACAGCCGCTGAGTACGACTACGAAGAGCAAGGTCCCAATAACAACGAACACTTACCAGGCAAGATGACCATTCCTTGATATTACCTCTATTGTTGCTATGCTAGATGCCTCGCTCTTTTGCTTTGTCACGATACCTATCCTTTTGCATGTCAGCCCCCACCTTGCCATGAAACCTCTAACTACCTACCAAGCAAACCGTTGTTTGGCTAAGTTACGCTTTTGCTCAAGCCCCCCTCTTATAGCGTTGCTAGTTGCAGGTGAAGATGAAGTTTGCTCCATGTGGATTGGTTTTTTGGGAATAACACAATATCTATTTATTTACATTAATGCACCTTATATACATGGCAATGGGTGGAAGGCTTGGCTTTTTGCTCGGTGTTTTGTTCCACTCATGCCGCCTTAAGAACCGATAAACCGGTGTTATGTTCCTTGATTTTGCGTTCCTAACGCGGTTGGGTATATGGGGACCCCTTCATAGTTCGCTTTGAATAAAACTCCTCCAGCAAGTCCCAACCTTGGTTTTACCATTTGCCTAATAACAACTAATATTTGCATAGGGACTACCTACCCCGTGGATTCTTTATTAACAACTCGGGCCAGTGCTCCTCATGACTGTTGGTCCAAACTAGGCCGCCTTGGGGAAACCCGAGGTATCTGGTATTCACCCATAGCTTGACCTATCCGATCGTGGCCTGAGACGAGATACGCGCGGCTCCGATCAGGGTGTCGGCACGTCGGGAGGCTTTGCTGGACTTGTTTTACCATTGTCGAAATATCTTGTACACCGGGATTCCGAGTCTGATTGGGTAGTCCCTAAGATAAGGGGTTTTCACCTCTGTTGATCGCAAGGGCTTGTGATGGGCTAAGTTGGGACACCTCTGCAGGGTTATGATCTTTTTAAAGCCATGCTCGCGGTTATGTGGCAAATTGGAATTTGTTAACATCCGGTTGTAGATAACTTGACACAAAACCTCAAACATAATACGCTACCGTGTGAGTAGTCGCGATGGTCTCTTTTCGAGGGAGTTCGAGAAGAGAACACAGCTGGGTTATGGATGTCTCGTAGGTAGACATGATCATCTAGTGATCATGATTTAGCTCACGACCGATGGCTTTCACTTCTCTTCTTGCTCTGATGATACGTAAGCTAGCCACCTCATCTATGCTTAGTGCTTGCAACATCCCACTTATACACTTTCTCCTTACCCAAATGCTTTGATAGTTTCGACACCCGGGAATGGGATTGCTGAGTCCTTGTGAGTCACAATTTACTACAAACACAGGTGCAGGTACAACCGAGTACGATTCAGTTGATAGCCAGGAACTCAAGTGGGAGTTCGATGAGAAACATGGGCGTATGTACGTAACGTTTCCCGATGATCAGTACTGATTCCAGCTAGGGCCAATCGGGCATTGTGGATGGTTATCTTCTTTTCATTTGGATTGGTCCGTAGCCAGACCATGATTGTACTTGGATGAATGTATGGCTTATTTATACATTGTGTGAAGTGGCGATTGTAAACCAACTATGTATTTTCCCCTTTGTTCTTGTACATGGGAATGTGTGAAGATAACCTTCTTGCGATCATACCAAAATGCGATTATGCCTGTAAGTCATGCCTCGACACGTAGGAGATAGTCGCATCTTGGGCGTTACAAGTTGGTAATCACAGCCTTCCCCGACCTAGGAGCCCCTGCTTGATCGAACCACTTCCGATGTTGAGTCTAGATTTTTTTTTAAAAAAATCAGTCTTAGGATTATATATATATCAGAGAGTAGGAATTCTTTTTTCTGCTTATCCCCTTTGTCGCTTTGGTGAGGACTCGTGACGTAGAAGTTTTGTCTTCCTACCCTCTTTTTCACTAATTTTTTTTGGATCAGGCATGTATTGTTGGGATCGTTCCGATATTTTTGTGATGAGATCATTGTTCTTTGTGCCTCCTGTCATTTAGGGGTTGTGGCAGTGTCCCGGGGAGCTGAGCTACGAGGTGTTATCATCACAATTATATCGTTGCGGTTCTGGAATACCAGAGGTGGCCGACATCGAAAACGCTTCTATGCATGTCTGGTGGTGAGATAACCTCGATGTCACCCAATATTGGGGGGATAGTTCAGGAGTATTGCCACATCTAGTATAGCGGATGTTTTTCGAAGGTCTGAGGTAAATGGTTTCCGAAGGTGCCTGGTTATGTGTTGACGGATGGATACAGCTGTCGGCGTCCTGGGAACCAGGGTACCCAGAGTTGCCTGTCTGCGGGCCGCAGCGCGCTCCTGCCACGGCCTGGTACGACCCAGCTGATCGACTAGCTGCTCAAGACCCTTGTGAGGGGGCTGGACCTCGCGAGGAGAACGACGTCAAGACCTCCTCAGGAGCGGCCTTGGCTAGGTCGCTCCGGAGGGGAGGAGAATCCAAGGCCAAGCCTGCCTCAGGAGGAGGCAGTGACGCAAGCAGTGACGCACCGCGCAAGCGGGTGCCAGCGCGTTCTAGTGGCACAGTTGTCGTTTTGGTGCAAGGGAGAGAATGCAGGTGCAGGTTCCTAAGGAGCAGGACAAAGGTTTTCCCATTGGTGCAACAAGACCGAAGACCGCAAGGACGACAGGGACTATGTCACCACCGATCCCACCACCGTGTCATCGTCGGATCCCTTTGTAGGCGAAGACTGCTTTTGTCAGGGTAGGAACGTCCTTGTGTTCCCGCTCAAAATGGCCGTTGTGGGATCCCTTCCCGCCTAAACATTTCGGAGGAAGAGCACCCTGGCCGCCTATATAAGTAGCCAGGATCTCCACTATGGGGGGGAGAGAGGATCAGATCTAGAAACTCTGCCCTCGCAGAAATGAGCAAGAGCCCTTGCCTCCTGACCCTCCTGAGCTCTCCTCCTGAGCTCAGGAACAACTGTACTCATCCAAATTCAAGCCCTCCTGGGACCAATCCACCAAAGCAGGAAGTACAGTTTTACACCGCAAGGTGGCCTGAACCTGGGTAAACTCTTGTGTGCTTTATTTGTTGTTCGCTTGAATCTCTTCACCGGACGAGGCCGAGGAGCTAGGTAGACGTGAGTGGGAGAGATCTTCGTTCATGCCCCTGTGTTCGAACTTCTTGGGTTTGCGGAGCCCGTAATCCGACATTTGGCGTGCCAGGTAGGGGGCGTGTCGAAATCTCGCCTCTCCGACGACCTCGCCTCCCCTCTCCTGCTCTGCGCCGCGACGATGACCGCGGCCCGCCACATCCGCGCGGAGGCTGGCGCCTTCCCCGTCGCCCGAGCTGCATTGGCGTACCGCGTTACCTGCGGGCGCTCCGCCTCCTTCCCCGACGACGTTCTCACCAGCCGGGGCACTGGAGAGCGGCCTGCTCTGCCACTCCCGCTCCCTGTGGCCTCGCCGGCGGTGCTCTTGGTGGCACGACGGTTGCCCCGGCACCGGCCACCCGTGGGGGAGCTCGGCGCTCGAACGGCCCGCGTCGGCAGACTGCGGAGCGCTGCTGGCATGGAGCTGCCCTGCCACGGGGTCGCATGCATCCTCGGACGATCCCAAGAGCCGACGTTGGCCCGACACGTCAAGTCGCACTTTCGGTAGGTCGGGGCCGCCGCCCAGCCGCAGGAGGCCTCACGGGCACAGGGCGCACAGGGGCACGTCATCACCTTCGGCCCTAGTGACCTCACCACAGAAGCTGCTGGCACGAGCATTCTCCCCACGGTATGCACGCCCAGCATCTGCGGGGTGGCCGTCACGAGGACCCTCATCGACGGCGGCACCGGGCTCAACATCCTCTCCCCCGAGGCCTTTGGTCATCCGCCCATGTCCTACAGGCAGCTCCTCCCAACGAAGCCCTTCTCAGGGGTCGCGGGCTCGGCCGTCCCGCTCGCCCAGATCCGCCTCCCGGTCACCTTCGGCACACCCGCCAACAATCGGACTGAGCTCATCGACTTCGACATTGCGCCCATCCACCTGCCCTACAATGCCGTCCTCGGCTTCCCAGCCTTGGCAAAAATTATGGCGGCGACTCACCCGGGCTAGAACACCGTCAAGATGCCCGGGAGCAACGACGTCCTCACCATCAAAGGGGACCCCAAGGCCACCCTTCAGGTCCTCGGGCGTGCTTACAGGGCTGCTACCACAGCTCATCCAGGTGCAAAAGGGGCTCCGGAGACACCGGAAGCCGCTCCTACCAAGAAGAAGCAGCTCTTCTCTCAGGACCCAGTCGAGACAAAGCAGGTGCCCACTGACGAGGAGGGTTTAGGAGCAACCTTCACCATCGGCACGGGCATGGACTCTGAGCAAGAGGCAGTGCTGGTTAGCTTCCTCAGGGCTAACAAGGATGTGTTCGCTTGGAAAGCCGCTGATTTGGTAGGGGTGCCTAGGCACGTCATCGAGTATCACCTCACGGTGTGCCCCAATGCGCGCCCTATCAAGCAAAAAGAACGCAGACAAGCCTCGGAGAAGTAGGCCTTCATCGTCCAGGAGGTTCGGAAGTTAGAGGAAGCAGGCGTCGTACAGGAGGTACGGCACCCGTAGTGGCTGGCCAACCCCGTCATAGTTCCGAAGAAAGGAGGCAAGGAGTGCATGTGCATCGACTTCACAAGCCTCAACAAGTTCTGCCCTCAGGATCCATTCCCTCTGCCGCGCATCGACCAGATCGTGGATTCGATAGCTGAGTGCGACCTGCTCTGCTTCCTCGGCGCCTTCTCGAGCTACAACCAAATCAAGATGGCGATGGAGGATGTGGAGAAAATGGCGTTCCTGACCCCATGCGGGGTCTACTGCTACACGCATGCCTTATGGGCTGAGAAGCGCAGGCGCCACCTTCCAGCGCCTGATGCACATCACCCTCGGCCCTCAACTCGGGAGGAATGCAGAGGCCTATGTCGACGACATCGTGGTCAATACCAGAGATGCCAGGACTCTCGTCCAGGACCTAGAAGAAACGTTCGCCAACCTGCGCAAGGTGAAGCTGTGCCTCAACCCGGAGAAGTGTGTGTTCGGTGTACCTTCCGGCAAGCTGCTAGGGTTCCTGGTTTCGCACCGGGGCATTGAAGCTAATCCAGAGAAGATCAAGGCCATCGAAAGAATGAAGCCGCCCACAAACCTGAAGGAGATGCAGAAGCTTGCGGGATGAGTAACGTCCATGGGACGCTTCATCTCTAAGCTTGGTGAAAGCGCCCTCCCGTTCTTCAAGCTCATGAAGAAGAAGGGGCCCTTTGAGTGGACTCCGGAGGCCGATGCCGCCTTCCGGGATCTCAAGGAATACCTCACCAGCCCGCCGGTTATGGTAGTGCTGCGACCCCTGGAACCCATGACTCTCTACCTCGCCGCGACACCTCTCTCCGCTAGTGCAGCGCTCGTGGTAGAGCACGAGGAGAGGCCCCGAAGCACGAGGCCACCGGGCAATTCAGCATCCTCAGGACCCCCGTCTCCCCTTGACGCAGTTTCGGAGGAAGATTCGACCACGGTTACTCACGACCCCGCCATCCAGCAAGAGGCACCCAAGATTCCTGAGGCGCCTGAGGATCCTGCAACGCCGACCCTCGTGGAGCACCCAGTGTACTTCGTCAGCACCGTGCTACGCAACGCACGCTCACGCTACCCGATGCGTCAAAAGATGCTCCTGGCGGTCCTTGTCGCCTCCAGGACGTTGCGCCATTACTTCTAGGGCCACCCTATCAAGGTTGTCTCATCATACCCTCTCAAGAAAGTACTCTGGGGCACAAATGTCGTCGGGAGGGTCGCCGAGTGGAACATCGAGCTCCGGGCATTCCAGTTGGAGTTTAGCACCAGGCGAGCGATCAAGGGAGCTGCTCTGGCAGACATTGTGGCAGAATGGACCAACACACCGGAGCAGGGGGCTGGAGAGGATCGCTCTCTGGCCCCCGGTGATGAAGCCCCAGACGGATGGGTGGTGTACTTCGACGGAGCCTTCTCGCGCCTTGGCGTGGGGGCTGGCACCGTGTTAGTATCTTCCACTCATGACAAGTTATACTACGCCGTGCAGCTTTGCTTCCAGCAAGGCGAGAAGGTCTCCAATAACATCGCATAGTACGAGGGCCTAATTGCTGGGCTCAAGGCTGCCACTGCACTGGGGGTTAAGCGTCTCACCATCAAAGGTGATTCGCAGCTCCTCGTCAACTTCTCCAACAAGAAGTACAAGCCCAAGGACGAGCACATGGAGGCATATCTGGAGGAGGTGCGCAAGATGGAAAAGCAATTCTGAGGGCTGGAGGTGCAGCACGTACCAAGGGGCACCAACAAGGAAGCGGATGACATCGCCAAACGAGCCTCCAAGCGGGAGCCTCAGAGGTCGGGCGTCTTCGAGGAGCGGCTGCTCAAACCATCGGCAACATCGCCCGTTCCTGAGCTGGCGTCCCCTCAGCAGGGGCTACCTACGGCGCCTTCGGATGGAGCCCCGTCCAGCGGACCAGCCTCTGGAGCCCGCCTGCTACTCGCCGCGGAGCCCGAGGAGGGTTGCTGGACCCAAGAGCTCAAGATGTACCTGCAACACGACACCCTGCCAGACAAGGAGAAAGACGCAGAGCGCGTGGTCCGGCAGGCCTCGGCTTACTGCATCCAAGATGGTGAACTCTACAGGAGGCGCCCCAACGACGTCTCACTAAAATGCATCTCGAGGAAACAAGGGCGCAAGCTGTTGGTTGACATCCACGGTGGGGACTGCGGTCACCACTCATCGTCCTGCACCATCTTGGGCAAGGCCTTCCGCAGCGGCTTCTACTGGCCCACGGCGCTCAGCGACGCCATAGAGCTTGTGCAGGCTTGCGAGCCGTGCCAGTTTCACGCCAAGCAGATCCACCAGCCAGCGCATGGCCTCCACACGATCCCGCTCTCCTGGCCCTTCGCGGTCTGGGAATTGGACATCCTGGGTCCATTTCCCCGGGCAGCGGGGGGCTACCGCATCATGTACGTCGCCATCGACAAGTTCACCTAGTGGGCAGAGGTGGAGCCTGTTCGTGCGATCCCAGCCGGGTCGGCCGTCAAGTTCATCCAGGGCCTCATGAGGCGATTCGGGGTCCCCAGCCGCATCATCACGGATAATAGTTCACAGTTCACAAGCAATCTCTTCAGGTCATATTGTGCTAACCTTAGAACACAGATCTGCTACACCTCGGAGGCTCACCCCAGGAGCAACGGTCAGGCCGAACGCGCCAACGTGGAAGTCTTGCGTGGTCTCAAGACGCACAGCTTTAAGAAGAAGCTTGAGGCTTGCGGCAGGGGCTGGATTGACGAGCTCCAGTCTGTGATGTGGTCAATCCGAACCACTGCTACCAAACCCATGGGAGAAACTCCATTCTTTCTCGTCTAAGGGGCGGAGGCGGTCCTCCCTCACGAGGTCAAGTATCGCTCCCCACGGGTCTTGGCTTTCAATGAGGAATGCCAGGACACCACCTGGCGGATGGACCTCGTGCTCGGCGAGGAGGTCCAACGCCGAGCTGCCCTCAGGGCGGCGCGATATCAGCAGGCAATACGGTGGTACCACTGCCACAACGTCCGCGCATGAACACTTGAAGTTGGTGACTTGGTCCTGAGGCAGGTCCTCTCTAGGGAGGGGTTACACAAGCTCTCGCCCATCTGGGAGGGCCCGTTCAGAATCGCCCGTGTCTCTAGGCCTGGTGCTGTGCACCTGGAGACGCAGGATGGGATACCTATCCAGAATTCCTAGAATATTGAGCACCTCAGGAGGTTCTCTTCGTAATCAAGCCTCCGTGCCCGTGAAGGTCTCCGCTCGTGACACTCTCACGTAATAATGAGTTGGGATTGTACACGCCTTGGGGTCTCCTGTGCGTTGCCTACGGGACCTCAGACAGGGCTCCCACCCACGTCCAAGTGGCAGTCCTTAGCTCCGCGCTAGAAAGAAGACGTAGTGTAGGGGTCGGACGCGACCTTTTTCCTTTTTTGACTTGGTGTTTTGCTGTTAGCCTTTTCTACTTCCTTGGCTACCAGCCCTTCCTCTACCCCATGCTATGAAGTTCTCGTGTTTCTTGCATTTGGATTGAAGTCTTGCTTGGGATTTTTCTCGGCGGTTTTAAGTTTAGCTTGTTAAGCAGGGGATGCGTCGCTCGCTCTCCTTCGCGTGCCTCACACGTGGGGGCTGGGACATGGTCGGTTACCGGCTTTCGTCTGCCACGGTCCCGTGACCTCGCCTGGCCAAGCTTGCTCAGGCTCCGGCTCAGACCTTGGTGCCTTAATCCACGCTCGGCGCTCTCAGCAGCTCTCAGCGGCTCACCCACACTCGAGGGTTGCGCAGGTTCTCCAAACTCAGCCGTCCTCATGGCCCGACGGGGGCTCATGATGCCAATGAGTCAGGACCACTTTGCCTCAAGACATCGCAGCACGTAAGCTAAGTAATCTCACCCAGACCAAAAACATGATAGCAAGTTCTCGCTTCATACATATGTCATATTCCATTACACGCCTTCTCGAGGCAACTTAAAATTTTGACATAGGAAGAAAGTGAAGAAAAAAAGAAGAAGAGGTGGAGGCCGCTCCCACTCAGTCGGAGTCTCCCAACTCCTCCCGCTTCACCGAGCCATGGTGGCTCGGTGCCTCGTTGTAGCCGCCGCTACTAGAGGAGCTACAGCTGCCATAGTGGGGGGACCCGCAGCGCCCCCAGGACCAAGATCGTCTCTAAAGGAGGAGCTGCTCCTCCGGACACCGTCCCCATCGTCCTCTTCGTCATCAGCTTCAAGACAGCACCCAAGGCGCCTCCCTTCCTCTGAGAAGACCCTGACGAACAGTGTTGAGGCGCTATCGTACCTGAAGTAGAGCGTACACCTCCCCTGCAGCGGCATGCTTGCGTGGACGCCCGCGGCCCCTCTTCGACGGCGGCGAGACCAAATCCTTCGGGGCCTTTCCTTTCTCCGTGGTAGACGACTTCCTCGGTGGCGCCATGGGGATCTCACAACAGGAGGGAGAGCGGAGAGAAAACAAGGAGGCTGACGGCGCTGGGATGGCTTGGGGCTCCCCCTAGTCCCATTTATAGGGCGGGGGAGCCCAACCACCAGTCACTGGCATCGCAGCCATAACAGCCCCGTCGTTTGCGTCGGGGAGCTGTCAAGTCACACGGTTGCCAAGACTGTGTGGGGAGCGGAGTCGCCACGTCCCATCCAACCGTCACGCGCTAGCCTGGTGCGCAACCTTTTGGGGCCCGCGGCGCTTCTTCCTCGACTAAGGCTTCGCCTCGAAGCCAATTCCGCGCGCGCCTTGGGCCCGGGGGCCACTGTCGGCGTCCTGGGATCTATGGTACCCAGACTTGCCTGTCTGCGGGCCGCAGCGCGCTCCTGCCAGGGCCTGGTACGGGCCAGCTGATCGACCAGCTATTCAAGACCCTCGCGAGGGGGCTGGACCTCGCGAGGAGAACGACATCAAGACCTCCTCAGGAGCGGCCTCGGCTAGGTCGCTCCGGAGGGGCGGAGAATCCAATGCCAAGCATGCCTCAGGAGGAGGCAGTGACGCAAGCAGCGACGCACCGCGCCAGCGGGTGCCAGCGCGTGCCAGCGGCGCAGTTGCCATTTTGGTGCAAGGGAGACAGCGCAGGCGCATGTTCCCGAGGAGCAGGACAAAGGTTTCCCCATTGGTGCAACAAAGATCGAAGATCGCAAGGACGACAGGGAGGATGTCACCATCGAGCCCACCACTGCGTCATCGCCAGATCCCTTTGCAGGCGAAGATTGCTTTTGTCAGGGTAGGAACGTCCTTGTGTTCCCGCTCAAAATGGCCGTTGTGGGATCCCTTCCCGCCTAAGCATTTCGGAGGAAGAGGACCCTGGCCGCCTATATAAGTAGCTAGGATCTCCACTATGGGGGAGAGAGAGGATCAGATCCAGAAACTCTGCCCTTGCCTCCTGACCCTCCTGAACTCTCTTCCTGAGCTCAGGAACCACTGTACTCATCCATATTCAAGCCCTCCCAAGCCTAATCCACCAACGCAGGAAGTAGGGTTTTACACCGCAAGGTGGTCTGAACATGGGTAAACTCTTGTGTGCTTTATTCGTTGTTCGCTTGAATCTCTTCACCGGATGTGGCCGAGGCGCTAGGTAGACGTGAGTGGGAGAGATCTTCATTCACGCCCATGTGTTCGAACTTCTTGGGTTTGCAGAGCCCGTAATCGGACAACAGCTGGATGTTGATGGCTTCTCGCCCCTCGTTGGTTACCCCAAGTGGAAGGTTTGAGATGCAGTGTAGCGGTAGTTTTCCCTTGGCAAAGATACCAAGGATCGAATCCCCTGAGACTCCGAGGTTCAACAAGAAGGTGTCAACTGCTAGCGGCGCAACTAGCGATCGACTGGACCTACACACAAATACAAATTACTTTGCTCCCAACGAGTACACAGAGGTTGTCAATCCCTCCGGCCTTGTCGTTTACAAAGGATCAAACGCAAGAGATAATAGTGATAGGTGTGACTGCAACTAGTAAGTAAGGACTGAAAGTAAATAGCAGATGTGATCAGTGATGGTAATATGGACCGGGGTCCCATGATGTTCACTAGTGATTTCTCTCTCCCAAAAGACGATAAAACAGCTAAGCGAGGTAAACGAATTACAGCTGGGCAATTGACAGGATCATGTGCGCAAACCAATGCTAACTATGCTGCAAAGAAAGGTAGAGGCTCAAAAGCATGGGCGGTACGCCAAGGTAAGTAGACCGAAATCCATCTGCATCTACTACTAATCATCCACCTTGAGATATCTATCTAGAACATCTCGCTGGTATTAAGTTGCGAGTCCCACCCATAGTGTAAACTCAAAGCAACAGACAACTGCATTAAAAGAACTTTGCATAAAGTAAACAATCCTTGCACCCGCGAGTACAAGCACCGATGTTTTCCCCCTTGTGGCAACAGCACATCCCCTAGACTGATGTTTCTGTCACTCAAACTAGTCATCGAGGGGCATGAACCCACAATCAAGCATAACGTTCCCTCTTGGAGTTACTACCTACTACTTGGCCAAAGCAATATACAGCAACGGAGAACATGCAAGAATTATTCAGAACATAAATATAAAAGAGGTAAATCAAATATATTACTCACACACAATCTGAACATAATCTCATAATCGATCGGATCCCAGCAAACTCATCATAGCAACAGCATAAGGATTACATATGTGCCTCGATCATGTAGGGCAGCTCACGAGGTCTAATCGGTGAAGAACAAAGAGGGGAGGAGAACATCACATAGCTACTGGTCATGGACCCATGGTCCAAGGGAGACTACTCACAACTCATCCGGGAGGCGTCCATGGTGGTGGAGAGGCTCCCGGTGGTGATCCTCCCCTCCGGCAGGGTGCCGGGAAGAGTTCTCCTGGTGCTCCCGATCTTGGAAGCGCGGCGGCGGCGGAACAGAGATGAGATCGCGAAAAAGGGTTCCGTCCTCGAGGGTTTCGGGACGCGGGGTAAATATATGCCAAAGGGGGGCGTCGGAGGAGGCCAGGGGGGCCCAGGCGCCCTGGCGGCGCGGCCAGGAGGGGGCGCGCCCTCTGGCCGCCTGGAGCCCTGGTGGCCCCCCTCCGGCCCTACTTTGGCCGCATGGAAGCTTCCATAACGCTGATTTTTTATACATTTTTCCCGGAATTTTTCTGGCAGTTTACGTAATGGGAAAACCTGAAATACAAAAACAGCAGAAAACAGAAACTGGCACTGGGGTGCACTGAGTTAATAGGTTAGTCCAAATATCATCAAAAGTGTATGGAAGTGCATAAATATCATAGCAATATCACACAAAAGAGGCATGGAGCAAGCAGAAATTATAGATACGTTTTGGACGTATCAACATCCCCAAGCTTAATTCATGCTCGTCCTCGAGTAGGTAAATGATAACAAGCATAATTTCTGTGGTGACATGCTATTAACCATATAAGAACTTTTCACAGTCACATGACAAATGCTTACTGAGACAATGAATCTGTAGTTGTTAAGTTGCCTCATGAGAATATCACAAAGAACTGAAAGTTTTACAATATGATACTGAAACACTCAATAGATTTGCAGTGAGCATGGTGTGCAAACATGACAAAGTGAGATCTCGCTTGCCCCCTTTAGTGAAGCAAAACATAAATGCAGGGGCACCTCCAAAGTTTAAGTGACGACTAGATACAGTGATTTCAGAATAAACGATATCATAGTCATGCAAAAGACAATGGTACTTTTGGACAATGCACATTACACTCAGAATGACAATCATGCTCTCAATAGTTGGTTCTTTAAAGAAAGAAGGTGGAGACTCTCGAACTGTGGCTTTTGTTGGCAAGGTTGAAAACCAGTGGTCGGAAACAAAAACTAAACATGTACCAGAGCTCTTGGTTTTAAAAATAGAGGTAATAGTTATTTTTTTAGAATATGCATATTTCGTCAACGAATGCTAGCAGATAACTCAATCACTTCTTGAGCTGGACAAGTTTCGAGGAACGGCTCCCGCATGAGGACGATCACATCCTCTTAATCTCCTTTGTTTATCACTGCCAAAGTTTTCTGATTTCTCATGAACAAAGCGTGAAGGCGGGTTTGTTTGTTGTATAATTTTTTAATGAGCCGGGCGCACTCTTTGCCAGTTCCTTCTCGTATTATGGGTTTGCACATTAGACATGCAATCCCGGGGTGAAGCTTGTCCAACTTAAAAAGATCATGAATTAACTACTACTTCCTCATGAGCTAAAACAGAGGCACAAAAGAGAAATGCTTTTTTTTGAATAATTTTGAGATGGTACATGAAAGTCTTCATTAGGAATGGCAGGTAAATACCATGTATAGGAAGGTATGGTGGACTCATATGGCATAACTGGTTTAAAGGATTTTGGATGCACAAGCAGTCAGTCCGCTTAGTACAGGCGAAGGTTAGCAAAAGACTGGGAGCGACCAACTAAAAGAGAAATGACGGTCATAATCATGTAGAGCGACAAAGCAACATTGGATCGGGCATGGAAGTTATATCGCTACTCAGAAATTAAAGATCATCAAGGCTTGATAGACTTTCTTTACAGTCTTAAATATGCGTGAGCATACGCCAAGTCAATCAAAATAAATTCTTGGAGGAAGATACCACTAAACCATACCACATCATAGGCAAACAAATCATGTTGGTACTTCAATAACACATTAAGAACCCCCCAGCTATTTGAGACTAACCATAAGAAAACATGAACTACTAAGCACCATTATGCACATAGCATTTTTATCATAGACATATCAACCAGTGCAATAGAAGCCAACTCTCTTAACAAGATAAGCATGATAACTAAAGAGAGTTCCAGCGACCAACTAAACAAAAGCTCTTTAAAAAGTAAAGCATGAAAACTAAGAGCTGAACATGATAGTAGCTATTGAAAGACAAAGAACACACACAACAAGGATAGACATGAAAATTCTATGTTATGTTCTAGGTTGAAGTGGAGCGTGTTTCTCTCCCACACAAAGAAAGCTGAGTTCCAACTCGTTATGAACAGCAAGCAAAGCTAAAGAAAACTAAAAAGGAAACTAAAAGCACGACGCTCCAAGCATAGCACATAACACATGAAGTGATAAAAATATAGTGGAACGAAAGACGAACAGATAATTGTTGATGGAGAAGGGGATGCACGGGGGCATCCCCAAGCTTTGACGCTTGAGTCTTCTTGAATATTTCTTGGGGGTGCGCGGGGGCATCCCCAAGCTTGAGCGTTTGACACTCCTGAATCTTTTTATCATCTTCCCTCGCACACTTGAAAACTCCCTTCATACATAACTCATCATAATCTGATTAGTGAGGTTAGTACCCTTAATAAAATAATTTTTCCTTGCTGGAAATAAGGATATTCTTGAAGGTCTACTGTTTCTCAAGATTGCCAAAAGGTTTTTGCAAAGAAAAAGCAAGCTCAAGGTTTGCAAAACGAAGGAAAGGCAAAACAGGACAGAATCTGTGAAAAACAGACCAGCAGGTAGTAAATAATTTTTTCGGGGCACTTCTACAACTCAAATAAAAAAACTCAGAACAGATGCCCGAAAGCCAATTGTATAGAGCACGCTGTCGAACAAATTCAGACCAAAAAGATGATCTGGTGATTTTATACGAATTTTTTCTGTCCAAGGACAGAATCTGTTTCCTGGACAGCACGTCACAACTTTTGAACTTTCTTGCAATCAGAGGCTACACTTGGCACAAAGCTGAAAAGTAAAGATACAATGATGATCCTACTGTAGTAACAACATAAAGACACAAGAAAAGCAAAATAAAATTTTATTCATTGTGGGCTGCCTCCCAAAAGTGCTTTCTTTTATGCCTTTAAGCTAGGCATAATGCAAAGAGGAATCAATAATCATCATAATAATCGGAGTTATAAATTGCTTCAAATGGTTCCTCAACAAGTTCACTCTTGTTCCTTCTAGGAAAGGGGTACATACCTTTTGCCTTCCCGCGTAAGCGGATTTGTCCCTTACCTATTTCGATGAAGCCTTTTACGGCTCGGAAGAAGTCCCTTCCAAGCACTATATTTCCTTGGTTTGGCTTCGTGATGAAGAAATCAACCATTGCAATCCCTTTAAGGAATGTAACTGGCACGTCTTTTATTCTTCCCTGGATCTCTGAAATATCTCCATTAGTGTGTTCATGATAAGATGATAATCTATCCATGTTAAATTTTAAAGCATCAAGAACAATTTTTGGCATAGTAGAAACCATAGATCCAATATCACAATAAGCAAGGAAGTCTTGATTAGAGATGCTAATCCTAACAAAAGGCTCCCAATAATTGTCTATTTCCAAAATATCTCTCTTATTGGGTTTGGGTTTCTCTACCTTCATCAAGTCTAGAGCATCCATTCTCTTCTCAATAGTAGCAAGTCTATCTATGACAGTATCAAAATTATGATCATAAACAAAGTAACTAGATAGACCATGTATAATTTCAAGAGCTCTAGCTTCATCACATTCTAGGAAATCTCCTTCAGCTATTATATCAAGAGAGTGTTTACACCATTTAAAAAGACCATGGTAAAAATTTCTAAGCACATTTTTTATAGGTATCCAAGGCATAATTCTCCTATGTGCATCAGAAATTCTGTCCCATGCCTTCTTCATATTTTCTCCATCCCTTTGATGGAAATCTAGAACTTCTGATTCCCTCAAAGAACCAAATCCTAACATGCTTGACTAAACAGAAAGGACTACTATCAAATAATTTTTTGTGATTTTTGATAAAAGACACTAAAGCAAAAACTGAAAGGTAAACTAACAAGACTAAAAAGCAAAGGTAAAAGATAGCGTGCAACTCCCCTATCTTGAAGAGTGGAGTCCCCGACGACGGCGCCAGAAAACTTTGCTTGATGGCTTCTCGCCCCTCGTTGGTTACCCCAAGTGGAAGGTTTGAGATGCAGTGTAGCGGTAGTTTTCCCTTGGCAAAGATACCAAGGATCGAATCCCCTGAGACTCCGAGGTTCAACAAGAAGGTGTCAACTGCTAGCGGCGCAACTAGCGATCGACCGGACCTGCACACAAATACAAATAACTTTGCTCCCAACGAGTACAGAGAGGTTGTCAATCCCTCCGGCCTTGTCGTTTACAAAGGATCATACGCAAGAGATAATAGTGATAGGTGTGACTGCAACTAGTAAGTAATGACTGAAAGTAAATAGCGGATGTGATCAGTGATGGTAATATGGACCGGGGTCCCATGATGTTCACCAGTGATGTCTCTCTCCCAAAAGATGATAAAACAGCTAAGCGAGGTAAACGAATTACAGCTGGGCAATTGACAGGATTATGTGCGCAAACCAATGCTAACTATGCTGCAAAGAAAGGTAGAGGCTCAAAAGCATGGGCGGTACGCCAAGGTAAGTAGACCGAAATCCATCTGCATCTACTACTAATCATCCACCTTGAGATATCTATCTAGAACATCTCGCCGGTATTAAGTTGCGAATCCTACCCATAGTGTAAACTCAAAGCAACAGACAACTGCACTAAAAGAACTTTGCGTAAAGTAAACAATCCTTGCACCCGCGAGTACAAGCACCATTGTTTTCCCCCTTGTGGCAACAACACATCCCCTAGACTCATGTTTCTGTCACTCAAGCTAGTCATCGAGGGGCATGAACCCACAATCAAGCATAACGTTCCCTCTTGGAGTTACTACCTACTACTTGGCCAAAGCAATAAACAGCAAGGGAGAACATCCAAGAATTACTCAAGAACATAAATATAAAAGAGGTAAATCAAATATATTACTCACACACAATCTGAACATAATCTCATAATCCATCGGATCCCAGCAAACTCATCATAGCAACAGCATACGGATTACATATGTGCCTCGATCATGTAGGGCAGCTCACGAGGTCTAATCGGTGAAGAACAAAGAGGGGAGGAGAACATCACATAGCTACTGGTCATGGACCCATGGTCCAAGGGAGACTACTCACAACTCATCCGGGAGGCGTCCATGGTGGTGGAGAGGCTCCCGGTGGTGATCCTCCCCTCCGGCAGGGTGCCGGGAAGAGTTCTCCTGGTGCTCCGGATCTTGGAAGCGCGGTGGCGGCGGAACAGAGATGAGATCGTGAAAAAGGGTTCCGTCCTCGAGGGTTTCGGGACGCGGGGTAAATATATGCCAAAGGAGGGCGTCAGAGGAGGCCAGGGGGGCCCAGGCGCCCTGGCGGCGCGGCCAGGAGGGGGGGCGCGCCCTCTGGCCGCCTGGAGCCCTGGTGGCCCCCCTCCGGCCCTACTTCGGCCGCATGGAAGCTTCCGCAATGCTGATTTTTTATATATTTTTCTCGGAATTTTTCTGGCAGTTTACGTAATGGGAAAACCTGAAATACAAAAACAGCAGAAAACAGAAACTGGCACTGGGGTGCACGGAGTTAATAGGTTAGTCCAAATATGATCAAAAGTGTATGGAAGTGCATAAATATCATAGCAATATCACACAAAAGAGGCATGGAGCAAGCAGAAATTATAGATACGTTTTGGACGTATCAGATGTAGGATTTATTAGTTGAGTGGTATGCGGTGCTTCCCCGGTATCCCCAACACCAGACTGCATAACCAGAATGCTTCAGGAATTAATAGGTGGGAATTCAAGTAGCTCTTAGGAAATCTTCCAACGGATGCATGATATGAGGTTGGGGTATATCATGTATTTGTTCCATCTGTTACCTTGTAGGTTTATTCTTCAATCATTCACGTGGCTTCTCAACAAGTTGATGTGTCATTTAATCTTATGGAATTCATTCGTTCATTGCTATGTTCGAATGATATTGTGAAGATTTATGTTGCAACATGTCTAGCCTTTGATTTAGCTTATTTACCTTGAAATTGGGATTCTAACGGTTGTCGTCATCTCCAGGATGGCACCTAAAAGAGTTCCCAACTAGAACCCGGTGGTTTATGATGAAGCACCACCATACCATCCTTCTTCACCTGAGGCATGGCGGGCTGTGATGTAAGACACCACCGCCAACACTCAGATGATGCTTCAGATGATGCAAGCTTTTCAAACTATTCAGAACAACCAGAACAATCAAGGAAATCAAGGCCAAGCTAACTTCAACAACTAGCCTCACTTTTCTACTCTTAATCAATTCCTTGCAAATTAGCCCAAGTCCTTCAGCTAGACTTGCCATGGGCAGCCCAGCCCGGTTGGCCCGACACAGCCCGACCCGGCCCGGCCCGACCATGTCCACGGGCCGGGCTCGGGCCTAGATTTCAAGCCCCATAGTCAGGCCGGGCCGGGCCCGGGCCCATCATTTTTGCGTTTTAACAAAGAGGCCCGGCCCGTGGCCCGAGGCACGACGGGCTTGTAGTGGGATGGGCCGGACTCGGGCCCGATTTTTAGGCCCGACGGCCGGGCCGGGCCGGGCTCGTGCCTGGTTTGTTGTACCGGGCTTTGGTAGGCCCGGCCCGGCCGGACAGATGGGCAGGTATACCTTCAGCTACTGTGTTGATCCGCTCGATGCCAAGGATTGGCTCACTAACAACTACAAGCATTTCGAGTGCAGTAATGTCAATCTAGTGGACTATGCCAAGTTCGCATCCTTTCAGCTGAAAGACCAGGCCGCAAATTGGTGGCAACAATACAAAGACTCTAGAGTTGGTCGTGAGATCTCTTGGACTGACTTCTGCCATGATTTTAGATCTCATCACATCCCTACCAGTGTCATGGAAGGCATGCGTGAGCAATTCTGCAAGCTCAAGCAAGGCAGCATGTTTGTCTACCAGTACAATGTCAAGTTCCAGAATCTGGCCCGTTATGCTAAGCAAGATATTCCCGATGCAAAGAGCAAGATCTACCAATTCCAAGGTGGTCTAAAGGATGAACTCCAGCTTGCTCTCACTCTCTTCGAGCCAGCCAAATTTGATCAATTCCACAACATGGCTCTCAAGCAAGAAGCTGCCAAGCTCAAGTGTGCGACTTCAAAGAAAAGAATCAGAGATGCAGTCAGCTCCTCTTCCTCCTCACAAGTGGTTGTTAAACAGCAGAAGTTCTGGCTTCTGCCACCTCTGGTGTTCCGCCATCCAAGTCAGAACAAGCACTCAGGTGGTTTTGGATCTTCCCACCCACCCAACGCAAGCAACCAGAACAAGTCTCAGTTTCAATCTACAAGGCCAAGCGGTCCTTATCATCGTCCACTCTCTGAGGTTACTTGCAACAAGTGTGGTCAGAAAGGTCACTATACTAACAAGTGCACCCAAAGGCGCCTTCGGCTAGCTCCTCCTATCAAGCCGTCTAGCAATGCTATTGTCAAGCACAATCCCTAGTATGCAAGAGTGAGCCTGGTGAACTCAGCTCAAGCAGAAGATTCCTCTCAAGAGATCATGGGTACACTTCCAGTTAACTGTTTTCCTGCAAAAGTTTTATTCGATTCAGGTGCGTCGCATTGTTTCATGTCAAGGCCATTCTTTGACAAGCATGAGTTCTCTTCTTCACATTTGGGAAGACCCTTGGATGTTGTTTCTCCGTGAAAAAGGTTGAGGTCTAGTATGATGGTTCCCGATGACTCCATCAAGATGGGTGACTATAAATTTCTAGCTTCCCCAGTTGTTCTCGGCAATTTGGATATTGATCTCATTCTTGGAATGGATTGGCTCTCTAAGAATGATGCTCTTCTTGATTGTGAAAACAAGGAGGTCAATCTAAGTCATCCTTCTGATGACGTGATTATCTTCGCAGCTCGAGATAACACAATCATGCTATTCTCTCTCAATGACAAGGGCGAGATTAATGGCATATCCCAGATTCCGGTGGTTTGTGAATATGAAGATGTATTTCCTGAAGAATTGCCAGGGATGCCTCCCAACCGTCCAGTTGAATTCGTCATTGAACTTGAACCTGGTACGGAGCCACCTTTTCGGCATCCGTACAAAATTTCTCCTAAAGAGTTGAAGGAATTGAAGAAGCAAATCGACGAGCAAGAACGCTTGGCTCTGATTAGACGAAGTTCTTCTCCTCGGGGCTGCGATGTTCTTTTTGTCAAGAAGAAGGATGGTACGAAACGGCTTTGCGTTGATTACTGGCCATTGAACAAGAAGAAAATTAAGAATAAGTACCCTCTCCCCAATATCAATGAACTGTTCGAGAAGCTCAAAGGAGCCAAGGTTTTCTCAAAGCTTGATCTCCGGATGGGCTACCATCAAATTCGTATCCGTGAGGAAGATATTCCCAAGACCACATTTAGGATAAGTTATGGCTCCTATGAGTACACAGTCATGTCCTTCGGGCTTGCAAATGCAACTCCCACCTTCTCTCGGATGATGCATTTCATATTTAACCCATACACCAATGAGTTCGTCCTCGTCTATCTTGATGATATTCTGGTATTCTCCAAGACTAAAGAAGACCACACCAAGCAGCTCTGTTTGGTTCTTGATATGCTCTGAGAGCACCGCTTTTATGTGAAATTCTCAAAGTGCGAATTCTGGCTTGATGAAGTTCTATATTTGGGTCACATTATCTCTGCCAAGGGCATTTTAGTGAAACCCGGGAAGGTTGAAGCTATTGTTAAGTGGGAACCACCTCAAAACGTCAAGCAACTCCGAAGCTTCCTCGGGCTTTCAAGCTATTGCAGAAGGTTCGTCGAGAACTTCTCCAAGATTGCCAAGCATCTATCCAACCTGTTGCAAAAGAATGTCAAGTATTCTTGGACTCCTGAGTGATGTGGCATTCAATACACTCAAAGAGAAGCTTGTCTCAACTCAAGTTCTGACTCCTCCTGGTGGATCCAAACCATACCAAGTGTTTTTCGATGCCTCTTTGCAAGGTCTGGGTGGTGTCCTTATGCAAGAGAAGAAGATTGTCACCTACACTTCTCGGCAGCTCAAGCCAAACGAGAAGAACTACCCCACTCACGATCTTGAGTTGGCGGCAGTTGTCCACGCCTTGATTACGTGGAGACACCTCTTGTTGGGCAGGCAGGTTGACATCTTCATCGATCACAATAGCCTGAAGTATATCTTCACACAACCAAACCTCAACCTCCGTCAGACTCGTTGGGTCGAAATGATTCAAGAGTACAACCCAAGCATTCAGTACACTCCTAGAAAGGCCAACGTGATTGCAGACGCCTTGAGCAGAAAGGCGTATTGTAGAAGTCTGATCCTCAAACCATTCCAATCGGATCTCTGTGAAGCATTCCGCAAACTCAACCTTCAAGTTTTCCACAAGGATTTCTTGCCAACCTTCAAGTTGCTCCTACCTTGGAAGATCAAATTCGTGAAGCACAACTTCTTGAAGCTACGGTGAAGTAAGTGAAGCATGGTATTGCCAAAGGTACTCCAAAGTACAAGTGCTACTGCATTGATGACAAGGACACCTTATTCTCTAAGGACCGGATTGTGGTTCCAAAAGGTGACCTATGAAAGGTCGTAATGAACCAGGCTCATAATTCCCTTCTCTCGATAGGCAGCTCCAAGATGTATCATGACCTTAAGCAATCCTATTGGTGGACTCGCATGAAACGAGAGATTGCCCAATTCGTGAACGAGTGTGATGTCTGCCGCAGAGTCAAAGTAGAACATCAATGTCCAGTTGGACTTCTCTGACCTTTGCCTATTCCCAAGTGGAAATTCTATCACATTCAGATGGATTTCGTCACCGTCTTCCCCAAGTCCAAGCGAGGGCACGATGCTATGTTTGTGTTTATTGATAATCTCACAAAAGTGGCTCATTTTCATCCAATCAAGGAATCCATCAACGCAGCCCAACTAGCAGAGTTGTACACATCCAAAATTCTCTCATTGCATGGTATCCTTGAAGTAATCTCCTCAGACCCTGGAAGCTTGTTCACTTCCAAATTCTGGGATTCCTTCCAGTCAGCAATGGGTACCAAGATTCGCTTCAGCACAACTTTCCATCCACGGACAAGTGGTCAAGTTGAGAGGGTCAACCAGATTCTCGAAGATATGCTCAGGGCATGCATAATCTACTTCGGTATGAAATGCGAAGATTGTCTTCCATTTGCCGAGTTCTCCTACAACAACATCTTCCAAGCAAGTTCAGGCAAAGCACCATTCGAAACTCTCTATGGCAGAAAGAGCCGTACCCCTCTCAACTGGTCCGAGACTGGGGAACGTCAACTCCTTGGCAATGATTTGATCTCAGAGGCCGAAGAAATGTGCAAAGTCATACGTGAGAATCTCAAGGCCATGCAATCGCCCCAAAAGAGATACTATGACGGCAAGCATCGTGACTTGGCTTATGACATTGGTGATCATGTGTATCTTCGTGTTTCTCCTATGAAGGGCACTCAGAGGTTCGGTATGAAGGGCAAGCTAGCTCCAAGATATGTGGGCCCTTTTAAGATTGTTGGGAAAAGAGGCGACCTCGCCTACCGACTTGAGCTTCCTCCAAACTTCTCCAACGTGCATGACATGTTCCACGTATCACAACTCCGCAAGTGCTTCAAGATGCCCGAGCGCACCTTCACCTTTGAAGAAATTGATCTTCAAGCCGACTTGTCTTATCATGAGCACCCCGTTGCTATCGTTGAAGAGACCCAGCGCAAGACTCGCAACAAATCAATCAAGTTCCTGAAAGTGAAGTGGTCACACCATACTGATCGAGAAGCTACATGGGAATGCGAGGATCACCTCCGTTCCGAATATCCTGAGTTCTTTCAGTCCTAGATCTCAGGACGGGATCTTTTTGTAGTGGAGGAGAGTTTGTAACACCCCAGATGTAACAATTCCATTTATGGCAATATATTCATCGTTGACTTATTCAATTCCATTTTGGGCTCCTCCTTCATTCAGGTTTCTGCGTTTTTGCTTTGAGCATGTGTTTCATATCACCACGTCATTTTCATCATGTGCATTGCACTGGCATAGTCTCACTTGCATCTGTGTGTAGTCGCGTCGTCTCCGTCCTCCCCGTTGTCCATTTCGGGTTCCAACTCTCTCACACGGCACCCGTCGCACCTCTCAAGTCTTGTTTTGTGAGCGGGATAAAAATATCCTCGGGTGTCAAATTTCGTTCCATTTGGAGGTCGTTTGATACCCCAACGGTTAACCGCGTTAATGCTGGAAGCCCTTTATCTTTAGCCCAACACCCCCTTCACAACAGCCCACTAGCCCATCTGAATCCCCTCCATGCTCTTCGCCTTTGGATCATGATCGCGTGGCCCAAAACTGCACCTCATTTGGACTCTCCGAGCTCCCTCTACCTATATAATCAACCTCCACGTCCATTTTCGGGTAAAACCCTAGATCTGGGCTCCCCACCGCCGCCGGGCATGTCCGTCCTGACTGGACGCATCCGCCACCGCCCATGCAGCGAATCGGGTCGCGCCACGTCGCTCCACCGTGCCCACGTCACCGCAGACTCCCTGGGCGCAGATGCGGCCTGCCCCGGGGCGAGCCAGAGTGCACTGGGCCCACGTCCACCGCCGCCACCGCCCGCTCACCGCCCATCGGCCGAGCTCTTCCGCCGCCGGACCCGCCGGAGCCGTGACCGCCGCCGGCCAAAGCTCCGACCCTGCCGCCGGCCGCCCTCCTGCCCCGCCCCCTCGCCGCCGGCCACCACCGCCCGCCGCCTTGCCGCTGGCCTCCTTCTCGCGCCTCCCATCCGCCATCGCCGCGACCGACGCGGGCCTCCTGCGCCACCGCCGCACACCGCGCGCTGCCGACTCGAGGAGGCGCCGCTGTCGACCGCTCCTATGCCTCGCCAGACGGGCGCCGGAGCTGCGCCGCCGCTACTCCTCCGCCTCGCCAAGGCCGGAACCGCGCCGACGTCCCACGCCGTCACCACCGCGTCCCTGCACCTCCCCATCATCGCCAGAGCTCGCCGGCTCGCCGTCCTCCTCGTCGGAGCTCCGCACAGGTCGGATCCACGAGGGTGGATCAGATCCACCAAGTCCCTGATCCGTGATATTATGATGCCCTCTTTGCCATGTCATATCTCTGTGCTCGTAGCTCCGATTTGCGCATATGATATATGGAAATGTTCATCTCGAAGTGCACGACATGTTGGCATCAATTATGTGCATGTTAGGGTTCATCTAGATGTCTTAATCTTCGTTGCCAAACTGCTATGTGATGTTACTGGTCAGCTCTAGTTGTCTGTCAACAATATGTTAGCATGTTTCTAAGCTCGTATCTTTGTGCATGTTGGTCCAAATGGAGTGTATGTTATGTCAAAATGTTCGTATTTTGATGCTCTTCATGATGGATGCATTTGCATACATGATAGGTTGCATTTTGCCATGGTTATCCCCGCTACAAAAGTTCTAGTTGCTGTTAAGTTGCTGAAATTGTTATAACTTGCTGAATTGTCTTTTTCGTAGCATTTTGTATGATTTTCTTTTGAGCCACATGTGAACATGTTTTATGAGCATAATCATGTTATATTTCAAGTGCTGCATTTGGTTTTTCATGATATGCTCTGTGGTGACTTGAACAAGCTTGTAAACATGCCATGTCAATGTTGCTATTTTTATACTTAGTGAAAAACTGCTAAGTCAGAAATCTGTTATAACATGTTGCCATGTAAACTTGATGCCACAATATTTTTCATGCATGTTTTGGAATAACTAGTGATCATGTCTTGACCTCCATGTTTTTGTCTATCAATCCATGCCTTTTTTGTATATATTCCTTGCTGTAGCTTGTTGTTATCTTGCTCTCAAAATGATTGAAATCTAAACTGTCAGCCTATTAACAGAACATTCATTTTGGCAAAGCTCATGTTAAGCAACCCTTGCATGTAATGAATTCTTTATTTGGATGATTTGGAAGTATATTATGTCTTCTTCATGCTCATGTAATTTCATGCTTGTTATAATAGTGTTGCTTGCTGTTGTGTGCATCCAAATGCAACAACATATCGTTCCTGGTTGCATGTCCAGTAATTTTCACTAAGTCCGAAAATCTGTTAACTTATTGAATCTTGCCATGCTTGTTTAATAGTGTCCCTGTAAGTTTTTGGGTGTGTTCTTAGTTCATACTTCCTGAGAATCATGTCTACTTCACACCCATGCCTTTTGTCATCATGTTTGGGTGTTGTAGCATATTTAAACCTTTCTCCAAAGATGCCATGTTGATGATAACTTCAGTTTTGCATTGCATCTTGTTTTTCTTGCCATCTGCAAACCGTGCATCCGATTCCAATGATCTTTAACTTGATTTCGACTGAAATCTTTCAATCTATCCAATGGAAATCTTGGTTTTCCATGATCTTGCCCACATCCATCATGTCTCCACATGTCTTTCCCGGCTTCATCTCCCTTCATACCGGTAGCTCCGTAGCATCATACTTGCATCTCTATTGCATAGCATGTGTTCTTGTCTTGTTAAGAGGTTTTATTTGGATGCTTGTTTATGTTGGGTAGCCCCGGGAGACGAGCTCGAGTCCGAGGTCAGGATAGCCGCTGAGTACGATTACTAAGAGCAAGGTCTAGATAACATCAAAGATTTACCAGGCAAGATGACCATTCATTGATATCACCTCTATTGTTGCTATGCTAGATGCATCGCTCTTTTGCTTTGTCACGATTTATCCTTTTGCATGTCAGCCCCCACCTTGCCATGAAACCTCTAACTACCTACCTAGCAAACCATTGTTTGGCTAAGTTACGCTTTTGCTCAAGCCCCCTCTTATAGCGTTGCTAGTTGCAGGTGAATGTGAAGCTTGCTTCATGGGGATTGGTTTTTTGTTGAATAAAACAATATCTATTATTTACATTAATGCACCTTATATACTTGGCAATGGGTAGAAGGCTTGGCCTTTTGGTCGGTGTTTTGTTCCACTCATGCCGCCTTAAGTACCGATAAACCGGTGTTATGTTCCTTGATTTTGCGTTCCTAACGCGGTTGGCTATATGGGGACCCCTTGATAGTTCGCTTTGAATAAAACTCCTCCAGCAAGGCCCAACCTTGGTTTTACCATTTGCCTGATAACAACTAAAATTTGCATAGGGACTAGCGACCCCGTGGATTCTTAATTAACAACCCGGACCAGTGCTCCTCATGAGTGTTGGTCCAAACTGGGCAGCCTCGGGGAAACCCGAGGTATCTGGTATTCACCCGTAGATTGACCTATCCGATCGTGGCCTAAGACGAGATACACGCGGCTCCTATCAGGGTGTCGGCACGTCGGGAGGCTTTGCTGGACTTGTTTTACCATTGTCGAAATATCTTGTACATCGGGATTCGGAGTCTGATCGGGTAGTCCCTAGGATAAGGGGTTTTTACCTCTGTTGATCGCGAGGGCTTGTGATGGGCTAAGTTGGGACAACCCTGTAGGGTTATGATCTTTCGAAAGCAGTGGCCGCGGTTATGTGGCGGATTGGAATTTCTAAATATCTGGTTGTAGATAACTTGACACAAAACCTCAAACATAATACACTACCGTGTGAGTAGTCGTGATGGTCTCTTTTCGAGGGAGTTCGAGAAGAGAACATGGCTGGGTTATGGATGTCTCGTAGGTAGACAGGATCATCTAGTGATCATTATTTAGTTCACGACCGATGTCTTTCACTTCTCTTCTTGCTCTGAAGATACGTAAGCTAGCCACCTCATCTAGGCTTAGTGCTTGCAATAACCCACTTATACACTTTCTCCTTACCCAAAGGATTTGATAGTTTTGATACCCGGGAATGGGATTGCTGAGTCCTCGTTACTCACAGTTTACTACAAACACAGGTGCCGATACAACCGAGTACGATTCAGTTGACAAATAGGAACACAAGTGGGAGTTCGATGAGGAACGTGGGCGTATGTACATAACGTTTCCCAACGATCAGTAGTGGTTCCAACAAGGGCTGATCGGGCATAGTGCATGGTTATCTTATTTTCATTTGGATTTGTCCATAGCCGGACCATGATTGTACTTGGATGAATGCATGACTTATTTGTGCATTGTGTGATGTGGCGATTGTAAGCCAACTATGTATTTTTTCCTTTGTTCTTGTACATGGGAATGTCTGAAGATAAGTAGTGACTCGACAATTAGGAGATATAGTCGCATCTTGGGCGTTACAAGTTACATCTAGGGCATTACGTAGGGCTAGGGGTCCCTTTCCATTTCCCCCCTTGCCTCTTCGTCTCTGTCTTCTTCCTCGCGACGCCTTTGTACTCGAGCTCCTCCGACACCGTCGACCTTCGTCTCTGCTTCAACAACGGCTGCAGCATCAACCTGATCTGACGTGATTCCGTCCATGCGCCATCGCTGTTCAATAGTCCAGGTAAGCTTTCCTCTTTCTTTTTCTCTTAGAACCATTTGTGTTCCTACGAGTTCATCGGTGTTCATCCTCGCCTGTCGGGGTATTTGGATCGACACCTATGGGATCACAAGAATCCCTACTACGGTTGCGGGGCGCGGGGTTGAGAGAAGAGCGGATCTAACGGTCAGGACACAGTTCCTTCACCCAGGTTCGGGCCGCAAAGATGCGTAAAACCCTACTCCTGCTTTGGTGGATTATACGTTGGTGTTCTTCAGCTAACGAGGAGCTCCAAGAGAGTCGTGAGGAGTTCTAAAAAGCCGAATCCTCCTCCTGGTCGCCTCGGGCCTCCTTTTATAGGGAAAAGGGGCTGCCACAGTGGCACACAGGAGGTGGAAAGGGTACAGTGATGCGAGGTTATCCCTCGCATTACATGACAAGTTGCATTTAATGCGCCCAGCTTAGGTGTCCTTGCTTTATCGGGGACGAGGGGAGACGCCCGTCTTGTCCATCGCCGCCCCTCCTCGCATTGACAGGCGCCCTGGCCAGCGGTTGTCTGAGGTGCCATGTAGGTAGACATGCAGCTGAGGTGGCGTAACGGCGGGTCTCCATGAGGATCTGTGGGTCGCCACGCAGGAGCCTGTCCAGCTGGTCGGGTCGGCAGTTGCGTGGGTCGGTGGAAACCCAGTTGGTGCGGGCCTGACGGTGGCCCCTTGGGTGTCCTCGGCAAGGGCCTTGCCGGGGCCCCGGCAAGGGTCTTGCCGCGGCGCCTGCTGTCATCCCCGGCAAGGTGCTTGCCGGGGGCCTTGTAGTCCTCCTTGGTTGGGAACCCGCCAAGGGTTGTCGTCTCCTTAACTTGCATCTGATCTTGTATGTCTGCACAAAGATCTGCATGCCACCACGGGGATATCTCCCGAATCCTCGCCCCATGGGAGCGGTGGACTCAAGGGTAATTCACTCCGTAGGCGCGGGGCGAGTTGTCGCGGCAAGGGTCTTGCCGGGGCTGCCAGAGCCGGCCCCGGCAAGGATCTTGCCGAGGGAAGCCGCTTCGTCCCTTTGCTCTTTGTGGCCTTGTTCTTGGCGTCGCTCCAGTCTCCATTTAGCTTCAGTCTTGCCCCGGCTCGCCTCCCTCGCCATGCTTGGTGTGGTGACGCCGCGGCTTAGACTGCCCGTGCACAGTCATAGGGGTACAAAAAGCGTACCCCTCTTTTTGTACACCGACAGGAGCCCCCGGGCCTGGGCCACACATAAGCGCGACACGTTGTTGGGCTAGGCCCAGAACGGTGCGCGGGCTGGCGGGGTGGTTTTCACCGTGGTAAAATTGCCGGGCGCTGCGCCTCCCACGACCCGTGCGCGCGGCGCGGGGTGGAGGGGCATGCGTGACGTGGGCGGCATGCGTGGGGCGGTTTCCGCACGCATGCGTCACGTCGCAGTAGATGCGAAAGGAGGCGGCCCGCGCCTTCCCCATAAACGAGGGGAGGTGCGGTGGCGTGGCCCGCTGACTGGATGGGGCCTAGGCGGGGTCTGCTAGGCGTCCACTCCACACGATCACGAGGTGGGGAGAGGTCGCCTCACCCGTCCCTTCGGTCCTGCGCGTTTGCCACGTGCCTCCCATGCGTTCGAGGTGGCGAGCGGTGGGGGCGGGAAACCGAGCCATCGCTGGTTGGGGCGGTGGGTCGGTCCCAGCCCCCTCGCCTTCTGCGTCTTGATTGGCCGAGCGGGGCGGTTGAGCTCCAGCCCCGCCCCTTTATAAAGGGCGGAGGGAGGGGACGGCGCTCCGCACTCCTCCATCTTCTTTCTCCTTCAGCTTCTGCTCCCTTCTTCTGTCCGCCATGAAGAAGGAAAACCCCGGCTCCTCAACGGTGGCGGCGAGGGTCGCTGCTCGACAACGCGTCCCCCCTTCTCCTGCACCCGCGGTGGCCGAACCGGCCATGAGGGGAAGAGGGAGGCGGCGGGGCCGTAGGCGAGGCCGGGGTGCTCGGGGAAGAGGAGGACGGGGCGGCCCGCCGGCCTCGCCCCCGCCAGCAGCTCCTCCTCCAGTGGAAGGTCATGTTGGAGATGACCCCTGTGAATTCTTCATTAGGATGCGGGGGTCGCCGCGCCGTCGCCTTCGTCTCCTGACTCCGTTTGCGCAGGAGATGGAGGTGAACCCGCCAGAGTCGCTGCTGCTGCACATGAGGGGTTGTGGGATCAGTGGCACGCGGGCCCGCGTCGATTTCCCTGCCCCTCATGTGATGTATCTTCGCCAAGGATGGAAGAGGTTCGCTCGCATCCACAGCCTGACGGATGGGCTGACCCTCCACTTCAAGTTGATGGGGGACGGCCACCTCTCCGTCAAGGTCTTCGGGCACCTCGGGACTCGCACGAGGTGCTGCATGGAGAGCTCCTCCGATGACGAAGACTCCTCCTCGAATGAGGGTGACGAGGAGGACAACGACAGTGACGACGAGGGCGGGGGATGGCAGGATGACGGATCCGACTAGGTGTCGGGCGCCGCTCCTGGTGGCACCGGCGACCCCATCATCCATGTCGCCGGGTCCTTGAACTTCTCGGGGTCGTCTCCTTGGCGGCTGGCGTAGGGAGGCTGCGGAAGAGGAAGAGGAAGAAGGCGGGCGGCAAGGTCGTCATGTCGGAGTACGCGGGCACCGACGCCTTCGTCTCCTACTGGCGTCCTGCCGCCTCGTCTTCGAGCTCAGCCTACGGCGCCGTCATCACCGTCCAGCCCTGGGGAGGCCGCCGAGATGCCTTCTCGGTGTCTTCTGCCACCCGTAGCTCGCTTAGGTGCCCCTTTTGCCCTTCTCGCCTCCTTGACCTACCTCCTGAGGAGAGGGACTAGAAAGGCATTACGGGCATCTTATCTCTTTTTAGTCTGTAAGCCTTCGGGCATCTGTTAAGTTTAAAACTTGTAATCCCCTTATTCATGTTTTTCATTCCTTATGGACTGTACCTGAATGGAATGTTTTTAATGAAAAAGGAATGTTTGCCGGGTCATTTGTTCATAGGTAAAAACCCACAACAGGGAATAAATCCATGATATCCTTAAGATAAATATTTTCTCGCCCGGAAACAGGCCCTGCCATTTCCCTACTTCACTCGACCTTTCTCACGCCCTTGGCGGAGGCAGGGATGAAGCGGGCTTAGGCTCCTCGTTTTATCCTTTTGCTGCCGTGACTACGACCAAACCTAGTCCCAGGGACGAGCCTTAGGGCATAGAGTTATGGGAGCACGGTAGCTTAAGGAAAAGAACGAGGTTTCACATACCTTAGTCCATAACGGAATGTATGATAAGGGAAAAGGACTTATCTGAAGCTGCAGCCCCCGGCAACCCTGGTCTGCCATGGGTGAATTCTTGCCTTTGCAGCCCCCGGCAACACTGGCTTGCCGGGGCCTAGGCACTGGTCTGTACTTCTTTCCTTCCTTCAAGTGGCTTTGGCAAGGATGCCTGTGCGTCCTGTAAACCAAGGAAGACAGAGGAAAGACAAAGACTCGACCTCTAAGCTAGGGGTTAGCCGCTGCTAAGAACTATCAACCCTAACCAAGGACGAGACTCGACTCAGCATGCATGCTAAAACTTAGGGCACCAGCGCTTCATTTATTTATGCTCAGGGTCTGCGCCTGGCTTTGTACAAAGGGTTACATGACTTTCCGGGAAGGCTCGTACAAAAGGGAGGCTTGCCGGGGGGCCTGGCAAGCCGCGCCTTATGGGTAAAACTTGCAAAGATGCTCGATGTTCCAGGAATTACTCACCGGAACGGCTTCCTCGGTCTCCAGGCAGACAGCGCCAGGCCTGGTGACTTGTATTACCCGATAAGGGCCTTCCCACTTCGGCGTCAACTTGTTCGTATTCCTGGCCGATTGAACGCGCCGGAGAACAAGGTCGCCTTCCTCAAAGCTTCGGGCATGAACCTTGCGGCTATGGTAGCGGCACAAGGCTTGCTGGTAGCGCGCTGCTCTGACAACCGCCCGAAGACGATCTTCCTCAAGGAGCATTGCGTCGTCTTGTCGCAATTGCTCTAGCTCAAGCTCATCATAAGCGAGGACTCGAGGCGACCCATATATGATTTCCTTGGGGAGAACTGCTTCTGCCCCGTATACCAGGGCAAAGGGCGTCTGGCCGGTGGCTCGATTTGGCGTTGTCCTGATCGACCAAAGAACCACCGGTAATTCATCAATCCAGCGCCTCCCGCTCTTGTGCAGCCTGTCGAAGGTCTTTGTCCTTAATCCTCGCAACACTTCAGCATTTGCCCTCTCAGCTTGACCATTGCTCCTAGGGTGAGCAACGGAAGCGAAACAGAACTTGCTGTCGAGGTCTTGGGTATATTGCATGAAGGTGCGGCTTGTAAACTGCGTGTCGTTGTCGGTGATAATCCTGTTGGGTACACCAAAACGGCACACTAGTCCCTTGAAGAACTTGACAGTTGACTGAGCTGTGACCTTCCTCACTGCCTCCAATTCTGGCCACTTTGTGAACTTGTCGATTGCAACGTACAAGTACTCAAAGCCCCCGACGGCGCGGGGGAAAGGGCCCAATATGTCGAGCCCCCAGACCATGAAGGGCCAGGAGTGAGGAATGGTTTGAAGGGCTTGAGCTGGTTGATGAAGTTTCTTTGAATGGAATTGGCACGCTTCACACCTGGTGACCAGCGCCGCCGCATCCTGGAGGGCAGTGGGCTAGAAGAAGCCTTGCCGGAATGCCTTGCCGGCAAGGGCTCTTGACCCTATGTGGGTTCCACATATGCCTCCATGTATCTCTGCCAATAGCTCCAGTCCTTCCTCTCGAGGGATGCACTTCAATTTCACACCGTTCGGTCTCATCCTATACAGGACGTCATCGACGAACTGGTACATGGCGGACCGACAGGCTACTTTCTCCGCGTCTTCCTGCTCCTCAGGAAGTTCCCCAGTCTGAAGGAATTGGACGGTATGCTGCGCCCATGCTGGAGCCTGGGGCTCGACGGCGAGGACTAAAGGCATTTCCTCCACCAAGGGAGTGGCCATCTCGACGGCAAAAGCTTGACGCTCCGCCGGAGTTAGCCTTCCGGTGGCGGGCTCGGTGTCTCCGGCAACATCTTTGCCGGCGGCTCCGGGGAGCTCGGCGGGGAAGTACTTGCCGGCCCCTGACTTCCTCCTCTTGTTTTGCTCTATTGATGGATCAACGGATGGCTGAGAAAGCTGAAGCACAAAGGTACCTGGTTCCACAGGTAGCTTGAGGGCAGCGCACTTTGACAGGTAATCGGCGATGTCGTTCTCCGCTCGGGGAACGTGCTCCGCCTGTATACCGTCAAAGCGCTCTTCCATCTTTCTAACTTCATCGACGTAGGCCTTCATCAATGGGCTCTGGCAATCTTTGTTGACTTGTTTGACGACAAGCTGCGAGTCACCCCTGAGAATGAGCTTCTTGATCCGAGGTCCGCCGTGATCCTAAGACCAGCAAGTAGCCCCTCGTACTCGGCAGTGTTGTTCGTTGATACCTCCCTAGGGAAGTGCATCTAGACCACGTACTTGAGGTGCTCTCCAGTGGGCGCGACCAGCAGTACGTCGGCCCCGGCGCCCTGCAAGGAGAAAGCCCCATCAAAGTACATGATCCAGTTGCAACTTGCCTCTTTGCTGGGGAGAGCAGTTTCTTGGACTTCTTCATCAGGCATTGCGGTCCATTCTGCGACGAACTCTGCCAGGACTCGGCTCTGAATTGTCGAGGTACTTTCAAACTTGAGGCCAAAGCTGGACAGCTCCAGTGCCCACTCTACAATTCTTCTCGTTGCATCTGGGTTGTGCAATATCCGTTGCAGAGGGAGGCGAGTGACGACAGTGATCTCGTGTGCCTGGAAGTAGTGACACAGCTTCCTCGAGGCCATAAGAAGGCCGAAGAGCAATTTCTGCACACCGGAGTACCTTGACCTAGCCCCCTGCAAGAGGGAGCTAACAAAGTAGACCGGGTGCTGCATCAACTTCTTCTTCGGGTGCACTCCAATCGGCTGTGTCGCCTCTGCGCCAGTGGCACCAGGCTCTGTTGCTGCAATCACCTCATCGTCGATTTCTCTCTGCGCCACTAGTGCGGCGCTAACCACCTGGTTTGTTGCCGCTAAGTATAGCAGCAACGGTTCTTGTGGTCTAGGCACAACCAGTATTGGCGTAGAGGAAAGATACCTCTTTAGATCTTGTAATGCTGCCTCGGCTTCTGGCGTCCACTCCATTGGGCCCGCCTTTTTCAAGATCTTGAAAAAGGGGAGGCCGCGCTCGGCAGACTTGGAAATGAATCTGCTCATGGCGGCAACGCAGCCAGCAAGCCGACGCACATCCTTGACCCGTTTGGGTGCTTCAATCTGCTCTATAGCTTTGATCTTGTCTGGATTGGCTTCTATCCCACGTTGTGACACAAAGAACCCGAGAAGCTTGCCAGATGGAACGCCGAAGATGCACTTCTCAGGGTTCAGCTTGAGGTTGATCTTGCGCAGGTTCACAAATGTTTCTTGTAAATGTGGTACAAGGGTTGCCCTGTTCTTGGTTTTGACCACTATATCATCCATATAAGCCTCCATATTTCTATGGAGCTGGGGTTCAAAACCAATCTGGACTGCCCTTGCAAATGTCGAGCCAGCACTCTTCAACCCGAAAGGCATTCATACGAAATAGTACGTGCCACATGGGGTGATGAATGCTGTCTTCTCTTCGTCTTCTCTCGCCATGAAGATCTGGTGGTAGCCGGAGTAAGCATCGAGGAATGATAGCAGATCACACCCTACCGTGGAGTCAACAATCTGGTCTATGCGTGGCAATAGGAAAGGGTCCTTGGGACAAGCTTTATTGATATCTGTGTAATCAATACATAGCCTCCACTTCCCATTTGCCTTGCGCACTACCACTGGATTGGCCAACCACGTTGGGTGGAGTACCCCTCTCACCAAACCCGCAACTTCCAGTTTCCGGATCTCCTCGGTGATGAAATCTTGCCGTTCCAAAGTTTTCTTCCTGACCTTCTGCTTGATGGGCCGTGCATGAGGACTGACAGCAAGGTGGTGCTGAATCACCTCCCTGGGAACGCCGGGGATGTCGGATGCTTGCCAGGAAAACACGTCGACATTCGCCCGCAGGAAGGTGACGAGCGCGTCTTACAATTTGTTATCAAGGGTGGAGCTTATGGTAAAAGCCCCTCCCGTGCCGTCCTCCTTGACAGAAACCTTCTTGGTTCCTGGCGGCGTAGCCCTTGATCTCTTGTTTCTGCCGGTGGAGCTCTCTGGCACGTCCTCGACGGGAGCCCGACACTCCGAAGAGGTGCGCTTGCCGGAGTGGGTGTCCGAGGTCTCGCCGGTCTTCTTCTTTCCGATGCAGCTCTCAGGCACGTCCTCGACTGGAGCACAGCACTCCAAAGAGGTGCGCTTGCCGAAGTGGGCGCCCGAGGTCTCGCCGGTCTTCTTCTTCTTCCCTCCCGGGGCTCCAGTGGCAGGAGCAAGTGCCCCAGTAGCGGCAGTTGCTGCAACTGCTTGCTGGTGCAATTGGTCGGTGCAAATCAGCGCATCTTTCTTATCGGAGGGGATGGTGATGATCGTCACGGGCCCTGGCATCTTCAGGGTGTTGTAGGCATAGTGTGATGCTGCCATGAACTTGGCCAGTGCTGGGCGGCCAAGGATCCCGTCGTAAGGTAGGGGGATCTTGGCGACATCGAACACGATCATCTATGTCATGTAGTTTAGATCACTTCCAAAAGTCACGGGCAGTGTGACTTTCCCCTTCGGTTGACTCCTTCTTGGGCTGACCCCTTGAAACGAGCCCGTCTCCTCGAGGTCTCCATCAGGAACTTGCAGCTTCTCGATCACGATGGGCGAGAGTAGGTTTAGGCCGGCCCCGCCATCGACTAGCATCTTTGTAACCTTGAGGTTGCGTATTGTTGGTTAAACCAACAGCGGCAAGCACCCGACCGCAGTAGTGCGATCAGGGTGATCCTCGGCGTCAAAGATGATAGGTGTGCTGGACCATTTCAGCGGCTTTTGGGCACCGGACGATGGCTCCGCTGCAATAATTTCATGCGCCCACTATTTAAGCTGGCGGTGAGAAGTGTGCAGCGAGGCGCCACCATCGACGCACATGGCGTCCGTAGCCTTCTGAAACTCTTGGCCGCCGGACTCGTCGTCCTCTTCGTGATCGTCGTCCTCAAATCTTCTGTCGCGGCCCCGGGCGGGCCTTTCCTGATGTTTCTCCTTGCCGCGACGGCCTGCTTGGCCGTCACGTTTCTTGTTGGACCCTTCAGCGCCGTCTTGGCCCTTCTCCTTGTCCCGCCTCTCGTATTCAGCCCTTTGCATCTCAGCATGGAGACCTGGTGGCAGTCCTGGAGATCATGGCCCTTGGTGCGATGGATCTTGCAGTACTGCTTGCCGGAGTTTCCTGGCTTCTCGGCAGCCGCCAAGGCTCAGCAGGCGACCCACCCGGCAATTTCCTTGCCAGGGTCACCCGCCTTGGTTTTCTTGGCGGAGCCGGCGTCATCAGACCCCTCGACGGAAAGCACGGCCTTCCCCTTGCGCTTCCTGTTACGGTTCCGGCCCTTCCTCGCCGGGGTGGCAGTATCTTCGTCTGAAGAGTCGGTTTCCGTGCCGGCGCCTTCGCCGGGGTACTTCCTTCCCTCTTCAGCCCGGGCACATCTGTCGGCAAGAACGTAGAGTTCTGCCACGTCCTTCACCTTGGTCATCGCCAGTTCTTCGCGCATCTTGCGGTTGTGCACGTTCTGGTGGAACGCGCTGATGATGGCGGCAGGGTGAACATCAGGTATATTGTACTGTACCCGGCTGAATCTCTGTATGTACTTGTGCAGAGTCTCACTTTCCTTCTGGGGTATGACATCCAGGTCACTCGCCTGGCCATGGGCTTGGTGGCCTCCGGTAAAGGCGCCAACAAACTCATGGCACAGGTCGGACCAGGAGGAAATAGAGTGTACTCGCAAGTGCATCAACCACGGCATGGCGTTAGGTTTAAGAGCCAACAACAAGTAATTCGCAAGCACCTTATCGTCGTGAGCCCCGACAGCTTGCATCGCGATGGTGTAGATGCCGAGGAACTCCGACGGGTGGGTCTTGCCATTGTATTTCTCGCCAACGTCAGGTTTGAAGGTGCGGTGAGAGGGCCACTGGAACTGCCGCAGGTCACGAGTGAAAGTCGTACAACCTACCTCGTAGGGTAGACATCCAGGGCTTTCCTGTGCTGGGCGGTCCGCAGTAGGCCCTGCTCGCCTGTCTGACTGCTGGCGCGTTTCACGCCAGCGCTCGATGGTGGTTCGAGCGTCTTCATGAGCTCGCTCCTGAAGAACTTGACGCTGGTCGCCGCGGGTCCTTAGGTCAGACGACGCTATAGAGATGGCGTCGCCCACGACGTCTCGACGGGTCGACGCACGCGACACTGGGCGAGGGGGAGGCGAATGCACCGTAGCCACGGCGCTGCCGGCTCTCCCGCCGCCGGTGCGCGGGGCCCCATCGGAGCGTCGGCCTGGGAACTCCGCCGGATTTAGGTCATCCTTGTTGGCGACTGCGACAAGACTTCGGATGGTGGCTCTCCATTCATCGAGTTTCCCCGTAATGGGAGGAAAGTCGAGGAGCAACTACGCGTGCACCAAAGCTTCGGTTGGTGTCAATGGTAGCGAAACCTGCACAGATTGTGATGTGCTTCGACCCCTGACCGTGTCAGGGGGAGCTCCATCACGATCCCGTGGTCGCCTATCGTCTCCACCAGTACTTCGGCGGGCGGGTAGGTCTTCTACGTCCTGGGAGCGGCGCTCGGGGCTCTTCCCATGGCGACACCCGGGGTCTTCGGGACGACTACACCGTTCGTCGCGCGCTGCTTGAGAAGAGCGTGCTGTTGGCGCCGGCGTGGGAGTTCTGGAGGTCGCGTCACCCTCGGGTGGTGCGGCTGCGACCTTGGAGGGCCCCGCGCCACCCGCGGAGGGCCGGGTGCCATCTCTGGAACTGGCGGTGTGCGGCCTGTTACCAGGCGCACAAGCATCGCCACCTCCCAAACTCCGGCAGTCGTGATGGCATTGGTGTTCGCGAGTAGCGCCCCGAGTCCTTTCTGCGACTGTTCCACTGCTCGCCCGCGTCGGGACGGGCTGTCCGGCTTCCGACTGGCCAACCGCCACCGTCGTCTTCTTCTTGGGCGCCATGACAATGCGGGAGCGTCGAACTAACCGCTAAAGCCGATTCTCACAACTGCGCAACCCCTACCTGGCGCGCCAAAGATGTCGGGGTATTTGGATCGACACCTATGGGATCACAAGAATCCCTACTACGGTTGCGGGGCGTGGGGTTGAGAGAAGAGCAGATCTAACGGTCAGGACACGATTCCTTTACCCAGGTTCGTGCCGCAAAGATGCGTAAAACCCTACTCCTGCTTTGGTGGACTATACGTTCGTGTTCTTCAGCTAACGAGGAGCTCCAAGAGAGTCGTGAGGAGTTCTAAAAAGCCGAATCCTCCTCCTGGTCGCCTCAGGCCTCCTTTTATAGGGAAAAGGGGCTGCCACAGTGGCACACAGGAGGTGGAAAGGGTACAGTGATGCGAGGTTATCCCTCGCATTACAGGACAAGGTGCATTTAATGCGCCCAGCTTTGGTGTCCTTGCTTTATCGAGGACGAGATGAGACGCCCGTCTTGTCCGTCGCCGCCCCTCCTCGCGTTGACACGCGCCCTGGCCAGCGGTGCCTAAGGTGTCATGTAGGTAGACAGGCAGCTGAGGTGGCATAACAGCGGGTCTCCACGAGGATCTGTGGGTCACCACGCAGGAGCCTGTCCAGCTGGTCGGGTCGGCAGTTGCGTGGGTCGGTGGAAACCCAGTTGGTGCGGGCCTGACGGTGGCCCCGTGGGTGTCCTCGGCAAGGGCCTTGCCGGGGCCCCGGCAAGGGTCTTGCCGCGGCGCCTGGTGTCATCCCCGGCAAGGTGCTTGCCGGGGGCCTTGTTGTCCTCCTTGGCTGGGATCCCGCCAAGGGTCGTCGTCTCCTTAACTTGCATCTGATCTCGTATGTCTTCACAAAGATCTGCATGCCACCACGGGGATATCTCCCGAATCCTCGCCCCATGGGAGCGGTGGACTCAAGGGTGATTCGCTCCGTAGGCGCGGGGCGAGCTGCCGCGGCAAGGGTCTTGCCGGGGCTGCCAGAGCCGGCCCCGGCAAGGATCTTGCTGGGGGAAGCCGCTTCGTCTCTTTGCTCTTTGTGGCCTTGTTCTTGGCATCGCTCCAGTCTCCATTGAGCTTAAGTCTTGCCCCGACTCGCCTCCCTCGCCATGCTTGGTGTGGTGGAGCCGCGGCTCAGACTGCCCGTGCACAGTCATAGGGGTACAAAAAGCGTACCCCTCTTTTTGTACACCGACATCGCCCCTTACTATACTTGCAATCTTTGACTTGAACTTGATACTCCTCCTATGCAATGGTATTCATAGCATCTCTTTCTCAATACTAGAGCATCTCATCTACACAAGACAACCGATCTGAATCCATGAACTGCTCAATACTTATATTTAGGTCTGAATATTTGTCATTAGCGCCGTAGATCCCAAGTCATAATATTAATATGTGAAATCTGTGCGGTCGCAATTTTAACACTTGTCTTAATCTCGAAATATATCCTCATTGCAACAGATCTCATCTGAGCCTTCTTACTTTTATGCCGCCGCCACCTTAGTTTTAGGTTTTTACTTTACTTCTCTGAACTGCTGTAGATCCAATCTTGTAGCTCCAATTTGTGAAACCTGTTTGTCTCAACACTTAGATAAATTTGCTCTTTAATGATTCTTGAGCATCAATGCTTGTCATGGCGGCTTATATCACCGGTTTATAATTATCCATATGTCATTAGGCCCCATTGTCGTTCTGAACATATGTTGTAGATTGATTTTCGGCTTAATGAATCAATTCTAAACCGGCAAAATGTTTCCTTCTTTTAGGCTTCTCTCCTCACAATTCCGCCGAAGACAGTCACTTCGTGCATTTGGGTTCCTTTTGTTGTCACCGAAGTTACACTCCATGACTTTGTCAAAATCCGGTACTTGCCGAAGAAATATGTTATGCATTATCGCACTCCTAATCCAGGCAAAGAAAGACCTCATCCATAGGATGATGAAGTTGTTGTTTTTACTGATCACATGAACCTGGGCTTTTCACCGCCCGGCTCTAAGTTCTTTCGAGACGTTCTGCACTTCTTTCAACTCCATCCTCAAGATATTGAACCTAATTCCGTGTCAAACATCTGCAATTTCCAAGTTTTCTGCGAAGTATACCTTCAAGAGGAGCCCAACATCGAGCTCTTCAGAAAATATTTCTCTTTAAACCGCCAAAACGAGTTCACGAACGGACCCAACTTGGAACTTGGCGCCATCTCAATTCAACGAAGAAGAGATGCCATCTTCCCCTACGCTCGCTTGCCAAGTCATCCCAAAGATTGGAACCAAACATGGTTTTATTGCAAAGATGCATCTTCGGCTGATGAAAATCCGTTGCCGGGTTATCGTGCCCAACGTCTGGACCTGAAGCATACTCTTGCTGAGAAGCTTACCGCAGCTGAACGTAAAAACCTTGCTCCCACTCTTGCAAAGGTCAAAGCTCTATTGGGAAATGGGCTAACCGGAATTGAGTTGGTTCGGTGATTGGTTTCGTGGCGGATCATACCCTTGAGTCGCCGATTCGGCTTAATGTGTGCTTACACTGGTGAGACAAAAGATCCATTATGCCACAGCCCCTTGGACTTGACTGAGGACACAATAACTGAAATGACAAAGACCCGTCTTAATGAAGGCCTAGGAGACTGCAGCAAAGTGAGCCTGAACCCTTTCTGCAAACTGAATCCAGCAACGGATGTGAGTCTTAACTTCAACTTTTCCTTGCCTTATTATTTGATTCTCCTATTAACTCAACTTTGCCGACTTTCACACGCTACATCGGATTTCTGGAAGAAGAAATATGATCATGAAGCTGCCAAAATGGCGAGAGCTGTCAAGAAAGCCGCTAAGAAAACCGCCAAAAAGACAAAGAGGAAACCAAGTGCTTCTGACTTGCTTGAACTATACGACAACTCTAAGTCTGAGGTGGCCCTTGACTCTCTTGGGTCCTTTTTAAATTATGTTATTGAAACTGATTATTGCTAGGACGACACGGGGGCCAGCTAGGCTGTCAAAGAAGAGGTAACTACTATTTCTTCCGGCTCAGAACCCTTACCAAGACAGAAAACTCGACGAGTAATCCCGAAAGTAAGGTTTTCACACCCCTTAGCTCATTTGGATCCTCACATTATTTTGTAGCAACAATAGCACGAGAACCGACTTCAAACTCGGAACATCGGAGGTGAAGAACTGTCCTCCGGCTTACCGAATACTCCAGTTTGACGGAAATATCAAAATAAGGTCCTTCCGCACTTAAACTCTTTTTACTCGCTGGCGGTTCTCATTCTCCAACCACTGAATTCTTCCGATTCAAACTACCAGGAGGTCTATCGCTCTTCCTCTAGCGATTCATCTCAGACTCAGCTGCCGGCTTTCAAGACTGCCCGTGGGTAACAATTACTCCCTGTTCCGTTCTTCCTTACACCTTTATAAAGTTTGTACTGATTTGTCATAATTTGTGCAGTGCCCAAGATAAGCCCAGTACGAGAGCAAAAGCGACTAAACCGGCAGCTGATCCTAAAATCATTGAGCCGGAGCAGCAAGTCCCAGCGACAGATGCTGAAAAACAAACGGAGGAAACTGCTCATGACGCTCCTCCTGAAATTCCTGATGTCTTTCTTGACTGCACCTATATCACTTCTTTAAACACTAAATCGTAGAGCCTAACTAAGCCGGCAGAAAAGCATAATGAAGATGTGATGATCATTGGCGCCGGCTTTAGAGAAACAGGCAATCCAACTGTTCTAGCCAAATACACCGCCAAACAAGAACTTATTGACAAGCGGAAAGTAAAGTTTGACATGACTCATTATGCGCAACTGAGCAGAAGTGAAGTGCTTTCTGGCTATCTCAATCAACTCCACACCAGCCGTGATATTGAAGTTGACATGGTGAAGCAGATGTATAAAAAATTTGAGGTATGAACTTGACTAAGTTATGTACATCCTTCCAGCCCCCATGTTTATTGGGTATGATATAATTGAATATGTTGTAGACTTAGAATGACATGAGCATCTTTAATTGAATCCTTTCAAAGCCTGCACTCACCATTATAGGAAACCCGACTTTGATGAACATTACACCTGTAGCCCCCAAGGGCAGGCTTAATCAGTATGAATGAGTCGGTCCTATTCATCATTGTGGATGGAGCTTGCCTGTATAGCCTCCATAAGCCGGCGGTGACTGTTTATAGTACCACCGGATTTATCATAAATGAATAATAAAATACAAGCAATATGCATTAGCCCCCAAGTGCCAAGTACTCTTGCTTGCAAAGTGATTGGGACTTTATTGATATGAACCGGCGGGTAAAGAATGTTTCGGCAGTCATTAGCCCCCAAGTGCCAAGTCTTGTTGCTTGCAAAAGGCTTGGGACTTCAATTCTTGTAATCCGGATAATAATGTATTTTGTAACTCCTTGTTTATACAGCATACCACTGCTGAATTGCAATCACAATTAAATGATGCAAACGACCAGTTGAAGTTTCATGAATCTGAGACCAAGCTGAATCAAAATTCCAATTTAGCGTGGCTGAAATGGGAAAACTGAAAGCCAAATTTGAGACGGAAAAAACTGCTTGGGCTGAAGAAAGAACTGCCTTGGTACAACGAGCTGAAAAGGTGGAGGCAACTCTTGAAGCGGTGACCACTAAGCTCACCGACTCAAAGTCGCTATCCGTCCTGCCAGGCGTTGGATGCCATTAACACACTTTGGCCTAGCCAGGGAAGTGATAGCCCTGATTTTCTCTAGGTTAGCTTCGATGCCTCGTTCTGAGACCAAAAAACCCAAAAGCTTGCCTGCCGGTACACCAAAGACACACCTGGCCGGGTTAAGCATCATCTTGTAAACCCGAAGATTGTCAAACGTCTCCTTCAAATCGTCGATCAGGGTCTCCTTCTTTCAAGGCTTCACCACTATGTCATCCACGTAAACATGCACATTACGCCCGATCTGGCCATGAAGGAAATTATGTACACACCACTGGTAAGTCGCCTGTGCACTCTTAAGCCCGAAAGGCATAGACACATAGCAGAAGGCTCCAAACGAAGTGATAAAAGTTGTCTTCTCTTGGTCCTTAACTGCCATCTTGATTTGATGATACCCAGAATAAGCATCCAGAAATCTCAAACGCTCGCAACCCAATGTAGCATCAATGATCTGATCAATACGAGGGAGTGCGAATGGGTCAGCCGGGCAAGCCTTGTTTAAGTCCATGTAGTCCACAAACATTCCCCAAGTGCTGTTCTTCTTAAGCACCAAAACCGAGTTAGCAAACCACTTAGGATGAAAAATCTCAACGATAAACCCGGCCGCCAAGAGCCGGGCCACCTCTTCACCAATGGCCTTCCGCCTCTCCTCATTGAAATGACGAAGGAACTGTCTTACCGGCTTATATTTCGGATCAACATTAAGAGTGTGCTCAGCGAGTTCCCTCGGTACACCCGGCATGTCTGAAGGCTTCCATGCAAAGATGTCCTGGTTCTCACGGATGAACTCGATGAGCGCGCTTTCCTATTTCAAATCCAGATTAGCACTGATGCTGAACTGCTTAGATGAGTCGCCAGTAACAAAGTCAAATAGCTTGGTGTCGTCCGCTGATGTAAACTTTAACAATGGGTCATGCTCTGTGGTTGGCTTCTTCAAAGACGTCTGATGACCCACAAGTGTAGGGGATCTATCGTAGTCCTTTCGATAAGTAAGAGTGTCGAACCCTGTGAGGAGCAGAAGGAAATGATAGGCAATTTTAAGTAAGGTATTTTCTGCAAGCACTGAAATTATTGGTAACAGATAGTTTTGTGATAAGGTAATTGGTAGCAAGTGAAAAATAGTAAAAGTAAATAAGGTGTAGCAAGATGGCCCAATCCTTTTTGTAGCAAAGGACAAGCCTGGACAAACTCTTATATGAAGGAAAGCGCTCCCGAGGACACATGGGAATTATCGTCAAGCTAGTTTTCATCACGTTCATATGATTCGCGTTCATTACTTTGATAATTTGGTATGTGGGTCGACCGGTGCTTGGGTGTTGTCCTTACTTGGACAAGCATCCCACTTATGATTAACCTCCATTGCAAGCATCCGCAACTACAAAAGAATTATTAAGGTAAACCTAACCAGCAGTATCGGCCAAGTGCCACTAGGCTCCTAGGCTCCTCCTAGGTAGGGCTGTGCATTTTGAAACCGAACCGAAAAACCATACCGTAAATAAACCGTACCGAACCAATTTTATTGTTTTTATGGTTTATGGTTTTGATATGGTATGGAATTTTCATACCGTTTTGAACTTTGGTTTTTATGGTATATACCGAAAAACCGAACGGTTAACCGAATAAACCGAAGTAAAAAATAAATTTATATTTCTTGAGACAAACAACCATACAAGTTGTCATTTTTCTTGTACATGAATCAAGTTCACAACTAAGCATGTACATTTTTCTTGTAACACAGTTATTTTTCTCTTTAAAAGATGCTAAGCACGTCCATAATCATTAAGGGATGAATATATGCATGCATATATACTTATATATATAGTTATATACTATTTATGTAAAATAGTATGTGTTTTGATTGGTTTTGAGTCATAAATTTGTAAATTATTATTACGTCATTTTCAAATTCGCGTCAACTTTGGTTTTTAGGGTATATACCGAAACCATACCGAAATAATTTGGTATATACCGAAACCGAACCGTATTTTTATTTCATACCGTATTTACCGAAGTATTAATACCGTACAAACTGAAAAACCGTATAAACCGAACCATGTAAACCGACTAAACCGAACGCACAGAGCTACTCCTAGGCGACTCCAAGGCGATTTTGCGCCGGTGGCCACTCCGGCCCCGGCGGCCACCTCTCCTGTCGACGGCCATTCCGGCCTCGGCAGCCACATCCAAAGATGGCTCCTTTTTCCCTCAACTTTGACCGTGGCAGAAAGTTCCAAGCGGATATGAGAACCAAGTTTGGTCATCCAGTGGTGTTTCTCCTGGCTTTCGTCAACAAGAATTCTTCTTGGTGGTTTCTTTCTGTCGCTCAACCTTCAAGCTTGATGTGCACACGGTTAGTGTCTCTCTCCTGGCTATGTTTGGAGGTTATGCTCAAGGTTTTACGGTTCGTCTCTTGAGGGATAGAACTTTCATGTTTTCGGTGGCCTCTGAGTCTATTGGTTTTGAGAATTACAAGAATGGTAGAATTGTTGAGCAAGATTTTGAGGTTGTTTTTAGTTTGTGGAATTATGGTGGGCCAAATTGATTTAGGGAAGAACAAGTTTTTTACAAAGAACTAGATGTTGAATGGACCTTGGTGGGTAGAAATGGAAAGGCTGTCATCGACAACTCCGGCGATCTTCGGAGTTACAGCACGGTGGTGAGAAACGGTCGATCGGTTTTTGAGCGTTCATCGGGTCCCATTCAATCCACTATCAATCAGCGCAAGCTTTGAATTTCCCCTCTCTTAATTCTGAGGGTTATGGGTCGCTTAATCTACCGCAAATGTCGCAACATTCTGCCTCTCGCGCGAACGTAGTGTGTTTTGCATGTGGAGGGCAAGGTCACTTTGCACGTAAATGCATGGTTCCAAAGCTACTTGGGCTATGGCCTTTTATACAGTTCGATTCTTTCGCGAGCCCGCCCGAGGCGGCCTGGGCTGATGGTGAGGTGGAGGCCTGGTTCAAATGTGTCGGCCCAGCTCAGCCGATAAGGAAGGTCTTGTCATTTGCGGAGCTGGTCAAGGGCCTGTTTCCAAATTTCCAACCGTGACCACACGCTGCCTCCTCGCATTCCTCTGTTCTTACCAAATCTGCCTATTCCACTGTTTCTGCCTCGGCAAGCTCGCCGTCTGCCTCACCATCTCCAGAGCGGGCATTGGTGGTCAGTTCATCGGAAGCTTCGACATCGACCATGGCCAACATTCCCATTGACCCGGCTCCCTTCGTTCCTCATGGGTTCCAGATTTTTGAGGTGGAGGGCCATACTGGGGTTTCGAGGGAAATTTTGCCGCATTGTCCACGAAGGCATGAGGACTGGGTGATTGCTACCATTCAGCCGCATCCCAATGAGGTTTTTTACCAACGTTGGAGAAGTTCTTGAGGAGTTCTTTCAAGGTGTTGAAGAAGTGGGGTTCAGAGAAATCCAGCCTTGTCCGTTTGGAGAGGCATATGTTCAGTTTCGGCATGTTAGGGACATAGATCGTCTCATCAGGCAGAGCCTGCATCCATTTGGAGATGTTTTTATCTCTTTCACTAAGCACAATCAAGGTAGGAACTGGCGCAGATTGCACTTCAATAGGACCGTTTGGTTACTGTTTGTGGGTGTCCCATTTGACCACTGCAACACTGAAGATATTGCAGCTGCCATTGCCAAGTGGGGAAGAATTATTAGTTGGGAGAGAGACGATGCTCTAAAAGGGATGATTCTGGTGAAGGCAAGAGTCACTGAACTTTTGACATCCCTAAAAGTATAAGGTGGTCTGAAGGGGAGTGCTTTGTGGAGGAATCATGGACTAGTTCTGTGGAGGTTTTACAAGAGGAAATGCTGGGAGGTGGCCCAGCTGATGAAGATCCTATTCCACCTCCTTGAGTGGACCCTCACCCTATTCCACAACATGCCAATGATTTCCCTGGCTTCTATCCGGCTCCAATTCATAATGAGCCTGCTCAACAGGAGGACTGGGATGATTGGGAAGAGCAGGAGGAACAAGGTCACTGGGCATTCCCTCAGGCAAATAACCCACAGGCCAACCACCACAGCAACTAATGGAACTGCCAGTCTTACAAGAGGATGGTGCTCCCAATAGCAACATCACCACTACAGTTTCCTTATCTGATGGTATTTGGTCTAACACTCACACTGCCAGTGAGGAGGTCAATCAAGGTGCTCAGAACAATCCTTTGGGCACGGGCTTACAGAACATTCTTAATGCTTATCAGGCAGATGGGGAGGAGGAGGATCTTGGGCAAGACAATGCAAACATGCCTATTGTTGAACAGCAGGTGGTTCAGGGGGTTCCTTTGGTTGTTCATGATGTGGAAGCTGTTGATTATGTTGTGAATTCAGATGCTGTGGTTGTACCTGCTGCTGCTGAAGGAAATCTTGTGCCAGATGGGCCTCTTGTACAGCTTGTGGGTGTTATTCCTCTTAATACAACCAATGTTCAGTTTGAGGTGACTGAAGAGAATGCTACATCTGCTTCTTAGCTCAATGTTTGTCCTCTGGGCACTGATACTGTGGCTGCAAATGATATGCCACAAGGAACTCAAGTAGCACAAAGCTCAGAGCTTAGAATGGATTTAAAGGGCAAAGCAGATGTCCCTATTGTTCAGGTTGGCACCTCCACTGGTGGGCCAAGTAAAGGTATGGACAGCTTTCATCCAACTAATTCCCCTACTTTACTAGAGATTCATGAATTAGTACAAAATCATACCTTAGATATTGTTGATGGTGCCCATTTGATTTCTGAGGAAGGTTTGGACTTGTGGATTCAACACTTTGCTCCAGCAACCCAGGGAGAAGTAAACACCTTCAAAATTGACATACCTGTAAGTTGGTTTAACTTCATAATTCACCTTCTCCTCACTCCTGACAAATTTGGCTGGGTGATGCATCTGTTGAAATCTGAGCTGTGGAAAATGCTTACTGCAAACTGTGACACTGAAGAGACTATCTTATTCCATATACCTGACAAACCTGCTACCTCACAGGCTCCAAGTTGTAAAGAAATCATGCTGGGTCTGGGAAAGGAAAATGAGGGTATAAGCCCTGCTGCTCACTCCTCAAGTGGAGCTGGAAGTCCACTCAAGCAAGTGTCCCCCAATAAAGTCATACAGTTGTCAATAGGTGAAGTTGTCTCAAGGAAAAGAAGGGATAAATAGCCACTTGGGGAGACCCAGGTGAGAAGAAGTGATCGAATTAAGGAAGACAACAATGGTTATAGGTGGACATCATGTGATGCTACCTCTTGCTTACCTTGTAATGCTATTCCACCCATTGTGCATAATAAAGTGGTCAAAAATCTGACAAAAACTTTTTGCAAGGTGTCTGAGGATGAGGCACAGGACATGCTTTCTAAGAGGCCCAAGAAGAAGGGCCAGGAGGATGTGGCCAAGGTCTCCAAGGTCACTGGTGCTACAACTCCTTAGGATGTGCCATGATGAACTGTCCAATTACTAATAGTATCAGGAATATTTTGAGACAGGCTAGCTTGATAGTGGAATGTATGAAGTCTGGTTTGCTTGATGTAAGCAGAACATGTTTAATGTCTGTACTGAAAACTTGGTGCCCTCTTTTGTCTACTGCTATGTTGATCTATTTGACTATGCTCTGGAGTTGTGGTTGCCATGAAGACTTTGAAAATATTGTGCTCTCTAGCAGGACTGTTGTGTTTCACCTGTTACTCATGTTTTCTGACACCTCAAACTGTACTGGGTCTCATTCACACAAATGCTATGCTTTGCATATGTATGGCAACATACCAGGAGATGGGGCCTGGTATCACACATTTTCCATTCAATTACTTAATCATGAGTAGAAGCAGATCCTGGAACATCTTGAACTGGAACATTAGGGGTTTGAATTCTCCTGATAAATGGCTGGCCATTAGGCAAAAAATTGAGGAAAGTGCTGCTGGTATTTTGTGCCTTCAAGAAACTAAGAGACAAGCATTTGATTTGGCATATATTCATAACTTTTGTCCACAAAGATTCAATAAATTCGAATTCTTGTCTTCTATTGGGGCATCTGGAGGGATCTTGACTGGTTGGAATGATGCTCCTTTTAATGGGCAATTGCTCTTTCAGAATAAATTTTCACTTTCTATGCAGTTCACTTGTACTACGACCAACAAACCATGGATCCTCACAAACATTTATGGACCTTGCAACCTTGAAGACAAATTGGAATTTATTGATTGGTTTACAAATATCCAAATGGCAGATGATGTTGATTGGATAGTTATGGGGGATTTCAGCTTCATTAGGTCACCTGAAGACAGAAATAGACCTGGTGGAGATGTCAATCAGATGTTACTGTTCAATGAGGCCATTAATAATTTGGGGTTAATTGAATTACCTCTAAAAGGAAGACAGTTCAGTTGGAGCAATATGCAACAAAGTCCTCTACTTGATAAACTGGACTGGTTTTTCACTTCTGCTGCATGGATGACTACTTATCCTGACACAACTGCTCTGCCTCTTGCAAAACCAATATCAGACCATTTGCCTTGTGTAATTAAAATTGGTACATCTATTCCTATGTCAAGGGTTTTTAGATTTGAAAATTATTGGTTGAAGCACAGCTCTTTCAAAGATATTGTTCAAGCTGCATGGAACATCCCTGTTGGTTATACTGATCCAGCAAAGAAAATTAATGCTAAATTCAAGAACTTGAGGAGAGCACTAAATCTTTGGGCAAAAAACCTATCTTATCTTACAAAAGCATATTGATGAGTTGAATGAATGTATATTCCTATGGGACTTCTTGGAGGAATTCAAAGACCTCACTATATCTGAGCATAACTGTAGGGAGCTTTTGAAAGAAACACTACTAACTGTCCTCGGTAATCAGAAGATTTATTGGAAACAAAGAGGAAAAATCAAGGGTGTCAAATTTGGTGATGAAAATACCAAATTCTTTCATACAAAGGCTTCAATTAATCACAGGCACAACAAAATTGCAATGCTCATGAATGAGGACCAAGTGGAAATTACTGATCATGAAGGGAAGGCTGCAATTCTTTGGGAAGCTTTTAAGAAGAGAATGGGACAATCAAATGGCCATACAATGGACTTCAATTTACATGACCTGTATGATAACAGAGTGGATCCACAAATATTCCAAGACCTTGAGAGACCTTTCTCTCAGGAAGAAATTTAAGAGGTAGTTTAAAACTTGCCCACGGACAAATCTCCAGGCCCTGATGGATTTAATAATGAGTTCCTCAAGGCTTGTTGGGACCTTATCAATCTGGATGTTACTGAACTTGTCATTGCCTTTCATGCTGGAAATGTGAATTTGGAAAGCATAAACACTTCATATATCACACTCATTCCTAAAAAGGAGGTACTATATCCCCTAATGACTTTAGGCCAATTTAATTGCTTAATGGGGTGCTCAAAATCATTACTAAACTGCTGGCAAACAGATTACAAAAAGTCATTCTCAAGCTGGTTCATATCAATCAGTATGGATTCTTAAAGAACAGAGTAATTCAAGATTGTCTGGGTTGGGCCTATGAATATATACATCAATGCCACAAGTCAAAAGAAGAATTGCTTGTTATCAAACTAGATTTTGAAAAGGCTTTTGACACTATTGAGCATCAGGCTATAATTGACATCTTAAGGGCTAAGGGATTTGGTGAAAGGTGGATAACCTGGATGCACATGCTATTCAATTCTGCATCCTCTGCTGTAATGTTAAATGGGGTGCCAGGGAAGAAGTTTTACTGTAAAAGAGGAGTAAGGCAAGGAGATCCCCTTTCACCTCTTCTATTCATATTGGCAGCTGACTTGCTTCAATCAATTTTCAATAAAGCCATGACTAGGGAACTAATAACACCTCCACTACAAGTGACCTCATGCCCTGACTTCCCTATTGTGCAGTATACAGAGGACACTCTTGTTATTTTGCAAGCAAGGGTTAGACAGCTTGTATGCCTCAAAGCTCTACTCAACACATTTGCAGATGCCACGGGCCTCAGAGTAAATTATGGGAAATCAATCATGGTGCCATTTAAAATTGCAGAAGACAGAGTAGATATTTTCACTAACACTTTGCAATGTGCCAGAGGGCAATTTCCATTCACTTATCTGGGGCTACCTTTGGGCATTTATAAGCCAACTGTAGAGCAGTGTTTGCCCATAGTCAATAGAATTGCTAAGAGGATTACTGGCATTTCCACTTTCATGACTCAGGCAGGGAAGATTTTGTTGGTCAAATATGTGTTGGCTTCCTCAGCAGTTTACTTAATGTGTTGTCTGGACATTCCCATTACTATTAAACACCAGATCATCAAATACTTAAGGCAATGCCTATGGAGGAGCCCTTATTTGGAAGATAGGAGGCTAGCCCTAGTGGCTTGGCACACAGTTTGCAGACCTAAAAATCAGGGTGGCTTGGGAGTTCTGGATATCTTCACACAAAATAAAACTCTGCTCATGAAAAACCTTCATAAGTTTTACAATAGACATGACATCCCTTGGGTCAATCTAATTTGGGAAACATACTACAGCAATGGGCAACTTCCAGGAGATCAAAAAGTGGGCTCATTTTGGTGGAAATCCAATCTTGCACTCATTGATGAGTTCAAAGCTATAGCAAGATGCAATGTGAGAGACGGCAAAACTGCTTTGTTCTGGGATGATATGTGGGACCAATTCATTCTCAAGCACAAGTTTGATCATCTATACTCCTTTGTTTGAAACCCTCAGACAAGTGTTCAACAAGTGATCAATACTGAATATCTCCAGGACTTATTCCATCTGCCCCTAACTGCATAGGCACATGAGGAGTTCCTACAAATGGAGGACATGTGCATTTCCATGAGACAATCAGAATACTTAGATGCTCTGCATTCTTGGAGTTACATCCGGGGCAATGAATTATATTCTTCAATTAAAGCCTATAAGGTGCTAATTGGGCACATACAAACCCCACCACATTTTTCATGGATTTGGAAAAGCTCTTGTCAACCCAAGCATGAAGTTTTTTTCTAGATGCTCCTGCATGACAGAGTAAACACAAGGAATCTTTTAAGGAGGAGAAACTTTGAATTTGAAGTTTACAATTGTGCAGTGAGGGACTGTCCTCAAGAGGAAACTCTGCATCATCTTTTTTGGGGATGTCCTTTTGCCATCAGATGCTGGGATTTTATTTGACCTTCAAGAACACCAAACTTGTCAGTTCTGTAGGCATTTCAAGACCTCAAAGACAAACTCAGATACCCTTTCTTTATGGAGATTCTCATATTGGGATCATGGTCCATCTGGATATCTGGAAACAACAAAATCTTTGATAATATAACTCCTTCATTTCAGGGCTGGAAACACATTTTTACTGAGGAACTCAAGCTTCTGAAATTTAGGATCAAGAAGAAATATGAAGTGCAATTCTCTGCTTGGATGGATTCTATGTTGTAATTTGTATAGTTCTCCTTGCTTTTCTTGTTAGTGTTTTTTAGTTTTTGTGCTTAGTTGTTGTATAGGTTTTTTTTTGGCAGTTTCTCTCTTTTCTTCTTGTGTTTTTGTTTTTAGTTGGGCTTAGCTCAAGCCCACTAGACTATTGTTATTTCCCTTTTTTAATTAATAAAAGTTGCAGTGGGGGTGTTTACCATACTGTTTATAGTCAAAAAAAGGTAAACCTAACCATAGCATGAAACATGTGGATCCAAATCAGCCCCTTACAAAGCAATGCATAAACTAGGATTTAAGCTTCTGTCACTCTAGCAACCCATTATCTACTAATTACTTCCCAATGCCTTCCTCTAGGACCAAACAATGGTGAAGTGTCATGTAGTCCATGTTCACACCACTAGAGGAGAGACAACATACATCTCATCAAAATAACGAACGAATACCAAATTCACATGACTACTTACTAGCAAATATGCCCGTGCATTGCACCTGGAGAATCAAAACACACTTCCCTAGCCAATGACCCAAGACAACATTCTGTTGTATCAGCCATGTAATGTATATTTTACCAATGGTCTTAAAATGCATGTACAAGATGCTACACTTCAATCATGAAAGAATTGATTAATTTAAGTATCTAAATTACCTTCCTAGTTAATTTCCAGTATAAGGATCCATTACCTTCATCATTTGATTTATCATTGAGATCCTAAATCATGAGGACTGTACATGTATGTACATATATAAGAAATTAAGGTTTAATTGGTAAGTTACCAGATGCCCATTACTGAGTTTTGTTACTAAATTTCTTCTAAACTTACATGCACGGAGACTTATATAGTCTAAAGTACAACTCAATTTTCGTGCATATAGAAGGAAACATAATAAACGGATTTGCACATACCACACTAACACGAATTTTCTATTTGAAGAGGTCACAATAATTTTCATGAAATCAGGTGTATGATTTGGAATTTTCTTTTTAACCCTGCATGCTTCAGATTCCATGAAATGCATTATTCCACGTGCATTGCAACGGAAAAAAATGATCCCTCATACACACACCTGACAGCATCGGCGAATCCGTTCAAATCTTTCACAATGCCACACGAGAAACAACAAGATAAGTGGTGTCACACAAAGTTCATAAGGTTGTATTATTTGTGAAATGTGCTCAACATGTTTCCAATTTATTAGACAACAGAAATATCAACGTTAAGCTGGGATTTTCAAAATACCCCATATAAAGAAGATATTATTAAAGGTTGCATCATAAATGGAATTTTAGGAATGATGATTAATATAATAACATATTTGAAATCTACACATCTTTTGAAAGGGATTTCCATACATAATATGTTAGATTTGGAGTTAGGATTTGAAAGTGGTTATTATAATAACATATTTGAAATCTACACATCTTTTAAAAGGGATTTCCATATATAATACGTTAGATTTGGAGTTAGGATTTGAAAGTGGTTAATATAATACCATATTTGAAATCTACACATCTTTTTAAGGGATTTCTATATATAACATGTTAGATTTGGAGTTGGGGTTTGAAAGTTATGGGTTATTTTGAAATATTTGAATATGTCCAAATTTAGAAAGAATAAAAATAGAGTAACTGGTACATTGTGCAGCCCATCTGCTAAGTGACGCTGGGGCGAGTAGTAATATCATACGCCTACCAACATTAATAGGAGAGCAAAAGAAAAGGAGGAAAAGGGAGAAAGGGGATTCGAACCTAGGTCTCCCAGGTCGAGAGGTGAGGCACACACCACTGCACCACCCACCCACGAGTTGTTGGTTACAGGGGCTCAATTTCAATAACCTGAGTCTGTCGCGGATTTTAGAAGGGGCAAACCAAACCGTTTTTTCACTTAACAATGGCACGGTGGGTAATGATTTACAACTTCAGGGGCACTTCTAGTGACAGACGAACATAAACCCAATTTTCTTTATTATTACTAGCAAATATGCCCGTGCGTTGCACCGGGAGAATCAAAACACACTTCCCTAGCCCAAAGACTCAAGACATCACTCTGTTGCATCAGCCATGTAATGTATATTTTACCAATGGTCTTAAAATGCATGTACGAGATGATACACTTCAATCATGAAAGAATTAATTAATTTAAATATCTAAATTACCTTCCTAGTTAATTTGTAGTATAAGGAGCCATTACCTTCATCACTTGATTTATCATTGAGAGCCTAAATCATGAGGATCGTACATGTATGTACATATATAAGAAATTAAGGTTTAATTGGTAAGTTACCAGATGCCCATTACTGAGTTTTCTTACTAAATTTGTTCTAAACTTACATGCACGGAGACTTTTAAAGTCTCAATTACAACTCAATTTTCGTTCATATAGAAGGAAACATAATAAACGGATTTGCACATACCACACCTAAACGAATTTTTTATGTTAAGAGGTCACAATAATTTTCATGAAATCAGGTGTATGATTTGGAATTTCATTTTTAACCATGCATGCTTCAGATTCCATGGAAATGCATTATTCCCCATGCATTGCAACAGAAAAAATCATCCCTCATACACACACCTAACAGCATCGGCGAATCCCTTCAAATCTTTCACAATGCTACACGAGAAACAACATGATAAGTGGTGTCGCGCAAAGTTCATAAGGTTGTATTATTTGTGAAATGTTCTCAACATGTTTCCAATTTATTAGACAACAGAAATATCAACGTTAAGCCGGGATTTTCAAAATACCCCATATAAACAAAATATTAATAAAGGTTGCATCATAAATGGAATTATAGGAATGATGATTAATATAATAACATATTTGAAATCTACACATCTTTTGAAAGGGATTTCCATATATAATATGTTAGATTTGGAGTTAGGATTTGAAAGTGGTTAATATAATAAAATATTTGAAATCTACACATCTTTTTAAAGGGATTTCCATATATAATATGTTAGATTTGGAGTTAGGATTTGAAAGTGGTTAATATAATACCATATTTGAAATCTACACATCTTTTTAAGGGATTTCTCTATATAACATGTTAGATTTGGAGTTGGGGTTTGAAAGTTATGAGTTATTTTGAAATATTTGAATATGTCCAAAATTATAAAGAATAAAAATAGAGTAACGGGTACATTGTGCAGCCCATCTCCTAAGTGACGCTGGGGCGAGTAGTAATATCATACGCCTACCAACGTTAATAGGAGAGAAAAAGAAAAGGAGGAAAAGGAAGAAAGGGCATTTGAACCTTGGTCTCCCAGGTCGAGAGGTGAGGCGCACACCACTACACCACCCACCCACGAGTTGTTGGTTACAGGGGCTCAATTTTAATAACCTGAGTCTGTCATGGATTTTAGAAGGGGCAAACCAAACCATTTTTTCACTTAACAATGGCACGGTGGGTAATTATTAACAACTTTAGAGGCACTTCTAGTGACGGACGAACAAAACCCAATTTGCTTTATTATTAGGTAAAGATGTAAAGATAGCAAGACTTCTCCCATGTCCTCAGGAACAAACGTAACCACTCACAAGACATATTATTGTTCATGATCAGTGGATTATTAATATGAATAATGGATCTGAACATATGATCTTCCGTCAAGTAAACCAACAAGCATCAACTACAAGGAGTAATCAACACTACTAGCAACCCACAGGTACCAATCTGAGGTTTTGATACAAAGATTGGATACAAGAGATGAACTAGGGTTTGAGAGGAGATGGTGCTTGTCAGGGATATAACTATTAGGTATAAACCGCCTAGGAGGGGCCGGTTTATGCCTATATTGCAGCCCATCAAGACATAGAATATGGCATTTTACTATAGAAGACATAAAGGCCCAGGGCCCAAAAGGTATTAGGGCCCGTAGATATAAATGGCCATACGGTATGTAACTTGTATTGTAAGATAGGTAAAGTAGAGACCGAGCCGGGCACATTTATGAGCCGTCCTCGGGACTGTAAACCGGTCGGGCATCATCCTATGTATATAAAGGGACGACCCGGCGGCGGTTTAGGGACAACAAAAACAACAGCTCGAGACACAGGCAAAGCGGATTCGCTCCCTGGTCATCGAAACCCTAGCAATACCACAACAACTAGAAGTAGGCTTTTACCTTCATCGTAAGGGGCCGAACTAGTATAAAATTTCCTTGCGTCCTTTGTCCGCTTTAACCCCTTTAAGCTAACCCGTAGCGATGGCTCTACGACTATGTCCTTATGCTAGGACATCTGCCGTGACAAAACCACGACCATTGGCGCCCACCGTGGGGATATCGCACGATGGTTTCGATTTCTTAGAGGGCAGCTTCGAAGGGCTCAAGGGTTATGCAGTGGGCTGGATGACTAAGAGTCGTCGCGACAAGGTCTACATCGATGACACAGGCTGGGGCCCGAAGGCCGATTCAATCGAGTACGGGTACCGGGTCCCCTTCGGTGGCATCCACGTCTTCATAGGCAAGATTGGTGAACCGGGCCCTGAGCCGGACATCAGCACCAACATCGTCGAGTCGGCTCAGCGTGTGAGACCTGCCCGGGTTTGGCCCGCCATGAAGCGTGTCTTTGTGAGAGTTGTCCACGGAGTGGAAGCTGAGGTTAGATCGGAATCTGGTGGGGAGACCGTTGTTTATTCAGGCGACGAGTCATCTACCGGAGAGACCGAGTCTCTATACCTACTACAGGATGGCCGGTCAGGGGGTTGTTCCGACGGTGATAGTATTCCGGACACCCTTGATCCGCCAAGCCGGGTTGCGGTCTTCATGGCCGGATCACAATCTCTGCAACAATCTTTGACTGCGGCAGCATTAACATCAGGTTTGGCAGCGGCGGCAGCAGCCGGGGCAGGAGGTCCTGTGCAGCCTCTGGCTCAAGTCCTGTCCGGGTTATTCAACACTTTAACATCACTAGTAATCGCGGAAGTCAGCCATGCCAATAAGGAGCAGCATGACGCAGAAGTTGCTAAGGTAAAAGGAAAGATAGATCAAGCCAAGGCAGATCTAGCAGCTGAAAACACCAGGATGGCCACAAAACAAGCCGAGTTGGATGCTCAGGCTTATCGGCTCGTGTTGGATCAGAACGCATAAAATGATGTAATGAGGAGAAGGTATCAGTCTCACCCGCCTCCTGTTTATGAGGCAAAGAATCTCTTTACCATGCCAGGAGCAGGAACTAGCAATCAATCAGTGGTAAACCGGCCAGGAGCACCTGGAACGGGGGTGTCGGTTCAACCGCACGCAATGGATCCATCTCGTCAGATTATTCCATCGCAACATGTATCGACGCCTCCCGGTCATTATTGCAACCCCTTGGATAACATAGTCGCCGCCGCTCCATGATTGGCGGCCCTCCCCATTGATGGTGAATCCCCTATTGCAGTGGAGGCACAACGGGCTAGGGAGTTCATTCAGACGGTGTTATCTCAGGAGCAAGCTTATTCCCAAAGCCCCGAGAGGATTCATTCCACCCCCCGCCCAAGCCGGAGTAACAGTAGGCATATTGATGAACCGGCGGTATCAAGTAGTGCGCGGAACCATAACCCACCTCGGGGGGATAATCCGGTAGGTGGTGGTGCAAATGCTCAGGATGTGGTAGATCAGGGTAGACAGCGTCAAGAGGCCGAGTTAGCAGCACAATATACAACCTGCTAGCTTACCCCGGTTCGTCCAACTACCACGATGGAACCAGGAGTTTCTTCCAGCTCTTTGGGAGTGTCGTGTCTCACCCCCGCTTTACGTAATGTGTGGCTACCTAAATATTTCAAAGGACCATAGAAGGTGCCCAATTATACTGCTGATTTATCCCCCGAGGCATGGGTTGAAAGCTATGAGATGGCGATGGAGATGCTGGATGTGGATGATGCGGCGTGTGCTAAGTACTTCACCATGGTGCTGGAAGGAACGGCTCATACTTGGTTGAAAAGTTTACCAGCTAATTCCATTGGATCATGGGCCGAGCTAAGGCGCCGGTTTATCAATAATTTCAAAGATACATGCAAGCAGCCAATGTCAATTGTGGACATAGCTACCTGTGTCCAAGGAAAGAATGAATCAACAAGTCATTGGGGGCACCGGGTTTCCGAGATCCTGCATTCATCTGACCACATCAACCCGGACATAGCAGTCTTGACATTGGAAGGCAATTGCCGGTTCGAACCTCTCAAGCTGAAGTTGGGATGGCTCAAACGTCACTGCGATGACATGGGAACACTTATGGCTGGTCTGGTGAAATACGCCGATTCGGATAGTACCAAAGATCCAGAGTCTGACAGCGAGAAGTCAGGAAAGGGAAAGAAGAGTCAAATCCAGAGTCTAATCCGACAAGCCATGGATACAGCGGTAAGTGTAAAGCGGATAATAATTTAGATTTTGTGGCTAAGACTAGTATGCAGAATGACGGTCAACGTCGTAAAGGTAGGCCGCCCCCATGGAGCGGCGGATCAAATATCAATCTTGAGCGCCAGATAAATCTGCCTTGCCCTAGGCACAGGACAAAGGAAAGACCAGCCACACACCTCTGGAAAGATTGCTTTATTATGCGGGAGTTCAAAAATTCGGATCGTTTTCAATATGATCCTGGACCGCCCGACGGTTCAGGCCCTGGTTCTCATGGGCCGGGTTATAATGGTGGTTGTTCTGGCACAGGATTCCAAGGCAATCAGAATGAACACGGCAATCAAGGCAATCAGGGTAGCCAAGGTGGTTATAATCATCAAGGGAATCATCAACAGCAACATTCAGGTTATCAAAGCAACCCGAAGCAGTTGAATAGTGGGTAGTATCATGTCTGCACCACTAGCCTGTGCAAGCGTGATCAGAAGGTTTATAAGAGGGCGGTGCACTCTGTTGAACCGGCAGTACCTCGTTATTTATGCTGGTCGGAGCAGCTCATTATGTGGAGTCGTGAGGATCATCCACCCCGGGTTGATAATCCGGGACAGCTGGCACTGGTGGTGGCACCTCAGGTTGGGGGGTATAAGTTTACCAAGGTGCTCATGGACAGAGGGAGCAGCATTAACATCCTTTATTATGAAACCTTCCGTCGCATGGGGCTAACAGATAAAAATCTCAAACCGTCAAACACTGTCTTCCATGGCGTGGTACCTGGTAAGTCGGCGTATCCGGCCGATAAGATAGATCTGGAGGTTACCTTTGGAGATGAACATGACTCAAGATCAGAGACTTTGACCTTTGAAGTGGTAAAAATTAAGAGCCCGTATCATGCCTTGTTTGGGCGGCCGGTTTACGCTAAGTTTATGGCGAGGCCCTGTTATGTTTATCTGCAGCTCAAAATGCCGGGTCATAAGGGGACTATCACAGTACATGGGAGCCGTAAGATTGCTTTGGAATGTGAAGAAGGTGATGCAGCCTATGCTGAGTCGGTTTGTGTAACAGAGGAGTTGAAGTTTTACAAAGGCAATGTTGATCCGGCAGATATGTCCCCTTTGAAGAAGCCAACCATAGAGCATGATATGGCCTTGAAGTTTAAATCGGCTGATGAGACTAACCTAGTTGATTTTGTTCACGGTGATTCATCCAAGCAGTTTAGCATCAGCGCTAACCTAGATCCGAAATAGGAAAACGCGCTCATCGAGTTCATCCGTGAGAACCGGGACATCTTTGCATGGAAACCTTCTGACATGCCAGGTGTACCGAGAGGACTCACTGAGCACACTCTTAATGTTGATCCCAAGTTTAAACCGGTCAAACAGTTTCTCCGCCACTTCAACAAGGAAAGGCGCAAGGCCATTGGTGAAGAGGTAGCCTTGCTCTTGGCGGCTGGGTTTATTGTTGAGGTGTTTCAACCTAAGTGGTTGGCTAATCCGATGCTAGTACTCAAGAAGAATGGCACTTGGCATATGTGTGTTGATTACACAGATTTGAACAAGGCTTGCCCAGCTGATCCCTTTGCTCTCCCTCGTATTGATCAAATCATTGATGCTACAGCGGGTTGTGAGCGCTTAAGTTTTCTAGATGCATATTCCGGCTATCATCAGATCAAAATGGTAGTTAAGGACCGGGAGAAGACATATTTTATAACTCCCTTTGGAGCCTTCTGCTATGTATCTATGCCCTTTGGGCTCAAGAGTGCCCAGGCGACTTATCAGCGTTGCGTGCAGAATTGTCTTCATACATAGATTGGGTGTAATGTTCATGCATATGTGGATGATATTGTGGTAAAATCCAGAAAGGAGGAGACGTTGATAGATGGCTTGAAGGAAACTTTTGATAATCTCGGGGTTTATAAGATGATGCTTAATCCGGCCAAGTGCGTTTTTGGTGTACCGGCAGGCAAGCTCCTAGGGTTTCTGGTATCAAATAGGGGAATTGAAGCTAATCCGGAGAAGATCAAAGCTATTACATCAATGGCTAAACCGGCGTGTATCAATGATGTTCAACGTCTGGCAGGCCGCATTGCAGCACTGAGCCGGTTTATCAGCCGATTGGGAGAGAAGGCTATCCCACTCTACCAGATGATGAAAAAGACAGACAATTTTGTCTGGAGTGATGCTGCTAATGCCGTGTTTGAGGACTTGAAGAAACAGTTGGCAGAACCGCCTGTCCTTGCTGCTCCGGTCGATAATGAGCCACTGTTACTATATGTGGCTGCTAATGCCCGGGCTGTCAGTGTTGCCATTGAGGTGGAGCGCAAGGAGGCTGGGAAGGAATATCCGGTTCAACGGCCAGTTTACTACATCAGCGAGGTGCTCATTGAGTCGAAACAGAAGTATCCGCATTTGCAGAAGCTGGTGTATGGAGTCTTCATGGCAAGCCGGAAGCTCAAGCAATATTTTCAGGGTCATCCCATCACTGTGGTCAGTTCTTCCCCTCTGCGAGTGATACGTCCATTTTGCATCATGCTTACAAGTTGATATTTATTGCATTATGGGTTGTTCATACATGTTTTGTCACAATACTTATGCATTTTCCCTCTTATTTTGCATGGTTTACATGAAGAAGGGGGAACTTTGGAAACCTATTCTGCACAACTCCAAAAGCCCCGAAACTCCATAGAACATTTTTTCGGAAAATATAAAAAATATCTCGTGAAAGGAATCCACGAGAGGGGCCACTGGCTGTCCTTGAGGGTGGGGGGGCGCCCCCCTTCCCAGGGCCCGCCCCCCTGCCTCGAGGGCCAGCCGGTGGGCACCAGGTGCCCATCTTCTCCTATATGAAGCGTTTTGACCTGTAAAAAATCAGAAGGAGGCTTTCGGGACCAGACGCCGCCGTCTCGAGGCAGAACCGAGGCGGAAACCAATCTAGGGCTCCGGCAGAGCTGTTCTGCCGGGGATACTCCCCTCCGGGAGGGGGAAATCGTCACCGCCGTCATCACCAACAACTCTCCCATCTTGGGGAGGGCTATCTTCATCAACATCTTCACCAGCGCCATCTCCTCTCAAACCCTAGGTCATCTCTTGTATCCAATCTTTGTACCCAAACCTCAGATTGGTACCTGTGGGTTGCTAGTAGTGTTAATTACTCCTTGTAGTTGATGCTAGTTGGTTTATTTGGGGGAAGATCATATGTTCATATCCACCATGCATATTAATACCCCTCTGATCATGAACAATATTATGTCTTGTTAGTAGTTGCTTTTGTTCCTGAGGACATGGGAAAAGTCTAGCTATTAGTAGTCATGTGAATTTGGTCTTCGTTCGATATTTTGATGAGATGTATGTTGTCTATCCTCTAGTGGTGTCATGTGAACGTCGACTACATGACACTTCACCATTATTTGGGCCTAGAGGAAGGCATTGGGAAGTAATAAGTAGATGATGGGTTGCTAGAGTGACAGAAGCTTACACCCTAGTTTATGCGTTGCTTCGTAAGGGGCTGATTTGGATCCATATGTTTCAGGCTATGGTTAGGTTTACCTTCATACTTCTTTTGTAGTTGCGGATGCTTGCATTAGAGGTTAATCATAAGTGAGAGGCTTGTCCAAGTAAGGGCAGCACCCAAGCACCGGTCCACCCACATACCAAATTATCAAAGTACCGAACGCGAATAAGATGATCGTGATGAAAACTAGCTTGACGATAATTCCCATATGTCCTCGGGGGCACTTTACCTTGCATAAGAGTTTGTCTAGGCTTGTCCTTTGCTACAAAAAGGATTGAGCCACCTTGCTGCACCTTATTTACTTTTACCGTTTGTCACTTGCTACCAATTATCTTATCACAAAACTATCTATTACCTATAATTTCAGTGCTTGCAGAAAATACCTTACTGAAAACTGCCTATCATTTCCCTTTGCTCCTCGTTGGGTTCAACACTCTTACTTACCGAAAGGACTACGATAGATCCCCTACACTTGTGGGTCATCAAGACTCTTTTCTGGCGCCATTGCTGGGGAGTGAAGCGCCTTTGGTAAGTGGAATTTGGTAAGGAAAAATTTATATAGTGTGCTGAAATTTATTGTCACTTGTTACTATGGCTCAAAATCCTTTGAGGGACTTGTTCGGGGTATCTTCACCCCAAGCAGAAGAGAAAAGAGTTGCTCCTCAACCTACTACACCTATTGAAAATGTTTGCTTTGAGATTCCTTCGGGTATGATAGAGAAACTGCTTGAAAATCCCTATATAAGAGATGGAACACTTCACCCAGATTTACATCTAATCTATGTGGATGAAGTTTGTGGATTGTTTAAGCTTGCAGGTATGCCCGAGGATGTTATCAAGAAGAAGGTCTTCCCTTTATCTTTGAAGGCAGATGCATTGACATGGTTTAGTCTATGCGATGATATGGGATCCTGGAACTATAATCGTCTAAAGTAGGAATTTCATCAGAAGTTCTACCCTATGCACCAGGTTCATCGTGATCGTAATTATATTTATAATTTCTGGCCTCGCGAAGGAGAAAGCATCGCTCAAGCTTGGGGGAGGTTTAAGTCAATGTTATATTCATGCCCCAACCATGAGCTCTCAAGATAAATGATTATCCAAAAAAATTATGCTCGGCTTTCTCATAATAATCGCACCATGCTCGATACTTCTTGTTCTGGCTCTTATATGATGAATACTATTGACTTCAAATGGGATTTATTGGAAAGAATTAAACGCAACTCTGAAGATTGGGATCTCGACGATGGTAAGGAGTCAGGTATAACCCCTAAGTTCGATTGTGTTAAAGCTTTTATGGATACCGATGTTTTCCGTGAGTTTAGCACTAAATATGGACTTGACTCTGAGATAGTAGCTTCTTTCTGTGAATCTTTTGCTACTCATGTTGATCTCCCCAACGAGAAGTGGTTTAAATATCATCCCCCTATTGAAGTAAAAGTAGTTGAACCTATTAAAGTTGAAGAAAAGACTATCACTTATAATGTTGATCCCGTTATTCCTACCGCTTATATCGAGAACCACCTTTCCCTGTTAGGATAAAGGATCATGCTCAAGCTTCAACTGTAGTTCATAAGAGTAATACTAGAACACCTACACCCTCTGAGAAAATTAAAGTTGAACCTAGTGTTGCCATGGTTAAGGATCCCTTGGTAGAAGATTTAGATGGACATGTTATTTATCTCCAAGAAGAGTCAGCTACGATAGCCAAACCCAATGCTAGGAATAAACATAAACCTATCGTAGGCTTGCCCGTTATCTCTGTTAAGATAGGAGATCATTGCTATCATGGTTTATGCGACGTAGGTGGTAGTGCAGGCATTATCCCTTTTGATTTGTACAGCAAAATTATGCATGATATTTCACCCATTGAGTTAGAAGGGATTGATGTTACTATTAAGCTTGCTAATAGAGAAACTATTTGACCAGTTGGGATTGCTAGAGATATTGAAGTCTTGTGTGGGAAGATTAAATACCCTGCTGATTTTCTTGTTCTTAGTTCCCCACAAGATGCTTTCTGTCCCATTATATTTGGTAGACCCTTCTTGAATACCGTTAATGCCAAGATGGACTGTGTGAAAGATATTGTCACTGTCGGATTAGGGGACACGTCTCATGATTTTAACTTTGCTAAATTCCGCAGACAACCCCTTGAAAAGGCACCACCCAGTAAGGATGAACTTATTGGTCTTGCTTCTATTGCCGTGTCACCTAATGATCCTTTAGGACAATACTTGCTAGACCATGAAAATGATATGCATATTATTGAGAGAAGGGAAATAGATGAAATATTCCTTACACAGGGACCCGTATTGAAAATTAACTTGCCTGTTGAAATCCTAGGGGATCCTCCTCCACCCAAGGGTGATCCCGTGTTTGAACTTAAACCTTTGCCTGATAATCTTAAGTATGTTTATCCTGATGAAAAGAAGATATATCGTGTTATTATTAGTGCTAACCTTTCAGAGCATGAAGAAGAGAGATTATTGAAAACTCTGAAGAAGCACCGAGCTGCTATTGGATATACTCTGGATGATCTTAAGGGCATTAGTCCCACTATATGTCAACACAAGATAAAATTGGAAGAAAATACTAAACCTGCTATTGATCATGAGCGACAATTAAATCCTAAGATTAAAGAAGTGGTACGGAAGGAAATTCTAAAGATTCTAGAGGAAGGTATTATCTATCCCATTGCCGATAGCCAGTGGGTAAGTCATGTCCATTGTGTTCCCAAGAAAGGAGGTATGACTATCGTCCCTAATGATAAAGATGAATTGATCCCGCAAAGAATAGTTACAGGTTATAGGATGGTAATTGACTTCTGTAAGATAAATGAAGCTACTAAGAAAGATCATTACCCCTTACCATTTATTGATCAAATGCTAGAAAGGTTATCCAAACATACTCATTTATGCTTTCTAGATGGTTATTCTAGTTTCTCTCAAATACCTGTGTCAAAAGGGGATCAAGAAAAGACCACATTTACTTGTCCTTTCGGTACCTTTGCTTATAGACGTATGCCTTTTGGTTTATTTAATGCACCAGCTACCTTTCAAAGATGCATGATGGCTATATTCTCTGATTTTTGTGAAAATATTGTTGAAGTGTTCATGGATGATTTCTCCGTTTACGGAACTTCTTTTGATGATTGCTTAAGCAACCTTGATCGAGTTTTGCAGAGATGTGAAGACACTAACCTTGTCTTGAATTGGGAGAAGTGGAACTTTATGGTTAATGAAGGCATTGTCTTGGGACATAAAATTTCTGAAAGAGGTATTGAAGTTGACAAAGCTAAAGTGGATTCTATTGAAAAGATGCCATGCCCTAAGGATATCAAAGGTATACGAAGTTTCCTTGGTCATGCCGGGTTTTATAGGAGGTTCTTTAAGGACTTCTCCAAAATCTCCAGGCCTTTGACTAATCTTTTGCAGAAAGATATTCCTTTTGTCTTTGATGATGATTGTCTAGAAGCATTTGAAATACTTAAGAAAGCATTGATCTCTGCACCTATTGTCCAGCCTCCTGACTGGAACTTACCCTTTGAGATTATGTGCGATGCTAGTGATTATGCTGTAGGAGCTGTTTTAGGGCAAAGAGTTGATAAGAAATTGAATGTTATCCAGTATGCTAGTAAAACTCTAGATAGTGCCCAAAGGAATTATGCTACCACCGAGAAAGAATTTTTAGCAGTTGTGTTTGCTTGTGATAAGTTTAGACCCTATATCGTCGATTCTAAAGTAACTATTCACACTGATCATGCTGCTATCAAATACCTTATGGAAAAGAAAGATGCTAAACCTAGACTTATTAGATGGGTGCTCTTGCTGCAAGAATTTGACTTGCATATTATAGATAGAAAGGGAGCTGAGAACCCCGTAGCAGATAACTTGTCTAGGTTAGAGAATATACTTGATGACCCATAACCTATTGATGATAGCTTCCCTGATGAACAACTAGCTGTCATAAGTACTTCTCGTACTGCTCCTTGGTATGCTGATTATGCTATTTACATTGTTGCTAAGTTTATACCTCCTAGCTTCATATACCAGCAAAAGAAAAAGTTCTTTTATGATTTGAGACATTACTTCTGGGGTGACCCACATCTTTATAAAGATGGAGTAGATGGTATTATTAGACATTGTGTACCTGAGCACGAACAGGAACAGATCTTACGCAAGTGCCACTCCGAAGCTTATGGAGGACACCATGCGGGAGACGGAACCGCACACAAGGTATTGCAACCGGTTTTTATTGGCCTACTCTCTTCAAGGATGCCCGTAAGTTTGTCTTATCATGTGATGAATGTCAAAGAATCGGTAATATTAGTAGACGTCAAGAAATGCCTATGAATTATTCACTTGTTATTGAACCATTTGATGTTTGGGGCTTTGATTATATGGGACCTTTTCCTGCCTCTAATGGGTACACACATATCATAGTTGCTGTTGATTACGTTACTAAGTGAGTAGAAGCTATTCCAACTAGTAGTGTTGATCATAACACCTCTATTAAGATGCTTAAAGAAGTTATATTTCCGAGGTTTGGAGTCCCTAGATATCTAATGACTGGTGGTGGTTTCCACTTTATTCATGGTGCTTTCCGTAAGATGCTTGCTGAATATGATGTCAACCATAGAATTGCATCACCTTATCACCCACAGACTAGTGGTCAAGTAGAACTAAGTAATAGGGAGTTGAAATTAATCTTGCAAACGACAGTTAATATGTCTAGAAAGAATTGATCCAAGAAATTAGATGATGCATTATGGGCCTATAGAGCTGCATACAAAAATCCTATGGGTATGTCTCCATATAAGATGGTATATGGAAAAGCTTGCCACTTACCTCTTGAGCTAGAACATAAGGCATATTGGGCTATCAAAGAGCTCAACTATGATTTCAAACTTGCCGGTGAAAAGAGGCTATTTGATATTAGCTATCTCGATGAATGGAGAACCCAGGCCTATGAGAATGCCAAGTTATTTAAAGAAAAAGTTAAAAGATGGCATGAAAAAAGGATACAAAAGCGTGAGTTCAATGTAGGTGATTATGTTTTGCTATTCAACTCTCGTTTAAGATTTTTTGCAGGAAAACTTCTCTCCAAGTGGGAAGGACCTTACGTTATCGAGGAGGTCTATCATTCCGGTGCCATAAAGATCAACAACTTCGAGGGCACAAATCCGAAGGTGGTGAATGGACAAAGGATCAAACATTATATCTCAGGTAATCCTATAAATGTTGAAACTAATATTATTGAAACCATAACCCCAGAGGAATACATAAGGGACACTTTCCAGAATGATTCAGCCTCCGAAAAGGAAGATGTACGTGATACGGTAAGTAAACCGACTTCAAAACAGTTCTAAAGGCAATTTTTATCCATTTTGGAATATTTAGAAAATAGAAAAATAAACCGTAGTCCGGAAGAGACACGAGGTGGCCTCGAGGGTAGGGGGCGCACCACCCTTCCCAGGGTGCGCCTACCTGCCTCGAGGGCACCCCGTGTGTCCCCTGGACTCCGTTTTCTTGTGGGTTACTCCTTTTGTTCGAGAAAAAATCATTATATATACTCCCGAAGATTTTGACCTCTGTATCACGCAGAAATCCTCTGTTTTCATTTTGAGCTGTTCCTGTCGCAGATAAGAGCAACATGTCGTCCCAGGATTCGGAAGGAGAAAGCTATGTGGCTGATTACCTTTCTAACCCTAAGGTCTATGGTGATTTGGAGCATTACAGTTGGACTACGGAAGAAGAAGAGGACCATGATTCAAAGAGGAAGGATTGGACTAGCTCGGATGAAGACGAAGTCCCACTACCTCAACCGGGGGACATGCATGTGGAGTTCAAAAAGTCAAGTCTCCCCGACAGAGTAAAGAAACCTAAGATCAAATTTATCACTTTTAACCTCTTACAGGAAAACATGCAGGCATTATGCAAGATGATATTAAACCTTGAGCAAGAGATCAATGATCTAAAGGAGCAAAATTCTGCCCTTAAGCGTAAGCTGAGGAAGAAGTCACCATCACCAACCCCGAAGAAGGAGACATAATCATATGGGTATGGGCACTCCCCTCGGCAACTGCCAAGCTTGGGGGAGTGACCCCGGTATCGTATCACCATCACTCCTATCTTTACCGTTTTACTTAGTTCGATCCTTTTGGTAGTATCTTGATCTATTAGAATAAAGTCAGCATGAACTAGTTGTGAGCTTTTGCTTAGTGAGCATTATCCCTTGTAATCGAGTCCGTGAGCTATATAATAAAGATTAGTGTTGAGTCAAGGGCTTGATTTCCTCACTTGGGTCATGATAAAAAGAAAGAAACAAAAAGAGTATCAAAAAGATCATATCGATCTTATGGGAAGTAATGACTTCACATACAAGAGTATGATAAATAAAAGTTGTTGGGAGGTGACAAACATAGTTTTGGTCATCGTTGCAATTAATAGGAAGTAATAAAAGAAGAGAGGCTTCACATACAAATATACTATCTTGGACATCTTTTATGATTGTGAGCACTCATTAAAGTATGACATGCTAAATAGTTGATGTTGGACAAGGAAGACAACATAATGAGTTATGTCTTCTTATATCCGAAATAAAGTATATTGTCATGGATATTCCAACATGTTGAGCTTGCCTTTCTCCCTCACGCTAGCCAAAACTCCTTGCACTAAGTATAAATACTACTTGTGCTTCCATATATCCTTAAACCCAGTCTTGCCATGAGAGTCCACCATACCTACCTATGGATTGAGAAAGATCCTTCCAAGTAAGTTGTCATGTTGTAAACCCGCTAAAATATGCATGATTTATTAGTGTGGGAGAAATTAGCTTTATACGAGCTTGTGATATGGAAGTAATAAAAGCGACGGACTGCATAATAAAGGTCCTTATCACAAGTGGCAATATAAAGCAAAGTTCTTCTATGCTAAGACTTTGTGCATCCAACCATAAAAACACATGACAACCTCTGCTTCCCTCTACGAAGGGCCTATCCTTTATTCTTGTCTTATAAGTGTCAAGGTGAGATCCACCTTTCCTTTTTTATTTTAACCTTTGGCAAGCACACTGTGTTGGAAAGTTCCTGACATATATACCCACTTGGATGTAAGTTTTCATGATCTATTACTGTTGACATTACCCTTGAGGTAAAAGGATGGGTGGCAACACCATAAGCCCCTATCTTTCTCTGTGTCCAATTTAAAACTCCATAAACATAAGTATTGCGTGAGTGTGAGCAATTGTGAAAGACCATATGATAGTTGAGTATGTAGGCTTGCTAAAAAGCTCTTATATTGACTCTTTCCGATGTTACGATAAATTGCAATTGCTTCAATGACCGAGACCAAAGTTTGTTAGTTGAAAATGAAGTTTATGATGCATACTTGATATTGTGGATGAATTGTTACTTTGGCTTAAGAATCATATGACTATATTAATATAAATTGTTGTTATAAGAATGATCATGATGCCCTCATGTCAGTATTCTATTTTTATCGACACCTCTATCTCTAAACATGTGGACATATTTTTCGATATCGGCTTTCGCTTGAGGACAAGCGAGGTCTAAGCTTGGGGGCGTTGATACGTCCATTTTGCATCATGCTTACAAGTTGATATTTATTGCATTATGGGTTGTTCATACATGTTTTGTCACAATACTTATGCCTTTTCCCTCTTATTTTGCAAGGTTTATATGAAGAAGGGGGAATGCCTGCAGCTGGAATTCTGGGCTGGAAAAGGAGCAAACTCAGGAAACCTATTATGCACAACTCCAAAAGCCCCGAAACCCCACAGAACATTTTTTCGGAAAATATAAATATATCTGGCGAAAGGAATCCACAAGAGGGGCCACTGGCTGTCCTCGAGGGTGGGGGCGCGCCCCCCTTCCCAGGGCGCGCCCACCTACCTCGAGGGCCAGCCGGTGGGCCCGAGGCGCCCATCTTCTCCTATATGAAGCGTTTTGACCTGGAAAAAAAATCAGAAGGAGGCTTTCGGGACCAGACGCCGCCGTCTCGAGGCGGAACCAAGGCGGAAACCAATCTAGGGCTCTGGCAGAGCTGTTCTGATAGGGATACTTCCCTCCGGGAGGGGGAAATGGTCACCGCCGTCATCACCAACAACTCTCCCATCTTGGGGAGGGCTATCTTCATCAACATCTTCACCAGCACCATCTCCTCTCAAACCCTAGTTCATCTCTTGTATCCAATCTTTGTACCCAAACCTCGGATTGGTACCTGTTGGTTGCTAGTAGTGTTAATTACTCCTTGTAGTTGATGCTAGTTGGTTTATTTGGTGGAAGATCATATGTTCAGATCCATCATGCATATTAATACCCCTCTGATCATGAACAATATTATGTCTTGTGAGTAGTTTCTTTTGTTCCTGAGGACATGGGAAAAGTCTTGCTATTAGTAGTCATGTGAATTTGGTCTTCGTTCGATATTTTGATGAGATTTATGTTGTCTCTCCTCTAGTGGTGTGATGTGAACGTCGACTACATGACACTTCACCATTATTTGGGCCTAGAGGAAGGCATTGGGAAGTAATAAGTAGATGATGGGTTGCCAGAGTGACAGAAGCTTAAACCCTAGTTTATGCGTTGCTTCATAAGGGGCTGATTTGGATCCATATGTTTCAGGCTATGGTTTGGTTTACCTTAATACTTCTTTTGTAGTTGCGGATGCTTGGATTAGAGGTTAATCATAAGTGGGAGGCTTGTCCAAGTAAGGGCAGAACCCAAGCACCATTCCAACCACATACCAAATTATCAAAGTGCCGAACGTGAATCAGATGATCGTGATGAAAACTAGCTTGACGACAATTCCCATATGTCCTCGGGAGCGCTTTACCTTGCATAAGAGTTTGTCTAGGCTTGTCCTTTGCTACAAAAAGGATTGGGCCACCTTGTTGCACCTTATTTACTTTTACCGTTTGTCACTTGCTACCAATTATCTTATCACAAAACTATCTGTTACCTATAATTTCAGTGCTTGCAGAAAATACCTTACTGAAAACTGCCTATCATTTCCTTCTGCTCCTCGTTGGCTTCGACACTCTTACTTATCGAAAGGGCTACGATAGATCCCCTACACTTGTGGGTCAGCAGGGAGATATAATCCAAAACAGAGAAGCAACTGGCCGGGTTGCCAAGTGGGCCATTGAGCTTGGACCTCACTGGTTAAAATATGTGCCCCGTACTTCAATCAAGTTCCAAGGACTAGTGGATTTCATCAATGATTGGACGGAGTTACAGGTGCCGGATGAAAAGCCGGATCACACATACTGGACTATTCACTTTGATGAATCCAGGCAATTGGAGGGCTCGGGGGCTGGAGTCGTATTAACTTCCCCATGAGGTGATAAATTTTGTTATGTTCTCCGTTTAATGTTCCCTTGCACTAACAATGCATCTGAATATGAGGCTCTCCTGCACGGTCTTCGAATGGCTAAGGAGATAAATTTAAGCTGGGTTAAATGCTTTGGTGACTCGGACCTGGTGGCTCAACAAGTATCTAGTACTTGGGATTCCAAGGACCCGCTCAGGGCGGCATATCGTCGAGAGGTGGATATTGTCGCTGGACACTTCAAGGGTTATCAGGTGGACCACGTGGACCGCGAAAGAATGAAGCGGCGGACGCATTAAGCCGTTTGGATTCCCAACGTAAACCGGTTCCACCTAATGTTTTTTTGGACGTCTTGCATAATCCGTCGGTTAAGTTACTTTCAGAGGAGGACTTGGCTGTTCCTGATCCGGAGGCTCAGTTGGTAGCGGATCTTCATGCTATCCCAGATTGGACAGTCCCATATTTGGCGTATATGAACCGAGGCAAGTTACCAGAGGGTGAAGTCTTGGCCAGGCAGATAATCCGGTGGTCCAAGTCAATGACAATCATTAATGGGGAATTACATCATTGAAGTGTAACAGGGGCGTTTCAGCGTTGCGGATGAGGGATGTGAGATTCTGCGGGAGATCCACGAAGGAGATTGTGGTCACCACGCCGGTTCAAAGTCATTGGTAGCTAAAGCTTTTCGTCACAGTTTCTATTGGCTGACGGCTCATGCTGATGCTAAAGACTTGGTCAAAAAGTGTGATGCATGTCAGAAATTCTCAAGGCGTGCTCATGTACCGGCTCAAGAATTGGGGATGATTCCAATCACTTGGCCGTTCGAGACTTGGGGGCTAGATATGGTTGGTCCCTTTAAGAGATCGCCAGATAAGAAGACCCACCTTCTGGTGGCGGTTGATAAGTTTACCAAGTGGGTGGAGGCAGACCAGTCAGCAAGTGTGATGCAGGTATGTCAATTCAGTTCATCAAAAAGGTGATTTTCTGGTTTGGCTTTCCACACATCATTATAACTGATAATGGCACTAATCTGTCCAAGGGGGCTATGAAGGAATTTTGTCAACAAGAGCATATCCGGCTTGACGTATCTTCAGTGGCTCATCCTCAATCTAATGGTCAAGTTGAGAGAGCCAATCGAGAGATCTTGAGAGGCATCAAGCCCCGACATATGGTTCCGTTACAGAGGATGTCGGGTTGCTGGGTGGAGGAGTTACCTTCCGTATTATGGAGCATCAACACCACAACAAACAAATCTACATGTTACACACCTTTTTTCATGGATTACGGAGCAGAGGCAGTTCTCCCTAGTGACATCCGTCATGATTCGCCTCGCGTGGTGGCTTATGTTGAGGCTGACAACGAGAAGGCACGACAAGAAGCACCGGACCGGTTAGACGAAGAACGTGACATTGCAGCAGCTCAGCCGGCGATTTACCAGCAAGATCTGCGTTGATATCATAGCCGCCGGGTTAGAACCAGAACTTTTCAAGAAGGCGATCTGGTGCTCCGGCTCATCCAGGACCAGGCTGATATGCACAAGCTATCCCCAACTTGGGAAGGACCGTTTGTGGTCAGCAAGAATCTGCACAACGGGTCATACTACCTCATCGACGTTCGAGAACACAAGGACTCACGCACAGCAGAGGAGGAGACCCAACGGCCATGGAACATTGCTCATCTTCGGCCTTACTACACCTGAGCCACATGCTCCCTGTATTTACATATATTCACAATGTATATATTATGATCAATATAATAAACCGGCATCCCTGTTAAAGCGGGGCCTCTGCTGTCTTTTCCAGAAGAGTTTGTCACATAGGGGCTTCTATGTATAAAATGGAGTTCTCATGGCCATCTTAAACCGGCTATCAAGCCAATATTATCATAAGAGCACAGCTCTGGTTACTTCGGTAATCCGGCTATCAAGACAACATGATGATAAGGGGCAAAAGAGAGTTTGATGCATGGCACAACTCAAACATAGGCACCCATTGAGCACAGCTCACAATGTTACTTGGGTGCTCTTATTGCATAGTGACAAAGAGCTTTTAATGACCTTGTAATAGGCTATCAAGCCAGGCTTGGAAACTAGGTGCATGCACCTAAAACCCCGGGTTAACCTGCCTGCATCAAGTAAGTCACTCCGTCCAGGTAAACCTGGTATGACCCGTCGAACGTTTGACAAGTCAATCTTATACAGACCCTGAACTTGTCAACGTTAAAACGATGATTGGTTAATGAGAGGTCCATCTTAACAGGCTTCGTGAAATGGTTTAACTCAGTGGCTTGGCAGCCCATGAAAAGCCTTGAATTTAGGCCTCGTAGGCCATAAAAAGCCTCGCATGATTTTTCGATAAGTTGTTTTCTCTTTTGCGATTTACGACACATTTTTATGTTAGACCGATGTTTATTGACTCGGCCTAGTGATTGACTATAAGTCACCACCATCAATTAAACCGGTGTTTATTAACCCGGTCTGGTTTGATTACAAATCGCCAGTATCATATAAGTATAATCCGGTGTTTATCACAACCCGGTATGGTTTTATCATGAACCAACCCTTGTCACTGTGCATTGACAACCATTGTCACGGTGTTTATCATCAACTTTTGTAGGAAGCCTGTCAAAGGACCTGCCCTTGCAGCCGATCTCTTTAGCTCTTCAAACCGGGTTGGCAGCATTGACAGCTTTTCTAGGGTTTCCTTGATCAAAGTTGGGGGCGGTTTGTTGTGAGTAGCAGTACAAATGATTCATTGTGTGCCGGTATACAGTTGTTCTATAAGTGTATAAGCAGCCTTCAATTTTTTCTGCATATCATAGCCTAAATGAGCAGTGTGCTTTCCTGCATCATTACAACCATGGTTAAACCGACAGTTTACGGGATGATAAATATTGAGGTTTTATAATAAGAGTACTTACCAAAGACAGCAGTGCTCATGGCATTTATTTGACGCTTCTGGCCGGAGAGTTCTTCCGCCACCGGTTTAAGAGCGGCCTTAGCGTCATCAGCCCTTTTCTTCAAAGCGGATTTCTCTGTATCCCAATCCGCCCGCTCCTTCTCAAAGTCTCTTTTCAGTTTTTCCATAGTTGCTAAGGCACTGGTCAACTCGTCCTTGGCTTTGGAGGTTGCTGCTTGCTGGAACTTAAGGTTCTCTTGAAGGTCGGCGGTTTGAGATTCCTTCCAGCTCAGGTCAGTCTATAAAGCGACGAACATATCATCAGTTGGCGAATTATATTGGAAGTCCCAAGAACATAACAAGTTATACACTTGGCACTTGGGGGCTAATGCATATTAGTTGTTATCAGAAGTTTTTACAAGTCCCCAGCTCAATACAAGTATTGTTCATGACACTTGGGGGCTAATGCATATTGGTTCAAAGTAAAGTTACAGGACAAGAAAGTCTCGATTCACCTTGAAAAGATAAACCTGCCCTTGGGGGCTACACTGGAGCTGGTACAAGGAGTTTGACGAAAAAAAGAAAAAAAAAGAAACAATATTGCAGAAGTCGAGTAGCATTTACCTCATATCGTTCCTTCATTAGTTTCACCAAACCGGCATCAAAGTCACGGCTTGTATACAGCCGGTTTAGATAGCCGGAGTGAAGGTCTTGGGCGCTGAGATGGGCATAGCTCGACAAGTCGGCATTCCACTTGCCCTTATCCATATGAGAAACTTCCTCCTTGGCAATATGCTTTGACAAAGCGACGGGCTCGCTAGGAGTGGTGTGGCCAAAACCAGCAATCATAACATCGTCTGTTGTAGCAGCAGCAGCTTTGGCTGGGCTTGCCGGGTTATCACTGGCTTAGACTGGGTTATTCTTTTTGTCACCAAGATCCATTGGTGTAGCTTCTTGTTCAGTAAAAATATCATGATCCGGCGGCGGCGGATCATCATGCAAGGTGTCAGCATTTTCTTCTGCCAGCTATGCAGTCTTCTCCGGTTCGAGGTTTACATCACCATCAGCCGGTTTACTCAATTTGGCCTTCTTACTAGGTTTTGGCCTACTAATAAAGATAAAGGTAAAAGTTAATCCATGGACTAAAACATAAGGTTAACAGAAAAATAAAAGCTCACCCAGGAACGGTCTTGAGAGGAGGAAGCTATGTGGTTGTTGACTCGCCAGAGATGAATGAGGTGTGTCCTGATAATTTGAATCAGACGGATTAAGAGGCTGTCGGAAATGGCCCGCTTTGGGATAAAGAACATCAGGAATATATAAGACCTCCGGTCGACGCTTCCAGATCGGAGTATTCGATAAACCGGTGGAAGTGATTGCTTGGCCGTTGTGCCGGGTTGTACGGCGAGCTTCATGGTGCTGCTTCTTTGAAAGAAAGTTTGGGTCCAAGTAAGCTAAGGGATGAGAAAATCTTACTTTCCGATTTGTTTGACGGATTTTCTGTGCTGGCAGAGGATCTGAACCGGAGGAAAGGATAATTACCTCTACATCATCAGCTTGGCTGCCTTCAGCGTTTTCCTGAATATAATCATTCTCAATGAGGTGCAAGAAAAGGGAGCAAAGGGAGTCAAGTACTACCTCTGATGCCGGTTCATCATCCTCAAGGATTAACTTTGATGATTCAGTAGTTTTCTATTTGATAGTCTTCTTGATGGCCTTGGTCTTTGGGTGAGATACCTTTGCCGGTTTATCTTGAGCTTTCCTCTTCCAGAATGGATCATTACCCTGTCAGAAATTAAGGAGCTTTAGAAAGGATACTTAAAATATTGAAATAAAGCAAAAAGTTATAAGGATATTTACAGCTAGCGGTTTATTGGATTCGCAGAAGGGAGCCAGCCCATTTTTGTTGCGGACAGCCACCGGTTCCACCAAAATCTTCTTGACAGATTCATTGATCTCATTTTCTGTTAACAAAACCTCAGTATGACGTTGAGGGTCTTTTGGGTCCCCTGTGTACTCGCACATCAAACCAGGGCGCCAGCTTAGAGGTAAAATGCTCCAAAAGATCCCACAATGAACAAAGTCAATGCTTGTTAAACCGTTTGAAGTAAAGGTCCGAAGCTTTCAAAGTTGTGGGGCATACTTGGATCGCTCTTGGGCACTAAGCCATTGGGGAAGTAGATTATGGTTGGAAAGCCGATGCGGATGATAACCCAACAGAGGATTCTCACCAACTGGAGATGTCTCTTGACAATAAAACCAGGTCTGATTCCGGTCTTTAGGATGGCTATGATGCTTGGCGTGGGGGAAACTGACATCTTTTCTTTTCTGAATGGACATCCCGCCAAGCTCGGTGTTTGGTGCGTCCATAAATTATGTACGGCAATTCAAGTGGAAGAAATCTATAAACAGCTCAACTGTGGGCTCCTCTTGCAAATAAGTCTCACAGAACACTTGAAAGTTGCAAATATTGCACACAGAGTTTGGTCCAATATCTTGAGGGTGGAGTTGGATGCTAGCTAGCACATCATAGAAGAATTTTGATCCGGGATGGCTAAACCCTTGGGCCAAGTGGTCAACGAACACAATTACTTCTCCATCTTTGGGTTCAGGAGGGTTTTCTGGACCAGGGATTCTCCAATGGATGACATCTTTTTTGGCTAAAGCACCAATCTCAACTAAACCGTTCAGTTCTTCTTCAGTAACCCGGGACGAAGCCCAGTTGCAGGAATAAAATTGCTTGGCTTGCTTTGCCATTTCAAAGGAAAAAGCTGAAATTAAAGATAAAGGTCGGTTTATGATTCATGGTTCACAGATATAAAACGTCGACATGTATTGAGATATATACACAATATTAAACCGGAACTAGATATTGGAAGTGTTATAAGGACAGCTGCAATGGCGGTTTAAGTGGGGCCTAATGCTACCTACCGGATTATGATTTTTCTAAAAAGTTAAACCGCCGAGGAGGGTACGAAAGATGCAGACCTAAAGTTATGAAAAAACAAGTTTCACAGATCAACAATAGAATTACAGATCTACAGCGCGTCAATAAAATCAGATATATTCAGACTTAAGCTGAACAGGTACTGCAGCAGTTCATCAGACCTAGATGGGGATTACTTTAAAGAGACAAGCGCGCTAGTGATAAGAAAGGAGGGTTATCACTACAACCACGTACAAAAGCATCAGATCTACACTTGCCGTCGAAGCCATGATGAAGAACAGGGAAGAATAGCGCAGTAGCTTTGATGAACTCGCAGAAGAAATGCTAATGAGATTTATAGGAGAGGCGAAGAAAGGACTTACCAGAGCTCTCGGATGCGGAGGCGCACCGGTGAAACTCTAGTCAAAACAGGTTGATGCAGCGGCCTGGGTCGGAGCAGATGCGAAGGACGAATGGCGGCGGCGGTGCTTAGGCACTGAGGAGGCGCGAGGAAGAAAAAGAACGAAGAGGCAAGGGGAGGAAAAAGAAAGGGACCCATCGCCCTATTTATAAGCTGAAGGGATAAACGGCAGGCGTGGGAATCGAGGAGCCCGAAAAATGGATATAGGGCGGAGCTGTGCCTCGGTCTTTGGAGGATTAATAAATAAAGGTTAAAGCATATGCAGGTTTTTCAATGAATAGGTGATGTCATGGCGGTTTAACATGATCATAGAAGATGACGTCATGGCGGTTTACAAGGTCGTTTGAAGGCACGGAAGACAAGTTTTTCCTGAAGTGTTGAAGATTGACATGAACATGTTCAAATCAATCTGGTGCCTAATGTCGGGGATATAACTATTAGGTATAAACCACCCAGGAGGGGCCGGTTTATGCCTATGAAGAATTACTCCTATTGAAGCCCATCAAGACATAGAATATGGCATTTTAGTATAGAATACTAAAAGGCCCAGGTCCCAAAAGGTATTAGGGCTCGTAGATATAAACTGCCATACGGCGTGTAACTTGTATTGTAAGATATGTAAAGTAGAGACCGAGCAGGGCATGTTTATGAGCCTGCCTCGGGATTCTGTAAACCAGCCGGGCATCATCCTGTGTATATAAAGGGACGACCCGGCGGCGGTTCAAGGGCAACAAAAACAACAGCTCGAGACACAGGCAAAGTAGATTCGCTCCCTGGTCATCGAAACCCTAGCAAAACCAAAACAACTAGACGCAGGCTTTTACCTTCATCGTAAGGGGCCGAACTAATATAAAAATGCCTTGCGTGCTTTGTCCGCTTTAACCCCTTTAAGCTAACCCGTAGCGATGGCTCCACAACTAAGTCCTTATGCTAGGACATCTGCCGTGACAAAACCACGATAGTGCTGGTGAAGATGTTGATGTATATAACTCTCCCCAAGATGGGAGAGTTGTTGGTGATGACGGCGGTGACGATTCCCCCTACTGAAGGGAAGTATCCCCGACAGAACAGCTCCGGCGGAGCCCTAGATTGGTTCCGCCAAGGTTCCGCCTCGAGACGGCGACGTCTAGTCCTGAAAGCCTCCTTATGATTTTTTTCCTGGTCAAAACACCTCATATAGGAGAAGGTGGGCATCGGGGGTCACCGGTTGGCCCACGATGCAGGGGGCGCGCCTAGGGGGGCGCGCCCCCACCCTCGTGGACATGTGGTGCCCCCCTGGTAGATCTCTTTCGCCAGATATTTTTTATATTTTATGAAACGGTGTTTCGTGGAGTTTCGGAACTTTTTGAGGTGTGCAGAATAGGTATCCAATGTTTGCTCCTTTTCCAGCCAAGAATTCCAGCTGCCTGCATTCTCCCTCTTCATGTAAACCTTGTAAAATAAGAGAGAAAATGCATAAGTATTGTGACATAAAGTGGAATAACAGCCCATAGTGCAATAAATATCAACATAAAAGCATGATGCAAAATGGACGTATCAACGTCATGTCCGCCGGGTCAACATTATCCTTGTTGAATTTCAGCTCATCTGTGGCACAAACTGACTCCGCATAAGCCGCGTCGCCATCTTCGCACTCCAAGGATATCTTGCGACTCCCATGCACTGTTATGTTGCCTTTGTGACCCGGCATCTTATGCTACAGATAAACATAATACGTCCTTGCCATGAACTTAGCGTAAGCTGGCCGTCCAAACAGAGCATGATATGGGCTGTGGATCCTAACAACCTCAAACGTTAGAGTTTCTATTCTAGCATCATACTCGTCCCCAAAGGTTACCTTCAAACCAATTTTTCCCACCGGGTACGCCGACTTACGAAGCACCACTCCATGGAAAACAATATTGGATGTTTTAAGATTTTTGTCAGTTAATCCCATATGACGGAAAGTATCATAGTAAAGGATATTGTTGCTGCTGCCTCCATCCATGAGAACCTTAGTGAACTTATATCCTCCAACCTGAGGCGCCACCACTAAAGCCAACTGACCCGGATTATCAACCCGGGGCGGGTGATCCTCACGACTCCACACAATGGGCTGCTCAGACCATCGCAAGAAACGAGGAACAGCCGGTTCAACGGCACTCACATCCCTTTTATGAAGCTTCTGATCCCACTTGCATAGACTTGTGGTAAAAACGTGGTACTGCCCACTGCTCTATTGCTTCGGGTTACTCTGATAACCAGACTGCTGCTACTGATTCCCTTGAGAGTTCTGCTGTTTGCTACCGCCTTGATTGCCTTGGCCTTGAAACTCACAATTGAGCCGCCGCCTCCATGACCCGGGCCACGAGAGCCGGACCCCAAACTACCGTTTGGACCATGGTTGTGCTGGATAGACTCCCTAAAGTGTCTCATAATGCTGCAATCCTTCCACATATGGGTAGACGGCCTTTCCTCGGCTACGTGCTTCGGACACGGCTGATTCATTATTTCATCAAGGTTATATCTCTGAGCCGGCCTCCCCTTGCGAAGCTGGTTAAAATTATGTGTCGCAGTGTTAGCTACAAAATCATCAGCCTTGCGCTTACCGCCACCGCTCTGATTGGTCGGGTTAAACTGTTGTCCCCTCGTGTCATTACTCTTCTTTCCCTTTCCCGATCTTTTAGCCTCAGAGTCGGGGTCCTTGGTACTATCAGAGTCGACATATTTGACAAGAGCCGCCATGAGCTCCCCCATATCATCGCAATGACGTGTAAGCCGACCCAACTTCTGCTTGAGTGGAAGTAAACGAAAATTCTTCTCCAACATTAACACTGATGAGCCGACATTGATCTTATCTTAAGAATGTATAATGGTTGAGACCCGGCACACCCAGCTGGTCGTCGATTCACCCTCGGCTTCAACACAAGAAGCTAAATCCACAATTGACATCGGCTGCTTGCATGTATCCTTAAAATGTCTGCTAAACTTGGCCTTCAGCTCTGCCCACGACCCAATGGAGGTGGGAGGCAGTCCTTTCAACCAATTACGGGATGTGCCTTCCAGCATCATGGTGAAATACTTAACATATGCAGCCTCACTGACATCCAGCATCTCCATGGCCATCTCATAACTCTCCACCCAAGCCTAAGGGGGTTGATCTGCTGTGTAATTAGGCACCTTACGAGGGCCCTTGAAGTCCTTGGGCAAACACTCGTTTTGTAGAGCCGCCGTTAAACACGGCACGTCCCAAGTTCTAGAAGCTACAACCGTATCCACTGAAGTTGTTGCGTAAAACAGCGCCGGCTGATGACCTGCCACCTGAGCCGCCAGCTCGGCCTCTCGGCGTGTCCTGCCCTGATCCACCAAATCCTGCGTGTTGGTGCCATTGTGTGCCGGGTCATGCCCGCGAGGCTGATTACGGTGCCGCTCCGTGCTTGAAACTGTTGGCGAGTCAATGTGCCTGCTGTAGCTGACACTTGGACGAGGGGTCGAATGAATCCGGTCAAGACTATAAGAATAAGCCTGCTGCTGTGCCAACGCTGTCTGAAGAAGTTCCCGGGCCCTCCGGGTTTCCACTGCCATCGGAGTCTCGCCCTCGACTCACAGAGCCGCCAATCGTGTTGTTGCTGCAATCATGTTATCCAGAGGACTGGAATAATGACCCGCCGGTGTCGCCGGGTGGTGAGGTGCGGCGTGATTCATATATGGAGAACCTGCCACGGGTGGCTGAACCGGTGCTCCACCCCCTGGCGCTTCAGCCATTCGAAAAATCCTCGACGCGTTATTGGTCCCTGCTCTAGTTGTGTTGAAGAGATTCCTCGACTCATAAACAAAAGGCAGATGACTTTGGTGCTTTCTCCTCAAGACTCCATTTGCAGCGTTTAGATCCACCATGAGCCGGTATGAATCCGCTTTAATCCGCTCAGCTTGAGCGTCCAAAATAGCCCATTCTGTAGTTATCCTAGCGTTCTCCGCCACCAGGTCTTCTTTTGCTTGTGCTATCTCCTCGCGCAGTTTAGCCACATCCGCCTTGTGCTGCTCCTAGATGTCCGGGGTTACCTCTGTTCCCATCAGAGTCACCAGAGCCTCCAATAGATCTGTTAAGACTTGAGTCGGCGGGCGTGCTGGTCCGCCCGCACCTGCTGCTGTTATTGCCGTTGCGTCGGGTGTTATGGCTGTGGCGACTGTCGATCCGAGAGCAGGCTGGGTACCAGTCATGAAGATCGCCACCCTATTCGGCAGCTCACGGGGGTCCGGAAAACTCTTACCATCGAACCAGCCCCTAAGCCGTCCATTCTGTAGCTGATACATTGAATTGGTCTCGCCCGTGGACGATTCACCATCAGAGGAGACGGTCGTCTCCCAGCGAGATCCAGAGCCTTCAGCCACATGGATATATCCAACAAAGGCACACCTCACGGTGGGCTGAACCCGGGCAGGTCACGCACGCAGAGCCGTCTGGATGATGTCGGTGCAGATGTCCGGCTCAGGGCCCGGTTCGCCGATCTTGCCGAGGAAAACGTGGATTCTGCCAAAGGGGACCCGGTACCCGTACTCAATTGAGCTGGCCTCGGGGTCTCGGCCTGCATCATCGATGTAGAGCTTTCTACAATGACTCTTGGTCATCTGGCCCACAGCGTATCCCTTTATCCCTTCAAATTTCCCTTCAAGAACTCGAAACCACCGTGCGGAGGCCCCACGGTGGGCACCAACTGTCGTGGAGTTGTCACGTTAGTTGTCCTAAGGGAAGGACTTAATTGTGGATCCACTGCGACATGGTTAGCTTAAAGGGGTTAAAACGGGACAAAGGACACGGGGAGTTTATACTGGTTCGGCCCCTTGCGGTGAGGGTAAAACCTAATCCAGTTTGAGGTGGTATTGCTAGGGTTTCAATTGCTAGGGAGCGAATACGCTAGCCTGGCTTTCAATCTGTTGTTTCTTAGCTAAGCCGCTTCTGGGTCATCCCCTTATATTCACAGGTCGATGCCCTGCGGCTTACAGAGTCCCGGCCGGCTCATACGAACGTGTCCGGCATGGTGACTTATCCTTACATGCCTTATAGTACAAGTCGAACATACAAGGTGGTTTACACTTACGGGCCTTAAGTGGGCCCTTTATACGTCTGTCTTCCTGAACCGCCATCTTCAACATGCTCCTGGGCTTGGCCCATGAACCGCCATTGGGGTAACCCGGTCCCTCCTGGGCGGGTCATATCGAATAGTTATATCCCCAACACCACTAGTTAGAGAGCTCCTACAACTCCCACTGACAAATAGACTCTTGATATGAATTAGGTGATGGTACTGGCTCCGGAACAAGGGATCGCGTCCGCTCCCAGTATGCATAAATGTCGTTGGGCATAATGATGTACCTGCCTGAATGAATTTTGAACAAAGATGGAGCAGGCAAAGTAACAATCTGAAAGTGCCCTGACTAAATACTAAGTTGTATAAGAGCCGCTTATCGTCGTCTTTGGAAATGAAATCATTTTCTATCATGCTAGCATAGTCTAAATATTTAACGGCTAGCACATTTTCTTCCTTCTCATCATGCCTAATGGGTATGCGAAAATATTTAGCTAGGTGAGAGGCATATACTCCGCCAAAGATACAACCCTTCGAATGGTTTGTGTTCAACTGTCGAGCAACAATAGCGCCCAAACTAAAAGTTCTATCAAAATATAAAGCATCACGCAAAATAGCAAGGTCGGGTGCACTAAGGCTTCCACTCTCCCCGCGACCAATCAAACATCTCCCAACAAATAATGGATAATAGCGTAACAGGAAAATGTAAGCTAGCCACTCTAGCTTCCGACACTGCAACAACAAAAAAACCTATAGCAACGCATATCTACAAACGATACCATAACATGTGTTGTTTGTTCCACCACCCACCCCTCCCACACTTTGAGCTAACCTCCTCGTACCCACTTCTATCACCCACAAAAAAACATCCATCTCCCTCTCGCCTGGTTCCCCTTTCTCGCACAACTTCCATGGCCACGACGCGATGACCGCATACGCGCGCCACCACAAGCCAGCCCCACCGCATGCCCCCAGCCTCCATGATGGCCGCAGCAGGCCACCATGCCTGCGCGTGAAGCCGCTGCCATCAAACTAGCGCAACCAGATCTGGGCTCGAGCACACACGAGAGCGGCAACTCCCTGCACCACCGGCCACGGCCTCCACCTCTTCGCTGCAAACAGTCACCAGTGTGCCGGAGCCCCAGAGGAACCACCCCGCCACCGCAGCCACCGTGACCCCCACCACACAGACCACTACTTGCCTCCATGAGGTCCCTCAATTCGTGAGTGTGCCAATTGACTCCGGGAGAAATGGATCCCGCCAGCGGTGGCTCTGCGCGGGATTTGCCGTCGGAGGCTGCTGGTGATAGCAAGAGGGAGGAGGAGGTGGACCCAGCAACATTGTAGCGCTGGTAACAACACACATCTTGAGAGAAATGCACAATTTCTCTGAATCATTATAATCTTTAACTATTTATTCTACAGGAGCACGTTGTGGAAAAAACTGTTCTGCAATTTCAAACTATTGGTATCACAGGTTTTGGTGGTAACACATGCTCACCTTTAGTTCAAACCAACAACAATGATCACGAACTGGTACCCTATTTGTTTATTTGGAGCACACACAGATGAATCCTGGTGCACACCATTGCATAGTGTTGAAGTATAGATTGTAACCATACATTCCTGTTATATATGCAAGTTATTTTTTCATAACCCTAATGCCACGGGTGGCTAGCCCGGTTCTCTCGCCAATGGTTTCTAGGGCCACTACTTTGCGTCTGCACACGAGTTGCTGCATGCTTGGACCTAACAGCGCTGTGCCTCACATGCTACCTTATGTCGATGCTTAATCTGGACTGCGTGTTGGATCTGACACAAATTTTCTTTATGGGCTCATACGATTCAGTTGTTGATGCTTCCACCTTCTGTTTTCACGATAAAACATGCATTAAACCTTTGATGAACTCCTATGTTGTAGGGATACGGCTGGGAGGTGCCGAATCAGTGCAAAAAACATGGCCAGAACAGGGATATGCATGGATATGTAGGTGATACACGTATCCTGAAGTATCTACTTTTTCTGAATTAAAAAAATGAAAAAATTGCAAAATGGGTGGGATATGAAGGTATACCTCGGGGTACATATACGAGTACTGAACTATCGTTGTGTGCTGCTGCGTGAACCACTGAATTATTTGTGCATTTTTACATATACTCGCCGTATCCCCATAAGTCCATTTTCAGAAAATGTCATTTTATGTATCGTCGTACCCATATCCCGTATCCGTAACCCCGTACCATGTAAAATAGATGAACTGTATGGACATCATCATCTCTGTTCTGGATGATATGCAGGAGCTCCATGCTGCCTCTACATTAGCTACGGGTTGTCATATCATACCATGAAACCCCCAAGCTCTACAAATCACTTATGTGCAGAAGTTGTACTACTCCATGATAGGTAGGTTAGTAGCATAAACTTTCCTGACCACCAATAAGATGTTGTGTCGATAGTATCTGATTATATTTTCCACATGTATCTTCGTGTGGTGTTTTTCCATGATTTTTTTGTGAGTACTAGATGTGAGCTAACAATTTGTTAGTCTCTAAACACTTGGATTAGCTGTGATTTTGGTTTGAAATTTCCAGGCCAGATTTCAAACAGTTGACTATAGATGCACAAATGAATAAGATGATGTTAAGATCTTTAGCTTCCCTTGCCTAATTAACTTGCTTTAATGGAGTGCATCTTCACGGCAGATGGATATGTATAGCTTACTACATCATCAGAAAAAGTGAGGCAACCCATTCGCTTCCTTGATTAGGTACTTTGTACATTCCCATATTTTGCCCAGTACCCTATTTTGTATATTCCTATAGGTTTTGATGATCATTTATTGAACGACATGACAAATGATACATGACTAGGAAGCTAAGATGTCACAAAGATCATATTCTTTTGATATATGATGATATGCCACATTAGAAGCAATGGCTTATGGGTAGTATTTCTTTCAACTAAGTAAGTACTGACAAAAAACTATTTATACATGGTCTGCTTTTATTCAGACTGTTCAACCATTACATAGGTCACCTCCAATGCATTTTCATAAATATGTATTTAGCTTTTGTACTAGGTTGGTCCTCAAGAATTAAGTAGTGGCAAATCAATTTCTCTTCTTCTGTAAACATCTTGGATCTCACTTTCTCTAGAAACAATACAACCCTAGTTTTTCCTAGAGAAGACCAAACCAATTAATGCCCCCAACTGTGGCGGCCAAGACCATAGTCGTCGCTTATCTCTTCTAAATATTTGTTTGTGGCTTCATGTCCTCATCTCAGATTGGGGTGGTGTTGTGGTCAGAGTGAAACCAAACTTCCTATAGCGGCCCCATCTAGTATGGTACCTCCGATTTATCTTTCTCAACTTGTAATAAGTTATTCTCTCGTGTCCTCTCTTCTATAGTAATAGGGCATGATCTTGTGTGTAATAATTAGATCATGCTAACCTGCAAGGCCGAGTCAGGGGCTCAGGCCAGGCATGATGGCAAGCAGAGTGGGTTAGAAAGTTATTGCACAACTCCCCTGTTTCCATTCCATAGTTCACTATGCATGTCTTGGTTTGTTTTTTCATTAGTTAACAAGGCCAACTGCACCAAATCTAATGATGCACTTCTTTTTCATGTTGTTCCTTTTACATGTTTCAAGAATGGTACTCGTGGATTGAAAAATTCTAACGTTTGAAATGGTAGTTCTCAGGTAACTACACAGTTTTGTGTGATGGTTTTCGAGCTGCTAACATCGATATTTTGTCTCTTAATACATCATATATAGAAAGAAAAAGTAATTACTGCAGAGTCCTTTGGAAAATAGAAATATGCAATTCGTTAGTCGATATTATTGTTACCTATGTACTTGCCATATAGTTGGTTGTTGAATTCATCTCATTATTAATATAATATAATATTTGGATAATTGTTAGTAGTAAATACATGTTAATGGTTGTTCGTAGTGAACATGCACATCTGATTGATCAAAGATGCTTAGTGTCTTTATATGAACTCTACTAAGTTATCTGTAAGACATACATGACCTTATGTCTATTTTCCCAAACATCTTTTCTTGGACACTTGGTATTTTTTATGTGGATCCTTTTCCATACAATGCATAACATGTATATGTTGGCTTCAAATTTCGAATTTATGACTAAATAGTATTATGGTTTTTTCTTTGTAGGTTGAGAAATTCAATACTAGTAGATGATTACTTGGATCCTTGGATAGTTTATGATGATGTTTGGTACTTGGAGGAAAAATGAAGACAGTTCATAGGATTTTAGAAATTTATATCCTGCAAAAGGTTTCATTTTCCAGGAAATTGATGTACTTCTAATTGATGATACTTGCATTGCAATGTAACAGATTGTGCCATTGAATCAATATCTTAGTTTCCTTTCTACTCTTTCGAATTTTACTGAAATTGTACCTTGTACCACAAGCTCAAAAAAAGGTGCCATGTACTGCTATTTGAACAACCTACTGTTGTAAATAATTATATATAGAGGTTTTTCTATTTTTGCAAACAACAACACATAGATGGGTTGGATGAATCTGTTGTTGACTTGCAACACATTATTCTTTAGATTACCAACGGATTTATATGTATTGTTGTAGACCGTTGCAATGCCACCAACGACAACGCATAATAATTAGTTGGTGTAGACCGTAGCAACGCTTATATGGACAAACGACAACCCATCAATGTGTTGATGAAGGGGGGTTCCTGTTGTAGTGCGATACCCCTCTCTCTTCCCCTACTGTAGTTACAATAATAAAGTCCTCCACATCTCTAGGACGTGGGTCACTGATGCCACCCTCATAAGGTACTTCGCAAACATTGTATAAATCATAAAGTGTCATCCGCTTGGGCACATCATACAAATAAATTCTACCATGGGAGGATCCTTCCTAGAATGAAATTGAAAGTTTTGCATGAAGGTATTAGTGAGTAGGAGGTATTGTTTACACTTATCTTGGAGGAAGGCAGTGAGGCGGGCTTTCTCCGACAAATAATAGAAATCATCATAAATTCTGGCCTCTATCAAGAACTCATCACTTGGCCATTCACACGACCGAACCTCCGCCATACGCGGAAGATTGTACTTGGGCTTCTCCACCGGAGTATCCTCCGAAGTTTTCTCCTTACTACGGCATGAAGAGCCCCTCAACAACCGCTTCATGGTTTTCTTTTTCTCTGAAAATTTCTGAAATTTTTAGTGACTCAAAATAAAAGTGAACAAAACTCAACCAATTTAATGGCAACTACTCCTACAAGTGTCTTGAGGCTATATCATGCAACAAAACTACTTTGGACCATATAAATTTGGCATGCAAGGTCAAGAACATGGTCACCACAACAGAAAAAAATTGCAATATATAAAGCACTAGAGCAAGAAATAATTAGACCAACGGAGGAGTCACATACCAATGAACAATCTCCCAAAACAGTTTTGGAAATGGAGCAATGAGAAAGGAGATTGAAAATAGCATCAAGATGAGCAAGAACACGGGTTTGAGCAACGGAGTGATTTTTTTGGAGGAAGATGGAGTGGATGGGTGCTGGAATAAGTGAGGGGGGCCCACGTGGGACCCACTAGCAAGGGGCGCACCTAGGGGGTGGGCTCGGCCTGTGGGCTTGTGGCCCACTGGTGCACCCCCTTGATGTGTTTTCGATGCAAAAAAATCTTATATATTCCAGAAAAAAATCATACTAATTTTCACGGCATTTGGAGAACTTTTATTTTCTAGTCATTTTTTAATTGCACGGATAAGAGAGAAAATACGAAAATAATACTATTTTTTATTTATTAATTATAAGTAACAGAGAATAAAAAGTGGGTATAGAAAGTTGTGTTTACTAAATTCATCCATCTAATGCCCGACAAAAGGAATCCATTAATAAGGTTGATCAAGTATCATTAACAAACTTCTTCCAAATGAGATGAAACCGAAGAATCTTCGTATAACATTAGATTACCTCAATGGGGATATGTATGTCCCTCAAAATAGGAATATCATATTTCTTTTTGACATTAGGAATAGGTAATTCAAAAACCACAATATCAATTTTCAATTTTTTTCCAATAGAATTGGTGCTATTAACTTGAGGTTGTATCTTCGGAATGTGTACCGTATGCTCATTACCATTTACATGAAAAGTGACTTTGACTTTATTGCGATCAATAACAGCCCCTGCATTATTCAAAAAAGGTCTACCAGGGATAAATGGCATACTGTCGTCCTCGGGTATATCAAGAATAACAAAGTTCGTTAAGATAGTAACATTTGCAACTACGACAGGTACATCCTCACAAATACCGATGAGTATAGCAATTGATTTATCGGTCATTTGCAAGGAGATTTCAGTTGGTATCAAGTTTTTCATATCATGTCTTTGATACAAAGAGAAAGGCATAACACTAACACCGGCTCATAGATCACATAAAGCAGTTTTAGCATAGTTCCTTTTAATGGAGCATGGTATAGTTGGTATTCCCAGATCTCCTAGTTTCTTAGGTATTCCACCCTTAAAAGTGTAGTTGTAGCATGGAAAGTATGTCTAGAGGGGGGTGATTAGACTACTTGACCAAATAAAAATGTATCCTTTTCCCAATTTTAATTCTTGGCAGATTTTAGCAACTTAGCAAAAGTTAAGCAATCAACCTACACATGAAATTCTAAGAGTATAGCAGCGGAAAGTAAAAATTGCATATGAAGGTAAAGGGAGGAGTTTAGAGGGATCAAACACAAGTGAAGACAACGATATTTTTTGTCTTGGTTCCGATAGGTGGTGCTATCGTACATCCAAATTGATGGAGACTTCAACCCACGAAGGGTAACGGCTGCGCGACTCCACGGAGGGCTCCACCCACGAAGGGTCGACGAAGAAGCAACCTTGTCTATTCCACCACGGCCATCGCCCACGAAGGACTTGCCTCACTAGCGGTAGATCTTCATGAGGTAGGCGATCTCCTTGCCCTTACAAACTCCTTGGTTCAACTCCACAATCTTGTCAGAGGCTCCCAAGTGACACCTAACCAATCTAGGAGACACCACTCTCCAAAAGGTAATAAACGGTGTGTTGATCATGAACTCCTTGCTCAAATACTTCAAGTGATAGTATCCCCAACGCTCAAACTACTCCTCACAGATTTTGGATATGGTGGAAGAAGAATTTGATTGGAAAGCAACTTGGGAAGGCTAGGGAACAAGATTCATATGGTAGGAATGGAATATCTTGATCTCAATAATTGAGTAGGTGGTTCTCTCTCAGAACATGAATGATGGAAGTGTAGATATGTTCTGATGGCTCTCTCCACGAGTGAAGAGTGGGTGGAGGGGTATATATAGCCTCCACACAAAATCTAACCTTTATGCACAATTTACCAAACTCGGTGGGACCAATTCAAAGAACTCGGTCAGACCAATTTAGTTCATAATGTGACCGTTAGGTATTTCAGTGGGACCGATATGATCAACTCGCTGGGACCGATTTCATTAAGGTTAGGGCATAACTTATTCTCGGTGGGACCGATTACACAAACTCGGTGAGACCGATTTTGGTAATAAGAACACAGAGAGTTGGTTGGGCAAACACGGTGGGACCGATTAGCTCATTTTGGTGAGACCGAAATGTTACGAAGAGGCAACAGTGAGTTTGCATTACAGACTCGGTGGGACCGATTGCACATCTCGGTTAGACCGAAAATATTGCAATAGGCAACACAGAGTTTGCAATCCCATCTTGGTGAGATCGAGATCCCTTTCGGTGAGACCGAAATGATTAGCTTTTCTAGCAGTGGCTATGTCAAATGAACTCGGTGGCACTGGATAGATATTTTCGGTGGGGCCGAGTTTGACTTTTGGTTTGGGACATATGTGGATGTGAGAAAGTGGTTCAGGGTTTTTGGAGCATATCACTAAGCATCATGAGCAAGAAAGCCATTAAGCAACACCTCATCCCCTTTTAATAGTATAGACTTTCCTATGGAATCAATGTGATCTTGGATCACTAAAATGGAAAATATAGTGTCGGCGTACTGGGAACCAGGGTACCCAGACTTGCATGTCTGCGGGCCGCAACGCGCTCCTACTACGGCCTGGTACGGCCCAGCTGATCAACCAGCCGTCCAAGACCCTCGCGAGGGGGCTAAGCCTCGTGAGGAGAACGACGTCAAGACCCCCTCAGGGGCGGCCTCGACAAGGCGCTCCTCATGGACTCGTTCTTCTTCCTCGCGGGATCCCAGGCAAGATGACCGTTCGTCGATATCACCTCTATCTTTGCCTATGCTAGTTGTCTCGCTCTTTAGCTATGCCTCGATGCCTATTCCTGTTTGTCAGCCTCCTATTGTTGCCATGAAACACTCTAACCGCCTTCCTAGCAAACCATTGATTGGCTAAGTACGCTTTTGCTCAGCCCCTCTTATAGCATTGTTAGTTGTAGGTGAAGTTTTAAGATTGCTCCATGTTCGGACTTGTTTTATTGGGATAACACAATATATATCTTGTTAAATTAATGCACCTATATATTGGTAATGGGGGGAAGGCTTGGCCTTCTGCTTGGTGTTTTGTTCCACTCATGCCACATTAGGACCCGATAAACCGGTGTTATGTTCCTTGATTTTGCGTTCCTAACACAGTTGGGGTTTGTTGGCCCCCTTGATAATTCGCACTGCTTAAAGCTTTTCCAGCAAGGCGCAACTTTGGTACTCCATTTTCCTAATAACTAAAACTTGCATAGGGGCTTTCCGGACACCGAGGACTTAATTTTACAAACCGGGCCAGTGCTCCTCATGAGTGTTGGTCCAACCTAGAGCACCTTGCGACGCTCCCTTGGAAACTTGGACTTCAGCGATCGCAAGCTTAGCTCATATAGTCGTGGCCTGAGACGAGATACGCGCAAGTACTATCAGGGTGTCGGCACGCTGGGAGGTCTTGCTGGATTAGTTTTACCTTTGTCGAAATATTATGAGCACAGGATTCCGAGGATAATCAGGTCTTCCCACTTTGGAGTTGCGACTCCGCGGATCGTGAGCTTGCGATGGGCTTAGTTGGGAAACCCCTGCAGGGGTATGAACTTTCGAAAGCCGTGCCCGCGGTTATGTGGCAGATGGGAATTTGTTAATATCCGGTTGTAGATAACTTGACACCGTATCCTTAAGAATACACTACATGTGTGAGTAACAGTGATGGTCTCTTTCCGAAGGGCTTTGGGAAGTGAACTCGATGGGGTTATGTTTGACCGTGAGTAGCTAGGATCACTTCTTGATCAACTTGGCGACCGTTGGCGCATATTCTCATCTCGCTCTGAATTCATAAGCTAGTTGCTTAGTGCTTGCTGCAAACACTTTATTACCTCTCCACACCTAAAGGCTTTGTTAGTTTTGATACCCGGGAATGGGATTGCTGAGTCCTTGTAGCTCACAGATTACAACACACACCAGGTGCAGGTACAGTCGAGTACATGGCAGGAGATGGATCAGAACTTCACGGGGAGTTCGACGAAGAGCGTGGTCGTTACTATGTTCGTATCCCGACGACCAGTAGTGGTTCCTACTAGGGGAGATCAGGTCTTGTGTTTATGGTATCTTTCTCGTTTGTTTTTTTCGTCCATAGCTGGACCATGTGTTATTTGGATGATGTATGTTATTGTATTCATTGTGTGACGTGGCGAGTGTAAGCCAACTATCTTTTACATTTTCATCCCTGAACTTTTACATGAGATGTGCAAAGATACCATGCTTGAGATCATTCTACATTGCACTTATATCTCTAAGTCGTGCCTCGACACGTAGGAGACATAGGCGCATCCTGGGCATTACAAGTTGGTATTCAGAGCCTTCTCCGACCTAGGAGCCCCCCTGATTGATCGAACATTTGACGGTTGAGTCTAGGCACACACACAAAATGTTTTGACTCCTATATATATATCAGAGAGTAGGATTTCTTTTTACTCATCATCCCCTTCATCACTCTGGTGAGGACTCCTGACATTGTTTAATCTGCACTAATCTCAAAATTTCACCAATTTTTTTTAGGATCACGCGGGTATTGTTTGGATTGTTTCGATATCTTTGTGACGAGAACATTGTTCTCGACGCCTCCTGTCATTTAGTGGTTGTGGCAGTGTCCCGGGGAGTTGAGCTTTGAGGTGTTGTCGTCACAAATATATCATAGCGGTTCTAGAATACCAGAGGCGACCGACATCGAAAACTTTTCTATGCGATTAGTGGTGAGATAACCCCGACGTCACCCAGTACTAGCGGGATAGCTCGGGAGTATTGCCACAACTAGTATAGCGGATGCATTTCGAAGGTCCAAGGTAAACGGTTTACGAAGATGACTGGTTATGTGTTGACTAATGGATACAGCTGGATGTAGGTTTAGAGTTGAGTGCGTGGTGCTTCCCCTGTATTCCCAACACCAGATTGCATAACCAGAAAGCTTCGGGAATTATAGGTGGGTTTCAAGTAGATCTTAGGTAATATTCCAACGGGTGCATGATACGAGGTTGGGGTTCAACATCTAGTGGAGAGGCTATCATGGGCGTTGTTGCACTAAGGGGTTGCATCTTAAAGGATCCTTGGGTATGCTGATCCAGGGATTGCAATGCCCTTTGTAACACGTGCCATGGGCCATTCAGCACGAACATGTGGGATGAAACCTCTATTATGTATATGTTTCATTTGTTACCTTGTTGTTTTATTCTATCATTTTGTTCTCCCAAGTGGCTTCTCGACAAGTTGATGTACCATTAAGCTATGGAATTCATTCCTTCAATTCTCTGTTCGAATGGTATTGTGAAGATGATGTTGCAACATATATATCCTTTGTTTTGTATTGAGTTGTGGTATTCGAGTTGCTTGGATGTCAAGTGTTGATTCCATACCTTTCCTAATCGGTGTTCTCATATTTCTATGGGAGTGATAGTCCTTCTTGATCATTGAAATTGCTATGTTAAATTCTTTTCAACCGGCGTGCTTCTCTTCAAGTTAATCCGACCTCTTCATCATTTGCAAGATCAAGTCTCAGTCTTTTCTCAATGGTGTTCGTTTTGCCGTCCCAATTTCCGTTTGTTTTTTCAACCCTCCACCCATTTTCTTATGGAGCCAGAATTCTTTAATCAAGTATCCTTTTATTCATGTGTTTCTTCATTCCTTTCTTTCAATTTCATTATCCGGTGATTTCTCGGGAAGATGCTCAGGAGCTTCAAGTTTATCATTCTTTGTTTCTTGTTTCTTCTCTGCTGGACCAAATTCAAGCTTCTATCTTAATCATATATTTTCCTCTTGTTTCACGTGTTTTCACATGTCGGAATTTCTTATCCAAAGTCTCTCTTGTTTATTCAACTCTCTCTAATTATTCTCCGGAGTGTTCAAGATATCTCAGAAGATTCGCGTTTCTATTCTTAATCCGTTCAAGCTATTTCGAGGTTGTTACCTCGTTCAAGCCATTTAATTCAACCGGTGCAATATCTCTTAAGCAATATTTTTCAACAGTGATTTCTTTTGGGTGGGCCCTAACCCACATGTCTTTTTCCAGGATCTTACCTGATTCTTCTAATTTTTCTGGAGTTATACTCAAATTCTTTCCAAAGTGTGACGTAGGAATGCTTTCCATCAGTCACATGCCTTCTCCAAGACCGCTTGCAAATTGTTTTCAACTTCAGGTCAACCTTCCTCTTTTTAGTCTTCCAGAGTATTTCATGAATTCTTTTCATTGTGTTCCTCCGAAGGCCATTATTTCAGAAGATTTCCTCGTTCTCAGTTTTCAACTTCGTCCTCCAAATATTCTTCATTGATGCTTCTTCGTTCGTCTCCATATTCTTATGATGGTTCAATCAAGATTACTCTTCCGTTGTTATCATACCAATTCATTTGTTCTTTTCATAATCCTACCGGTTGCTCGTTGAAGATTTACTCAAGTTTGTGTGAGATCTCTTTTAATTCTTGCAATGGGAATAAGTAGTATGCCAAATCCATTGCTTGTCGTCAATTTTAATTGATGAAGGATATGCATAACATAATTCTTATTCTGGTTTCTTCCAAGAGATTAATCCCCTCCTTTGGAGTTGTTCGGGAGAAATAAATTCTTGGTTTCAAGTTGTTTGTCCTGTTTCCCGGTGTTCTAAGCTCTCTCAATTTTAGCATCGCAAAGCTCCATCTAATCATTGCTAGGCTTCAATCTTAATCTTTTCATCCTTCACTTCTCATTTGTTTGTTACCGGAGTTCAACATGGTGGTTCATCATGATTTAATTCATCCTCAAAGTGTTCTTCAAGATTCTTGTTGGAGCTCAACCAATCTTCACCATGCATTCCGAAGTGCAATTCTTGCTCCCTTGTCTTTTGAGGTGGTGTTATGTCATTTTGACAATTTCCCGTCATGTTTCATGATTCAAAAGTTGTCAGGAAGGAGATATTTAAAACCATCATTTTCCTTTGTTCAGGAGATTTTTTCAACACTTCAATTTATTCGTTGGAGTAATCTTGGGTTGTGTGTCACCTAAAAGCTATCTCAAAGGATCGTTGTTATTTATGGTGCATATAGATGACCCAACTTCTTCATATATTCTTCCAATGATATAAGTTTTTCGTCTCCTTGTTGATCTCAATCCAATCAATTGGTTTCCGTTAGTTGCCGGTTATCATCTCATAATTTTGGGATTTTTTCCATAAGCCCACAAAAAGCATATTCTTTTGTTGTTGAATTTCCAACAACTCCGTTCAATGATTCTTTCTAAGGATGCTTTCAAAATGCATTGGTGGTAGAAGTAATCATTTTCTTCTACTTTCTTTCTTCCTAACTGTCAGGGATATGGTTAATAGGTATAAACCGGATATTGTAAACCGGCTTAGTTATATCGTACTTGGTTTATTATTAGTAGAGATTACGGCCCATGAGATTTCAAGGCCCATGTATAGAAATACGGTTTGTAAACCGCCGAAGAGATGTAACTTGAGGGATAAGAAAGAAAGGGCAGAGACCGAGGCGGACACGATTATGAGCCGGCCTCGGGACTCTGTAAATCGGACCAGGCGTCACCTCTATATAAAGGGACGACCCGGCACCGGTTTAGGGACAAGCAACAATCGATCCGTCGAGACGCAGGCAAGCGATTCCGCTCCCTGTAATCCGACGCCCAAGCAATACAAAACCAACTAGACGTAGGCCTTTACCTTCTCGAAGGGGCCGAACTAGTATAAACCCCTTTGTGTCCTTTGTGTGCCATGAACCCTTTCAAGCTAACCCGTGCGATGGTTCCATCATCAAGTCTGCTAAACCGGACATCTGCCGTGTTAATTCCACGACAGTTGGCGCCCACCGTGGGGCCTGCGCACGACGGTTTCGAGTTCTCGGAAGGCGGCCTCAAGGGGTTAAAGGGTTACGCAGTCGGCCGGATGACCAAGAGTCGTCGCGGCCGGATCTACATCGACGACGCGGGTTGGGGACCGGAGGCCGATTCGATTGAATACGGGTACCGGGTCCCCTTCGGCAGCATCCAAGTCTTCATTGGCAAAATCGGTGGACCGGGACCTGAGCCGGACACCTTCCCCAACATCGTCGAGCCGGCTCAGCGTGCGAGGTCGACCCGGATTCAACCTGCCATGAAGCATGTGTTAGTTGGAGCGATTCACGGAGGGCAAGTTGAGGACGGATCGGAGTCTGATGGTGCAACCGTCGTCTGTTCAGACGACGAATCTTCGTCCGGGGAAACTGAATCTCTGTATCAGTTGCGGGACGGCCGGTCTGAGGGTGAGTCCGACGGAAACAGTATTCCGGGCCCCTCCGACCCGCCAAACCGGGTGGCGGTTTTCATGGCCGGTTCACAACCCCCGACGAACGGAACAACAGCGGAGGCTGGCGCAGGAGGAAGCGGTTCAAATCCCTCCGTTACTGCGGTTCTGTCCACCTTGATGGAGGAGTTCGCGGCTAAGGCAGTAGAGGTCGTAGCTCCAGCAGACAAGGCGCAACATGATGCAGTGCTTCTTCAGTTGAAGGCCCGGATCGATCAGTTAAAGGAGGATTTAAAGGCAGAAGGAGAGATGCTAGCGATAAGGCAAGCGGAGTTGGATGAACAAGCTTTTCACTTAAGGATGGAACAGGCTTCCATGGAAGGGGTAAGAGGACGAAAATATCGATCCCGCCTGCCGCCGGGTTATGAATCTGCGAATTTGTTCAGAACACCGGGGGCTGGGGCCAGTAACAATCCGATCTTAAATCGGAGAAGCCCACCGGCTCGAGAGGAACCGGTTCAGCAACCCGCCGCGGAGCGGGAGCGACGGATTACATCGGCGCCTTATGTTCCGGTCCCCCCGGGGCACTATTCAAACCCTGTGGATAATATCGCTGCAGCGGCAGCACGGTTGGCCGCTTTACCTGTGGAAGAAACATCCCCTGTGGCGATAGAGGCGCGCAGGGCCCAGAGGTTACTCAACACGGCGTTAATACAGCAGCAAGCGTACTCCCACAGCAGGGAAAGGTTGCATTCAACACCACGTCCCAACCGAAGTTACTCTAGACATTGGGAGGAGCCCGAAGTGTCTAGCAGCGAACGGAGGAGACATCAGCACAGGCAAGATAATCCGGCCAGGGCAGAGATGCCAGCCCCGGATCGAAACCGGCCTAGATCGGAGGCCAGGGAGGAGATCCGCCAGTCAACGCCGGTTCACACCGGCACTACGGGGACAGGAGCGACATCGAGCGGTTTTGGGATACAGTGACTTGTCCCGGCCCTGCGGAGCGTTAAGCTGCCCAAGTATTTCAAAGGACCTCGCAAGGTGCCCAATTACACAGCCGATTTACCGCCCGAGGCTTGGGTGGAAAGCTACGAGATGGCTATGGAGATGCTGGACGTGGATGAATCGGCTTGTGCCAAATATTTCACTATGATGCTTGAAGGAACGGCCCGGACTTGGCTAAAGGGACTTCCTCCGAATTCCATCGGATCATGGGGGGAGCTGCGTAGTCAGTTCATCAAAAATTTCAAAGATACATGCAAGCAACCTATGTCGGTGATAGATTTAGCAGCATGCGTGCAAGGAGAGCAGGAGTCTACAGAAGCTTGGGTACGCAGAGTGGCAGAGATCTTGCACTCCTCAAACGGTATTAATCCGAGCACCGCAATTGTAACCTTGGAGAACAATTGCCGGTTTGAATCTTTGAAATTAAATCTCGGACGGCTCAAACGAGAGTGCAATGACATGGGGACTTTGATGAGTGCCTTGGTGAAGTACGGAGACTCAGATAATACCAAGTACCCGGAGCCAGAAGGAGATAAAGCGGGAAAGGCCAGCAAGACTGGTAAACCGGCTTCAACCAGTCCGATCACTTCAGGTGTGTTGGGCAAACGGAAACCGGAAAGCAGCTCCGACTTTGTGGCTAATACACAGGTTCAAGGCGGTTTTCAGGGAAATCAGCGAGGTCCCGCTCGCCAAGCCGGTGGAGGAAATCCGGGTTGGGAGCAGGATTTGGATCAACCCTGTATAAAGCATAGCGGGAGTAAGGGGCCTGCACGGCACACTGCAAGAGAATGTCTGAACCCCACGATAGCGGGGAACGGCCGTTTTAATCCTCATAGCCGGCCCCCGAATGCCGGTTTAGGGCCCGGGTTTTATGGCCCGGGTTATCAAGGGAACAATTTCGGTTCAGGATATAGGGGCAACAGCGGTTATCAAGGGAACAACGATGGTTATCAATCCCGGCCAGGCGGCCCAGGTGGTCAAGGAAACTATAATGGTCAAGGAAGCCAATCACATTATCAAGGTGGTTATCAGAATCAGGGAAATCAGCCGTATCATCAAGGTGGTTACAACAATCAGAATAATCAGCAGCAGGGCCAAGGGAGTCACAATAACCAAGGAAATCAGCAGCAGCAGCGTCCGCAGCAACAACAGCAATCCGGGTACCAGAGTAATCCAAAGGAGTTGAGCAGCGGCCAATACCATGTTTTCACCACAAGCCTATGCAAAAGAGACCAGAAGGTTTTAAAGCGGACTGTTAATGCGGTAGAACCGGCGACACCGCAGTTTCTACGATGGTCAGAGCAGCCCATTGTTTGGAGCAGGGAGGACCACCCGTTACGGGTAGATAATCCGGGACATTTAGCCTTGGTGGTGGCACCTCAGGTAGGAGGATACAGGTTCACTAAAGTCCTCATGGACGGAGGTAGCAGCATCAACATATTATACTATGAGACCTTTCGCCGTATGGGTTTGACAGATAAACAGTTAAGGACATCAAACACAGTGTTTCACGGGGTGGTCCCAGGTAAGTCAGCTTATCCAGTTGGTAAGATTGACTTAGAAGTTACCTTTGGGGATGAGCATGATTCTAGATCGGAGATGATCACCTTTGAAGTTGTCAAAATCAAAAGTCCGTACCATGCTTTATTTGGAAGGACGGTTTATGCTAAATTTATGGCTAGGCCATGTTATGTTTATCTGCAGCTCAAGATGCCGGGTCATAAAGGCACGATTACGGTGCACGGCAGTCGTAAGATAGCAGTGGAATGTGAAGAAGGTGATGCAGCTTATGCAGAAGCGGTATGTGCCGCGGAAGAGTTAAAATTTTACAAGGATAATGATGACCCGGCCCCTGGGGACAGTGGTTCACCCACACACCCCTTGAATGGCTATGTTATGAATATTTGGGTTCCCTGAACAGTGGTATCGCCCATGTTCAAATGATGACCCGGCCCCTGGGGACAGTGGTTCACCCACACACCCCTTGAATGGCTATGTTATGAATATTTGGGTTCCCTGAACAGTGGTATCGCCCATGTTCAAATGATGACCCGGCCCCTGGGGACAGTGGTTCACCCACACACCCCTTGAATGGCTATGTTATGAATTTTTGGGCTCCCTGAACAGTGGTATCGCCCACGTTCAAATGATGACCCGGCTCCCTGAACAGTTTTTGAGCCTGGCAGCTCTTTGAAAAAGCCTCGATTGCATAGTTTGATTTACAATAATTATGTGTTTCTTGATGATTTCTGTGTTTCAT
>LR738714.1:345538705-345562196 GCA_902687465.1 Secale cereale
GGCTATGTTATGAATATTTGGGTTCCCTGAACAGTGGTATCGCCCATGTTCAAATGATGACCCGGCCCCTGGGGACAGTGGTTCGCCCACACACCCCTTGAATGGCTATGTTATAAATTTTTGGGCTCCCTGAACAGTGGTATCGCCCACGTTCAAATGATGACCCGGCCCCTGGGGACAGTCGGGTTCGCCCACACACCCCTTGAATGGCTAAATCTTGTTTTGAGCCTGGCAGCTCTTTGAAAAAGCCTCGATTGCATAGTTTGATTTACAATAATTATGTGTTTCTTGATGATTTTGTGTTTCATAACCTTTCTAACCAAGGGGAACAGCTCTAGAAGTTGACCGCCTATCTAGTGTTATAAAGTCTGGGTCATGAGCACCAGCGAGAGTTAAACCGGCGTTCATCGTAGCCCGGCTTGACTTCATGATGAGCTGACAATTAGCAGCACGCAGTCAGATACAAGTTACAAATCGCTGAACCGAAAAGAGAAGGACTTATGGACAAGTTGAGCTGAAGAGTTTCAAGGACTTATTAGAATTGATGAAGACTGATTAAGGTAATTTTAAACATCCTGCCGGTTTAAGGTATTTTGGTTACATGCAATTCAGGTATCACATATATTTGTTAAAGATATGCTTATTAGTTATATTAAGAGAACAATTTAATCCGTCCAGTGGTAAAACCACTAGGACATATTTTTTATCTTTTTATGGACAGAGCAGGGAATCCGCATCAATCAACAGGTCAGCGAACGAGTACTTATAAAGACCAAAAGCCGGATCACAGTGCACAAGTTTCAGCTAAACCTATTACAAGGCATAAGAGCCAAATAGTTGGACACATTGTTTACGGAATAACAGTTATGATTACAGCAATAGCATTCAAGATTCCGCTTCTCCTTGCCGGGATGATTGGCCACCACCTTGTTCCGGAACATCTTCCTCCTCGTGAAGCGGCGGGAAATCTGGTGCACGCCAATCAATCTTGGCCAAGGCACGGAAATATACTTCATCGTTGATTAACTCAGCAGGGTCAATGTCAGGAGCAAAGGTGTGAGGACGAACCGGCGGAATTAAATTTGCAACATCGTAAACCGGCAGATCCATCCGCTCGTTCTGTAGGTTGTACGCTGGATGATATCGAGACAAGTCAGAGTCCAGTGCAATCTTGCTGGCAAGGGGACGCACTTCCTTGGTCAGAACATAAAGATCTTTTTCGTCAAAGGCCGAACCATCCTCCTTGGTATCAGGAAATCCGGTTAACACTTCTTCCGGATCAAGGTCTGGAACCCAAGCTTTAGCCCTTGTAAGGGCCATAAGAGCACCTCCACGAGCAGCTGATTTCTTCACCTCTTCAAGACGAGTTGGCAGAATGGACAAACTGTTCAAAGTAGCCTTGATGGTTGAAGGAGCCGGTTTACGAAAGGAAGTGGAGCTGATAATCCTTTGTGCTCCTGAGTAGAGTTGTTCGACCAGTGTATAGCAAGCCTTCAATTTCTTCCGTATGTCATCACCAAGATGGGAGACCCGGCGTCCTACATAAAACAATGAAAGTTAAACCGGTACAGGTCACAGTTTGCAAAGATAGCCGACTGAGGTTAAGGTTATGCTTACCAAAGATAGCAGAGGTCATCAAATCAATTTGGCATTTTAACCCGGCCAATTCTTCAGTAACCGGGTTAAGGGCTCCTTCGGCATCTTGAACACGCTTTTCAAGATCCTTCTTCTGGACTTCAAAGGCAATCCGTTCCTCATCAAAGAACTTCTTCAAGTCTTCAGCAGTTTTTAAACTCACTTGAAGTTCTTTCTTCGCCTTTGAAGCGGCTGCCTCAGTCTCTATAAGCCGGCTTCGAAGTTCACTGTTTTCCACAGCATTCCGGTTTAGCTCAGCCTGTAGACAAAATTTCAAAGATAAGATTAGAAATTACAAGTCTCAAGCACACAACCAAGTTGTATACTTGACACTTGGGGGCTAATGGCAGTTGAAGCAATGCATCAAAGACAATTTTTACAAGTCTCAAGCACACAACCAAGTTGTATACTTGACACTTGGGGGCTAATGGCAGTTGAAGCAATGCATCAAAGACAATTTTTACAAGTCTCAAGCACACAACCAAGTTGTATACTTGACACTTGGGGGCTAATGGCAGTTGAAGCAATGCATCAGAGACAATTTTTTACAAGTATCAACTACATAAACAAGTTATCTACTTGATACTTGGGGGCTAATGTATGGATCAGCAGTTAAAAACTACAAAGTTCCGGATTACCTTCAATAAAGAAGATAAACCGGAACTTGGGGGATGGCCTCAAGTAAAGATGCGTTGAAAAAGCAAAGTCAGAACAGGAAAACTTACTTCATATTTCTCTCTCATCAAGTTCACTAAGCTGGCTTCATAGTCCCGGCTGCTGTGGAGCCGGCTCAAATATCCGGAATAAATGTCTTGAGCACTCATACTCGAAAGACTGGATATGTCCGTACTCCACTTCCCCTTTTCCTGAGTTACTTTCTCCGCTTTAGCAGTATGTTTTGCTAAAACGGTGGTTTTGGCTGGCGCAACATAAGCAGCGCCAGTAACCAAAACGTCAGGGGAAGTGGGTGCATTGGGAGGTGTAACTTCAGCTTGAGCCGGATCGGGAGACCCCGGGTTAACTTGAGGAGAGCTAACCCGGGCCGGACTTGGTGGATCTTGGGCAGCATCAGTAGCAGGAGTATCAAGAACAGGTTCTTGAACCGGAGTGACAGGAGTACCTTCAGGAGGGATAGCTGTTGACGGCTCAATTACCGGTTCATCAGTAGAAGGATCAGCAACAGGCTTCTTACCCTTAGCTCTTTTACTGGGTTTCGGTTTGCTGGAAAAACAAGCAAAGATAAGTCAGCATTATAAAGAAAAAGAAGATTATAAACCGGAAGAAGTAAAGAGAATTACCCTGGGACAGTCTTCAAAGGTGGAAGCTATGTAGCGGTTGATTCGCCAGATGAAGACAGTGGAGTTTCCTGATAATCAGGATCAGTCGGTTTAAGTGGTTTTCTGATAAGACCGGCCTTGGGGTGAAGAAGAGTTGGAGAGAGCATCACCTCAGCGCGGCATTTTCGAGCCGGAGTTAACGAAATTCCAGAGGACTCCACTGCCAAGCCGCTATGGCGAGTGGTCCGGCGCAAGGCTTCGTGCTGTTGTTTCTTCAAAGTAAAATTGGGATCCAACTTAGCATAAGGATGAGAAAATTGATACTTTCTAACAGTCCGACGGCTCTTTTGAGGAGGGGTTCTGAATCGGAAGAAATAAGGGTTACCTCAATCTCCGCCGGGTTATCACCTTCGAGTGGATCCTGTGAAAAGGGCATCATTAGAGATATGAACAAGTATATAAAGACAAAATGTAAACCGGAGTAAGGCGTACCTCGTAGTCCGGATCATCATCCTCAGAAGGAGAACCGGCGTCAACGGCTGCTTTCCTTTTCTTATTTGCAGGAGTTTTTCGGCGAGCTTGCCTTGCAGGTTTTTCCTGAGGTTTCCTCCTCCAGAAAGGATCATCAGCCTAAATGAAAAAAGGGAAGGCAAGTAAAAGACGGTTCAAAAAGGACGATTTATAAAGTACAAGTTAAAGACACTTACCTCAGGCAGCTTATTTTTCTTGAAGTATGGGGCCAAGCCAACTCTAGTGCAGTCTGTTAGAGCAGGATTGACAATCTTCTTGGCCGATTCAATTACTTCCGATTCAGACAACTTCTCCTTAGAAAATCTCTGAGGGTCATCCGATTTACCGGAGTAATTGCACATCAAATCAGGGCGCCGGCTTAAGGGAAGGATACTCCATGATAACCAGCAGCGAAGGAAATCTGTGCCGATCAGGCCATTGGCCATGAAAGCTCTCAGCTTGGAGAGTTGAGGAGAAAACTGGATCCGTTCAGCAGCACTTAATCGTTGCGGCAAGGGGTGATTTGCCGGGATACGAGTTTCACGATAACCCGGCAAAGGGTTTTCACCTTCAGGGGATGTGTCTATACAATAAAACCAAGACTTATTCCAGTCCTTGGGGTGAGTGTGTAAAGAGGCGTGAGGGAAAACTGCATCCCTCCTTTTCTGAATACTGATACCACCAAGCTCTTGGTGAGGCTTGCTGGTGAACTCAGTACGCCGGTTTGCATGGAAGAAATCCCGAAAAAGATCAACCGAAGGCTCTTCTTGCAGATACGCTTCAGAAAAAACTTGGAAATCACAAATATTGGAAACGGAGTTTGGCCCGATAACCTGTGGATGCAGCTGGAAGGTGGCAAGGACGTCCCGGAAAAATTTTGAACCGGGGGGAGAGAAACCCCTGGAGATGTGATCCAGAAATACAATCACTTCCCCGGACCTAGGAGCGGGAGGACACTCATTACCCGGAGCGTGCCATTTCAATTCGGCCCGAGGACCTAACGTGCCAATGCTTGATAGTTTGACTAAATCTTCTTCAATCACGATAGAACGAACCCAGTTGCACGAAACATACTTCTTAGCCATTTGAGCAAAGTGCTGAAGAAGAGAAAAAGTGCAAAGACGGATTATGAAAAAGCAACGATCCGGGAGTTGTTCATGATATGCAATGGTTAACGGAGAATTATTTGGCAAGATTAAACCGGTAATTATGAAACAGAGTTTTATCATTTCCGGTTTAAATGGCAGTTGAAGAGGAATAGTTTAAAGTTATTGCATCAGGTTACATCATTTCCGGTTTATGACATGACGATCTAAACCGGAGCATACTTAGCAGATCTATTGAAGAGAAAAACAGGTTTTCAACGCATTGCTAAGAAGGAATAGATCTGAGCATAAGGAGATAAAGAAACGAAAATTGCACGGGAAATCTACAGAGGTCCAATTCAGAGCAGATGAGTTTACAGGAGGTGCATAAAAAGGAGACCTAAAGCAGGCAAACGGCGGAAATAAAAACAACAAGATCTAAAGGGCAAGGTGCAACAGCTAAATCCGCGGAACTAGTGCAAAAAGTTCTAATGGTGGAGTTCTAAATGGCGGAGTTCTAAAAAGGCGAAAGCTCTAATGGTGGAATGGATAAAACTACAGGGTTATTATGGTGAGATCTAATCTGGTGCTGAGCGGGAGACCTACAGATTAGGGCCTAGAGATTACAAGGTTTTTATGAGAAAAAGATCTAGGAAGGAACAGAGCTTCATCGGCAGCCCTAATGGCGGAAGAACACAGGCGAAACAATGGCGGTCACAGACCTACAGAGAGGTGGATAAACGTACCAGGGACAGTGAGAATCGGCGGCGGAGAGAATCTGGTCAAGGCTCAGGTTGATGCAGCGGCCGGTCGAAGGCTGAAGATCCTGCGGTCGTCGGCGGCGTTCTTGAGCTCAAGCAACAATGGAGTTCTTGCGGGTCAGGAAGCAGAAGGAGGAAGAAGACGCGAGAAGGAAGAATGAGGAGGGGCGGTATTATTTATAGACAGAGAGGCGGATATGAAGCGACAGGTGCGGTAATCAAGGGAGAAAAATCGGATAAAGATCCGTTGAACGCCTCGATTCTCGGGATAACCATTAAAAACAAACTACAGTACAGCTCGCGGCGTTAAATGCGGAGATGATGTCATTGTCAGACTTTAATGATTTTGGAGGATGACGTCAGAGCCGGTTTACAAAAAATGAAGACAGAAGAGAAATTGCAGGAAACGATGGAGACTGATATGAACAAGTTCAAATCATTCTGGGGCCTAATGTCAGGGATATGGTTAATAGGTATAAACCGGATATTGTAAACCGGCTTAGTTATATCGTACTTGGTTTATTATTAGTAGAGATTACGGCCCATGAGATTTCAAGGCCCATGTATAGAAATACGGTATGTAAACCGCCGAAGAGATGTAACTTGAGGGATAAGAAAGAAAGGGCAGAGACCGAGGCGGACACAATTATGAGCCGGCCTCGGGACTCTGTAAATCGGACCAGGCGTCACCTCTATATAAAGGGACGACCCGGCACCGGTTTAGGGACAAGCAACAATCGATCCGTCGAGACGCAGGCAAGCGATTCCGCTCCCTGTAATCCGACGCCCAAGCAATACCAAACCAACTAGACGTAGGCTTTTACCTTCTCGAAGGGGCCGAACTAGTATAAACCCCTTTGTGTCCTTTGTGTGCCATGAACCCTTTCAAGCTAACCCGTGCGATGGTTCCATCATCAAGTCCGCTAAACCGGACATCTGCCGTGTTAATTCCACGACACTAACAATCTAGCTTCTATTCTTTTGTTCCGGAGGTATTGTGATATTGCTCTCTTCGTCCCATAATCTCGTTTTGTCAAGATCATGCTCTTTTCCTTGTTTATCTATTTATCCGGGGTGTTGTATTCTCCCTTCAAATTCACTCATCTTATCAAGTTTTGCCTCGCTTTTTAAGCAGAGTGCTATCCGAAATCTTTCTTACCCCTTGTGCAATTCTTTGAATTGTTTCAGAGGTAGTGTGTTGTTGATTTAATCAAGTATCATCACATCTCCTCAAGTTTATGTTCAATTCCTTCCATTTTCAGTCGGAATGTTGTCCAAATTATTTCGTTCTTATTCCTTCTCTATCTTGTTTTAACGGAGTGTTTTCATCTTCGCTAATCTCTGTTGTATTCTTCTTTCAATTTGTTCAACCTCTCAAGGATTGTGGTTTCACTCGTTTGTCGAAGAAGCAACTTTGGTTTACCTCTTCCTTATCATCTTCTATCTAGTGACATCTCCAGGATCTCGGGTCGAGATCCTCTGTTAGTGTGGGAGAGTTGTGACGCCCCGAGACCGACACTCCAGAAGACTTCCATATGTTTCGGGTTTTTCACCGTGTGTTCATTTGTGCTTGATCTTTTTATTTTGCATTGCATCATGTCATCATGCCATCATGTCATTAATATTTTCATCTCAACTAAATAAATTGCATAGATCGTTTGATCTATTTAAATCGAGGGAAGGATGACTTCTCTTTATAACATATCCTCCTAATATTTATGGAGCTATTATAAAAATATTCCATTTGTTGGAAGTAACCATAACACACTTGCATAATATTCCCCATGCCTTTTTCACTCCAAGTTTTGACACCCAAACCTTGCCAACAATGCTTGTCCATTTTATCGAGGTTCCTCCAAAAATCCGATCATTTTTGGACACTTCTAAATCATAGTCTTTGTTCACACCATTTGAAATAAATTCAAAGGAATTTGAATTTATATTTCAATCATGCGTCCTTTCCATTTCTCTTGGAACCAGCGCTTTTCGTGAGTCCGGGAAAATTAGCATCATGTCCAAATTCTATTTCTACCTTCCTTTCTCCTCCTTTTCTTCTTTGATTTTTTCTGTTTTGGGAAATAAAAGAAGCAGGACAGCAGCTGCAGCTCAGCCTGCTCCGAGCAGCTAGCCGGCCCAAGATCCACCAAGGCCCATGTGGCCCCTGCCTATCTAAACCTAGTCAGATCCCCATCCTCTCTATCTCTCCCTCTGCCCGCCGCCACCCTCGACCCCGCTCTCCTCTCCCTCGATCTCTACCTCTCCCGCCCGCAAGCATTGCGCCAGGAGTCCACACTCCCTCCCGCGTATGTTGCTCCCATCGCCGTCTCCACTCGCTCCTCGCCCTCCTCTTGCCCGACCCGCCATCCGCGCCCGCATCTCTCCCTCCTCCCACTCCCTCCCTCGTGCGAGCCCCCCACCGCCTGTCGCCATCCCCTGCATCTACTGCTCTGCCGTGCCACCAGGTCCTCCTCCTCCCCGCGAGCTCCGGCACCTCAACCTCGCCATGGATCCGCGCCCCGCCGCCGCCGAAGACCACCAGGAAGCCCGCGCCACCTTCCTGCCGCCCCTGTCCCCCGAGGTCAGCCGCCGCTGCCTCCTCGCCGGCTACAGCTACCGCGTGCGCACGCGCTGGAGCTCGCCAGACCTCCTCCCGCCGCCTGGGTCGCCCCGGCCTCGCCAGCCTCCAAACACGTTGGGTCCGGGCCCCGATGTCCACTTCGTCGCGGGATCCTCCGCGCCCGTCGCTCGCGAAGGCCACGTCCAGCCATGGATGGGCATGGAGCTCCGCCTAACAAGGATCCGCCGCCGGCCTGCCTCCTCTTGACCAGGGCCTCGACGTCCCGTTCCTGCGTTTTGTGGCTGTTTTAGCCAATCCCTTGGAGCTCGCTGTTTGCTCCATCTGACAAGCACCATCTCCGGGATCTTTGCCAAGTACCACTACAACCCGTGAACGGCTCCAGATCGCCAAGTCCAGCGACACCAAGTTCCCCTCTGACCAGCGTACAACTACCAAGGTGGTGTGCTTCGCCAAGTTTGACTACAACGTGAACGACTACCTTCGACCTCAAGACCACAAGTACCCCGCCGGCAAGACCGACACCAGAACGACTACACACGACGATGCGTCAAGTTCCACTACCGTCGCAAAAACGAGACTGACAAGTCCGAAGACCCCCAAGTACCACGACACCGAGAACATGAACATCTACAGAATTTGTACACCTACAAAAGTGTACAACTACTTCCACTACCGATGCCCCGAAAACGTTGGTTTCGTCAAGTACCTATCCGAAATGTAACGTGAAAGACTACTTCCCCCAATGACTCGTTCCACCCCTCTGAAACCACACGCATCGAAGGTATAACTGCCGAGCCGATGACCCCGTGGATGAATGCATGTGATGTGTGTTTGAGATGGTTGCATGTATTCAATGTTTTCCATGCATGAATTGTTACTTGCACGTTTCTCGTTTTCCTTGCCACCGTCTCGTGGGAACCCGGTTACCGGGATCACCCCACATATCTCTTGCATGACTCCCACACGCTCTCCGTCATCTTTTGCACCGGTCTCTCAATGAGTTACGGAACCGATATGTTGCCGTGGCATCATTTTCGGATTCGTCGCCTTGGCACCTTCTCTTTCCACCACGGTGACAAATTCTTCCTAACATGTTCATGTTAACTTTTAATAAAAAATGCATAAAACTTGAATTTGTCATCCGCATCATGTTAACAACATTTAAATGCTTAAAATTGTTTTTTGCTTTAAGAATTGCTAAATATGCGCATGGGGAGTTTCCGGAATTGTTGTTCTTATTTTTCCGGCCTCATTTAAAATGACTAGATAGCTAGTTTACTTATGCTTCACCTCTTGCCATGCTATAAAAATATTTAAACTTGTTGAGTTCATAATCGAGATCAAACTAAATTTGAGAATGTGGTGTTTTGTCAATATGCAACTCATTGCATATTGAGCTCCAGTTAACTTGTAGTTTTGTTGTTGCACTTTGACATGCCTTGCATATTTAAACCGGACATGCATCATACTTGGTTGTGCATCATATGGCATGTTTATGCTTGTGTGTTTACCATGTTGTTTGCTTCTTTCCGTTATGCTTCTCTCGTTAGCTTCGGTTCCGTTCCGAAGTAGTGAGGATCTGTTCGACTACGTCCATTTTTCTTCTTCATGGACTCGTTCTTCTTCCTCGCGAGATCCCAGGCAAGATGACCGTTCGCTGATATCACCTCTATCTTTGCCTATGCTAGTTGTCTCGCTCTTTAGCTATGCCCCGATGCCTATTCCTATTTATCAGCCTCCTATTGTTGCCATGAAACACTCTAACCACCTTCCTAGCAAACCGTTGATTGGCTAAGTACGCTTTTGCTCAGCCCCTCTTATAGCATTGTTAGTTGTAGGTGAAGTTTGAAGATTTCTCCATGTTTGGACTTGTTTTATTGGGATAACACAATATATATCTTGTTAAATTAATGCACCTATATATTGGTAATGGGTGGAAGGCTTGGCCTTCTGCTTGGTGTTTTGTTCCACTCATGCCACCTTAGGACCCGATAAACCGGTGTTATGTTCCTTGATTTTGCATTCCTAACACGGTTGGGGTTTGTTGGCCCCCTTGATAATTCGGACTGCTTAAAGATTTTCCAGCAAGGCCCAACTTTGGTACTCCATTTGCCTAATAACAAAAACTTGCATAGGGGCTTTCCGGACCCCGAGGACTTAATTTTACAAACCGGGCCAGTGCTCCTCATGAGTGTTGGTCCAACCTAGAGCACCTTGCGATGCTCCCTTGGCAACTTGGACTTCAGCGATCGTAAGCTTAGCTTATCCGGTCGTGACCTGAGACGAAATACGCGCGGTTACTATCAGGGTGTTGGCACGCTGGGAGGTCTTGCTGGATTAGTTTTACCTTTGTCGAAATATCTTGAGCACGGGATTTCGAGGATACTCGGGTCTTCCCACTTTGGAGTTGCGACTCCGCAGATCGTGAGCTTGTGATGGGCTATGTTGGGACACCCATGCAGGGTTATGAACTTTCGAAAGTCGTGCCCGCGATTATGTGGTAGATGGGAATTTGTTAATATCCGGTTGTAGATAACTTGACACCATATCCTTAAGAATACACTACCTGTGTGAGTAACCGTGATGGTGTCTTTCCAAAGGGCTTCGGGAAGTGAACACGGTGGGGTTATGTTTGACCGTGAGTAGCTAGGATCACTTCTTGATCAACTTGGCGACCGTTGGCGCATATTCTCATCTCGCTCTAAATTCGTAATCTAGTTGCTTAGTGCTTGCTGCAAACACTTCATTACCTCTCCACACCTAAAGGCTTTGTTAGTTTTGATACCCGGGAATGGGATTGCTCAGTCCTTGTGTCTCACAGATTACAACACACACTAGATGCAGGTACAGCCGAGTACAAGGTTGGAGATGGATCAGAACTTCACGGGTAGTTCGACGAAGAGCGTGGTCGTTACTATGCTTCGTATCCCGATGATCAGTAGTGGTTCCTACTAGGGGCGATCAGGCCTTGTGTTTATGGTATCTTTCTCGTTTGGTTTTTTCATCTGTAGTTGGACCCTGTATTATTTGGATTATGTATGTTATTGTATTCATTGTGTGACGTGGCGAGTGTAAGCCAACTATCTTTTACATTTTCATCCCTGGACTTTTACATGACATGTGCAAAGATACCATGCTTGAGATCATTCGAGAATGCGCTTATGTCTGTAAGTCGTGCCTCGACACGTAGGAGGCATAGTCGCATCCTGGGCATTACACCATTCCTGTGAAAAGGTCGGCTCGTTTGACTTGGTCAAAAGGTGGCGGGCCGGACCATGGCAAGCCTATTAATGGCATGTTCGCATATAGCCCATTTACATCCCGCTAACCCAGGGCCCGTTTATGGCCTATCCAAATTAGGCCCAGTAACATCATCTGGGCCATCCAATATAATTCCATCACGTTTTAACTTCCGGCCCATGACGTCTTTCGGCCCATATGAGGCCCTTATTACTCTCGACCCATTAATGGCCCGTGGTAAAACTGGCCCGTAATGAACATTGTATCACATTGTACCCATTAATGGCACATAGCGAAACTGGCCCGTAATGAACAGTGTATCACTTTATACCCATTAACGGCCCATTATTCTGTTGGGCCGTTTCCAGCCCATGTTATCTTTCGGCCTTCTCGGGGCCCATTTACTCTTGGGCTCATTTCCACATTCGTTTACTTACAGCCCGTTAATGTCATTTTCTCCTTGTGGGCCAAATTCAACCCGTGGTTACAGTCGGCCCGTTTGTGGCCCGTTAGTACGTGGGCCCGTTTTCATAGCATCATCAAAATACGTCCGATTGACGATGGCCCATTATGGTCGGCCCATTAATGGACGATTTCAACTCTAGCCCATTTACGGCCATAATGTGGTCCGTTATTGGCCCATGTTTGGCCAACCGATCATATGGCCCGTAGAAGGCCCATTGATGATACGGCCCATAGAAGGCCCATTGTTTCTACAGCCAGTATAAGGCCCATTTTTTCTACGCCACGTAGCAGGCCCATTGTTTTTTTGAAAGAAATAAGGCCCATTGTTTCTACGGCCCTTAGAAGGCCATTGTTTCTATAGCCTGTAGGAGGCCCATGTTAACTATAGCCGGTGGGTATCAAAGTTCGCCACAAATGCGAATATAGGGAACACCCTGCACTATACAAAAAAGGCTTGGTGTTTTCTTCAGCCAGTGGCTGCACGTTAAGAACAAATTTTGTATCGCACCAAAAAAAAATTACAGCTATAAAACAAAAGGAAGGTTGGCATAAAAGTTAACAGTCTAGCAGATAAATGCACCACCAGAAGTTCAGAAGCTCAGTTCATTTGACATGACTGTTACGTTTTCATGATGTATTGTCCGATGGAGCACCATAACATTCGCCTTCAGTTCTCCTAGGCTCCAGAGCAACATAGCAAATGCTTGTGTGTTTCCAAAACCATGCATATCTTGACAACATGGAAAAATGTCTCTCCTTGTTTCACAAAGGGTCTCTGTTAGGGAATGGACTTGTGTCTGGAGCGCAGATACAACATTGTTTTGAGCTTGCATATCTTGATCATGAGGCAGTTTGGATGAGATTGCCTTAACAACCAAGCTAGTATTATGCAGGAACGTGCTTTTGGCACTGTTAGTGGACAGGTACTGACCCACTGCAGCAAGAGCTGACATTGCGTTTATAGTTGCCTCGCCACCTTCTGAAGGTGGCGGTTCCACCATTCTTTCCATAGCTCGCTGAAAGTTGAGGTTTTACATTAGTAGTACCAAAACAGAAGATATTAAGGAGGCAACAAAACCAAACAAAATACCTTTGGTCTATATACAGAACTTATTCTGGTGAACCCATGTAAAATAATAGTTGTATGTTATTGCAAAGTACATAATAAAAATAGGTTCCAAACATATGACCATGTACCATCGTTAATGTATTATCTATTTCTTCACATTGTATTGAGGGCTAAGGATAAAGAGACGAAGTTTATAATACGATAAGCATAGTATGACTTCATTCATATCACAAAACAACTGAGAACAGACCAACATGCAATTGTAACGTTGTGTGGGCAAGTCTGACATGGAACTAGATTATAGGTCAAGATCAAAGGAACATCACTCCTCTCTTTTAAACCTTGTAAGATGCAATGATACACTAAGACAATTGTGTATAAAATTGAAAAGAGTAATAGACATTGGCTGCAAACCCTGCAGTTCAAGGCACAAGTCAGAGTAAGTAGTAGTTAAAAGGCATGAGGATTAAGGACTTACAACAGCGGCTTTGACTGGTGTAGTCATGCCCTTCTTCTTGCTGGTGTGTCAGTCCTTGAAGATATCCACATCATATGGTTCAAGTACTTTTTGGTCCTTGCGGGCTTTCCTCTACATTTGGAACAAGTCAATATAGATATGATAATATGGTACAACGAAAAGAATGAAACAACGGCTAATTACAAGAGCCTCGCAGTGTGTCTGTTGGAATTTCACTTTCGTACGGTTGGCCTTGTTCTTTGAACAGTTCACCTACAAGAATATAGATTTGTGTGGCACATGCGTAAATAGGACTTCAACATGTTATCTGATCACATATATATAATGTACCTGATACTTCAGATCGGACCAATGTTTAACGAGGCCTCTCCAGTCTTCATCAAATATATTTTCCACTAGAGATGTTTGGGCAAGTTCACGTTACCCTTGCCTTCAAAGTGAGTTTTCCTCAAGTTATACCGATACTATCGCAGAGCAGACTTGAAAACATGGGTGCAAGCTTGTCTGGTTGCATCATCTTGGCTATCCAACTTGAACCTCATCTGTTGAAAATTATGGGAGTCTCATTATCAGCAACCTAGAAAGTATTGGACAGAGCAAGACGATATTACTAGTTTCCATACATAACCATACTTATAGATAAATGGTCGAGGAAGGTGTTGAACTGGGTTTCGTCTTTGTCATTCTAGTACTGAATACATGTTGGGAGGATACGTACATGACACCTAACAGCAACCGCTGCCTCTGATACTAACTTGGCTGACTTTGTAGCATCACGTGGCATTTTTAAACCTGCCTCAAAACGGATCTTCATTCTTCCTCCTCTAGATTTAGTTAACCTATCGAGCATTATCCCTGATGTTTGTTTCCTCTTGCACCTAGGTGCTAGTCCAACAACAAACATATGAAGTGTTAGTGTACATCAGACTGTGAGACTACATATAAATAAGCATGCAACTGTAACTTGACTCCAGCAACTACCTTCTTGCTGTTGAAGCTCACAAAGTTCATCTGATCTTGCCAACTCATCTTGTGTCAAGAGTGCTTCGGAAGTAGTGTCAGGCAGCAACGGAGCTTGGAAACGTGCTGCTAGCTGAGTTGACCAACGAGTAAATCGTGCAGCTGGTGGTACTATGGAAGGTGTTGCAACAACTAGGGTTGTCTCTACTTGTTTGGTGGCAGCTATTTGTTTTTGTTTGGCTTGTTCTGCAGCTCGTGTAGCACGGGATACCCTATCGGTACAATTTTCCGCTGGACTTTGACCTTCTATTGCACCATCAGTACCAGCAGAATCTGCAGGATTGTTCCGCTTCCCTTTCCCTATCGTTTTGTCTTGCTTCCTCTGTCTCTGTGCCACGTTAAGTCAAGCCGAAAATAAAAACGAATAACAATTTAGTTCTTCAGAACAAATGTTCTTTGATGTAAGAACATGGTGTGATAGACATATATTGTATGTTCTAGAAACAGGAACACGTATCTTAGTCACAAGTATAATGTGTAAAGTAAGCAGATGAAATTCAACAAAATTAGAAGCAATCCAAGCTAGATATCATACATAACATGCAACCACGTATTACAGTGCCAAGTTAGAGGGAGCACCTATGACAGTCCACTAGGGGAGACGTGCTCATCACCAACACAACTACATTGAGTGTCTATGCATGTGTTGTCTTGGGAATCATCTTGGGGGGATGGAGGAGTAGAATCTATAGAGGCCCTCCATTTGGAACGAGCACCTTCATCCGCAGCCTTGCTAACTTCCTTCCGCTTTATTGATTTTGAATTGTCAAGTAAAACCGACAAGAAAAATCAATAAAATTCACTCTTCAGAACTCATTCATGCATGATATTGACAATCACTACTTTGATGCACTATTCAAGAAATCTTTCGATTCAGCGATTTATCGTCCGATTTATCGCTACTCTTGGGGTGACTGATAAGATTATGCCTTATCTTCATCATATATCATTTGGGCCGATTTATCGCTATGACAAGCGATTTATCGGGAATCTACCGATAAATCGGGCCTATTCGTAGCACTATGTTTGCAAGAACTATGTTTATTTGTGTTTTGTGGACATTGTTACGCAATATGTAATGTTTATCTATTTTGTTTTTCATTATATCGGGATTAAAAGGCTAGGATTCAAGGTAAAACTTCTGTCCAATATTGTTTTGGTGTTGAATATAGCATAATTTAGTGCTGGGAACCTGGGATTTGAAAAAAAAATGTCCGATTAATAGTCGACCGATAAAATCGATTAATCGGCCGATTTCTGATTAATCTTTAATCCACAGCTGACCGAGACGATAACGATAAGCGATATCCTCAACATTGCTTTGATGTAAGGCAAACACATGATTCCATAATGGAATAATACGAAAAATAGGACGGCATGGCATATTCACAACTGTTTGTGTAAACTAAGCAGAAACCATTTCACCAAATAGGAAGCAATGCAAGCTAGACATCACGTGAAATATGCAACCAATATGACTCTGCCAAGTTAAAAGTGTCCCATCATAAATGGTATTTCAACAAATTAGAAGCAGCGCATGCTATAAATCATATTAAAGATGCAACTAATATCACACTGCATATACTGAAGGTGTCTCGTCATATTGACTTATGCGGGAAACAAAAAACAATAGTTTTATGTGACGACATGCTTAATAGACAGATGTACTATGTACTAAATACAAGAAGGCATGTCACATTAATAGGTATAATGTATAAGCTAAGCAGAATAGCACATGCAGTTTAACCAGATTGGAAAAATTACAATCTAGACACCATATGCAACATGCAACCACATATCACGCTGCCAAGTTAGAGCAAGCACATGTGATACTAATGTAGGGGAAATGCGGTAATCAACTACAGAGCTACATTCACTATCTTCATCTAGCCTTGCTGTTTCTTGAGAATCATGTCAGGAGGCTGACGCTGCATTCTTTAAATGAGGAGTAATCCACTTGCCTGACTGCCTCATCATAAGTGATTGATGAGGGATACACAAGAACATTAGTTTGATGTAAGAACATGGTTAATACACATATGTAATAGCATGTACCAAAAACAGAAAGGCATGTCATATTCAAAGGTATAATGTGTAAGTTAAGCAGATGCAATTTAACCAAATTGGAAGCAATACAAGCTAGACATCCGGCTGGATTGGTGAGCATGATCATCTAGCACGTCAGAGCCTAGTGGGAGGCGGGCTGCTTCGCCAGCATCGCGGCTTTTTAGTTGGCTTCTAGGTGATGCCTCTCTTTGCTGAGCTTGTCACTGGCTCGGCCAGTGCCCTAACTAGCTATTTGTCTTCTGGTGCTCACGGGATGGTGGTTCATGTAAAAAATATCTTTCCTCATCTTAATAAAGACCGACTTTGGCCTTTTGAATACAAGCTAGAAACCATATGGAACATGCAACCACATATGAGACCACGAAGTTAAAGCAAGCACCTGGGATGGTGGTTCATTGCGAGCGAGGTCATCAACTTTAGAGCTATGTTTACCGCCTCCATCTACTGACACTGCACCTACTATAAGGCTGAAATGTGTCTGGCCTATCCGCGAACGACGCTAGAGCGACTTCTCTCTTTTCTTTTTTGCTTCTCTCATAGCAGTAGAGTCTGAAATACCCTTGCATAAAAATACAATAGTGAGAGTATGGGTGAAGTGTGTGTAGAACTAGTGCACTGTAAAATTAGCAGATAGCAGGTGGCTGAAAAATAAATGACATGAGACTTATGATAGCTCTACAACATTGCATGGCAAACAAACTTAGATTCTACTCCGTATGATTTTGTAATATATGAGCACAGGAAATGCAGGTACTCCTCCAGCACACCACCACATGTGGTCATATCAAGATAACAGTTGACTGAAAATAAATAGGTCAGTCGATATTTTTTAATGAACCGTACGGTCTATAAGGAACGGGCAGATGGCCTTCATCTACCTCCCGCCAGTCACTGTTGACGATCTTTCTCGAACCGCGAGCGACCACCGGCCCAGACCCCTGCCTCCGCCGCCCCGCCCTCCCCTCGACCTCACACCACCGCCGTGCTTGGCAGCGCCCCCAGGCCATCCATTTAATCCCGGTCGACCTCCAGATCGGGCACTAGTAGCTCTAGGCCCCACACGCCCCTAAGATAAACACCGAGGCACTGCTTCCCGGCATAATAAGCGGACTAGCGCCTGTTACGCCGGGGAATGCTTCCATCAATTGGGAATCAACAGACCAGGAATTGAAATTCAGGGGGGCGACGGACCTCTAGCTAGGGTGAAATAGTATATGAGGAGAAACCTTGTGCATCACGAGTTACTAAGAACATCTAGTATCAAGAAGAAGCGGTCAACTAGTGTCTTCTGTGGGATGAATACCGTGTAAGAACACACGTAAGATTTGCACGAATAAGGGAAGAGGAGGACCATTTTCGGTTGCATGTGTAGTCGCATCCACATGTCGCGACGATCATTGTATTTGAAGCGAAAGCACGATACGTACATTGGACTTCAGAATCCAGTCATTACGGTCACCATTTATGTTTTGTGGTTATTATAGAATCACGGGCTCACCGTACAACTCTGTATTTGCTCAAAACATGACTAGTTGACCAGTTAAATTCTCCACGTGGCACCACTAGTGTAGCATCACATTATCTGACTACCATCGGGCCCACCTGTCGGCGTGTATCTACTCTACATCTACACTCTTATAAAATGCTAGCAAGATGCCCATGGGTTGCACGGAACATCAAGATGCATTTGTATGAGTAGTTTATCTTGTGGGAGAAAAGGATGGACAAGGGAAGGACTTATTTGCAAGTGTGGAGAGGGGTGTGGGTATCTTTTTGCAAAATTGCCATAGTTTCCTTCATATCCGTCAGATATAGATCGGACAGCCTATATTGTAGGACGGCAGGCACACGATCATCATCGACTATGCTTTTTATAAGAGTACGTATAAAATACACTCTTATAAAAAACAGAGTTGGTGATGATGGTGTGCCTGCCATCCCGCAATCTAGGCCTTCCGATTTATATCTGATGGATAGGAAAGAAACTATGATAATTTTGCCAAAAGGTACCCACACACCTCTCCACATTTGCAAATAAGGCCTTCCCTCGTTCATCCTTTTCTCTCACAAGATAAACTAGTCATACAAATGCATCTTGATATTACGTGCAACGCACGGGCATCTTGCTAGTAAGAATGAAAACAAACGACAATGAAATATTAGACGGTGGTTCAAAGTCATGACTGCGGGCACACCGGACAAGGTGGCCTTGTATTGGTATGCTGAGCCGCCTGTTTTAACACACATGAGCTGGTGTGGTGATTATACACACACACACACGCAAGCACACGAACTTCATGCACGCAACACTGACACGAACACATGCACCCACACACGCACGCAACACTCACATGTACACACGCAGCCACGTACGCACGCAACACTCACACGCACACACGCATGCATGCATGCACACACCAGTACACCACACGACCAACACACACTCTCACGCTCAAGTGCTCAACATACACGTGCAAGCGCACACATCAGGCCCTGACAGACACATACACAACCAGGTGATTCCCGCGCACGGGGTGGAGTATTGTCTCGCCTGCGTAAATTTGTGTTTATCTGACCTTTTCCCTATGCGAACTGACAGGTGGGACCCACTAGGAACGTGGTCAATTTAGCTAGTCAACATGGTGCCACGCAGACTATTTGGCCGGTCAACAGAGTGCAATCCGATGCTGAACCGTGAGCAAGTGACCGTATAATCACCGCAAAATGTATATAGTGACCGTAATCGGCTTATTCTGAAGTTCGGTGAACGTATTACACTTTTCTCTCTGTAGGCCCTCCAAAACTACATCTCTACACGTTCTCGCATGTTACATCTAACAACTATGCAATACAGCACTACTACTACACTCTAACGCAATAAATCATATGTGTTTTTAGTTTTACTAGATATCATATTGTTACTTAATTATTCAGTTTGCATACATTAAAATTGCCTTTGAAATGTATGGCCAGTATCATATACCGCGCGGGAAAAATTCTGCCCTTTCCTGTTTAATCGGGTTTGTATCGATGGATCGTGCGAAACAGCACAACTGTAGTACTATATACAGTACAAGCGACAGTTCTCTAGGCCGTCGTGTAGTGTACTCCTCCGTCGTAAGAGTGGAGCGCTCGCTTTCATAAATCTTCTAGTCCCTTTCGCCGACATGTGAGGCATCAAGCTACCGGGTCCACGTGACATAACGGAATACAGTGCAGAGCAGCCGGGGTGAAGCACCCAGTCATGGAGCCAGCATAGTAATGAGCAATGAGGCATCAAATCACAAAGCTGCACCTTTCCCGCAGTTAAGTTGGAGGGATGAAGTAAAAATTCTAAAAAAAAGAAGTTGGAGGGACGAAGCAGCCATCATTTCACTCGTAGCTGAATCCGCTTCTCCCTCATCTTCTTCAAGTTAACCACGTGTTGCTTCTGCCGTTGTTCTGGCTCACGTGGGAAGCGGATCGGCTTGGTGAAGCACTGACACGTGGGACCGCATGTTAGCAAACCGCCAGGACAACATCCTCCAAAAATAAGAAACCTCCCCCGCCATCCGCGCGGCAAAATCACCTCATTTTTACTAATCTCGATTCTATAATTTTTTAGATCAATATAGTTGAGATTTGTATAGATAGCACAGAGGAGCAAAACCAAGTGGTACGGTTAAGAGAATCCACAATGTGTAGCCAAATGTGAAAATAGCTTTTGGCATCGTGGGAACCATTGTGGACGGTGTTGCCAAAGCCAAAAGGATGGGATCGAAGCTCCCTGATTGATTGATTGAAGGAATAGAAAAATGCAACATCTCTCCTCTTTCTCCCGTGCTTGGACGCATGTACAGTATAGAGGATAGAGTCTACTCCCCTGTCCCTTCTATCACAAATCACAAAGTAGTCAGGCGTCAAATCACAAAGCATGGACGAAGCAACCATCATTTCACTCTTCGCTGACTCCGCTTCTCCATCATCTTCTTTGAGAAACCATCCCACAACACTAAGTTGGACGGACGACGCTATTGTGTACGAGTAGTAGTAGTACATTTACGAGTCCTTTGGTTCAACAGACTTCTTGGATGCAAAAAAGGCGGTTGTCTCGGCTTTCAGGCGGCACTTGCGAACGACTTACCGTGGTCTCCCTCAATGGTGTTCTCCATCGAACGCACTTCGCCAAACCACAACATTCGAGATATCGTCGACGTCACCGCAACGGGGAAGGAAGTCAAATATAGTTACTACCTCCATTATTTTTGTACATAAGGCCAGTATATCAAAATTACAATTTCCAAAAGGCCACTAACACTAAATGAGGCAAAATTAATGGGGTTTGCCTCATACTAGCAAACAAGGACATTAATATCCCCTACATGCATGCGGAAGTGAGAAGGTTGGTTTGCATGGCACTGCATTAATCAAGCGATGAGGAGTGAGGTGGTTAGCTCTTTGGGCTTTGGAGAAAAAAATACGCATTAATTGACACGTGAAACGAGGATTTGTATCGATTAATCCCGCAAAGGAAAACCCCGCCTTTCTTTTTTAACACTAGTACTCCTAGTACTACGTACTATGTACTTATCCTGTTTGAGTCTAGGCCTTGCATTACCATACTTCGCCACAAATTTTTGCCAAGCTTGCCTAAAGTTTTCAAAATGAAAAGGAGGTACACTTGCGCACGGCTGGCGCGGTCGCACCGCACCCTCACACGGTCGCTACTGCACGCCGCGGTCGCGCCGCACCATCACATGCACAGTCGCTCCTGCACGCCGCAAACCCAACCAAGGGAACGCACCCTCATGGACACGTGCTGTCGCATGTGAACAAACCAAACTCAGCCATCCTACCGCTGACACAGAATTTTCGTTCATAGAGTATGTTTATCCAACCGCATGTTGGGGAGTATCCGTACAGCCCGTGCGATGGTCTGTTGGGGAAGAAGAAGAGGTGTGGAAGAAGGGTTAGGAGACGTAGGATATTCATCCAGCCGCCTGAAATGGTAGACTGACCCAAGTCATAACAATATATGTTTTTACACAACAAAAGATCCATAAAAACAACAACATAAAGAAAAACTATCACTGCTCGCGGAACGAGACGGCCTCGTCGTCTTCGGCTGTCGGCGCGAACCAGCCCTAGCTACCGACATGTGTCTCCGCACCGTGGTTGTCCTCGGCCTCCAGCTACTCGTTCATGCAGAGCGTGCAGGTGCTCTGCACGGACGAGAGCACCGCCCGGTTCAAGTCGAGGACGTCCGGTTCCGCCTGCAGGAGGGCCTCGATGGCAGCGGCATCCGCGTCGAGTCAAGCCTCCGTCGCCCGGTTCAATTCTAGGATGTCCGGTTCTGCCTGCAGGAGGGCCTCGATGAGAGTGGAATCCGCGCGCTCCACATCGAGTTAAGCCTCTACCGCCAGGTTCAAGTCCAGGACGTCCGGTTTCGCCTGCAGGAGGGCCTCGATGGCAGCAGCATCCGTGTGCTCCGCCTCAAGTTGAGCCTCTGCCGCCCGGTTCACATCCAGGACATCTGGTTCCGCCTGGAGGAGATCCTCGATGGCAGCGGCATGTGCGTGCTCCGCGTCGAGTTGAGCCTCTGCCTCCCGGTCCTCCTTTAGTATCGCCAGGTTGAACCGCTGGTCCGCCTGCACCATGGGGGACTCGGACACCGGCATAAAGTCGACGTCCATTGTCTCATACCCATTGGGGGCCTTCTGCGCCGCGACCTCTGCCATGAACATTGTATCGACTTCCTCCTCCTCGTAGCTTGGCTCCAGAGAATTCGGGGATTGGCTCGCCGCAAAGCGAGCTTGGGAACAGAGGTCTCTGGCGCCGACCACCACCGCGATTTCTATGCGGTGCTCCGGCATCAGCATCTTGTAGTACGTGATCTTGCAGCGCACCAAGGCTTTCCGGCGAACTAGGGTACGCTTGATGCGGGCTATGGGATCGAAAGGTGGGGGAAGGGGCTGGAGATTAGGTGTGGTTTTAGGGCACTGGCTGGCGTAGGCCCGACAGCGAAGTTTCTGGTGTGAATAGTGGTTCCGGTGACGACCAGTCAATTAGTTTTGACTGTACATCGCTCTTGTCGCGTTCGCGTTGCAGCCCGTCACGCTGGATCCTTCACGTTGCTCACCGAATGGAACGTGCTTCGTCTTGCATTTTCGCTCGCTTGTAGGACCACAGTTGAGAGCAAACCGACGTCCCTCCCCCTCCCTCGCCCGCGTCATTTTATTCAGAGTAAATAAAAATAGAGGGAGAATACTACGGATGAGGATCCCCTGACGTGGCCGAACCCATTGAGTAACTGACATGCGGGGCCTAGCAAGCATGGGGTCGGACAGTAAGTGACCGAAAGGGAGGGTAAGGCATTGATACATATGTGAAAGGAGCTTCCAATAATATAATTTTTACATTATACATCTCATGTACTATTAATCTTGTCAATAGTCAAATGCGGTTTTGAAAAACGCATTAGAGCATGGTTAATAATATAGCCAGTCGATGGCTATAAGGAACTGACATGTCATCTATAGCCATCATCTATTTTATGCACTCATATAGTAGTGTGGGCTATAAGGTTGGCCATTTCCTGCAAAAAAAATATAAGGTTGGCTATTGTATTATTACTTTTTTCCAACTCCTCTCCATCTCTTTCTTCATATTTATTATACGTATTAAACTAGGAATGCGTATATAGCTAGGCTCATGCATGAGAGCTCACTCCCCTTACTTTTTCACATCTCTCTCCTCCACATAGGCCCTATATAAATGGAAGGAGGGAGTACAACTATGAGCACTGCATACTCTATTACATAAGTTGTCAGTACTCCACTAGTACTATTGGACAGGGAGCTTAAAAAAAGTTACTATTGGACTGGCTATACGTGGTGAAATCCTAGTAGGAAGAGCATGCGCGATAACAAGCACATTCACGTGGTTGAAAACAAATTGGACCATCTCGAGTACAAATCTAGGAGTACGTATGAATCTAACAATATTGATTGGGCGTTGTTGAATGTTGATACTTTTTTTTATCAAAGTAGAGATACTTTGACTACACATAAAACTTATATGTAAACTAGAAAGGATAGGAGGGAGTAGATTGTACGTTCAAAAACGAAACGAACATTGAATACCCTTTATATATGGTTTGGGTATGCTATGATCACCGGTTCAAAATTTTGAATCCGCCTTAGGTATCACACATGCCCCCACTCGTTCTCTCTCGATTTCATCTCGGGGTCCGGAGATCGATTGAAAGAGGACTAGGGAGGGTACAATACGTTCTTTTCGCTTATGAATGTACAATATACTCCCATTA
>LR738714.1:345562333-345604596 GCA_902687465.1 Secale cereale
CCCCCCCCCCCCCCCCCCCCCCCCCGCGGGTCATTTCTATCATAGAAACAGACCAAACCTTTATCTCCTTGCACGACACGCAATTGATCTCTGAACATCAATTGATCTCGTCAACATGTGTCGAGGCATGAACCGAATGGGATGTCAAAACTAAGACGTGAAGCGACACGTAGTGGAGGCGAAGTGAAACTTCAAACGAACCGTTTGTTTGTATGCATATCGGACAAATTACAAATAAACATTGGAAATAAAAGCATTGTCTAGGCCCACATGCGAATGATACTCGGCGGAATGTTCAAATGAGGCATGCGGGAGGATGAACTCGACCGGAGGGCGACATGATCGATGGAGAAGAGGGTTGTAGAGGAATGAGAAATAAGGAAACGCCACATGATTATACTTGAACGGCTCAAATAAACAATAAGTTCTCTCACTTGGCCTACATAGTGAAAGGCCTAATGCGCAACGCGGAGCACTGGCGCTTGAATATGGCCGGGAAAAAAGGGAAACCGACATGTGGGGCACACCTGTCGGGACGACGTAGCGCAAACTAGTCCAATGGAGGAGCTGGCCCACGACCTCCTCGCCACCGGCAACCGTTCATGTGGGTCGTGGGGGCCAACAATGTGGCGCAGCTCCAGCACTTCCTCTGGACACGGCGACCGCGGTGAGCGACACGCTCATCGTCGCTAGACACGGTCGGTTTCAGTTTGCCGAGGGTGGCGTTAGTGTTGTGGCACGACCAACAGTATGTCTGGTTTGTGCCCAAGGTTGCCCCATCAAAGCATTGGGGAGCCAAAGTTTTGGTTGAGGTTTTGGTTGCCCATGATTTGGCCGACATCGGCAAGAAAAATGAACTAGAGTTGGCTAGAGTTCATTGGCATGCCAAAAAAATGGAAACCATCCAAACAAAGACCAATCTTTGGATCATGACCAAAATTTTGGTAAGGTGCACTTTGGCCACAATCCAAACACAGCCCAACACCCGACTCGTCGAGGATGCACGGGGTGTCGGGACGCTTCCGGCGAGTGGTGTAGCGCGGCCAACTGCATCCTCGGGACCTGAGACCATGCCGGGTCGTCTTGCTTTTTCAATGACATGTGTCGATCGCATGTGAGCAAAGGGCATCTCCAACATTGCCACCACCACAGCTGACTACCCTGGCACACCAAAAACCCTCGCCCCTCGCACCGTCGCGCGGTGCGTTCCAAGCCGGCACCAGCTGCCCGCATTCATGTCATCCGTCCGTATGCCGTCGGCTCGGTGCCCGAGGAACCAACTCCGGCGACTTAATGACGCACCAATACGCTTGGCCTCACCGGAATGCGCTACTTAAAGCGGCAACGCCCAGCTAACCTCCAGACCATAGCGCATCGTCCTCCTACCTGGCGCCACATCCGCCATGAACGCAAGCGCGAATGCTCTGCAGGAGAGCTTGTCTTCGGGGATGGAGCTCGAGGTCGCTGCCCTCGCTCAAGTCGCCGCACAAGCGGTGTCCACGCTGGCGGCCGACGACCGGAGCACAGTCAGCCACGTGTTATACTTGCCGCCATCCAACATCTGACACCGCGGAGGTCGGGGACTCCTCCGAGGATAAGTAGGGCATGGGAGGCGGCAGGGCATAGTGTGCCAACTGGCCGGTCCGTCTCCCGTGTTCTACTTTTCCTCACCGTGGACCGCGCCTTCACTTCACGGGTCTTGAACCCCGCCCCCGTACAAGGAGATCGCAGATGGAGGACGTCGGTCGCCGCCGTAGAATAGGTTTGGGGCCAGGTTTCTTTTATTTTTCTGTCCTATAAAAGTTTGAAATGTTATGAAAATCTGCGGTGTTTGCATTAATCTCAGCCGGTGTATATGAACTTTCACAATAATATAGTATATTGTAGGAGTACTAGCAAGATGCCCGTGCGTTGCATGGAAGATCAAGATCTTGTGGGAGAAAAGGAGTACTAGCCAACCTCTCAGCATATCGCACGGGAAAAGACCCGACCGCGCCATTTTAGTCGGGATTACTGGACTAGTAGTAGTAGTATCGATGGATCACGTGAAGCAACAAGTTCTTTTTTTGAAGGGGCGAAGCACCTAATTTAAAAGGAAAAAAGGCGGTACACTCATAGCACCCCTGTCGGGGTCGCATTGCACCCCACACATGTTCAGTCCTGCACACGGCTCATGAAAACGGAACGCGCTTCGGCTTGCCTCTTCACTGACACGTGGGACTGCACTTGGAGAAACCAACCATGCGACAAACTCCCCCCGCCCACCGCGTGAAAATCGCCCCCCCACCCAAAAATTCCCCCCAAATCCTAGATTCAACCGCCCTTCGGCCAACTAGCCAATAATATTCCCCAAACCCCCCTCCCCGTCCCCCTCCACTCCATTCGCTCCGCCAAAGCCGCCCTCCCCGCTACGCCGATACGCCGGCGCCGCGGTTCATCGAGGGGACGCACGTCGATTCTATCGCTCCCATAGTACGCTCTCGTAGACTGTTGTGCTCTAGCCGCGCCGCCACCGCTGGCAACGTTCTTGTGGAGGCGCACGGCGGTCAGCGCCGCCACCGCTGGCGACGTTCGTGTGGAGATGCACGGTGGTTAGCTTCTCCCATGATACGCGCATTCTAGACTGAGGCCCCGTGCATGTCGGTGTAGCGCTGAATGTTAGCTGATAGACGCTGTTATTCTCACTGTTTGCCGAAGTAGTTTACAGTCCATATGCTCTGCTTAAGAAGTTTCCTTGCCCTGTTATGCACTCAATCTGCTTAGCTAAGATGGCATGCCAAGGCCGATTAGTTGCTAAAATATCCTGCCATATATTTATTGTGACGTAGATTGCCATGGTCTAGTAGCCAATCTGTTAGGTGAAATAGCTCTACACCGTTTTATACTAGATTTTGTTGCTGCGATGGCCTTCAATAGTTTGATGGTTGTGTGCTCGGCCTCATTGACTGCTGAAACAACCTACCATAATTTAGCACTCAAATATGTTTGCTGAATTAGCTTTACATATATTTCGTTACTTAGATCTGCTCGTCCAAATATCTTGCCATAGCTTTAGACATCGACCTAGGTATTTTCTTCTGGACTTCATAAAAAAGCATATATGTTTTTCCTGTAATATCAAGTAGAAGAACTAATTTGTATGTCTAATAGATGGACATGACTTGGATAACTTCTACTAGAAGATTCTCCACTGCATATGTCGAGGGGGTTGAAAACTTCATGAACTTTATCAGAGTTGAGTACGGTGGTCCAAAATCAGATGTGCTCTGCCCGTGTAGCAGTTGAATGAATTCAGTTACAAGACCCCAGTCAACTGTGCAAAATCATCTACACTTGTATGTGATGTCGGTCACATATACTAGGTGGGTTCATCATGGTGAAGCTGTGAACTTTAATGTGATTGACTACGTGGAAGCAGTAGATCACCATCTTGATCTACCTAATGCTCATGTCGAAGAGGAGGAGGAGGAGGAGGGGCGGAGCCAGTGACTTTGACCAACATTTAAATAATGCTATGAAATGCTCGTGCATTCCGTGAACTTTCACCTGCAGAAGAAAAACGGTGGGCCCGCATGTTGGAACAATGCAACGTGGTTGTCACCCTAGGAAATAAGCTGTCGGTATTCTCAGCTATGGTCACCTTTCTTTAGGGGAAGACATCTGAGTGGATGACCAACAAATCATTCGATGCGATGTTGGCTGCTTTCTGCAAAGCTTTCCCAGATGCGTCTGAGCTGCCACACACCTACAGTAAAATGAAGAATTGCCTTCGTGCAGTTGGAATTGGATATGATATGATCCATGTTTGTAAGAATAATTGTGTTCTATTCCAGAATGATTATGCCAACTTAAGTGAATGCCCGAAATGTAAATCATCAATATGGAAAGATGGCGATGCTGTGAAGAGGATTCCTCATAATGTTCTGAGACATTTTCCAATTACACCAAGATTGCAGAGGTTGTTTCATGATGCTGAAACAAGAGAGGACATACTGTGGCATTCTAGGAACCAGGAGTACAGAGATCAGAATGTAATGAGCCATCCATCACATGGTAGTGAGTGGAAAAGCTTCAACCAGAAGCACAAAAGGTTTGCTGCTGACCCGAGAAACATTAGACTTGGCTTAGCTTTAGATGGATTTAAACCATTTTGCCACCAGAGCGCCACATATAGCATATGGCCAGTGCTTGTTATCCCTTACAACATGCCTCCAAATGTCTGGACCAAAGAATCAAACTACATGCTGGCCTTGCTCATCCCAGGTCCAAAAAGTCCTGGAAAGGATTTTGATTTGTTCATGGAGCCTCTTGTGGAGGAACTTCAACAGCTACGGAGGGATTTTATCACTCGATACCTATATAGCAGCCCACCAGCTGATTTCTTTCTGTGTGCTGTTATAATTTGGTGCATCCATGATTATCCGGCTTTGGGCACTAGGTCAGGGCGAACGATGCATGGTTCCAATGCATGTGTTCGATGTGACAGGAATCCGCTGTCATACGCAATACTTAGCAAGATTAGTTACATTGGACACCGTCGTTTCCTTGCCAAGGACAAGCCGCATCCTAGAAAATACCGAAGACATGTGTTCAATGCAAAGCATGAAAATTGTGATGCACCAAAGAGGCTCACCGCCGATGAGTTGCAAGTGGAATTAGAGAAGGTCAGGCATATTACACCAGGAAACTATCCTGATAATGGTAGCGGGAAAAGGAAGCATGGCAGGGCAGAAGAGGGATTATTGTTTACCTGCAGGTCCACTTTGTGGGACTTGGAGTTTTGGAAAGATTTGGATCTACGGCATAATCTTGATGTGATGCACATCGAGAAAAATATATGTGACATCATTATCGGTACACTTCTTAATATTGAAGGCAAGACGAAAGATACCTTAAAATCTAGGATTGATTTGACACACCTGGGTATCAGACAAGATTTGTAGGTGCAAGATGAAGGTAAACCACGGGATATGGCACGAGTTGTGTACGTCTTGGACAACGTAAAAAGAAAAGAATTCTGAGAGGTCCTGCCACGTGTGAGATTCCCACATGGATTTGCTTCCAACCCTGAAAGGAGAGTCAGTGCAGATGGAAACAATGTACAAGGGTTGAAAACTCATGACTGCCACGTCCTACTTCAAAGGGTTTTACCTGTTATCCTTAGAGGATTGGGGCGCCCTGACTTATACAAAGCAGTTGCAGAGTTGGGAAAATTCTTCAGGGAACTCTGCAGTATAAATATCAGGATAGATGCTTTGGACCGTCTTAGAGACAAGATACCAACTATCCTATGCGACCTTCAGAAGATATATCCTCCAGCCTTCTTTGATGTGATGGTGCATTTGGCTGTTCATCTACCTGATGAGGCACTACTAAGAGGTCCAATACAGTATGGCTAGATGTACCCTATTGAAAGGCGGCTAGGCACTTTCAAGGGCTATGTTAGGAATAGAGCTAGACCCGAGGATTCCATTGCAGACGCCTACATTGCTACAGAAGCGTTGACTTTCGGCTCAAAATACATTGAAACAACTAATCAGCTTAGCAAAGAGGTGGATGAAGACAATCCCGGGCTCAATGTTTTCGATTATTCTGTTCGAGTTACAGGGAAGAGTCGACAAGAGGATAAACCTAAAGATTTGGACAAAATGATTAGGTATGTGTTGAATAACTGTCCTGAGATACTACCTTATATCAAGTAAGTGCTAAGTACTGGAGCTTATACATCGTAATCTACTAAAATTGCAGCACATTCTTATATATTTAGATGTTTGACGTGATCACTATGTTGTGCAGCATCTACAAAAAGGAGTTACTGCCGCAAAATCCAAGAAACATTGACAAACTGGTTATGGCAGGATTTGAAAAATGGTTCAAGAGCCATGTAAGCTTTTGAATTGCACTGTCAGTTTTTTAATATATAGATTACATAAGATGATCAGCTTGTCTATTTTCTCACCATGGGTTAAGAAGATGCGGGAGGATGGGCAGGCAGTTGATGATGCCCTTTACTCACTAGCAATGGGCCTGATACTCGGGTAAGACATTATGAATCTTTCATTGTTGGAGATGTGCGCTACAACGCCCTTGCACGAGACGAAGGCAGGAAGACACAAAGCAGTGCCATCATGAGCACGGATACGTATGACAAAGAGACAACTGAAATGTATGCTAACATAACAAACATTGTTCAGCTGCAATATATCTCCAGTTTCGAGGATCATCGGTGTGTGGTTCTGTTGTGCTGTCATTGGTAGAACCTGTTTTCCAGGATCGCAAAACCCAGAGCTGATGATTATTTCAAATCCATCAATGTCAAGGCGGCGTACCAGACCAACGAGCCTTTTATTTTGGCAAATCAAGCAACACGGATATTTTTCTTGGAAGACACATTTGCATGTACCAATGACTGGAGAGTATTGCAAAGGTTTGAGCAGATGAATTCGTTTAATGAAGTTGCACAACAAGATGATGCTTACACTGCTCCTGATGTACAAGATAAAACAGATGTTCCTAATATCTTTGAGAACCATCACGTCAATGACGCCGGCGAAAAGATTGCCTGTCGTGTTGTGGACATACAAGAGTTGATCAAGAAGAAGCCAACATTCGTGGACGTTGAGGACGAAGAAGAAGAAGACACCATGGGGAATTACGATTCAAACTGATACACATGGCGAAGATGTTGACGCTGCTATTGTGGATGATGATTACATTGCTTTTGTCGTATTTGCCTGTTAGAAGACGTTTTTTATCTACTATGTGAAATTGTATTTGCTATGACAACTGAAACTTGATGAACATGTTGTTTAGTATTTTCCTGTGAGAACATCACTTGTTATGTATGCTGATTTGTGTTTGGTGATTGTATGACGACTAAAACATGATGACATTGTTGTTTAGTTGTACTCATATTTGGCTGTGAAACTTGAATTTGATGACATAGTTTGATGTTGGAATGCAATTTGCTCGACGTCTTCGAATGAGAACAAAGCTGACCCGACAGGACCTCTGCTAATTTAGTTATTTATTTATTACCAAAAGGGCCTCTGCTATTTATTTATTTATGAGCAAAAGGGGATACCCCCTGATTTATGTTAATATAAATCATTAGATGTTCACAACACTACGCCTAGTCTGCTACACAGGTTTCATTCATTACTAGTTTTAGCAAAGTGCTCATATCATAGCCACTGAATACATCACGAGTGTGTAATGCCCAGGATGGAACTATACCTCCTACGTGTCGAGGCATGACTTAAAGGCATAAGTCCATCCTAGAATGATCTCAAGTTTGGTATCTTTGCACAACTCATGTAAAAGAGGGATTAAAATGCAAAAGGAGATAGTTGGCTTACACTCGCCACTTCACACAATACATTACATAAGCAAGACATCATTCAAAACATCACAACCCGACTACGGGTGAAGATCCAAAAGAAAGATACCAAAACAACATAAAGCCACAGGTCAGGATCGAATTCTAGTAGAAACCACTACTGATCGTCGAAACGACACAAGCACACGGACAAACTCTTCATCGAACTCCTGGTGAAGAACTTGAACCAGCTTCTGCTTCAAACTCGGCTGAACCTGCATCTGGTGTTGTAGTATCTGTGAGCCACGAGGACTCAGCTATCCCATAACCATGGGTATCAAGACTAGCAAAGCTTTATGGGTAGGAAGAGGTAAAGTGGTGAGGCTGCAGCAGCGACTAAGCATAATATGGTGGCTAGCTTACGAGTACCAGAATAAGATGAGAAGCTACGCAAACGGTCGCAAAAGAGGTGATCGCTAAAGATCCTAACTACATACGAGTCAAACATAACCCCACCGTGTTCTCTCCTCAAAGTGAAAAGAGACAGTAACGGTTACTCACACAGTTGTGTGTTTTACTTCGGATCATCTGTCAAGTTTTCTACAACCGGACATTAACAAATTCCAATCTGCCACATAACCGCGGGCACGGCTTTCGAAAGATCATAACCCTGCAGGGGTGTTCCAACTTAGCCCATCACAAGCTCTCACGATTAGCTGAAGTGATAAATATAATATCATCACTCCTTATCTTAGGGAAAACCGATCAGGCTCGGCATCCCGGTAGCACAAGTCATTTCGACAATGGTAAACAAGTCCAGCAAGACCTCCCGGCGTGCCGACACCCTGATGGTAGCCGCGCGCATCTCATCTCAGGCCACGTCCGGATGAGCAGTACGTACAGATACCGAAGATCCCAGCGAACTGGGTGGTATCCGCAAGTGGCTCTAGTTTGGGACCAACACCATCAGCACTGGCCCCCCCTGCTATGTAGAAAAGAATCTCCAAGGAGCGTCCCCCTTATGCAAATTAATTAATTAATTAAGTTATTATTATGAGGCAAATAAAACCAATGTTGGGCCTTGCTGGAGGAGTTTTATTCAAAGTCGAACTATCAAGGGGTCCCCATCCACCCATCGTGTAAGGAACGCAAAAATCAAGGAACATAATGCCGGTTTATCGGCGCCTAAGGTGGCATGAGTGGAACAAAACACCGAGCAAAAGGCCAAGCCTTCCACCCATGCCCAGTATATAGGTGTGTTAATAATAATTATAGATATTGTGATATAACCAACAACAAGTTCCCTCCTGGAACGAACTTCATCTTCACCTGCAACTGACAATGCTATAAGAGGGGCTGAGCAAGCGGGGCTGAGCAAGCGGGTAACATAGCCAAACAGTGGTTTTGCTAGGAAGGTGTCCAGGTTAGAGGTTTCATGGCAACAAGGAGAGGCTAACATAAAAGATGGGTATCGCGACATGTAACGATAGCATCGAGACAACTAAGCATGGCAATGGTAGTAAAGGTATCCAAGGGTATGATCATCTTGCCTGGGATTCCACAAGGGAGAAGAACGGATCCATGAAGTAGACGGAGCAACACAGACGAGAGAAACCTCACAACTCCAGAACGAAACCGAAGCTATCAAGAGAAGCAAACCGGAAAGAAAGAAACAACACGGTAAACACACAAGCATAAACATGGCATACGATGCACAAACAAGGATGATGCATGTCCGGTTTAAATATGCATGGCATGGCAAAGGTGCACATACAACACTACAAGTTAAGTGGAGCTCAATATGCAACGAGTTGCATATTGACAAAATACCACAATTAATTATTTAGTTGACTCTCGTTATTTACAAGACAAGATTAAATGTTTTTAACATGGCAAGAGGTGAAGCATAAAGAAACTACACTATTTAGGCATTTTAAATGAGGCCGGAGAATAACAACAACATATCCGGAAAATCCCCATGAGCATGTTTAATAATTATAAGCAAACAACAATTAAGCATTTTAGTGTTGTTAACATGATGCGGATGACATGATCAAGTTTATGCAATTTTATTAAAAGGTTGACATAAGAGATATGAAGCATTGTCACCGTGGTGAAAGGAAAAGGGTGCCACGGCAACGAACCGAACATGATGCAACGCAACATCTCGGTTCCGGTAACTCGTTGAGAGTCCGGGCAAAAGAAAGATGGTGTGAGCGAGTCAAACGAGATGAAAGGTGGGGCGATCCCGTTACCGGCTTCCCACGAGTCGGTGACGAGGCAACCGAGGAACATGACAATGAACGAAACGGACACGATGCACACATGGGAAACATTTCATACAACACAACAAGCATCACACGGGTCATCGTCTCGGGTTATACCTTCGGAGCGATCGTTACGGGGCGGTTCGAGATCGTCGAGGGACGTAGCGGAAGAAGGCGTTCACGTTCCCGAAGAGGAAGTAGTCGTACACGGGGCGACGGTAGTTGTACACGTTGGAGTTTTCCGTTTCCGAAGAGGTACTTGAGGTTCTCGGCGACGGTAGTCGTTCCCGTACGTAGTTGTTCAAGTCATCGGAGGGGTACTTGGTGTTTCCGGGCGTCGGTAGTGGTACTTGTACATGTAGTCGTGGTACTTGCGACGTCGGGGTACACGTTATCCGTAGAGGTACTTGAGGTCTCGGTCTTGAGTCGTACACGATTCTTCGGACTTGCCGATCTCGCCCAAAAACACCTGCTGGACCAACACAACAACACCAAGCCGACGAAAAACAAAAAAACACAGCAGCAGCAGCGGTTTTGGCGGGCAACGAGGCGTGGACGCGGCACGGCGTGGAGGGAGGCAGGGGCCTCAGAAGCGGAGGGGCGGCCTTGGCGACGATGGGCTGCGGCTGGAGGAAGCCACGACGCGCTGGAGCCCGTCTCCTGGCGCTCGGTGCTGGAGGGGCCTCGGGGCGGCTAGCTCGCGAAGGAAGAGAACGGAGGCGAGGTCGCTGGGCGCTCGAGGAGGCCAGGGAGGACCCGCGCGCCGCGAGGCAGTGGCCTCCGCGGGGAGGACGGGGCCGCCGGCTGCGGCTTGGCGGCGGAGACAGCCAGGCGACGGAGAGGCGGAGGTGAGGCCAGGGCCTGGGCGGCTGCCTGGGCGCGAGGAGGAGGCCGGGCGCTGGGAAAACGGAGGGAGAGAAGCGAGGCAACCGAGGCCATGGCGAGGAGGAGATCGAGGATCGGTCGAGCGACGAGCAAGTCCTCGTGGGAATCGGGCACGGGGGTTCGAGGGAGAGGGAAGAGGGTGAGCGATGGCAAGGAGAACGAGAGGGTGGCGGCGTGCGGGAGAGAAAGAAGGAGCGATGCGGGAGGAGGGGTCGGTCGCTGGTACTGGGCCAGGGTTGGAGGAGGAGTGGGCCGAAGGACTGGGCCTTGAGGCCTAGCAGGGAGGAGGAGGGAAGGCCTCGAAGGAGATGGGCCTGGCTGGAGAGAGGGAAAGGAGGAGCCCCCCTCTTCTGCTGTTTTTTTTAAATTAAAACAGAATACAACAACAAGAAAGAAAAGAAGGGAGGTGCTAGGAATATGCTTAGGACAAGAGGTTATTATTCCTGGACTCACAAAAATGTCAGGAATTTAAATAAAATAGAAGGAGGGTTTTTGGAAGAACCCCGATGCGACGGAAAATAAATATTGACAAGGTTTGAGGCAAGAAATGCGAAAGAGAAGGCATGGGGAAAATTGTGCAAATGTGTTACGGTGAATTCCAACAAATGGAATATTTATTAATATAGCTCCCTAAATATTGAGAGACTTTTATATGTTATAAAGAGAAGTCACCTTCCCTCGATTTAAATGGACCGAAGATCCACACGATTTATTTAAGTTGAGAAGCAAAATAAAAATGACATGATGGCATGATGACATGATGCAATGCAAAAAAATAAATAACGCAAGCACAAAAGAACACACGGGCAGCCCGGAACATCTGGAATCTTTTGGGACGTCGGTCTCGGGCGTCACAGAGTGCTACATACACTGCAAATAAAGAGAAAATAATCCTACATAGCACATCGATTTTTTCCATTATCTTCACAAGCTCTTGCATCTCCTCATTGATGTTAAGGCCGTTCAGCAGCTGTTGCTTGGCCATGATCAGAGGAACTGCATCTTTAACCTTCTGCTGTGCATCTTCCTCTTCTGCCGTTCCTTCAGTTACTTGTCCAACACCCCAACCTACTTGTATTGGGATTCCTCGGCTAACCAAATAATCAGCGTAGTTGCACTCCCCCACATCAGCAACTTCCCAGAAATACAAATCACACGAATCTTCCCTTTTCTGCACGAATCAAATTGGAAAGTCATCAACCAAACTATTAAAAAAATCGCAACTGAAAGCAGCAGAACAACACTTAAACATATTATTACCCCATGATTCGGGCATTTGTAGAAGACTCGTCCAGGGTTGAGGAGGATTGTGGTTGAGACGCGACGGATGACTCTGCGTGATTTGCAGCAGTGGCACCACACCAACGGCAGCGGCTTGCGATGAGCAACCGACTGTGGTGTGCGTGCCGGCGGGGGTGTGATGAGACCCACAAGCGATGGGATGGGTGGCGACTTGGCACATATTTGGTTGTTGCCTGCTGAAGAGCAGGTGGACGAGCAGCCAGCGGACATGGTTGCTGTGGCCAGAGCTTCCGATGCTAGTCAGAGTAAGTAGAGAAGAGGAGAACCGAACGTTGGATATGTCAGTTTCATTACTTGCAGAGTAGCATAGCACCATATATAGTCATAGTCTAGGTTTGGATTCGAACCAGCTACAAGAGCACGTCTCTCTTTTTTCTAAAACTTAGCAACATCTCTTTACTGGTACACTAGCTTGTTCTGTATGCTTTCTCAAGTCTTTGATTCCTCCACCTCACATCTGGGACCCACCAGGAGGGCCTCTGTATTTTGCGAAAAAATGTGCCCCCTGCTGACAGGACGGACCCACCAGCTATCTTCGCATGCAAGGAAGTGCCTCCTTATTACGCACAAAAAACTGAATACTCCTCCTGCCAGCTGGAACCCAGCATCGTGGGAGGCTGACTTCTGGGCCTACCAAGTTGACGGAGACAGAGGGCTTTGTCAACTTAGTCAATATGAACGATTCTAGCTCCAGTTACCATACGATGTTCATCCAATGGCAGTAGTGCTTCTTCAACCTCTGGTCTTCTTGCTCCAGCCGCCCAAACCAGCGCTAGTCGTGCCACGTGCTCCTGCCTCCCATGGCCGGCTGTGCTGCCGCGGAGGCCTCACTGCCCCCTACTACTCCAACTGCTGGCCAGGGCATCCCGCTACTCACCCACACCCCCTGTTATTCTGCGGTGACGGCAGCCTCACACCGCAGCCGAACCAGTGAACCCTCGTACTCCTCTCCGCGTGGGCATCCACTGCCGCGTCTTCCCTGGATCCGTGGCGTCCCCTTCCTAGGCCTCACCGACGTCCACCACCTTGGTGCTCTCAGCATGGCATGGTCAATGTGGTTAACGACCGACTTCCATCAGAAGAGTACTATACGTGGAGAGGCTGACAACTTGGTCCACGGCCGCAGCTGGGTCCACGACCACAACCCTGTTTTTTGTGATTTTCCAAGTAAGGCGCTTTGTGAGGCCTGTTGGGCTGCAAATATTTCAAGATGAGGAGAGCTTCATTCGGCTGGCTGAGAAAATGGCCTATCAGTAATGAGAAATGGGCTGTAAATTTTTAAAATACATCAAACCGGCAATTAGTTTCAAATTTCCTTTTTTTTCATTTTGAGATTTTAAATTGCATTGATTTTTACGCGTGGACAATTTGTTGGATTTTATATTGATATACATTTATTTTTAAAATCAGTTTGAATGTGACTCGAAATTTCGGTATTAAAAACAGTTCGGACCGCACCGAAATATGCAAAATTTCCTATAATTTTTTAACCGTGGCCACAATATGGGCTGTAATGCTAACAAAAAGAATATGGGCTCCAGAAAAACCTTAAGAATTAACAAATGGGCTGTAAATTATTAGAAATAATGGCAGATGGGTTGTATGATGTTTTCCACAAATTTGAGGCTTTCCTAAAAAAAGGTTTACGCACAAGCAGTGACTGTTGGATGTCCATCCAAAGGCCGTCGTGCTTCTTCAATCTCTGCTCTTCCTGCTCTAGCCGCTCAAGCAAGCGCCGGCGGGACTGCCTGCTCCCTCCTCCCCGCGGCCGGCTGTGCTGCCGCGGAGGCCTCACCGCCCCATCGTACTCCCATTGCTGGCCCAGCCATCCCTCTACTCACCCACACCCGCTGTTTTTCTCCGGCGATGGCAGACGAACCAGTAAACCCTCGTACGGTCATACTCCCCTCCGCGTGGGAAACAACTGTCGATTCTTCCCTGTCTCTGTGTCGTTCCCTTCCTAGGCCTCGCCGTCGTCCATTGCCCTGGTGCTCTCGGCGCGGCGTGTTCAACGTGGTCAAGGAACGACTTCCATCGGAAGAGTACTGTACGTGGAGAGGTTGACAGCTGGGTCCATGGCAGCCGCAAGGAAGGGCCTCCTTATTATGCGGAAAATAATTATTCCTCCACCTGACAGTAGGGACCCACCGGACGGGCCACCGTATTTGGTGACAAAACGTTCCCCCTGACTGCTGGGACCCGCCGGACGGGCCACCGTATTTCGTGAAAAAACGTTCCCCCCGCTGTCAGCTCGGACCCACCGGAAGTGCCTCCTTATTACACAAAAAAATGAATACTCCCCCTGCTAGTTAGGACCCACCTTGGTGGGTGGCTGACTTGTGGGCCTACTAAGTTGACGGGGACGGAGTGCTTTGTCAACTTAGTCAATATGAACGATTCTACCTCCAGTGACCGTAGGATGTCCATCCAACGGCCGTAGTGCTTCTTCAACCTCTGGTCTTCTTGCTCCAGCCGCCCAAAGCAGCGCCGATCGTGCCGCATGCTCCTGCCTCCCGTGGCCGGCTGTGCTGCCGCGGAGGCCTCACTGCCCCCTACTATTCCCATCGCTGGCCAGGCCCTGCGGCGACGACAGCCTCACACCGCAGCTGAACCAGTGGACCCTCGTACTCCTCTCCGCGCGGGCTTCCACTGCCGCGTATTCCCCGGCTCCGCGTCCTCCCCTTTCCAGGCCTCGCCGTCGTCCACCGCCCTGGTGCTCTCGGCGCGGCATGGTCAACGTGGTCAAGGAACGACTTCCATCGAAAGAGTACTGTACGTGGAGAGGCTGACAACTGGGTCCACGATTGCAGCAAGGAAGTTCCTCCTTATTACGCGCAAAATTATTATTCCTCCACCTGACAGCGGGGACCCACCGGACGGGACACCGTATTTCGCGGAAAATACGTTTCCCCCTGACTGCTGGGACCCACCAGCTACATCTTCACATGCAAGGAAGTGCGTCCGGGCAAAAGAAAACGATTCGCCCCCCTGACTGCTGGGACCCACGAGCTACATCTTCGCACGTAAGGAAGTGCCCGACAGTCAGGACCCACCTGGTCGAAGCCTATTTAGCGTTGTCATTCTGGTCGCGAACGTGTACGTACATACTGGTCGATGTAGACGCGCGTACGTGTTGTAGCAGAGGCACTCACGTAGCATTTACACGTACGTATAGCGGCCAGGGTGCAAGAAAGTAAATAAGGCCATGTACGTACATATGGGCGGGGTCTCGAACGCCTACTCGCGCATACGTACGGCCAAGGCTCGTGTACATGGCTGGGTTGGAACGGAGAAACAGCATTGTCGTCGTGTTCATGGGGAGCCAACCGGATGGGTCGGAACGGAATGCGTCGTCGTGTTCATCGGGAGGGCTTGGATGGAACAGCTGATGGAAACGAGGCCTAGCGTACCGCAGAATGGAGGAAACGGCCTTGTGTTCGACCGGCCACGTTCGAAACGGGATCCTGTTCATCCGGAGGGGTCTGGCGTACCAGAAAACGGAGGAAACGGACCTCCTACGGTCGAACGGGGGTCTTGTTGATCAGGAGGGGTGTGTCATACCGCAAAACGTTGGAAACAGACTTGTGTTGGAGCGCTACGGTCGAAACAGGGGTCCTGTTCATCGCTAGGGGTGTGGCGTAATGCAAAACTGGACTCCACGGGATACTGTCCATCTCCACCGTCGACCCCATCCAGCCTCCACGGGCTACTATTCATCCACCGTCGACCTCCTCCAGCCTCCACCTGCGACTGTTCATCCACGGGCTCCTGTTCATCTAGCCTCCACCGCGCGCTACTTCCACCGGCTACTGTTCAGCCAGCCCTCTCCACGGGCTCCTGTTCAACCACCCCTCCACAGGCTACTTTTCATCCAGCCCTCCACCGTCTACTGTTCATCTTGTCCTCCATGGGGTGGTCCCGTTCATCCTGCCCTCCACTGGGTCATGTTCATCCAGCCCCAACCGGCTTGATCGATTGGGGTCCTGTTCATCCAAAGGCAACACCACGGGGTCCTGTTCATCCTCCCCCACCGGAAACTGTTCATCCAAAACCCCCAGCAACGCTCACTGTTCATCCAGAGGCAGCATCGATCGGCTTCAGTTAGCAGCAGTAGCGAAGTAATCGCTCGTTCGGGTTCAGCTAACAGCCATCGGTCGATCACTCGGGTTCAGTAACGCGTAGCCTGCAGTGTAATCACTCGGGTTCAGTTAGAGCCCAACACCTCGCTCGGTTTTAGTTAGAGCTCAATGCCTCGCACCCATGCGTGTGCATGTACGAGAGAAATGCGCATCGCTCAGCCCCGACCACCCACCGTAACCGGGAACACCCTGATATTTTCCTCGCCCTTGCTTCTACCATGGTTTTTTCTGTCATGGACGGCCCAAAGAATGTCATGCAGCTGCGTCTCCGGCCCGCCCATGACAAAAAGCCCATTTTCTGTCATGGTTTTTTGTCATAGAAGTAGGACCCCACCACATCTATGATGATACCGGGTTTTGTCATAGTTATCGTCATAGAAGTGTCATAAGTATGACAAAAAAAAATTGTTTGGCCCAAAATGTCACAGATGTGTCTTTTCTTTGTAGTGCCCCCTTCGGCAACAAGTTACCAAAAATTTCGAAAATGCAAAGTGCTATGCATCTCTCAGGCTCGGTCTTCGGGAGGCGATGTAGAGAGAACTCCAAGGACGAAGGGTTCAGACGAAGTAGCTGGAGCTTGTGGAGTGGCTGCTGGAGGTGGCACTGAAGCTGTAGCTGCTGGTGCAGATGTAGTAGCTCTGGTGTCTGGAACTGGCACTGCAGCAGATCTCTGACCTCGAGGCACTCACTGAAATGCATCTGTGGTAGCCTGTCCTCGTCTCTCCTCTGCTTCCTCCTGAAGCTTCTCAATTGCAGACTGGATCTCTGTCACCTTCAGATCAAGATCATAGAACTTAGTCTCAATGATCCTCTCCAAGATCGCCTGATTCCGAGTTAGGGTGGCCAAGCCCTTCTCAATCCTCATGGTAGCTTGAATCAGATATGTCAATTGGTCTTGTTTGGATTTGAGAGTCATTTGAGATGCTTCTTCTGCACTTGGCATCTTGGCAGCTTTCTCTGCTTTGGTCTTCTCTTTCCTTTCATGAGTTTGCACTGAAGATGGTTCATTCTCATCCATGACAATTGTGTTGTCCTCAAAGTCAGGCACCAAGTGTAGATATTCCTTGTCCAACAAGTAAGTGCATGTGCCCATTTTAGAGTTGATAAGCATCTGGATGTGTGGAGCATACCCACATGATCTCTTCCGATCTGCAGCAGTCCTCTTGATTGTCTCTACAATCAGGCTCATAACCTTGAATTTTTGTGGCACATCAAATATATGCAGCATGTTGATGGAATGTCCTCTGATCATCTTTGCATCTCCAGACTTAGGCAACAATGTATGCCTCAGGATAGTGTTGATGGTAGCTAGACCAGCCTGGAAATGATGTACAGATCCAAACTTGTGAGTTTCTAGATCTTCATCAGGAATCACCTTGTACATATTTGCCATGGAGTTTTGGTCTTGCTTATTATTGGCATAGACATCTAGATCATCATCATGCTCTTCAGGGGCATTGATTAGCTTGGCCCACTCAGCAACAGTCGACTGGTATCTTGTACCTTCACACATCCATACAATTCTTGCATCAGGATAGAAGTGGGCTGTGGAATAGAATTGCATGATGAGTTGATCATTCCACTTAATCAACTTTTGAGCCACAAATTTGTCCACTTCACATGCATTGAAGCTCTCATGCACATTGGGATAGTAATCTGCATTATCATCAATGAACTTCCAGTCTATTCTTTTCATATCACAAATAATGGGCTTCTTGTCAAGCAGGACTGTTTCATAGAAGTCTTGCTACTCCTTTGTCTAAAACCTGTAGTCCACAGCAATCCTTCTCCTTATGGCATATGGATCAGACTTTCTCCACAACCTGAGACCTGCATCCATTCTCAGTTTCATGTCCTCGGCAACCAAATGAGCATCATTGTGATCAGGGATCTTGAGCTTTAGTCTTTTGAGAAATTGAGTATCAACTTCCTCAGCAACTTCAGGCACTGGGGCCTTGTTCTTTTCTGAAGTTGGAATATTTCTTGTATTCCTCTTGGGTGTAGACTTGGTGGCTTGAGAAGTTTTGGGAGCAGTTTTGGGCTTAGAAGGGGCAGCCCCAGACTTGATAGCATCTCCCATGAGCTTCTGAGCTTTGGGTGCCGGTGCAACAACCTCTTCCTCTTCTGCTTCTGCTACATCATCATCCCTCATGGATGGCTTACCAATCACTTTGGATGTTGTCTTCCTAGGTCTCTTCTTTGTACCTTCATGCTCATCATCCCTAGGTTCAAGTGTGATCACCATAGTCTCATGAGTAGAGGCTCTGGTCTTAGACATGGGAGTCCTCTTGGCAGGGATTTCCCTTTTCTGCCCTGGCTTGGATGTCTCAGTTGTGCCATACTCCTTTCTGAGTACTTTCTTCTTGGAAGTGGCCTCATCTGCCACAAGGTCCTCATCCTCAGAATCTGAAGTTTTCTTCTTTCTGGTCTTGGTGGCAGTCTTTGGAAGGTCACTGGGAGTGGTTCTGCTACTCTCATAGTAGCTGGAGTTGTTGGGACTAGAGCCCTCACTCAAATGTACCTGCTCCTCAGACCTGTTTTGACTGTCACTGCCCTCAGACATCTCCGACACTACAAACTGATCCTGTGAATAGACGTAGATGAGATAGAGTGGATGAGAATCACAAAGCACATAATTTTTGCAAAACAAATGACAAGAAAAACTTAGTTTTAGTTCTCTATAGAAAGCATTTCAGAGCTACTGATTGTTAAACTCGGTGACACCGAAGCAATTCTGGAGCCTGAACTAGTAAACTCGATCAGACCGAGTCACCGTTCGGTGGCACCGATATCGCTAGGGTTTCACAAAGAATTGAACTCGGTTACACCGATTTGCAAATTTCGGTCAGACCGAAAATCACTTGTGCAATGGCCTAAGCCAAATCGGTGGGACCGATTTCTACAATTCGGTCGGTCCGAGATGAGTTCGGCAAATAACCTAACCCTAATTTTTTTGAATCAAATCTACTATCTACGGAGTGTTTGCTGGATAGGAAGATCTCATACGTGGAAAAGAAACATGGCAATGCATTGTGCTAAGAATCAGAGTTAAGGAATAGCACAAAGGATCAAGTCCATACCCTAACTCGGCGGAGGACTTGCTACGGCGGCAACTGTGGTGAGGATTTCCGTTGACAGCGGCGGAGTCCAGCGGCGAGAGGTCGTTGGTGGTGAGGAAATTATCCGAAGATCCGATGAGGCAGAGCAGGTCACGCGCGGGCTGAAACTTTTCCGAAATTTGACCCGTGAGTATATATAACCTGACACTATCGGTGTGATCGAGTGGAACAACTCGGTGGCACCGAGATGCAAAACCGCTAGCAGTTGCTGCAACTTGGTGGGACCAAAAAGTTCAAACCAGTTGCACCGAGATTGAAAACCTAGATCAACCTAGTGAACTTGGTGTGACCGAAGTGGATGACTTGCTCATACCGAAATGTACAAAGAGGTTTTGGATATTTAATCCTATGACGAATCAGGGACTCCGAGTGCTCCTCACACAGAGTGGTTCGTATCTGACTTGATAATGTTTTGTGATGCAGCATGAATATAGTTTGAGACAAGAAAAGCATAGATAGCTAGAGGGGGGTACTTAGGCATTCTTGTCCATCCATTTGCTAAAATAAAAAGATCCAAACAATCAAAGCAACAAATGGATGTCCTCAAATGAGAAAAATATGCATACAGCATGCTCACGCAATAAGAGAGCAAATAAAACATGTGACAAGGCATGCACAACCATTCTAGCATCTACCAAACATTTGGCGATGACTAGGTCATCTATATATGAGTATGTTGACTTAGGAGTCAAATGAGAACATTTGATCATAGGTCATACCTATCGTTTAAGCACAAGTGGGGTTACCACTTTTACATAAAGCATTTTTGTGTTCACATCATTAGAGTTGCTTTAGATCAATTGTTAGAGTAAAGCTCCCCCTAGATGTGAGATCCCCCTTACGAGGGATGAACTAACCTTGGGTTTTGTCGATGATGACTTCATGTAGGTGTTGAAGATGTAGACGCTCAATGTTGATGTAGATCATTTGGAGTAGTCCATTGGAGTGAGTTGTATTTTGAATACCTACACAGGTTAGTCCAACAAGGAACAAACAAGGATATCCATAGACATAGAGTGAATTGCACACAAGATGATGTCTATGAAAGCATTAGGTTACCTTGTCCCTTGTCTTACCAACAAGAGGGTTTGTGAGTCCTTGAACTAGTGCAAAATGTGAAAGTTGTTTGCACTTGTCTTTTGCCAAAATGATATGAGTGAAGTATGTTGGCGGAGTCACCCTCAAGAAATTCCTAGTTATTATTCTTCGTGATCCACACCATCTTGATGGGGATCCTTGGAGTTGTAGTCGTACTTGATGAGGTAGAACTTGATGTAGTCTTGGGGACCCACTTGACCAAGGCCTTAGGAGCTTCTTTAAATGCATCAATCTCTTCTTGAAGCTTATGCTTGCCCTTTAGCTTGTTGTCTTGTGGTGGAAGATCAGCTTGTGCTTGTGTCCCATGGAAAGAAGTAGGATCTATCTTTTCTTGTTGAGGAACAAATTTCCTCTTGGGGTATTGATCTTCCTCCCATTCAACTCCATTGGCACTGAACTTTGTTCAAAACCAACATCTTGATTCTTCCAGTGTCTTCCTTGCTTGCGTACTATCTCCTCAAATTGCTTACTCCCGGCAATACTCTTGTAAATACCTTTCTCTATAATTCCCTTCAATAAGCTATTTTCTTGCTCAAGTGTAACTTGGATAAGAGAGTCATTAGTGGAATCAAGCGAACTACTAGAAGTAACATCATTGGATTTAGGATGATTATTGTTACTACTAGAGGAAGAATATTTCTTGTTCTTGTTGCTAGATTTTACTTGTGGCATGTAGGTAGACAAGAGTAAACGCGTGGCAATGTAAAAAGGACTTTTCTAGCGTAGATCATCATTGATTTCCTTTAAGAACTCATGCTCTTGCTCAAGGTTGAGCTTTTCAAAGCGTAACATCTCATGAGTCTTTAAAAGTTCTCGATGATCTTCCAAGGTAGCTTCATGAGCTAGCGTCAGAGTGTTTAGTTATTTAGTTACACACTCAATCTTCTCCTTATCATTGTCATTCGTTTTATCTTGATTATCATGTTAATAGCAATTTCATCATAGTTTTCATCAAAAGTTTCATCACTATTGGTACCAACAAGTAATCATCCTCTCCTAGCAAGTCATCTTCATCACTATTGAAATCAAGATACTCGGGGTGTGATACTTTAAGGCCTTTAGCCATGAAACATCTTCCAATTTGTTCATTTGGTGAGTCAAATATGTCGTAGGAGTTGGTTGACATAAGAGCAATTCCGGCAACACCTTCATCTTGAGTACCTTCGGAGTCGAAGTAGTAGCTTCTCTCGGAGTGGTTGTCGGAGGCGGAACCGGATGCCCATTCACAAACATGAGCTTGATGTCTTCATCATGTATAGCTCCTTGATGATTTGTCCTTTCTCTCCAAATCTATGCTTTTCCGAGAAGGTCTTTGTTCATAACGATAATATCTACTCCTTCTCTCTCCTGGTGGTGAATCTTCTCTTCTACTTCTCCTTTTAGGTGAGTCTTCTCTTCTCTTGTGGGGAGCCGTACACTTATTGGAGTAGTGTCCGGGTCTTCCACAATTGTAGCAATTCCGATCATGACTTGAAGATCTCTTATCATTGTAGGACCTTGACTTGGAACTTCTCTCTTTGCTTCTACTCTTGTAGAAATTGTTGAAGTTTTTCACCATTAAGCTCAATTCTTCATTGAAGTCTTGTTTCTCCCTTGATGATGTAGGAGCTTCACATGAAGCTTTGTAAGCACCACTAGACTTGTTATGAAGCTCTTTTTTTATCTTTGAGTGACATCTCATAAGCAACAATTCTTGCAATGACTTCTGTTGGCTTGAGATCTTTGTAATTTGGCATCATTTGGATCAATGTACACACGGATCGTATGTTCCATCCAAGGCTCTCAGGATCTTCTTGATGATGAATCTGTCGGTCATCTCTTCGCTTCCTGAGCCGGCAATCTCATTTGTGATGAGAGCAAGGCTAGAGTACATTTCAGCGAAACCTTCACCATCCTTCATCTTGAACATGTCAAGTTGACTTTGGACACATCCAACTTGGATTCCTTGACGGAGTCGGTACCTTCATGCATATCAATCAATGTATCCCAAATTTCCTTTGCATTCTCAGGACGGCTGATTTTGTTGAATTCTTTGGGGCATGATCCGTTGAAGAGGATATCGCATGCTTGAGCATTGTATTGCAGCATCTTCAACTCATTCGTGGTAGCTTCACGGTTCGGTTCCTTCCCATCGAAGAATTCACCTTGCAAACCAACACACACAATGGCCCAAATGCCGGGGTTATGTCCAAGAATGTGCATTTTCATCTTATGCTTCCAACTAGCAGAATTAGTACCATCGAAATAAGGACCTCTACGGTGGTAACTTCCCTCGCTAGATGCCATACTCTCCTAGGTTGTGAAACCAAGGCTGTGATCACCGATGCTATGGAAATCACGGCAAATGGAGACCAAAGCTCTGATACCACTTGTAGGATCGAAAGTATGTCTAGAGGGGGTGATTAGACTACTTGAAGAAATAAAAACCTATCGTTTTCCCAATTTTAATTCTTGGCAGATTTTAGCAACTTAGCACAAGTCAAGCAATCAACCTACACATGCAATTCTAAGAGTATAGCAGCGGAAAGTAAACAATTGCATATGAAGGTAAATGGAGGAGTTTAGAGGGATCAAACGCAAGTGAAGACAACGATGTTTTTAGTCTTGGTTCCAATAGGTGGTGCTATCGTACATCCAAGTTGATGGAGACTTCAACCCACGAAGGGTAACGGCTGTGCGAGTCCACGGAGGGCTCCACCCATGAAGGGTCCATGAAGAAGCAACCTTGTTTATCCCACCATGGCCATCGCCCACGAAAGACTTTCCTCACTAGCGATAGATCTTCAAGAAGTAGGCGATCTCCTTGCCCTTACAAACTCCTTGGTTCAACTCCACAATCTTGTCGGAGGCTCCCAAGTGACACCTAACCAATCTAGGAGACAACACTGTCCAAAAGGTAATAAATGGTGTGTTGATGATGAACTCCTTGCTCAAATGCTTCAAGTGATAGTCTCCCCAACACTCAAACAACTCCTCACAGATTCTGGATATGGTGGAAGAAGAATTTGAGTGGAAAGCAACTTGGGAAGGCTACAGAACAAGATTCATATGGTAGGAATGGAATATCTTGATCTCAACACTTGAGTAGGTGGTTCTCTCTTAGAACATGAATGATGGAAGTGTAGATATGTTCTGATGGCTCTCTCCACGAGTGAAGAGTGGGTGGAGGGGTATATATAGCCTGCACACAAAAACAAACCGTTACACATAATTTACCAAACTCGGTGGGACCGATTCAAAGAACTCGGTCAGACCGATTTAGTTCATAATGTGACCGTTAGGTATTTCGGTGGGACCGATACGATCAACTCGGTGGGACCGATTTCGTTAGGGTTAGGGAATAACTTAATCTCGATGGGACCGATTACACAGACTCGGTGAGACCGATTTTGGTAATAAGCACACAGAGAGTTGGTCAGGCAAACTCGGTGGGACCGATTCGCTCATTTTGGCGAGACCGAAATGTTACGAAGAGGCAACAGTGAGTTTGCATTACAGACTCGGTGGGAATGATTGCACATCTCGGTTAGACCGAAAATATTGCAATAGGCAACAGAGAGTTTGCAATCCCATCTCGGTGAGACCGAGATCCCTTTCGGTGAGACCGAAATGATTAGGTTTTCTCGCAGTGGCTATGTCAAACGAAGTCGGTGGCGCCAGATAGATATTTTAGGTGGGGCCGAGTTTGACTTTTGGTTTGGGACATATGTGGATGTGAGAAAGTGGTTGAGGGTTTTTGGAGCATATCACTAAGCATCATGAGCAAGAAAGCCATTAAGCAACACCTCATCCCCTTTTAATAGTATAGACTTTCCTATGGACTCAATGTGATCTTGGATCACTAAAATGGAAAATATAGTGTCGGCATACTGGGAACCAGGGTACCCAGACTTGCGTGTCTGCGGGCCGCAACGCGCTCCTACTACGGCCTGGTATAGCCCAGCTGATCAACCAGCCGTCCAAGACCCTCGCGAGGGGGCTAAGCCTCGCGAGGAGAACGACATCAAGACCCCCTCAGGGGGCGTCCTTGGCAAGGTGCTCCGGAGGGGCGGAGAATCCAAGGCCAAGCCTGCCTCAGGAGGAGGCAGTGATGTCAGCTGTGACGCACCGCGCCAGCGGGTGCCAGCGCTCGCCAGCGGCGCAGTTACCATTCCGGTGCAAGAGGGACAGCGCAGCCGCAGGTTCCCGATCGAGGAGCGGGGCAATGATTTCCTCATTGATTCAACAAGACCGAAGCCCGCAAGGACGACAAGGAGGATTTCATCGTCAAGTCCACCACCGCGTCACCGCCTGGTCCTTTTGCAGGCGAAGACTGCTTTTGTCAGGGTAGGAACGTCCTTGTGTTCCCGCTCAAAAATGGCCATTGTGGGATCCCTTCCCGCCTAAACATTTCGGGGGAAGAGGACCGTGGCCGCCTATATAAGTAGCTAGGATTCCCACTATGAAAGGGATCGACTCATACACTCTGCCACCACACAAGGAGCAAGAACACTTGCCTTCTAACCCTCCCGAGCTCACTTCCTGAGCTCAGGAACCATTGTACTAGCTCATATTCCAGCTCGCCCGAGGCTAATCCACCAAAGCAGGAAGTAGGGTCTTACACCACACGATGGCCCGAACCTGGGTAAACTCTCGTGTGTTCTATATGTTGTTTGCTAGAATCTCCTCACCGACAAGGGCGAGGCGCTAGGTAGACGTGAGAGGGAGAGATACTCGTTCACGCCCTTGTGGTCAAACTTCTTGGGTTTTGTAGAGCCCTAAATCCGATATTTGGCGCGCCAGGTAGGGGGCGTGTGGAAATCTCGCCTCTCTGACGACCTCGTCGCATTCTCGTCGCCGACTCGGCTCCACAGCCATGGTGGACACACACCGAGCTTGCGCCGCCCGCCTTGCCGCAAACGTCGTCCAGACGACGCCTGCGGGCAACTGTGCACCGCTCCGCCCAACTCACCGGTCGCCAACGCCGCCACCGACCCGACCGTCCACGAGCAGCAGGACTCATCGCTGCCACCGTTCGTGCGGCGGGATGGCCGCATGACAACGCCCTCATCCTCGCCGGTCTACCAGCAGCCTGCGCTGCTGATGGCGCGGGAGCTCTTGTGCTGCGGCCCGGCAGATGACCTCTACGATGAGCGGCTCCACCGCATCACTGAGCTCGTCAACGCCACTGGAGAAGCACCTGCACCAACGCACTCCTCACGTCCGCCGTCGCCCCCGGCAGGGGACGAAGGCCAAGGGTTCCCGACTCCGCCTCCACTTCACCACGCCGGCCAGGAGGTCCGGCGCGAGGCTCCTCGACGTGAGCAACCCCGCAGAGCCCATGCGCGCGACGAGGAGAGCTGCCAGGTGATTCCGCATCCGGATGCAGGGGCTCGCGGGCCCCCCGGCCCGCAGTGCCCAGACCGCGCACCACAGGAGGTGGTGGCGCCAGCACTCCAAGAACCAGCACCACAGGCGCAGGGGGCGCCTGCAATCATGAGCGTGGCTGGGTGTCGCGCCCTAGCTCCTGAGCTACGGCGCCTCGTCTGGCCCGGCAAGTTGAAGCCGGACCTGCCTCCACGCTACGACGGCACCACCGACCCCACGGAGTTCCTCCAACTCTACGAGCTGAGCATCGAGGCGTCCAACAGCACAAAGCAGGTCATGGCGAACTGGTTCCCCATGGCTCTCAAAGATGGCGCACGCTCCTGGCTCCTGAACCTCCCCGTGGGAGCCATCTCCTCCTGGGAAGAGCTTCGTGAGCGTTTCGTCGTCGACTTCCAAGGCACCCGTGGTCGAGCCCCAGATGGATGGGTAGTATACTTCGACGGCGCCTTCTCACGCCTCGATGTTGGGGCTGGCGCCGTGTTAGTATCTCCCACTCATGATAAGTTGTACTACACCGTGCAGCTCTGCTTCCAGCAAGGCGATAAAGTCTCCAACAACATCGTAGGGTACGAGGGCCTAATTGCCGGGCTCAAGGCCGCCGCTGCGCTGGGGGTCGAGCATCTCACCATCAGGGGTGATTCGCGACTCCTCGTCGACTACTCCAACAAGAAATACAAGCCCAACGACGAGCACATGGAAGCATATCTGGAGTAGGTACGCAAGATGGAGCGATGGTTCCAAAGGCTGGAGGTACAGCGCGTACCAAGAGGCACCAACAAAGAAGCGGACGATATCGCCAAACGAGCCTCCAGACGAGAGCCTCAGAGGCCGGGCGTCCTCGAGGAACGGCTGCTCATGTCGTTAGTAACGTCGCTCGTTCCCTAGCAAGAATTCCCCTAACGAGCGCTGCCTGCGGCGCCTCAGGACGGCGCCTCATCCTGAGGACCACCCTCCGGAGCCCGCCTGCTGCTCGCCGCGGGGCCCGAAGAGGGTTGTTGGACCCAAGAACTCAAGATGTACCTGCAACACGATACCCTGTCAGATAAGGAAGAAGGCGCATAGTGCATGGTCCGACAGGCCTCAGCTTACTGCATCCAAGATGGTGAACTCTATAGGAGGCGCCCCAATGACGTATCGCTGAAATGCATCTCGAGGAAGCAAGGGCATAAGTTGTTGTATGATATCCATGGTGGAGACTGCTGCCATCACTCGTCGTCCCGCACCCTCCTGGGCAAGGCCTTCTGCAGCAGCTTCTACTGGCCCACGGCGTTCAACGACGCCACAGAGCTCATGCGGGCTTGCGAAGCGTGCCAGTTTCATGCCAAGGATATCCACAAGCCAGCGCAGGGCCTCCAGACGATTCCGCTCTCCTGGCCCTTCACAGTCTGGGGATTGGACATCCTGGGTCCATTTCCTCGGGCGGCAAGGGGCTACCGCTTCCTGTACGTCGCCATCGACAAATTCACCAAATGGGCGGAGGTGGAGCCTGTTCGTGCGATCCCAGCTGGGTCGGCTGTCAAGTTCATCCAGGGCCTCATGAGGCGATTCGGGGTCCCCAGCCGCATCATCACGGATAACGGTTCGCAGTTCAGAAGTAATCTCTTCAGGTCATATTGTGCTAACCTTGGAACACAGAGCTGCTACGCTTCGGTAGCTCACCCCAGGAGCAACGGCCAGGCCGAACGCGCCAACGCGGAAGTCTTGCGTGGCCTCAAGACGCGCAGCTTTAAGAAGAAGCTTGAGGCTTGCGGGAGGGGCTGGATCGACGAACTCCAGTCCGTGATGTGGTCAATCTGAACCACAGCCACCAAACCTATGGGGGAAACTCCTTTCTTTCTCGTCTATGGGGCAGAGGAGGTCCTCCCTCACGAGGTCAAGCATCGTACCCCACGGGTCTTAGCCTTCAATGAGGAATGCCAGGACGCTGCCTGGCGGATGGACCTCGTGCTCGGCGAGGAGGGCCGCTGCCGAGCTGCCCTCAGGGCGGCCTGTTATCAGCAGACGCTGCGGTTGTACCACTGTCGCGGTGTCCGCGCAAGAACACTTGAAGTTGGTGACTTGGTCCAGAGGCGGGTCCTCTCCCGTGAGGGGCTGCACAAGCTCTCGCCCATGTGGGAGGGCCCGTTCAGAATCGCCCATGTCTCTAAGCCTGGTGATGTGAGCCTGGAGACGCAGGATGGGATACCTATCCAGAATTCCTGGAACATCGAACACCTCAGGGGGTTCTATCCGTAATCAAGGCTCCGTGCCCGTGAAGGTCTCCGCTAGTGACACTCTCATGTAATAATGAGTTGGGGCTGTACACGCCTCGGAGTCTCCTGTGCGTTGCCTACGGGCCCTCAGACGGGGCTCCCACCCACGCCCCAGTGGCAGTCCTTAGCTCCGCGGTGGGAAGAAGACGTAGTGTAGGGGTCAGACACGACCTTTTTTCCTTTTTGCTTAGTGTTTGGCTGTCAGCCTTTTCTACTTCCTTGCCTATCAGCCCTTCCTCTACCCCATGCTATGAAGTTCTCGTGTTTCTCGCGCTTCCTGCATTTGGTTGAAAGGTTTGTTTGGGATCTTTCTTGCCGGTTTTAAGTTCATCTGCGCCACTTGCTCTCCTTCGCGCGCCTCGTGCGTGGGGGCTGGGCCATGGTCGGTCACCGGCTCTCGTCTGGCGTGGCCCCGTGACCTCGCCTGGCCAATCCTGCTCAGGCTCTGGCACCAGGCTTCTCAGTCCGCGCAATCTATCCTACTGAGCCGGCTCAGGCTTTCGTGCTCTAACCCATGCTCGGCACTCTCAGCAGATCTCAGTGGCTCACCCCCGCTCGGGGTCTCATGGTGCCGGAGTCAGGAGGACTCCGCCTCAGGACAAAACGACGCATAAAAGCTAAGTGATTTCACCCAGGCAACAAAAAGCATGATAGCGAGTTCTCGCTTCTTACATATATCACAGCCCATTACACGCCTCCTCGAGGCAACATGAAATTTTGATGCAGAAAGGACATGAAGGAGAAGAAAGGAGAAGAAGCAGAAGCCGCTCCCGCTCAGTCAAAGTCTTCCAGTTCCTCCAGCTTCACCGAGCCACAGCAGCGCGGCAACCCCCTCCCCTCGCCGGGCCGAGCTCGGCGGCGTGGTGGTTCGTCGCGGCCGCCACTGCTGGAGGAGCTGTTGCTGCCACATAGGGGGGACCCACGGCGCCCCCAGGACTGAGATCGTCTTCGGAGGAGGAGCTGCTCCTCCGGATGCCGTCCCCGTCGTCCTCTTCGTCATCAACCTCGGGACAGCACCCAAGACGCCTCCCGTCCTCTGAGAAGACCCTGACGAACAGCGTGGAGATGCCATCGTACATCAAGTGGAGCGCACACCTCCCCTGCAGCCGGCATGTGCGAGCAAACAACTGCCAGCCGCGCTCCAGGAACACATCGCTCGAGGGAGCCACATCAACCTCCACCCAGGACGCACCACTACAGCAACCGTCCGCCTGCAGCCAGATACCGCCGAGGCCTCCGGCAGGTAACATGTCGCCGAACGGGCGGGGAAGCCTGAGCCACGGGCCTCCAGGCTTCTCTGCCCACACCATGAACTTCGATGACACGTCTAAGGAATGAAGCTGCGGGCGTGGAGGACGCGCGGCCGACAGGCGCCGTTGCGCGCCTCCTCTTCCTCCACGGCCGCGACCACCTTCACCACGAAAGGGTGCTCCGCGCCTTTCACCAGCGGTCGCGGCAGAACTCAGTAGGCCGCTCCCGCCTCCCCAAGAAGTTGCTGTAAGCACAGCGGCATACTTGTGGGGACGATCGCGACCCCTCTTCGGCGGCAGCATGATTGGATCCTTCGGGGCCCTCCCCTTCTCCACGACGGACGGCTTCCTCGACGGCGCCATGGAGATCTCGCGACAAGAGAGAGAGTGAAGAACAAGCAAGGGGAAGACGGCGCTGGTTTGAAAATGGATTGGCCCCCCCCTTAGTCCCATTTATAGGGTGGAGGAGCCCAACCACCAGTCACTGCCGTCGCAGACATTACGCCACCGTCGCCTGCGCCAAGGAGTTGTCAAGTCGCACGATCACCGAGACTTCGTGGGAAGCAGAGTTGCCACGTCCCATCCAACAGTTGCACGCCGGCCTGACCCACAGCCTTTTAGGGCCCGCGGCGCTTCGTCCTCGACTAAGGCTTCGCCCCGAAGCCAACTCCGCGTGCGCCTTGGGCCCGGGGGCTACTGTCGGCGTACTGGGAACCAGGGTACCCAGACTTGCCTGTCTGCGGGCCGCAACACTCTCCTACTACGGCCTGGTACGGCCTAGCTGATCAACCAACTGTCCAAGACCCTCACGAGGGGGCTAAGCCTCGCGAGGAGAACGACATCAAGACCCCATCAGGGGTGGCCTCGGCAAGGTGCTCCGGATGGGCGGAGAATCCAAGGCCAAGCCTGCCTCTGGAGAAGGCAGTGATGTCAGAAGTGATGCACCATGCCAGCGGGTGCCAGCACTCGCCAACGGTGCAGTTACCATTTCGGTGCAAGGGGGACAGCGCAGCCGCAGGTTCCCGAGGAGCAGGGCAAAGGATTCCTCATTGGTGCAACAAGACCGAAGACCGCAAGGACGACAAGGAGGATGTCACCGTCGAGCCCACCACCGCGTCACCGCCTGGTCCTTTTGCAGACGAAGACTACTTTCGTCAGAGTAGGAACGTCCTTGTGTTCCCGCTCAAAAATGGCCGTTGTGGGATCCCTTTCCGCCTAAACATTTTGGGGGGAGGAGGACCGTGGCCGCCTATATAAGTAGCTAGGATTCCCACTACGAAAGGGATCCACTCATACACTTTGCCACCACACAAGGAACAAGAACACTTGCCTCCTGACCCTCCTGAGCTCAGGAACGAGCTCACCTCCTGAGCTCAGGAACGATTGTACTAGCTCATATTCCAGCTCGCCCGAGGCTAATCCACCAAAGCAGGAAGTAGGGTCTTACACCACACGGTGGCCCGAACCTGGGTAAACTCTTGTGTGTTCTATCTGTTGTTTGCTTGAATCTCTTCACCGACGAGGGCGAAGCGCTAGGTAGACGTGAGCGAGATAGATCATCGTTCACGCCCCTGTGTTCGAACTTCTTGGGTTTTGCGTAGCCCTAAATCCGACATATAGAGTCCTTAGCTTTGAGCTTGAGCCAATCCTTTGCCCTTTGCATTTTGAGGGGTCGACACTCCTAATCCATGTCATGCCAAACATTGAACCTTCCTGAAATATTATCTTGAGATAGCATTAGTTCAATGAGCTATATGTTGTTAGTAATTACCAAAACCACTCGGGGATAGTTGCACTTTCAGTAGTGTGCAAACATCGAGGAAATTTCACCTTCCAGTATCTTTCTTCTGTTAGTGACAATAGCTTTCATATACTTCACATAGGGAGATATTTTCAAGATATTAGTCAAACGCAAGCGCAAAAATACAGGTCTAGGACATTCACAAAAGCGCTCAAATTTCTCATCATCTTTATTCACGGGTTTCTGAACCCATGGTTTCCTAGAAAATAATTCTCTTTTCTCATACCTTTTGTTCTTAGGTTGTGGGTCATCAAGATCAGCATCATGTTCTATCTCTACATCATTATCATTACTAGGTTGAGCATCAACATGAACATCATCATTATCATCGTTCCTAGGTTCATGTTCATTACCAGATTACGTTTCAGCATCAGAATAGAAATATCATTAGGATTTCCAGGTGTGTCCACAGTAGGTTCACTAGAGGCATGCAAAGTCTTATCATTTTTCCTTTTATATAAACTAGGTGCATCAACATTAATCGTTTGAGAAACTTGTTCAACTCTTTTAGGATGACCTTCAGGATACAAGGGTTCCCGAGTCATTTTACGAGTTCTAGTCTTAGCTCTAACAACATGATCATTTTTCATATTGTTCATTTCATTAATCAAATAATTTTCTGCCTTAAGAACTTGTTCTACTTGGGTTTTTATCATGGAAGCATCTTTACCAACAAGCTTAAGATCATTTTTAAATATAGACATGTAGTCACTCAAGTGTTCAACCATATAAGCATTTCGTTTCAACTGTGTACTAACATATGCATTGAAGTTTTCTTGTTTCACAATAAATTTATCAAATTCATCCATGCATGAAATAACATATTTATTATGGAGAATATCACCTTTACCAAATCTATAAAGATAATTTACCTTTACTACCTGTGTCAGGTTATCGAGACCATGTATTTCTTCAACAGGTGGTAAATTCTTAACATCTTCAACTTTAATACCTTTTTCCTGCATTGATTTCTTTGCCTCTTGGATATATTCGACACTTAGAAATATAATTCCCCTCTTCTTTGGAGTTGGCTGAGGAGGTTCAGGAAGAGCTGACTCATTATCATTTCTCAATATATTATTCAATAGTTCTTCGGCTTGTATAATAGTTCGTTCCCTGAAAACACAACCAACAGAACTATCTAGGTGGTCCCTAGAAGTATCAGGTTGTCCATTATAAAAGATATCAAGTATTTCATTTTTCTTGAGAGGATGGTAAGGCAAAGCATTAAGTAACTCGAGAACCCTCCCCCAAGTTTGGGGGACAATCTCTTCTTTAGCTTGCACAAAGTTGAATATTTCCTGTATGGCAGCTTGTTTCTTATGAGCAGGAAAATATTTTTCAGAGAAGTAGTAGATCATTTCCTGGGGACTACGCACACAACCAGGAGCAAGAGAGTTAAACCATATCTTAGCATCACCCTTTAGCGAGAAAGGAAACAACTTAAGGATATAATAATAGCAATTTTTTTCTCATGAGTAAATAGGGTGGCTATCTCATTCAGTTTAGTAAGATGTGCCACAACAGTTTTGGATTCATAACCATGGAAAGGATCAGATTCAACCAAAGTAATTATCTTAGGATCAGTAGAGAACTCATAATCCTTTTCAGTAACCCGAATAGGTGAAGTAGCCAACTCATGATTATATTTCATACTAGCATTTAAAGATTTTTCCTTCCACTTGCATAACAATTTCTTGAAATCATCTCTATGCTTACAGAAAAGAAAGTCTCTAGCCACCTCTCCCTCCATAACATAACCTTGAGGTATATTAGGCAATTCATATCTAGGTGTGCTAAATCTAATAGGTGTATCATAATTTTCAGTTTCAAATACTTCGCCAGTTTCAGAAGTTTCATAAGTTTCAGTATTCTCAATATTTTTAACTCTAGGATGTTGTTCATCAAGAAATTCACCTAATGGTACATCATCAAGCGAAGTACTAGCATCATCATAAGTATCATTTATAGTAGAAGTAGCATCGTCAATTACTTGCGAGATATCAGCATTGATAGTAGGTGGTGGTGTTGCAAGCTTACTCAAAATAGAAGGCGAATAAAGTGTAGTGTTGGATGGTAGTTCCTTACCTCCCCTCCTCCTAGAAGGAACGATCTCGGTTCTATCATCCTTCAGATTCCTCATGGTGATCAACAGATATAAATCCCAAGTGACTCAGCAAATATAGCTATGCTCCATGGTAACGGTTCCAGAAAAGAGTCATGATGACCCACAAGTATAGGGGATCACAATAGTTTTCGAGGGTAGAGTATTCAACCCAAATTTATTGATTCGACACAAGGGGAGCCAAAAAATATTCACGAGTATTAGCAGTTGAGTTCTCAATTCAATCACACCTGAAAAACATAATAGCCGCAACAAATTATTTAGTAGCAAAGTAATATGGAAGTAACTATAATGGTGGCAAAAGTAACAATAGCAATATCATGGCACTCGGGCCCTAGTGACAAGCATTAAGATAGCGAAGTCATAGCAACATCAATCTCAGAACATCGTGGATACTAGTCATCAAACCCTAACAAAACTAACACGATTACATTATAAATCTCATCCAACCCATCACCGTCCAGCAAACCTACGATGGAATTACTCATAGAAGGCGGTGAGCATCATGAAATTGGTGATGGAGGAAGGTTTATGATGACGGCGGCGGCGGATTCCACTCTTCGAAGCCCCGAACGGACTCCAGATCAGCACTCCCGACGAAGAACGGGAGGTGGCAGCGGCTCTGTATCATAAAACGCGAAGAATCCTTCTGTGCTATATTTTTCTCCTCGAAAGTGAATATATAGAGTTGGAGTTAGGGTCGGAGGAGCTCCAGGGGGGCCACAAGCCTACAGGGTGCACCCTAGGGGGGTGCCCCCAGAGCATGTGGCCTCTGGGTGGCCCCCTCTGGTTAATTCTTGCGCCAGTATTTGTTATATATTCCACAAAAATTCTCCCCAAATTTTCATGTCATTCTGAGAACTTTGATTTCTGCACAAAAATAACACCATGGAAATTCTGCAAAAAACCGCACCAGTCCAGGTTTGTTCCATTCAAAACGTGCAAATTAGAGTCCAAAACAAGGGCAAAAGAGTTTGGAAAAGTAGATAGGACGGAGACGTATCAAATAGCGCCAGGTCTCGACGTGAGGCAGAAGCGGCGGCTTGATAGGGGGCTTATCAGCAGCATCTGATGGCTCCATTGGCTTCAGTGGAAGCTAGGGCGAGTTCCAGAATGGTTGGAGTGCCGTCTCTAGCACCAACTTTGTGTAATGAGAGTCTGCCCAAGGATTTCAAAGGCCCTCACAAGGTGCCTAATTACATAGCTGATCTCCCTCCTGAAGCTTGGATAGAGAGTTCTGAGTTAGCCATGGAAATGTTGGATGTCTACGGCATGGTCTGTGCCAAGTACTTTACAATGATGTTGGACAGACCCGCACATACATGGTTAAAAACTTTACCTGCCAATTCCATCAATTCATGGGCGGAGCTGAAGGCTCCTTTTATGAAGAATTTCCAAGGAACTTGCAAACAGCCACTAACGATCATTGGTTTGGGCAACTGTGTTCAGCGTGAGGATGAGTCGGCCCACCATTGGGTCTGGCGGGTATCGGCTATTATTCACTCATCCGATAGCATTGTGACGGGTCAGGAGGTTTGTTGTTGGAAAAGAACAACCACTTTGAGCCCCTTAAGCGTTATTACACTGATATGGGGATACTCATGGCGGCTCTCATTTAGTATGAGGACTCTGATAATACCAAAGACCTTGCATCTGATGATGAGAAGTCGAATAAGGTTAAGAAGAATTGCAATGGCAAGGGTCAACAGCAGAATACGACAGGGATAACAGCAATGGCAAAGGTAATTGGGGTATGCGCAGGCACCCTTATGGTGGGTCAGATTTCCTGGCTAACACCAATATGGGGTATACAAATCAGCGTCGTAGAAATAATGGTAATTGTAAGCCGCTGTCCTTTGGAGGAAAAAACTTTAATCTGGAAGCAATGCTTAATTAACCTTGCCCAAAACATAGTCTACCTAAGAAGCCAACGACTCATGCCTGGAAGGATTGTTTTATGATGCGAGAGTACAAAAATTTCAATCGGAATCATGGTAATAACAATGGACCACGCGGTAGGACAGGATCTAGTTCACAGGGGTCCGGCTTTGGTTGCGGCGGCTCAAGCTCTGGTTTTCAAGGTCAAGGCCACCAGGGTAATTATAACCAACAGTCGGGTCAGGGCAGTCACCAAGAAGGTAATCAGTCAGTTTATCAGAGTAATCCAAAGCAGCTCAATAGTGGCCAGTACCATGTTTTTACCACAAGTCTTTGTAAACGGGATCAGAAGGTTCACAAGCGCACTGTCAATACTAGTGAGCCAGCCATGCCTCAGTATTTGTGGTGGTCAGAATATCCAATCACATGGAGTTGTGAGGATCACCCGCCCTGGGTTGAAAATCTAGGTCATCTGGCTTTGGAGTTAGCCCTTTAGGTCAGGGGTTACAAATTCACTAAAGTTCTTATGGATGTTGGTAGGAGTATGAACATTTTGTATTATGACACCTTTCGCTAGATGAACTTAACCAACAAGGATCTTAAGCCATCTTCTACGGTTTTCCATGGTGTGGTGCCTAGTAAGTCAGCATATCATGTTGGGAAAATTGCCCTAGAAGTCGCCATTGGCAATACTATGATTACAATGCAGAGGCGTTGTGATTCGAGGTGGTTAAAATTAGGAGTCTCTATCATGCCTTGTTTGGGAGGCCAACTTATGCTAAGTTTATGGCTTGACCTTGTTATGTTTATTTTTAGCTTAAGATGCCAGGGTGTAAGGCCTAAATCATGATCTGTGATGATCATAAAATTGCTTTGGACTGCGAGGAAAGAGATGCATCTTATGAAGAATCAGCTTGTGCTACCGAGGAGCTAAAATTTTATAAGGATAAAGTTGACCCAGCTGATATGACCCCTCTGAACAAGCCCAATACCCAACAAGATCCTCTGCTGAAATTTCACGCTGACGAAAGTAAGCAAGTTGATTTTATCCCTAGCGACAAATCATAGCAGTTTACAATAGGGGCTAATATGGATCCTAAGTAATAAAGCACGCTCATCGAGTTCATCCATGAGAGACGGTACATCTTTGCATGGAAATCTTCTGACATGCCGGGTGTATAGAGAGAACTCGCTGAGTAAAGTCTTAATACAGACCCTAAATTTAAGCTGGTCAAGCAGTTTCTTTGTCGTTTGAATGAGGAGCGTTGTAAAGCCATTGCGGAAGAGGTAGCCTAGCTCTTGGCAGCTGGGTTCATTGTGGAAGTATTTCACCCTGAGTGCTTAGCCAATCTTGTTCTTGTACTTAAGAAAAATGGCACATGATGCATGTGTGGGGATTACACAGACCTCAACAAGGCATGTCCGACTGATCCGTTCGCCCTCCCACGCAATGATCAGATGATTGATGCGACGACGGGTTGTAAGAGTCTATGCTTCTTGGATGCTTATTCTTGTTATCATCAGATCAAGATGGCAGTCAAAGACCAAGAGAGGATGTCCTTCATCACACCTTTTGGAGCTTTCTGCTATGTCTCTATGCCTTTGGGGCTTAAGAGTGCCCAGGCAACTTACCAGCGCTGTGTTCAAAATTGCCTTCACAGTCAGATTGGGCATAATGTTCATGCTTATCTGGACGACACTATGGTCAAATCTAGGAAGATGGAGACTCTGCTAGATGATTTGAAAGAAACTTTTGATAATCTCCGGGTATATAAGATGAAGCTTAACCCGGCCAAATGTGTCTTTGGTGTGCCTGTAGGAAAATTGTTGGGTTTCCTGGTCTCAGAACGGGGCATTGAAGCTAAACCGGAGAAGATCAAGGCCATCACCTCATTGTCTAAGCCGCCATGTACAAATGGCGTCCAGTGTTTGGCGGGTTGTATTGCAGCTCTGAGCCATTTTCTAAGCCCCCTGGGCGAGAAGCAATCCCTTCATACCAGATGATGTGGAAGACAAATCATTTTGTTTGGAGTGATGATGCCAATGAAGCGTTTGAGGCGCTCCAGAAATAGCTGGCTAAGCTGCCGATCCTTGTTGCTCCTGTTGAGAAAGAGCCCTTTCTCCTGTATGTGGCAGCTAATAATAAGGATGTCGGTGTGGCAATAGTTAGCTAGAAGAAGGAGGCGGGTAAGGAATACCATGTTCAGTGGCCGGTTTATTACATTAGCAAGGTATTGATTGAGTCCAAGCAATGATATCCACATTGTGAAAACTGGCGTATGGAGTTTTCATGGCGAGTCGCAAATTAAAGCAGTATTTTCTTGGTCACCCTATCACTATGGTAAGATCTACTCCTTTAGGATATATTTTTCAGAATAGGGATGCTACATCTCGAGTTGCTAAGTGGGAAATTGAACTTCGACCTCGTGACTTAAAGTATGTGCGAAGAATAGCAATCAAATCTCGGGATTTGGTGGATTTCATAAATGACTGGACATAGTTGCAAACACCTGAAGAGAAGCCTTATAACACATACTAGATAATTCATTTTGATGGTTCCAGGCAACTGGACGGCTCTGGGCTGGAGTTATTTTGACTTCCCCACAAGGTGATAAATTCTGTTATGTTTTAAGGTTGATCTTTCCTAGTACTAACAATGCAGCTGAGTATGAAGATTTGCCCCATGGACTTCGTATGGCCAAGGAGATCAATTTGAGCCGGTTCAGGTGCCTGGGCGACTCAGATCTCGTGGGTCCACAAGTCTCGGGCAAGTGGGATTGCAAAGACCGGCTTATGGCGGCTTATCGTCAGGCGGATGAAACTATTGCTGGTCACATTAAAGGTTACCAGGTGGATCACATTGATTGATAGAAGAACAAGGCGGCTGACGCCTTATCCTGTCTTGGGTCTCAGCATAAGCCAGTACCTCCTAATGTTTTCCTTGATGTTTTACATACTCCTTTGGTCAAGTGACCATCTGAGGAGGACATTGCTATACCTGACCTAGATGGTCAACTAGTGGCGGCTCTTCATGTTACTTATTGGACATTGCCCTATTTTGCTTATATGAGTTAGGCCGAGTTATCGGAGGATGAAACATTAGCACGGCAGATCACCAGGAGGTCTAAATCTATGACTATCATCAACGGCGAGTTACACCAACCTAGTGTGACTGGTGTCTTCCAGCTTTGTATTTCACCTGAGGAGAGTTGTGAAATTTTATGAGAGATTCTTGAAGGAGATTGTGGTCATCATGCCATCTCAAAATCTTTGGTGGCTAATGCTTTTCGTCATGGGTTTTACTGGTTGATGGCTCATGTTGATGCATAGGATATAGTCAGCAAGTGTGATGGATATCAGAAAATTTCTCGACAAGCTCATTTGGCGGCTAAGAAATTGCGGATCATCCCAATAACCTATCTATTTGCAATTTGGGGGCTTGATATGGTTGGGCCATTCAAGAGGTCTAAGGATTAGCAGACCAACCTTTTGGTGCCGGCTGACAAGTTTACAAAGTGGGTTGAAGCAGAGCCAGTCAGCAATTGTGATGCAGACACAGCAATTCAGTTTGTCAAAAAGATGATTTTTCTCTTTGGATATCATCATAGTATTATAACTGATAATGGGACAAATCTATCTCAAATGCTATGGAGGAATTTTGTCAAAGGGAGCACATCGGGATGGATGTTTTGTCAGTGGCACATCCTCAGTCCAATGGTCAAGCTGAGCGTGCGAATCAGGACAATTTGAGTGGTATTAAAGTCCGACTCATGGTTCCTTTGAAGTGGACTCCGGGTTGTTGGGTGGAAGAGCTTCCTTCAGTACTTAGGAGCATAAGAACCACCCCCAAAAGATCAACATGCTATACGCCTTTCTTCATGGTTTACGGTGCAGAGGCAGTTCTCCCAAGTGACATCCGTCATGACTCGCCTAGAGTGGCGACTTATGTTGAAAGTGATAATGACATAGCAAGACAGAATGCACTTGATGTTTTGGATGAAGAGGGTGACCTTGCGGCAGCTCGTTCAACGATTTATCAGCAGGATCTACGTCGCTATAATGGCCGTAGAGTTCGCAGCAAGACTTTTCAAGAAGGCGACTTAGTGCTCCATTTGATTCAAGACCAGATAGGGATGCCTAAGCTCTACCCTCCTTGGGAAGGGCCCTTTGTTGTCAGGAAAAATCTCAACAACGGGTCTTATTACCTCATTGATGTGCATGAGCAGAAGGATTCCCACAAATCGGAAGAGGAGACCCGCCGGCCGTGGAATATTTCCCATCTTCAGCCTTATTATAATTGAGCCACCGACTCTACCTTTGTACATACTTCTGTCGGTGTATATATATTTTTATGATCAATATAATAAAGGTGGCATCCTTGAAATTTGGGACCTCTGTCGTTTCGTTTATGTGCATCCGAGCCTTTATTGATTGATCATAAGGTCACTTGGGGGCTTCCAACCACTAGGTTTAGCTTTCATACCCTGTTGGCTGACTTGAATGCCAATCTATGGGTTTTACCTTCCTGTTTGCAACTTGCCACTCGACTAGGTGACCCGCTGAACTCTTGAAAAGCAAATCTGCTCAAAGACCCTGAACTTGTCAAGGTTAAAACGGCGGTTTTGTGTCACGTGAGGGCCGGCTTATAGTGAGCTAGGACAAACCACGGCTATGCGGCCTTGAAAGAAAATATGAGGCCCATGAGCCAACTTTTTCATTCGAATTTTGAAATCTCGTCCGCCAATGTTTGAGATTCATTTGTTTTTCCTCATCTCATGTTTTATACTCCTAAGGTTTATTAATTTTTTGCAAATTTGATCATCTGGGTTGTGCTGCTCTGGGTTATGTTATTGATATTTGAGCATCTTGGGTTGTCCCCCACCCTGGCTATTGACTTTAAGTCGGCAGTGTGTTTTGGCTTGAATAGCCTTAATTATGATATTTTCAATAATCATACAAGGATACATACTTTTGGGTTGTCACCCGCCTTGGCTTTTGACTTTAAGTCGCCGACACATATGTTGTTTTAATATTTGCTGGACATTCAAAACTTCAAATGAAAATAAGAGTCATGGCTCGACTCATATATATACAGCCGGTCTATTCTCATAACATTATGAGAATAATATTCTCATAACACTTCCGAACTGCATTGTAAAACTGCATTGGAAAGCTATACGCACCACACCACAGAGACCAGCGAACTTCATGTTTGAAAAAACTGTACGTGTTGTTTTTTCGGTACCTCTTTTGCTCTAGTCTTTTAACCATTTATCGGAATTATGCGTGTAATATACCGTTGAAAAGCTATGGAGTAGAGGCAACTTTGCCATGTTGAACACTTTTCAAAATTCATCATAGTTTAAGAGTAGTTTCGAAAATCGTGCGGCTCACAACGAATGGCAGCGAGCGTTTTTTGGCGTTTTTTTCTAAACCGCTCGTCGGAATGAAACATATGATACACTGTTGGAAAGGTATCGTCGCCGCGCATATTTTTCATATCTATTATTTTTTCTAATTCGCTACGGTTTAAGAGCAGTTTTGAATTTACTAAATCGCAGAATTCTGTTTTTCGATTTTTTTTCAAATTTTCGGTACTGTTTTCACTCTAGTTTTCTAACCGTTTGTCGAAACACGGCGTGTAATATACCGTTGGAAAGCTACGAACGAGGCACAACTTTCATATGTTGAAATGTTTTTGAGATTCCTTATGGTTTTTAGTTAAATTTGAAAATCGTGCGGCTGACTACGAACGGCAGCAACCGTTTTTTCGTGAAAATTTTACAGAACGTTGGCCGAAATGATCCAAATGATACACCGTTGGCAAGATATCGTCGAGACGCTACTTTCTCATGTAGAACACGCCCTCTAATTCATTACGTTTTAAGAGCAGTTTTGAAATTACAAAAACGCGAAAAGCGCACTACTTCAAACTAAAGAACCCACTGCATCAGACAGTTAACCGAACCTCATGATTTATTTTGTTGGACGTAGATTTTTCTAAGAGGAGTTTTGTTGTCTTTTTCCAACTTTTTTTCGAAGGAAAGTGGACCGCAATACTCCCGAAAGTGAAGCGGAACACTACCAAAAGTGAACCTCATGATTTGTTGTTGTCTTTTATCGTACTAATTAATTTTTTACGCGCGTTTGAGAAGTGAGCTGCTTTCCGATGTGTTCTTGTTTTTGGATCACCAAGTGAACCACAACGGTTTTTTTATGGCCAACCTCGTGAGAGAACAAAGTGAGCTTTAAAGAGTCCTTTGCAATGGACTTTTTTTAGACCAAAGTGCACTGCATTTTTTGCATGTTTTTAAATACATTTTGTTTGAAATGGATAGTATCGAAGAGTCTTTCGTAGTGGATTTTTTTTACCAAAGTGCACCACATCTTCTTCCCGGTAATTTTTTACTAAACTATATGGCAACAGAGTTAACTGTATGAAAAAACTTCAGCATGTTTTGCTACTTTTTTGGCAACAAAGGAACTTCTTTTTTTCTTGTCGTAAATCTGCAGACAACTCGAATCGGGAGTGCGTTGTCGAGAGTAAGAATCTGGACACCGCGGACTACACACACCGCACTGCACGGACGCACCGGCGGACCGTACGGAAGCGAGCTCACCCAAAGCAACACACACTACTTTTTGTAGGCACTAAACTGCAGTTATCCATCCATCTGTGAACGCAGCAGCCATACAAGTGAATGACTGCAAAAGAAAAGGCCATGTATGCTTAGCCGAGACCACGTCAAAAGACAAGCAAAAAAAGGAAATAGCGGACTGTACGCCCTTGTTGCTCCAACGGCTAGCGGTTGCCGACGAACTGCATATCCACACTAATGCATAAATCCTTGCCGCCGAGCAGTAGTGGATGCTGCGGCTAGCTCGCCATCAGTCTTATGGTGGCCCTCAACCCTTCGCCGACTGAACTACAAATGGGTGTGCTGCTGAAACGTCTTGGCGTGGTCCTCCTGTCGGGAACCCGGTGAGCCAGTCTGAAAAATAAAATCAAACACCACGCATCATAGTAGCGAACTGCTTTGACACTGATACTAAGTAAGAGATGGCTGAGTCACCGGACTACATTAAGGAACTTACTGCGCTGAAGACACCTAAATCAAAAGCAAAAATGCTAAAAAACATTGTTATGAACTGCAAAGTGCCACTGCTGCTCTTCCATGGTGCATCGGTGCCCCCGTTTTGACTCCCCTCGCATGCATCTAGGGAATTTGCCGGCAAACTGCACAGCGCAAACGCCACCGATGCGTCCCCCGTCGCTGACAAGCTCCGTTTTTCTTCTAGGCGGGTCTCCCCTTCATGGCAAGCAGATGGAGGTGGGGAGAAGGTGGGGCCAGATCCGGCAGCATGTGTCGCGGGAGGCTGGGGAGGCGGCTGCGGAGATCCAAAGGGGAGAGGTAGCAGCCACGGAGTGGGAGGTGGTCGGGGGTGGCGGCGCCGCTGCGGG
>LR738714.1:345605619-345642405 GCA_902687465.1 Secale cereale
GGCGGGGGTGGGACGGCGGGTGGTGTTGTGCTTCCGGTCGGGGGGCGGAGGAGTGTGGGGAGGGGAGTTAAGGCTGTTAAGTGGGGGGAGGGGTGTTATGAGAATAGACCCACCCTATATATATATATATATATATATATATATATATATATATATATATATATATATATATATATATATATATATATATATATGCTTGCATCAAGCGTGCGATAAAATTCAGATACCGACTCAAAATTCCAAAGTTAACATGCACGAAGGTATGATAGGACGGTTCATTGTTTGGAAAGCTATCCTATTACAATGTTGTCAGGAGGCCCAAAATATTTGTAATTAACTGTTTTTGCGGAGCTGGAGTCCCATAACCTGGCTTTATAGTTGTCCGGATTATGATCACCATAGTAAGCTACTCTTCTCCTTGCTGCTTTGAAGATTCCAGGTCATCCTGCGCCATCTCTTCTTCTTCGACCATCTAGAGGGCAGTCGATGTCCAGTCGATGCTAGTAAAGGTTCGAATGTGGCTTCATCATTAAGTATAATTGAAGGGTCAATGTCAGGAGCAAAGATGTGCTTACGTCTGCGAGGAACAAGATCATTTACTTCATGCGTGCGCGGCTTGATTTTGTTGTTATTCTCATCATAAGCAAGTGTGTAATGGTTCCAGTTCAGCTCTACAATCAGCTTGCATCCTACGGGCCTCATTTCTCTAACACAATTGTTGAAGTCTTGCTCCTCAAAGGTCACCTTGTCATCCTTGAATTCTGGGCACCCGATTTCTATTTCCTCCGGGTCAAGTTCCGGCTGCCCATGCCTTGGCCCGGCCTAGAGCAACAATGGCTTCGGCTCGGGCGGCTAATAATTTAATCTCTTCTATTTGAGCTGGCGCTGTGGACAGTTGCTCTAAGATGGTCTTGATTAGATTTGGAGGCTTCTTTTTGCCTGACAAAGCTGCAAGGCTGCTTTGCGTCCCAGCGTATAACTGTTCGGCTAGTGAGTACACCGCCTTGAGTTTGAGTCGCATATTCTGGCCAAGATTGGCGCTTCTCGGGCTTCTTCAAGAGTGGCCCGATGGGTTAAATATTTCTTGTGAATTGCCAGGCGGGTTGCAGAAGTATTAAAATAGATGATGAAATACAAGAATTCAACGTACCGAAGATGGTGGCTATCATGTGGGTTATGTGTTGCTTTATGCCGATAAGCTCATCAGTCACCAGCTTAAGTTGATTTTCATCCTCTTTGGCTCTCTTTAGCAATGCACTTTTGTTAGTTTCCCATGCTGCTCACTCGACATAAAAACCAACTTTAATTTTTTCAACCTCCTCTAATGAGGTTTTCAGCTCTGACTTGACTTTGGAAGTCTCTTCCTGCTGCATCTTTATATTTTCTCTTAAGTCTCCAACTTGCGACTACTTCGTGTTTAATTCTGCCTGAAATGTAATAATGAGGCAATGGTTACAATGCGAGAACCAAGTTTGATGAGGTGTAAGTAATCAAGTACCATGTAAATTGCAAGCAATATGCTTGGCTCTTGGGGGATAATGTAGGCCATTTTTGTCGATAAGTCCCGGCTCATCTTAAGTTAAGCCAGCCCTTGGTGGCAACAAATTTGGATTTATTAAGTGGTTATAAGTCCCGGCTCATCTTGCTAAGTTAAGCTGGCCCTTGGGGGCAACATATTTGGATTTCTTAAGTGGCTATAAATCTCGGCTCATCTTGCTAAGTTAAGACAGACCTTGGGGGCTATGTATTTGGCTCTAACAGGAAGTGATCAGTACAGCTCATATTATACTATGAGTAGGTGTTTGAAAAGCTACATGAGGTTCATTCAAGATTAATATTTGAAGACACGGTTTATATTGGGAGTTACGGTTTGGATATTATCATGAAGTATCAAGCATACTCAACATTTTTCCTATAGGTAGGACTTGGGAGCTATATAAATATATATGGAAAGGGGATTAAAAACATACTTCATAGCATTCATTCATAAGGTTCACTAACCGGTTTCCAGGTCACGGCCGGTATGGAGGCGGTTCAGATAACCTACATGGATCTAATTTGCACTGAAGGACGCGTAGCTCTCCAGGTCCAGCTTCACCTTGCCTTTTTCTAAAGAAGTAGATAATTCTTTGGTAACATGCTTGGATAGCACAGTGGAAGTGCCTGGCACTTTATAGGCAGTCCCAGTGATAGCTATATCGGCAAAGTTTTTCTCAAGAGGGGTCTCTTCCGCTGGCTTCGGAGGAGCTGGAGACTTAGGTCTTGGCGGGTCATAACTGGCCACTGGTTTACACTTAGTATCCATTTGTTCAGGGACTGTAGCATCAACTGATGGTGGCAGATCATTGTTAGGTTTTTCGGGGTCTTGAATGAGGTCCTCAGAAATTTCCGTCGTCTGCGTCTCTCGTTCAGCAGATTTGGGATTCTTCGAAGGCTCGTCCAGTTTATGTTTCATGCCAGCTTTAGAAACACCACTGCAACAAAGATACAGAGATTATGAGTATATCACTACAAGTAATTTATAAAGAAAGTAAAAATACTTACCCCTGGGCAACCTTGAATACACACATTTGAGTTCTAGTAGAGTCGCCTAATGATGGAGGTGTCCCCTAATAATTTGAGTCGGAAGAATTAAGAGGTTGACAATTGAGGCCTGCCTTTGAATGGAAAGAGTCGGACTGTGAGGCACCTCATTTCGACACTTGTGAGGGGCATACGAGTTAGGCAAGTTGGAAACGAGATCTTGGGCGCCGTCGCTCCGGGTTTTATGATTTGACTCGTGTTGCTGTTTCTTCGAAAGAAAGTTGGGGTCCAAACGAGCAAGAGAGTGTGAAAACCTTACTTTTCTGATGACCCGCCTGGTTTTCTTTCTTGGCAAAGGTTCTGAGTCGGAGGAGATAATAGTTACCTCTGTGTTAGGATCCTGGCTTGCTTCCATGTCGTCCTGAGAGTCATCAGCATCAATAAGTTACATAACTAGAAGGCCAAGGGAATCAAGTTCTACCTCTGAATCATCCAACTGGAGAAGGTCTTGTGTTGTTTGTTTGTTGCGAGGCCTGTGCCACGAGATTTTGTTCCCCTTCACCGTTTAGCTAGAGCGGCGGCGGCTAGCATTTTCTTCCACCAGACAGGAGAGTCGTCCTGAGTGCATGAAGAATAAGATTAAACTTGATATTCAAGAAATTGACAGACAAGATGAAATTTGTTCAAGACACTTACAACCGGAGCCGGGTTAAGAGTACACAAGGGGATCAGTCCTACTTTGTTGTAGAGACTCCCCAAGCAATGTTTTGACCATTTTATTGACTTGCTTATGAGACTGATGTGCCTGGTTGTAGTGTTGTGGATCCTTGGTGTCACCAGTACACTAGCACATTTGTAACACTCCAAATTTTTGGATTTGTTTTCTTCAAACTTTTTGATCTTTTGGAAGGGGGATATTTGATCTTCTCTTAAAACCCCTTTCTAAAAACTTTTTAGCAAAGGTTTGTGTGTCCTTCTCAAACTTGATTCTGGTCTTGAAGGTTTTCTACTTGTGTTAGCTCAACACAAGTTGTTTTTCAAAAAGGTCTTTGTTTGATTTTTTTTACCTTCATGAAAAACCTTCTTATAAGAACCATGGACTTGTCCTCCCCATTCAAACTTTTTCTCTTGCCATGGCACCCAACGAAAGTCTATCTCTCCAAAACCTCCTTTCCAGCATGAAACAAGTCTCTCATCAATTCCAGTAGGTTTCAACCTTATAGGGATTTTTCTTCTAATTATTTTATACCAAAAACAATTTCTGTCTTTTATATTGAACCTTGGTGATTTACAAAGGAGCCACCATTTTCCTTTTGGTGTTTGATCCCAAACCAACTCCCCTGGATAGTCCTTAGTACCCACAACCTAAATCCATCTAGTTTCACTGGTCCACAGTTCAAAATTTTCAAATTTTACTTGCTGCAAGTTTGGACCAGATTTGCCAATTTTGGTGAAATTCATATTTTCTCTCTTCCTAAAAATCTGTGAAAATTCAGGCAGCCTCTAGATGCATCAAGAGACCACCTCACCAAATATCAGCTACAGAAAGATTTTCCACATGCCAAAAACATTTCATCAAACACCTGGCGTGCACTGTTTCTGTCAAGTCCAGAAAAGCTAACTGAAGATCACAATCGACAGTGCAGCTTCGTCAGTTTCGTCACAGTCGCGGCGTCAATCTCACCAGTGCGCGCTCTAGCGTGATGCTCATTGCGCCTCTCGCTTATCCTAAGCGCCGCACGCTCGCTTGGCTGGTTGCTGGCGTCGGTGGCACCATGGCCCGCCTGCGCCGGCGTCTTCCGCGGCGGCAGAGCCACCCGTGGCGGCCGACAGGGGGCACCCTGCAGCGCAACGGCGTTCGGCACCGCCCAAGCCACCTGGAAGCTCCGCGTTGCCGTCTTCTTGCCTGCGTACGCTGCAGCACCATCGTCGTGGCCTGGCAAGCACATGGCGCGCTCTCTGCCGCCGACGTGCCCGCACGGCCGTTCCGTTGGGGACAGGCCATAAGCGCCCCTGTCTTGCTATGTTCTACACCGGAATGGAATCAGTACACCACCTAGTCGATGCTCAAGCACCTAAACCACCCGTCCAGCCACAGCGCTACCGTAATCGCTCACCGGACTTATGCCATTCACGGAAATCGCCTATAGCACCTCCGAGCTCGCTCTCGACCCCGCACACCTCCACCACCTCACCAGACCCCGCCCAGCCACTGGAAGAGCCTCGAAGGGCCCTTCTTCCATAACTCCGGCCGCCTCGGTCCGCTTCGGGCTCAAGCAGCGTCCTCTCTGGTGAGAGCTCCTCCACCACCCTAGACTTGCCAGTAGTCTCCTGACACCCCTAGGAGACTAACCCCCGCTCCAATTTGACCCCAGCAGCCCTCTCCGATGAGACCCACAACCACCCGAGCTGCCGTCCGCCGGAGATAGGGTCGCCGTCGACGTGGTGCTCGCCGACACCCAACTCCACCACCCACCGACCCGGAAGAGCACCAGGAACACGTAGGTACCACCCACCCCCTCTACCTCGCCGTGGATCGGCGCCGGCGACCACCGTAGCTCTCTCGCGCCGGCGCGACTCTGTTTTCTGTTTTCAAACCTGACGAGTGGGACCCCCTCGTCAGTCTCTCAATCTCTTTCGAAGCGTTTTTCTGGAAAGCGCCTTCGGGCAAAGTACGTTTTCCTTATTCGGCTGGTGTACTGCGTACCGAATCGTTTTCTATTTTTATATTCTAGCCCCTGGAAACTGTCTGTTTCATTACAGACAAGTCCCTGGACAGAAACTTTAATAGCTTTTAAACAAAATATGATTTTGCGTTGATTCTTTTTCTGTCCTCTTTAGTTTTCTGTCTAGTTTTTTTATCATATTTATTTGAAAAATATTTGGGACAACTTTTATGCACGCACGGTATTTATGTTAGTACTCGTTTTATTTGTATATGTAGATACCGAAGGAAGTGACGGAGCCGCGAACTTCACCGAGTTAGACTCCGACTACTCCGAACTAGGCAAGCATGTTTGAACCTTTGATATGATGAGTGTGTTGCATGTTTTCTTGAGTAGTTCTTCTTCATAGCATGGTTATATAAGCATTTGTGGATGTTATATTTCATGCAAGCAAGCTTCGGGTGAGCCCCGAATGATGATGATTGAACCTCCCCGATCATGTGGTGACATGATGGGTTGTGAACTGGTATTGTTGGAGCATGCCAGTCATCTGTTAACTCTAGTATCAACGTGGATCAAGTCATGATCCCGTTCGTCTCCTTTTTGGTACCGTCACATGCCTTCTGCAAAGATTACGGTTTAGTCAGTTGCAAACCTCTTTCCGTGTACACACCAAATAGAGGGGTCGGGATGAGGGTTCCATGGCCCTGGATTAAAGCCCGTCATCCGGTCAGGGGGCATGGGTGTTTCCGGTTGGGACCGAGAGGGGGGCACCCCTTAGAGCGCACAATATAAATTTGATCCCATGCTATTCGAGGTTGTAGCCTCCTCGTCTTATGGTTTTTCATGAGTGTTGCCTCGGGTGATTCCGGGCAGCAGGATGTGAAATGGGTGTGTACTGGTTAGCTGTGTTTGTGCTAAAACACCGTAGACGGAACTAGCCCTTGTGGCTAGTGAAATCCGTTGGCTGTGATTTAAGAGTACAAACTCTGTAGAGTCGAAAATCTGCCGAGTAGCCACGTTTGTGGCCTAGTGTCAAACTTCGTGTCAACCCCAGTGACCGTCTCGGGTAATTTATGAGAGTGATAAGAATAGTGATTTAGTCAAGAGTCATTTTGGTAGATGAATTAACCAGTTATTTCTGCACTGATTAACCTCTTGAATGATTTTTTTCCGTTATACCAAAGTTTGTTATAAGCACTTTATGTGATGTCGCTCAGACGTCCGACTGTGGCATTCTTGTCATTTAATTTTGTTATAAGCCCTTTATGTGATGTCGCTCAGACATCCGTCTGTGGCATTCTTGTCATTTAACTTTGTTATAAGCCCTTTATGTGATGTCGCTCACACGTCCGACTATGGCATTCTTGTTATTTAATTTTGTTATAAACCCTTTATGTGATGTCGCTCAGACGACCGACTGTGGCATTCTTGTTATTTAATTTTGTTATAAGCCCTTTATGTGATGTCGCTCGGACGTCCGACTGTGGCATTCTTGTCATTTAATATTGTTATAAGCCCTTTATGTGATGTCGCTCAGACGTCCGACTGTGGCATTCTTGTTATTTAGTTTTGAATATAAGCCCTTTATGTGATGTCGCACAGACGTCCAACTGTGGCATGTTTTTATTCTTTTTCCTCACGAGGCGTCGCTCAGACAATCGTTTGGTTTTCTTTTATTTCTCTTTTGGATTTCGGGAGGACTACCGCCCGACTTCCATTTTTACTTTACATCGCAAATTATATTATCCGGATACATATTGCTAGTTTGCTCATATGCATCATGTTTGCATTTGTTATATCTTATGTCCGAACTGTCTTGCGAGTACATTCAAAGTACTCACCTGGCTTGTTGATTTGGCCAGATGTTGATGAAGGCGACCTCATGGATGAAGAGTTCGATAACGAGTCCGACGTCTAGTGGAGTCCCAGTCAGTCTCTTGCGATCCTAGAGTTGATCACTGTTTTATAACCGCTTCCGCCGACCACCAAATAAATTCATCGGGTCTCACTCCGACACTCGATGAACTGTAGGATATTGGAGTCACGTCACCCACTACACTGTGACACCTCCATCACCTCTATTTTTTATTATGAGTTAGTAGTTATGCCACCCTACCATTGTGTCATAATCGCCCTTATGAAATATATCGGCGTGCTTGTAATAAAATTGTTGAGCAACCTCAGCTCAACCATGTATAATATTCAGTACTCTGGAATTCTGTATCAAGGATTTGTCTACCAGTGAGAAGTATTCTTCTATGCTGGTTCGATAAAAAGGTCGGTTCTCTCGGTAATTATTTTACTGGAACATCGGTCCTGACAACCTTGGTACCAGAGCCAGGCTGACTGTAGGAAGCCACTCGGTGCGATTGCTAATCGGTTATTGGCATATCGAGAGCTATTTCAGCATTTTTACATGTGTAGCAATTTTCTGTTAGTCATCATAAATTTATGATTTGACTATTCGGAATTCTTGTCTACTTTTGTAGATGGCCAACGGCGACTGCGATTCACAAGTGTTCGCCAACATTCCTGAGGGGTTTATCAAGCTCCTCGTCGCCATCACCAAGGTCGCGATCGGGCCATCGACTCGTCCAGAGTTCACACTCTACCGGCACAAGATCAGCGACAGCGTGTCAATGCACCAGGCCGCGGTGCAATTCAAGGGAGGGCGTTCTGAAGCACGCCGCTTCCGATTTGTGGGCAGGATGCCTACGGAGAGGCATGCCATGCAGATGGCTGCCCATGAGGCAATAGCTCGTCTCCGGGATGCTCTTCCCTCGATGAAGACTCATCGCTACCGCTACCTCCCATGCCACGTGCCTTACAAATGCCACTATGCGTTTGCTTGCGCAAGGGGAGAACGTGATGAAGCCATCGAATCGTTGGTTGAGTACAACAAGGCTCTTGAGGCAGCCTTTGATAACCTTGTGGACAACTTGGTGGCTGCTCGTATGGATTTAGTTCAGAGTGGTTCCGCCAACAAGAGGGAACTTCTCCATACTTCACCACCACTTACATTTGTCTCGTCCTCAGCATCTTATGCACCTGCCATCTTAGCCACCGCTCGCCGCCTACCTACCACTTAGGAGTTTGACTAGGTCATTGCTCCTACTCTATACAGAGCTGCACCACCTACCGCGCCCACACCAACTTCTCGAACCAGTATTCCACGCTTGGAGCCTATTAGTGAGGAGGAGGTTGAGTCCCCATCACCATTGGGTCTTACCCTTGGCAGGCCGAGGGATGTCTTCAACATCTCCGACTAGTACGCCTGTCCGCGACGCGATGTGTTCGCTTGTATGATATGTTTTATATGTAAAATAGGTTGATGGGGAGTAGTCTGTTTGCGCATCATGTAGGAATTGGAGAAGTGCACTAGCATAAATAACATGTCAGGAATGTGTACGCGCATCCTGAGTGACGTATTGTATAATTACGACTCGCGTGTAAGATGTGTACTAAGCGGTCCTTCTCCATGCACAATCGAGTTCTTTGTTTAAAAATCTTTGGAGCTTGTGTTTTTGCTGCATTTGCAAAATCTTTGATTTATTCTTGCCACTCAGCTTTTCTCATAAATTCTGCAATAATGCCCCAGAGTGGAAAATGACTCGTCCCTGGACACGTTCCATGCCAAGTCCGCCAGAGGAAAATTATGGCACACAAACAGGTAAAAATTTCACGCAGGGGCAGTCAAGTCAGCAGGGCAGCGAAACAACATTTTCTCAAGTATGCCGTCTTTACGAGCAAAGCCAGCAGCAGCATCAAGAAATGATGAACCATGTTATTAAGATGGGGAATCACCGTGAGCCACACCAGCAGCAATTGATAACCCTCAACCGTAAGGGATCGAGATAGTCTTCGCGGGTAAGAATAACCCAATTTATTGATTCGACACACGGGGAGCCAAAGAGTATTTATAAGCTTTGACAGTTGAGTTGTCAATTCAACCGCACCTGAAATATACTTACTTGCAACAAAAGATAAGTGGTAACAGTGATATGATAGTGATAATAGTGATAGTAAAAGTAAACAGCAAAAAGTAAATAGTGAAGGTAAATGGCAAAAGTAGCAACTTGTGACAAGCAGGGTTTAAAACACTGTAGGCTAGGGAGATGGATGGTTGGGCGCTGCATGGATGAGATAGATTCTAACTTGGGGCACGACACACGGAAAAGTAATGATCATCTAGGCAAATATCAAACAGGCATGTATCCCGTAGGTAGTTGTACGTGCTTGCAATAAGAACTTGCACAACATCTTTTGTCCTGCCATCCCGCTACGAACGGGGCCAAAAGGAACTTATGGATATTAAGGTGCTCCTGTCAAAGAGCACCGAAACAAAGCAATGGACTCAATGGATACATGTAATCCTCAAACTACGGACCATCCCCTTTGGTATCCCAAGCTGTCACTTTTGGGATCGCCGGTTCCGAACCATAACAGGTGCAAACAACTCATAGATAGGATCACGAACACAAATATATTCATGCAAACACATATGGTTCAGATCTGAAATCATGGCACTCGGGCCCTAAGTGTCAAGCATTAAGAATAACAAGTTGAAGCAAAGATGATAAACACCATAGTAGATGATAGGCAACATGCCCCCAACGATCTGACAAACTATTACATGATCTAACTCATCCAATCCCTACCATCCCCTTCGCCTACAGCAGGGGAATTACTCACACATGGAGGGAGAAGTCATGGAGGGATGATGGAGTGGTGATGATGATGATGATGGCGATGATCTCCCCTCTCCGGAGGCCAATTCAGCCTCCAGATTAGCCCTCCCGAGGAAGAACAGAGGGTGGCGGTGGCTCCGCGACGGAAAACTGTGAAAGAACTTCTGATATGGGGTTTCCGTGTCGCGAGTAAAAATACGAGGCGAAGTAGGGCACCAGGGGGTGTGGGCCCCGCCAGGCGACCCCCCGGCGCGGCCCAGGGGGGGGGCGGGCCCACAGGGCGCCTGGGCACCCCCTGGCCCCCTCTGGCCCCACTTCTGGCTCCTGGTTCCTTCGGGTGCGTGGATTTTCTGTGATTTTTCGTGGATTTTTCTGAGATACTTAAAAATCCGTTTTCCTGCACACAATAAAACCATACAGGCAGCTCTGCTGAAAACAGCGTCAGTCCGGGTTAGTTTAGTTCAAATCATGCAAAAATGAGGTCAAAACAATAGCAAAAGTGTTTGGAAAAGTAGATACGTTTGAGACGTATCAACTCCCCCAAGCTTAGCATATTGCTTGTCCTCAAGCAATTCAGTTCAACGAACTGGACGCGACAAAGAAAACTTTGACAAACTCTTTTGCTTCATTAGATGTATATAAGCATGTACTACGAAAAGAGTTTAGCAAGTATTGAAACAGTACTTATGAGGACAATGCAAGGAGCAATCCTTCTTTCAAGTGACCAGTCACAAATACTTAAAAGTAAATAATATATTACTGAAAATCAAGACAAGATTACATTGCACATAGCTTGAGCATATTAGGGTGGTATCTCGCTAGCCCCCATGAGTGAAGCAAAACATAAATGCAGAGACTCCTCCAGAGTTTTTAAAAGAGACTAGAACTAAGAATTTCAGAATAAATCATATCACAAGTATGCATAAGACAATGTAATACTTTGGGACAATGCACATTACACTCAGAATGACAATTATGCTCTCATAGTTGGTGCTTTGAAGAAAGAAGGTGAGACTCTCGAACCGTGGCTTTTATTGGCAAGGTTGAAAACCCGTGGTCAGAAACAAAAACTAAACATGTACCAGAGCTCTTGGTTTTAAAAACAGAGATAAAAACGTTTTGAGAGGTGCATATTTCGTCAACGAATGCTAGCAGATAACTCAATCACTTCTTGAGCCGGACATGTTTCGAGGAACGGCTCCCGCATGAGGACGATCACATCCTCTTAATCTCCTTTGTTTAACACTGCCAAAGTTTTCTGATTTCTCATGAACAAAGCATGAAGGAGGGTTTGTTTGTTATATTATCTTTTTGAGCCGGGCGCACTCAATGCCAGTTCCTTTTCGTATTAGGGGTTTGCACATTATACATGCAATCCAGGGGTGAAACTTGTCCAACTTAAAAAGATTATGAATTAACTACTACTTCCTCATGAGCTAAAACATAGGCACAAAAGAGAAATGCTTTTGATTAATTTCGAGATGGTACACGAAAGTCGTTGTTAGGAATGGCAGGTAAATACCATGTATAGGAAGGTATAGTGGACTCATATGGCATAACTGGTTTTAAGGATTTTGGATGCACAAGCAGTCAGTCCGCTTAGTACAGGTGGAAGTTTAGCAAAAGACTGGGAAGCGACCAACTAAAGAGCAATAACGGTCATAATCATGCAGAGCGACAAAGCAACATTGAGTCGGGCATGAAAGTGATATAACTATTCTGAAACTCAAATATCATCAAGGCAGAGTAGACTTTTTAGTCTTAAACATGTGTAAGCATGTGCCAAGTCAATCCAAAAATTCTCTAAAGGGAAATACCACCTTAGTATACCAGACTATGAATAGTGCAATGCATGTAGATCATTTCAATAACACATTATATACTCTAGTTATTCGAGACTAGCCACAAGGAAAGCATGAACCACCGAAAGAGCATTGTAAACATAGCACTATGTCGCTACAAGCTGGTCTCTAGATCATAAGTACAGGCATATGTACAAAAGTAAAAACAAAAAGAGTTCATACCGGTCTTCCCTGTTGCTTCCCTTCATTCGATCTTCGTCATTACTGCTTGTCACTTGCACGATCGAACGTAGGAAATATAATTAAATGCCATCACGGACTCGAGCTGAACTCTGAAAATAAAGCAAACTAAAGAGAGAAAGGAAATCTTTTTGGATTTTTTCAAAGGTTGGATAAAAGCAAAAGAAAGAGAAAATCTTTTTGTTGTTTTTGCAAAGAGAGAAATAAAGAAGAATGGGCAAAAACTTTGAAAAGATCAAAGTGAATAAAACGGATAATACAATGGAAAAGTGAGAAGGGCACGTACTCCCCCAAGCTTAGGCTTTTGGCATAAGTTGGTAGCAGCTACTGCCCCCAGGAGCCTCCTGCTCCGGGGGTATGGTGGTGAGTCCAAGGGTCGTAGAATGATGCTGGCGCGTACACCGAACTCCTCGGAGTCTCCCACGAGGAAGGTTCCGAGCGCCAAACAGAGGAAGAACCTTCACCAAACTCGGTGGTGGTCTCTTCCTGAAAATGTGGTAACTCACCGTGCTTCTCCTCGTCGGGCACAACCCCCTCCATAGGGTTATGAAACTGATACTGGACCATGAACTCATCGAACTGGACAACATCAAAGGACCATCAGTTCCTGTGAGAAAAATCAAACAAAAGAGGTGCAGTTAGACGGATCTCGCGTTCCGCGGTAATTCCGAAACGCAAGATATAAACAAGATTATCAAGCTCAGAACCCATGGTGACAAACTTATGCCTTTTCATAGCAGCAAGATCAAAGCTTAAATAAGTAAAAGGATTATCATCAAGGTGAGGGGTGCCTCCAAGATGTTCTAAGATAAGTGTGGCATAAACGCCACCATATAAGTCCCCCTTGTTACCGTTCATAGCAAGGAGTCAAGCAATTAAGGCACCCAAATTATAATCAGACCTCCCTGAGAGGGCTGCTGCCAGGATAGCAATATCCGGAGCAGAAATGCTGCTCGTGTTGTCAGGAGCTAACACCCCTCTGGCAATATAATATGCAAAATACCTGAGGTGAGGAAATAAGATGCTGGAGATCTTCGACCGATGAATATCCCTCGTACCCATGTTGCAGAGAGAGTTGATGACAGTTTTCAGCTCGGAGGGCTGAGTGGCCATCCTGGCCGTCCTCCCAATGTTCGGCATGCCTATTATTTCACAAAAATTTCCCAAAGTCATGGTGATAAGATCATTGTAAATTTTAAACTCAATAGCACCTGAATCAGGATTATATCTAAAACTGTTAATGAAACTGGAGGTGAGTTTTTGATACTGGGTAACACGGCTCGTGACGAGTCGTGTCAAACCTGCATTAGCACAAAGATTATAAAACTCATCCTTGATTCCCGCAGCTTCCATGAATTCATCACATGGAAATTTCATCGCACGTGCTGGACTTGTATCTTCCAACAACTCCAGGGGCACATGATCTTCATTATAGCTCACCCTAGCAGTCGATGGTGAAGCTACGGCTCTAGTAACTCGATCGGAGTGTGCGGGCCTCCTCTTCTCAAGCCACCCTTTTGCCCTTCCTAACAAACTCATTTCTGAGTTTTTTTTGCAATTTACAAAAATGAGGATTAAAACAAGGTGAGCTAAGGCAAACTACTCAACTCACTTGCCCAAGGCATAAACTTGCATCAAAACTTGAAAAATAACTTTCTACATATGCATGCAAGCTCATCTCTACAGCACCAAGAACTACTAAATACTCACAAATGAAGCCACCAATCAAAAATCTAATTGGAGGGGTGGAGGAGTCACATACCAGGGAGTATTTGCTCAAAATTTCAGCTCAAATGAGGGGCTGTAGAGAGAGATCGAAGAATCGCCTCCAAGAACAGCAAGAACACAAGAACAAGTGCAGAACTCAGGTTTTTAGAGAAAAAGAGAGAGGGAGGAAGAAGACATACCTGGAGGGGGGCCCTGTGGGCCCCAGGCGCCCTGTGGGCGCGGCCAGGGGCTGGGCCGCGCCAGCTGGCCGCCTGGGCCACTGGTGGGTCCCCCTGGCTGGCCCCAGGACTTTCCGGGTCTCTCCCGACGTGGAAATTTTTATTTAAATTTTTGTGGAATTTTTCTGAAAACTTCACTGTTGAATTTTTTTCGAAGTTCAAAAAGCTGCGGAACTTTCTAAAAACTTGAAGTAGTGAGGAGTATTGTGAAGCTTCAAAACATAAATACTTGGTACAACAAGTAGGACAAAAACTAAAAACAAATGAAAATATAACAAGCTCAACTTTTTATCCATATAAAACATATTTGCTAATAAGGTTGATCAAGTCTTACCAACAAACAGGCGATATATAGAGCAAAAAGTCTCACCTCTTACGAAGTAATCACTGAACCTTTACCTTGATGGATATTGTCCCTACCATGATAGTTTTGTATTTGTGAGGCACATGTAGTGGACAGTCCCATTCTCCAATTTTCACGGTCTCGATATTCTCTATAGAGTTGAGGGCATGCCTCCTGTCGATCTTCTTTGGAAAATATACTGTGTGTTCTTTATCATTCACATGGAAGGTAACCTTCCCTTTATTGCAATCAATAATAGCACCTGCGGTGTTAAGGAAAGGTCTACCAAGAATAATGGACATGCTCCCATCCTCGGGCATGTCAAGCACAACAAAATCAATAAGAATCAAACAATTAGCAACCTCTACGGGAACATCCTCACAAATACCTATCGGAACAGCGGTTGACTTGTCAGCCATCTGAAGGGAGATATCTGTAAGAATTAGTTTCTCTAAACAAAGCCTCTCGTAAAGAGAGAGAGGCATAACACTCACTCCTGCTCCAAGATCACATAAAGCAGTTTTGACATAATTATTCTTTATGGAGCAAGGAATGGTGGGTATACCTGGATCACCGAGCTTCTCAGGAATCTTGCCACTGAAAGAGTAGTTAGCAAGCATAGTAGATATTGCATCATTAGGAACTTTTCTTTTATTAGTGACAATATCTTTCATATATTTTGAATAAGGAAGTAACTTAATAGCATCAGTCAAAGGGATTTGAAGAAAAAGAGGTTTAATCCACTCACAAAAGTTATTATAATGCTCTTCTTCTTTAGATTTGATGGACTTACCTGGAAAGGGCATGGGTTTCTGTACCCATGGTTCTCTTTCCTTCCCATGTTTTCTTGCGATGAAGTCTTCTTTAGTGTACCTCTTACGTTTGTCAGGTGCTTCTTCTTCTCGAACTTCAGGCGGATCATTCTTCTCATTATTATTACCTTCAGGTTCAGCACCGTCTTCAGTCTCAGCATCGGAGATAGATACGCTGTTAGGATCAATAGTTGGCTCTTCATCTGCAATAGGATCATTGGAATTTTCAGTCTCCTTATGTTTCTTCTTTTTCTTTGGAGAGCCAACAATTTCTTCTTCCTGCATTTGAGAATCCTGCTCGATTCTCTTCGGATGTCCGTCTGGATAGAGAGGATCTTGAGTACTAGTTCCTCCTCGGGTCTTAATCCTGAAAGCCTGCAAATTGTTTTGTTTGGCATTGTTAGCAAGCAAATCTCTTTGCGCATTAGAAATTTGGTCAAGCTGAGTTTGAACCATTTGAAAATGCTTCACAAGACATTGAACATCATTAACTGTTCTATCTAAAACATCAAGCAGTCTTTTGATAGCAAGGGAATTATCATGCAATTGACTTTCTATCCTCTCATTAAAATGATTTTGTTTCATAATAAAATTATCAAACTCATCTAAACATTGATCAGGAGGCTTACCATGAGGGATGTCACTTGCGTTGAAATCTAAAAGAGAGTGTACCTCTACCATAGGAGGGTGAGTGGTAGGCTCACAAAGCTTCTCAATAGGGGGTAGATTCTTCACGTCTTCGGCTTTAATACCTTTCTCTTTAATAGACTTCTTTGCTTCTTGCATATCTTCGGGGCTTAGAACAAATATGCCCCTCTTCTTCGATGGTGGAGGTGGTTCAGGGACGGACCAATCTTCATGGTTTGTGGCAATCCTGCCCATCAGATCTTCCACATCGTCCGGTGTTCTTTTCCTGAAAACACAACCAGCACAACTGTCCAAATAGGACCTGGATTCATCAGTTAGACCAGCATAGAATATATCGATTAATTCATTCTTAGGGATTTCATGTCCTAGTCTAGCCCGAATCAGACCGCAGTACCTCCCCCAAGCTTTAGGGAGGGACTCATCCTGCAACTGTTTAAAGTTATAAATTCTTTGTAAAGCAGCATGTTGCATGTGAGCAGGAAAGTACTTATCAACAAAAGAGTGAGCTAAGTCTTGAGGACTCTTAATGGAACCGCATGGGAGTGAATCATACCATGCTTTAGCATCTTCCTTCAAGGAGAAAGGAAGAAGCTTGGTGATATAAAAGTATCGTATCTTCTCATCTGTGGTAAACAGGCCACCTAACTCACCGAGTTTAGTCAGGTGTGCAATAGCATCATCATTTTCTTTGCCATAAAAGGGGTCAGCTTCAACCATAGGTATAAGTGAAAGATCAACAGAGAAATCATAATCAGGATCATCAATGCATATAGGAGATTGTCGGGGGAAACTGTCCGCCCACGAACACCTATGGGACCGGAGCCCCTTCTACATTGCGGTAAGGGAGCGGAGGGAGCACGGAGAGCAGATCGAGGAGCACACGCGGGCAGTTTTACCCAGGTTCGGGCCGCGCGGACGCGTAAAACCCTACTCCTGCTTAGGTTGTATTGAGTTCTTGAGCTCGGGAGCTTGAAGATCTACAGTACTGGCTACACCGAGCGAGAGAGTTGTCTAGGTTTCGAACCCCCTCTACGTTGTGCATGGGCCTCCTTTTATAGCTCAAAGGGGTCACCGACAGGTGTCAACGTAGAGGAGGGTAAAAGTGTAAATTTGGTGGTAGTTGCAACAGTGCATGAATAGTATATGAATAGTGGTCTTCACCTAACTTTGACAATGGGGGACAAGGGCATTAAATGCCCGTCGCCGTCACCCCCAAAAGCGACCGCCCATGCTTCTCCGTTCGCCACGGCGGTAGCCTGGTCATCGTAGCTTGCCACCGTGTGCCCCAGGCTGCACAGCCGTCTGCCACGTGCCCCTGGAAGGTCCCCAGGGCGACGCGCGGGCAGATGAGCTGGAGCGTGGGCACACAGCGTAGGTTTCCCCGGCAAGCACATTGCCGGGGTCGTGATCTTGCCGGGCCCGGAAGCTTGTCGCTCTCCGGGTCCTGCCGGGGCGCATGATGCGCCGAGACATCTCTTGAGGTATGTGTTCCTTAGCCTTCCTGGCAAGCTCCTCTTGCCAGGGTCTTGTGCTAAAGTGATAACCTTGAGCCTGGTGTGGCCTTCCCGGCAAGCTCCTCTTGCCGGGGCCTTGATCTTCTGACTTGTATACTTTGTTCTTGAATGGCTTCGTAGGGACCAGAACGGTTCTTGGCGAGCACGTGGTAAGCCCTGCCACGGGAAGCTGCTACTGCCCGTGCACAAGTTGGGGTACTAAGGTACCCCTATCTTAGTACACCGACAGGAGCCCCCGGGCCTGGGCCACACACGGTGCCGAGCGCTGTTGGGCCAGGCCCAAGACAGTGCACGGGCACACACGTGGCCCACGGCAAGCCGTATCCCCTTCCGTATCCGCCGCATCCCTCCCTGACGGCACGCGTCGATTGTGGCGTCGTGGGAGAGATCGTGGCCTGTTCTTTAATGGGAAATGCGGAACGTCCCCCACTTCCCCCTTAGAAGCAGAGGAAGCAGGGGCAGTTACCCTCCATCATCTTCATTGCGCCTTGATTCTCCAGAAACCCCCGTCGCCCTCTGCCTCCCAAAGGTCGACAGAGAGCCCAGCCCCTCCCTTCCTCCGCCATCTCCCGCATCCGCGGCACCGTCGACCTCCTCGCCTCTTCCCTCGCCGCTCCCACCATGGCTCCCAAGAGCGACAAGGCGAAGAGTGACAAGGCCAAGAAGGAGAAGTCCGAGCAGGCGGCGAAGCTGGCAGCCCTGCGGACGAAGAGAGTGGTCTTCGCGCCGAGGCTTGGCGCGAGGGAGCTGCGGGACAAATACTATTTGTTCTGGGCGAGGGAGACCAAAGCTCATCCCCGCACCAGAGTCCTCCCCGCCGTCGCTGTCGACATGTTCCCCGGCGGGTACTTTTACTTTGCTGCATTCTTCCATTGTGGTCTGTGCCCTCCGTACTCGGAGTTCTTTTGTGATGTAATGAATACATATGGCCTCCACCTCCTAGATTTCACCCCAACGCCATCCTTACGATGGCTGTTTTCGCACATCTGTGCGAAAACTATGTTGGGGTTCATCCAAATGTAGCTCTTTTCCGCCACTTCTTCACGCCTAGAGTAGAGTCCGGTTCTCCCCTCTCCGGCGGCATCTCCTGGATCTTCAGGCTGAACAAGAAGGAGGCGTACTTGAAGGGAGAGCTCCGCAGCAAGTGGGAGGAGTGGAGAGCCGATTGGTGCTGGGTGCTGGAAGCTAAGCCTGAGCCCTTTACCTCGCCGCGCCAGACTGCCATAGTGCGCGACAAGGATTGGAGTGAATTGGCCCCGGAGGACAGCAAGCTTCAGATCGCCCTCATTAGGATCCTTCGTCTCCGGGCCGCCAATCTGACTGTCGGAGAAGTTGGAGCAGATTTCCTCCGCCGCCGCATCGCCCCTCTACAAGAAAGGAAGAGGGCCGCCTGGGAATTCGGCAATGCGGCATATTGCATGAGGCTGCGCCCTGGATTGAACTATAATTTCACCGTCTTGGAGTTGAAGGGGATGGTCCGGGAGCTCTTCAAGCATGACCCCGCCCACCCGGAGTGGTTCAAACCTTCCCGGGGAGTGGTGCCGCTGTGCAACAGCACTGCCCGCGATTCCATACGCGCGATGATGCCCGAGTGCGACTCCCATGGCGTCGTCGCCACTTGGCTGGAGCCTCCAGCAGAGACCGTGCAAACCTTCTTCGACAACTTGGTCGAGAAGCCCGCAACGCTGAGGAGAAGAAGGGCCTCACCCGGGATACTACTGACCGGGATGTAGCTTACATTGCCTCCAGGATGGAGGAGGCCGCCGCAGCTGCGGCTGCGGGCGAATTTGGATATACCATGGACGAGGCAGCGGCCGCGGACGCAGTGAGTCAAACAGAGGAGGCGGAAATCCTCAAGGTGCTAAAGATTGCGTCCGAGGAGTTTGCCGGGGAGCCTTCCGTGAAGCTTGCCGGGACGAGCGAGGTTGCCGGGGGGAGCGAGGCCGCCGGGCATGGCACTGAGTCCAGCGGGCCTGCCGAGGAGGAGGAGGACGCCGATCCTGGAGATTCCGATGAAGACTCTGGTGGATCTCTGAATCTTGACGACGATTCCTCCTCATCCTCGGAGAACTCTTCGCCTCCGCCAAGCCCTCCGCAGCAACCGAAGAAGCGCCTCCGCAAGGCAGCTGAGACGGCGAGGCCCCAGGCGCCTCGACAGCAGCCGACGCGCCGTGCGACGCGCGCCACCAAGACGAGTGAAGCCGTCAAGGAGGCGCCCCGTGCTCGAGCGCCAAGTGGATGGGGATCTTCCCGGAGCGGAACGGGTGCTCCTTCTGCCCCTCGGTCTTCGGCGACGACGGGGGCCGGGTCTTCGCAGCCCACAGCCCCGGAGCCCGCCAAGCGCCCGAGGGAATCTTCTCCTCCAGCTCCTCGCGCGGGAGCACACCAGGCGGAGTTTGACTTCTCCGCCCTAAGCTCCGACGAAGAGGAAGAGGAGTAAGTACTCGTAATAATTTTTTTTTACTTTCTTTGATTTTGTCTTGATTTTCCTTGCTTGGTTCTGATCTTGCTTTTGTTTTGCTTCGCGGGACCTTGACCCAGCGGATGGCGAAGAGGGCCAAGATCCCTGTGGTCAATATCGAGGACGACGAGCCCGTTACGGCGACAAGCGACGCGCCGGCGACGAGCTTGCCGGATCAGCCTGCTGCTCCAAGGGGCAGCCCCCAGCGCAGCCCCCAGCGTAAGTCTGGTATTTATGTTTCTGCTTGACGGGTGCGCTTGAGGTTATCATCTTGGTTGATGTCTTGTTGTCTTGTGCAGAAGTGGAGCCGCAGCCGCAGGAGCACCAGGAGGTCGCCCCCGACAAGTCACTTGCTCCACCCTCCCCGCCAAGGATGAACTCCCCGGCAAGGGAGAACGCTCCGCCAAGGACGGGCACTCCGCCAAGGGCGAGTACCCCGCCAAGGGTGAGCAGCCCGACAAGGGTGAGCACCCCGCCAAGGAAGAGCGCAGGCGGCCCTCCGCCAGCAGGGGCCACTACTCCGCCGCCAAGGGAGAATTCCCCGGCGAGGGACCCCGTCGTCGAAGAAGCCCGCGAAGGTAACCCTTGTAACTTCTTCTTCTCAAATTCGTCTTTTTTTGGATATTTGCTTGACGATCTTTCTTTTCTTTTTCTTCTGCTAGATCCTCCTGCACCGGAGCGGATGGAAACGGAGACCACCGGCGAGGAGGGCGTGCATGGCGACGGCGGCAACGCCACTACCGCCAAGGAGGTGGCTGGAGCTGACGAGCCGGCCGTCGAGGAGACCGCCCCAACCGCCAATGCCGCTGCTGGGGAAGGGACCGGCGACCATACCGCTGGCCCGGAGGCTGCGGGAGCGCCGGACGCTGCATCGGCCGCCGACCCCTCCGCCTCCGCGGACCGGTCGGGCGTCTACTTGGAGGCCGCCAACGGGGTCTTTATTCAAGTCCCGTGGGCGTCCTCGTCTCGGGCACCCGCGGAGGGAGAGACCTTTGACGGAGAGGTCCTCGCCTCCGCCGGATTGAAGGTTGTTGAAGCACCCGACAACAGCAACGAGCCCGAAGAGGAGAGACTCCTTCGTCGGCTCCTGGCCTTGTATCGGGCCCGGCAGGCGAAGTTGGAGTCTCGGGAGGCTCTGGCTGCCAAGGCTGGAGCTGATCTGGAGAAGCGCGCCACGGAGCTCCGCGCCGCCAACCAGGCGGCCCTCCGCAACTTGGCGGAGGAGCGTGAAGAGCTTGCCGGGGCGCAGCAAGCCTTCCTCCTTGAAAAAGCTGAGGCCGAGGAGCAGCAACGATTGGCCGCCGAGGAGCTGTCTCGGCAGGAAGGAGTACTCAACCAGCGGAAGGTCGACCTCGATGCCCACGAGGACGACCTCGCCGCCCGGGAGCAGGCCATTGGCGGGGCTCTGAAGGAGGCGAGGAACGCCGCAGCCGCCGCAGAGACCGCCAAGAAGGACCTGGAGGCCAAGGTGGCGCAGACGGAGCTGTACCTGAAGGCGAGCGAGGAGAGGGTCACTGCGCTCAACGTGGAGCGGGAGAAATATGCCCACACCAACTCTGAGCTGCAGGTACGTCTCTCCGAGAAGGGCAAAGAGATCACTGACGCCAGGAACTCCATCGCTGACTTAGAGCTGAAGGTTTCCACCTTGACTGACTCGCTCGACGCCGCCCGGGACCGCGAGACGAAGCTGAAGGACGAACTCCGCAAGGAAAGGGCCTTGGTGGAGAGCGCCACCGTCTCGCAGAACAACTTCAACCGGGCAGTGGAGCAGTGGACTGATGAGCTGGTCACCTCTGCTGCCAATATCGACATGGAGATGATGGCGCTGAGGGCAGAGCATCTCGTGTACTCCCCGGACGAGAGTCTCCCCCACAGCGCCAAGTTGAGTCTGTTCTTCAGGGGAATTGCGCCGGCGCTTGCGCGGCTGCGGGAGAAGATCCCCGTGCAGCTGGCCGACGAGGCGCGTCGGCTCTGCATGGGCACCATGGAGCGGGTCTTATCGAAGATCGTCTACCGCAACCCCGGCATCGACCTCCTCAATGTCCTCCGCTCCTTGCCGCCCGAAGCTGACCAGGAGGCGTTGAAGGCGCAAGTTGCCCACATCGTCGCCAAGGTGGGCAAGATCACGAGGCGTGAAGGCGTCCGCGTAGATTAGATTCCTTTTTTTCTGCTTCCTTTGCCGCTGCAAAGCATGTTACGGACAAGAATCTGTTAGTATTGCGGCAAGTCATCCTTGTAATATACAATCTTATTTTGAGCAACCAATGTAGTGTTATCTCCCTTGCTTTGGTCCCTTCACTTTGTATGCATTCCACCCTACGTTTTTAGGGAACTCGCCGGCAAAGGACCCTTGCCGCGAGCGCCGAGTGCTGGACTCTTAGCAGCCTGCTGGCAATACCTTTGCCGGCAAGAAACCTTGCCGCAGCTAGCCGCAGCACACTTAGATTGTTGAGCGAACTCGAAAACGAAGTAAGGGCGCGACAGTTGTCGTAGCTCACTTAAGTCGTTGAGCGTGCTCGAAACAAAGTAAGGGTGCGGCTAGCCACGGGTAGGTTCCTCCGCGCACAGGTTTTCCATACAAAGTGTGGTTGTTCAAGGAAGACAACTAAAAAATTTGAAAATTTTGAATTACTCAAACTTTGGTAACTTAGCTTTCATAGATTGTTCGCTCCCCGACAAGGCTTCTCTTTCTTGAACAGTACATGGTTCATGCCTCCATCTCCTCCCCCCCCCCCGGCAAACTTGTGCGCGAGGAATACTCCTTCTGCTTAAGAGGGAAAGAAGAAGAGGAGGAAAAACAAGTATAGGGCCTCATGGCTTGCTAGTGCTTACCGGGGATGTGCGTTGCACAAGGTGTCAGATGATGCATGCAAATAACAAAGAAAAGCATGGAAATGACAAATAGTGCGAAGCACAAAAGCTTTACTGATGCACGGGATCTGCGCCCGGCTTTGTACATAGGTTTACATGCAACAACGGCAATACTTGTACAAAAGGTGGTTGCCGGAGCGGATCACGGCAACCGCGCCTTATGGGTGAAACTTGCGAAGATGCTCTATGTTCCAGGAGTTGCTCACCGGTAAGCCTTCTTCGGTCTCAAGGCGGACAGCGCCGGGCCTTGTGACTTGTCTCACCCGATAAGGGCCTTCCCACTTCGGCGTCAACTTGTTGGAATTCTTGGCGGAATGAACACGCCGAAGAACAAGGTCGCCTTCCTCGAGACTCCTGGCCTTGACCTTGCGGCTATGATAGCGACGCAAGGCTTGCTGGTATCGAGCAGCTCGTACAGCAGCCTGGAGACGTTCCTCCTCAAGGAGCAATGCATCATCTTGCCGCAGTTTCTCTTGCTCGAGCTCGTCGTAAGCGAGCACTCGAGGAGATCCGTATATGAGTTCCGTGGGGAGAACTGCCTCTGCTCCATAGACAAGAGCAAAGGGTGTATGTCCGGTGGCTCGATTCTGTGTCGTCCTGATTGACCAAAGAGCCGCCGGCAACTCCTCTATCCAGTTTCTTCCACACTTGTGCAGCCTGTCGAAGGTTCTTGTCTTGAGTCCGCGCAACACTTCAGCATTAGCCCTCTCCGCTTGACCATTGCTCCTCGGGTGAGCAACGGAAGCGAAGCAGACCTTGGCGCCAAGGTCTTGGACGTACTGCATGAAGGTGCGGCTTGTGAACTGTGTGCCGTTGTCGGTGATAATCCTGTTAGGGATTCCGAAACGGCAAACAATTGACCTGAAGAACCTGACTACTGACTGTGCTGTCACCTTTCTCACCGGTTCCACTTCTGGCCACTTTGTGAACTTGTCGATTGCAACGTACAAGTACTCAAAGCCCCCGACAGCGCGGGGAAAGGGGCCGAGGATATCGAGCCCCCAGACCGAGAAGGGCCAGGACAAAGGAATCGTCTGGAGAGCTTGAGCTGGCTGGTGAATTTGCTTGGCATTGAACTGGCACGCTTCACACTTGGTTACTTGTGCAGTTGCATCTTCGAGGGCTTCTGGCCAGAAGAAACCTTGTCGGAACGCCTTCCCGGCAAGTGCCCTTGCGCCAATGTGGTGGCCACATATGCCTCCATGTATCTCTGCCAACAGCTTCTGTCCATCTTCCCTGGAAATGCACTTCAACCTGACACCATTGAGTCTTCTTCTGTACAGTTCATTGCCAACGAACTGGTACATACTCGACTGCCTGGTTATTTTCTCTATCTCTTCTGGCTCGTCGGGAAGTTCTCCAGTTTGCAGAAAGCGGACGATTTGCTGTGCCCATGCTGGAGCCTGAGGCTCAACAACAAGGACTAAAGGCATGAGTGCTGCTGCGGGAACCTCAGCTTCTACGGCAAGAACCTGCGGCTCTGCCGGAGCTGATGGTCCCCCGGCAAGCCTGCCGGGGCAAGGCTTGTCGGGAACGCCTGCTTCAACTGTATAGACCCTTGGATCTGCAGGAGCAAACTGTTCCTCAGCATCTTGGTTGTTGTTCTTGGGGACCTTGGCGGCGGCTTCGGGAAGATCCGCCGGCAAGTAGTCGCCGGAGAACAACTTCCTCTTCTTGTTTTGCCCAACTGATGGTGCAACGGATGGCTGAGTTAACTTGAGCACGAAGGTCCCTGGTTCCACAGGTAACTTCATTGCAGCACACTTTGAGAGGCCATCCGCAATATCATTCTGAGCTCTTGGGACGTGCTCCATTTGCAGATCCTCAAAGTGCTCTTCAAGCTTCCTCACTTCATCAACATAAGCTTCCATCAAAGGGCTCTGGTAACTCTTATTCACTTGTCGGACCACCAACTGTGAATCTCCCCGCACAATCAACTTCTTGATCCCAAGCTCGGCCGCAATTCTGAGGCCGGCAAGCAAACCTTCATACTCAGCAGTATTGTTTGTCGCTTGCTCCTTGGGAAAGTGCATCTGGACGACATACTTGAGGTGCTCTCCGGTGGGCGCTATGAGTACCACGCCGGCACCGGCGCCTTGCAGCGAGAAAGCACCATCAAAGTACATTATCCACTCGTTGCTCGCTTCTTGGACGGGGACGCTTGTCTCCGGGACTTCTTCATCTGGCGTTGGGGTCCATTCTGCTATGAATTCTGCCAAAGCTCTACTCTGTATGGTTGAAGTACTCTCAAACTTTAGACCAAAGCTTGACAGCTCCAGTGCCCACTCGACGATCCTGCCTGTTGCTTCGGGATTTTTCAATATCCTCTTCAACGGAAAAAGAGTGACCACCATTATCTCGTGTGCTTGGAAGTAATGGCGTAGCTTCCTTGAGGCCATGAGGAGGCCGAAAAGCAACTTCTGCACCCCAGAGTATCTTGATCTAGCCCCCTGCAGAAGGGAACTTACGAAATACACTGGGCGCTGCACCACCTTCCTTCGCACTTCTTCTTGCTCCTGCCCAGACTTGTCCTTGTCGGGGCCAGAGCTTGTCGGGGAAGCCCCCTGCTTGTCGCTGGATTTGCTTGTCGGGGATGTGGGTTCGTCCTTCGCCTCTCTCTCCGCTACTAACGCAGCACTAACCACTTGATTGGTTGCCGCTAGGTAGAGCAGCAACTTCTCTTGTGGCCTAGGTGCGACAAGTATCGGAGTGGAGGACAGGTATCCTTTCAAGTCGTGCAGCGCTGCCTCCGCTTCCGGAGTCCATTTCATAGGACCTGCCTTTTTCAAAATTTTGAAGAAAGGCAGGGCGCGCTCTGCAGACTTTGAAATGAACCTGCTGAGGGCAGCCACACAACCAGCAAGTCTTCTTACGTCCTTGACGCGCTTCGGGGCTTCAATCTGCTTGATGGCTTTTATCTTGTCGGGATTGGCTTCAATCCCCCTCTGGGACACAAAGAACCCGAGAAGCTTGCCGGAGGGAACTCCGAAGATGCACTTCTCGGGGTTCAGCTTGAGTTGGATCTTGCGCAGATTCTCAAAGGTTTCCGCTAAGTCCTGTATCAGGGTATCTTTGCTCTTGCTCTTGACCACTATATCATCCATGTAGGCTTCTATATTCCTGTGGATCTGTGGCTCAAAAGCAGTGTGCACCACCCTTGCAAATGTTGAGCCTGCATTCTTCAATCCAAAGGGCATGCGTATGAAGCAATATGTGCCGCATGGAGTAATGAATGCAGTCTTCTCTTCATCTTCCTTGGCCATGAATATCTGGTGGTAACCTGAGTATGCATCAAGGAATGAGAGTAACTCACATCCAGCTGTGGAGTCAACAATTTGGTCGATGCGCGGCAAGGGAAAGGGATCCTTGGGACAAGCTTTGTTCACATCGGTGAAGTCTATACAAAGTCTCAACTTTCCATTAGCCTTTCGCACGACAACTGGATTGGCCAACCACGTGGGATGTATTACGCCTCTAACCAGGCCTGCTGCTTCTAACTTCTTTATCTCTTCAGCTATGAACTCTTGGCGCTCCACGGCTTGCTTCCTGACCTTCTGCTTGACGGGCCGCGCGTGAGGACAAACAGCAAGCTTGTGCTCCATTACCTTCCTGGGAACGCCGGGGATGTCAGACGGTTGCCATGCAAACACGTCGACATTCGCCCGCAGGAAGGCAACGAGCGTGATTTCCTATTTGTGGTCGAGTGTAGCACTAATGGTGAAGGTACCACCAGTGCCGTCCTCCTTGGAGGACACCTTCTTGGTTGCCGGTGGAGCTGCCATTCCTTTTTTGCACTTGCCGGTGGAGCTCGATGGTGCGTCCTCGACGGCAGCGCAGCACTCCGAAGAGGTGCGTTTGCCGGAGTGGGAAACTGTCCGCCCACGAACACCTATGGGACCGGAGCCCCTTCTACGTTGCGGTAAGGGAGCGGAGGGAGCACGGAGAGCAGATCGAGGAGCACACGCGGGCAGTTTTACCCAGGTTCGGGCCGCGCGGACGCGTAAAACCCTACTCCTACTTAGGTTGTATTGAGTTCTTGAGCTCGGGAGCTTGAAGATCTACAGTACTGGCTACACCAAGCGAGAGAGTTGTCTAGGTTTCGAACCCCCTCTACGTTGTGCATGGGCCTCCTTTTATAGCTCAAAGGGGTCACCGACAGGTGTCAACGTAGAGGAGGGTAAAAGTTTGAATTTGGTGGTAGTTGCAACAGTGCATGAATAGTATATGAACAGTGGTCTTCACCTAACTTTGACAGTGGGGGACAAGGGCATTAAATGCCCGTCGCCGTCGCCCCCAAAAGCGTCCGCCCATGCTTCTCCGTTCGCCACGGCGGTAGCCTCGTCATCGTAGCTTGCCACCGTGTGCCCCAGGCTGCACAGCCGTCTGCCACGTGCCCCTGGAAGGTCCCCAGGGCAACGCGCGGGCAGATGAGCTGGAGCGTGGGCACACAGCGTAGGTTTCCCCGGCAAGCACCTTGCTGGGGTCGTGATCTTGCCGGGCCCGGAAGCTTGTCGCTCTCCGGGTCCTGCCGGGGCATATGATGCACCGAGACATCTCTTGAGGTATGTGTTCCTTGGCCTTCCTGGCAAGCTCCTCTTGCCAGGGTCTTGTGCTAAAGTGATAACCTTGAGCCTGGTGCGGCCTTCCCGGCAAGCTCCTCTTGCCGGAGCCTTGATCTTCTGACTTGTATACTTTGTTCTTGAATGGCTTCATAGGGACCAGAACGGTTCTTGGCGACCATGTGGTAAGCCCTGCCACGGGAAGCTGCTACTGCCCGTGCACAAGTTGGGGTACTAAGGTACCCCTATCTTAGTACGCCGACAGAGATGTAGCAAATTCAGGATCAGGAACGGTTTTGTTCTTCAAAGAGTGTTTGTCAAATAGTTTCTTAATAACTTCAGGGTCAGAGCCAGAAAACTCTGTCAGTTCCCTGCATAGATCTTCATCAAGCATATAGTAATCATCATCAAGGAGCCTCTCTTTGAGTTTACTCAAATCAAGATAATCATAAGTTTCACCAATAGGGTAGCGAGTAACAGGAAGTTCAATTCCAGACTTTTTAGGAGCAGCAGCAATTTGTTTCTCAAGAGCATAAACAAGCGAACTAATATCATCAAAAGTAGTTGAGGCATCATCAAGAGTATCGGACATAGTAACAGATTCAGTAGGAGCATCATGTGGTAGTGGTGAGGCAAACTTACTCATAACAGAAGGTGAATCAAGTGTAGCACTAGTGCTCAGAGCAGTACCTCTTCTTGTAGTAGATAGTAAGATCGGAACCTTGGGGTCTCCTTTCTTACCCATAGTGGATGAAGTGCAGCAGGTAGGATACCTCAAGTAGACTTGTAAATATTGCTATGGTCCCCGGAAACGGCGCCAGAAAACGGTACTTGATAACCCTCAACCGTAAGGGATCGAGATAGTGTTCGTGGGTAAGAATAACCCAATTTATTGATTCGACACACGGGGAGCCAAAGAGTATTTATAAGCTTTGACAGTTGAGTTGTCAATTCAACCGCACCTGAAATATACTTACTTGCAACAAAAGATAAGTGGTAACAGTGATATGATAGTGATAATAGTGATATTAAAAGTAAACAGCAAAAAGTAAATAGTGAAGGTAAATGGCAAAAGTAGCAACTAGTGACAAGCAGGGTTTAAAACACTGTAGGCTAGGGAGATGGATGGTTGGGCGCTGCATGGATGAGATAGATTCTAACTTGGGGCACGACACACGGAAAAGTAATGATCATCTAGGCAAATATCAAACAGGCATGTATCCCGTAGGTAGTTGTACGTGCTTGCAATAAGAACTTGCACAACATCTTTTGTCCTACCATCCCGCTACGAACGGGGCCAAAAGGAACTTATGGATATTAAGGTGCTCCTGTCAAAGAGCACCGGAACAAAGCAATGGACTCAATGGATACATGTAATCCTCAAACTACGGACCATCCTCTTTGGTGTCCCAATCTGTCACTTTTGGGATCGCCGGTTCCGAACCGTAACAGGTGCAAACAACTCATAGATAGGATCACGAACACAAATATATTCATGCAAACACATATGGTTCAGATCTGAAATCATGGCACTCGGGCCCTAAGTGTCAAGCATTAAGAATAACAAGTTGAAGCAAAGATGATAAACACCATAGTAGATGATAGGCAACATGCCCCCAACGATCTGACAAACTATTACATGATCTAACTCATCCAATCCCTACCATCCCCTTCGCCTAAAGCAGGGGAATTACTTACACATGGAGGGAGAAGTCATGGAGGGATGATGGAGTGGTGATGATGATGACTATGGCGACGATCTCCCCTCTCCGAAGGCCAATTCAGCCTCCAGATTAGCCCTCCCGAGGAAGAACAGAGGGTGGCGGCGGCTCCGCGACGGAAAACTACGAAAGAACTTCTGATCTGGGGTTTCCGTGTCGCGAGTAAAAATACGAGGCGAAGTAGGGCACCAGGGGGTGTGGGCCCCACCCAGGGAACCCCCCGGCGCGGCCCGGGGGGGGGGGGGCGCCCACAGGGCGCCTGGGCACCCCCTGGCCCCACTTCTGGCTCCTGGTTCCTTCGGGTGCGTGGATTTTCTGTGATTTTTCGTGGATTTTTCTGAGATACTTAAAAATCCGTTTTCCTGCACACAATAAAACCATATAGGCAGCTCTGCTGAAAACAGCGTCAGTCCGGGTTAGTTTAGTTCAAATCATGCAAGAATGAGGTCAAAACAATATCAAAAGTGTGTGGAAAAGTAGATACGTTTGAGACGTATCAGCACTCTAAATTGTCTGAATTACAGAAGACACGTCCGCCAACATTTTCTCACACTGACAGACCTCTTGAGGCCGATGATTGGCTTCGAGACATTGAAAGGAAATTGATTGTGGCACAATGCTCAGATCGTGAAAAGGTACTTTATGCACCGCACTATCTTACTGGAGCAGCTGCATCATGGTGGGAGAATTTTCTGCATATGCACCCCAATGAAAATGATATCACTTGGGAGGATTTTAAAGAAGGTTTTCGTGGGGTGCACATCCCTAGAAGCATTATGAAGGTCAAGAAAAGGGAGTTTGATGACGTCAAGCAAAGGGGCATGACAGTGACTGAGTACAACAGCCAGTTTACTCAACTATCTCGTTACGCCAATGAAGAGTGTATGACTGAAAATAAGAAGATGGAAAAATTCCTGGACGGTCTGGCACCAGCACTTAAATGTCAGCTAGTCGTACACACTTTTCCAGATTTCAAGACACTTGTGGACAAGGCTATTACTTTGGAAAATGAGCGTCGCAGTCTGGAAGATATTCAAAAGCGAAAAAGGGATAAGACTACCCACACTCGCAACAACCGGAACAAAACTAATTTTCAGAAAAATGGGGTGAACAAGTCCTTGACCAATGATATGAGTCCGAACAAAAAATTTCATGCAAGGGACAAGGATTTCACGTATCACCCAGGTGTTACTTGCTACGCTTGTGGAGAAGAGGGACACTATGCCAAACAGTGCCCAAAACAAAGGAACTCAACCCCGATGTCGAACAGCAATGGAAACAATTCAACGCCCAAGCATAACAACTTCAACCCCAATAACAACCACAAGAAAGGCCACCTGAACCATGTGACCAAGGAGCAAGCACAGGATGCCCCAGATATCGTACTCGGTACGTTCCCTGTCAACACAATACCTGCCACGGTTTTGTTTGATTCTGGAGCTTCTCATTCGTTCATTTCGAAGAACTTTGCTTTGCAACATGATTTTTTGATGCTTCCCTTCGGAAAATCAATGACCATCATGTCCCCCGGAATTAGGCAGATCACTCAGAATTACTGCCAAGGTGTAACTATTGAAATTGAAGGATTAAAGTTTCACGCAAACCTCATCGTGTTGGAAAACAAGGGACTGGATGTTATCCTGGGTATGGACTGGCTAACCACCAACAAAGAATTTATCGATTGCTTCAACCGGACTGTGATTCTTACTCATCATCACGGAAAGACGATAAGAGTCGCAGCTCAAGAAAGACCAGTATCGTGGCAACCAAAATTGAACAAGGTAGTCACTTCTGAGTTAAGCAAAGTTCCAGTAGTATGTGAGTTTCCAGACGTATTTCCCGAAGAACTGCCATGCATGCCACCAGACAGAGAAATAGAATTCATCATTGAACTAGCACCTGGAACCACCCCCATTTACAAGAAACCATACAGAATGGCACCGTCTGAATTGGTTGAACTAAAGAAGCAAATAAAGGAATTACTGGACAAAGGATTTATACGGGCCAGCTCCTCACCTTGGGGTTCGCCAGTATTATTTGCCAAAAAGAAGGATGGGACTATGAGATTGTGTATAGACTACCGAGCGCTCAACATGGTCACCATCAAGAACAAATATCCGATGCCATGAATAAATGATTTATTTGACCAGCTCGCGCAAGCCAAGGTTTTCTCAAAAATTGATTTAAGGTCGGGTTATCATCAATTAAAAGTACGGACAGAAGATATCCTGAAAACAGCATTCATCTCCAGATACGGACTATATGAATTTACAGTAATGCCGCTTGGACTGACCAACGCCCCCGCATATTTTGTCCACCTCATGAACAAAGTTTTTATGAAATTTATGGACAAATTTGTTGTGTTATTTATTGACGATATCTTAGTACATTCAAAGACGCCAGAAGAACATGCTGAACATCTCCGTATTGTACTGGGAGAATTCAGGAAACATCAACTCTACGCCAAATTCAGCAAATGTGAATTTTGGTTAAGACAGGTTGGTTTTCTAGGCCACGTATTGACACAAGAAGGAGTTGCTGTGGACCCGGAAAAAGTCAAGGCTGTACTTGGTTGGAAGCCACCGACCAATGTAACAGATGTACGAAGTTTCCTCGGAATGGCTGGATATTACCGTAGGTTTATTGAGGGATTTTCCACCATAGCCAAACTAATGACACAGTTACTCAAGAAGGATAAGAAATTCGTATGGACTGAAGCTTGCGAGAAAAGCTTCCAGGAACTCAAGAAGAAATTAACAACAGCCCAAGTATTGGTCGTACCAGACATACACAAAAGTTTTGAAGTATATTGGGATGCATCCCGGAAAAGCCTCGGATGCGTACTAATGCCAGAAGGCAATGTAGTCGCATACACTTCCCGGCAACTACAGAAACATGAAGAAAATTATCCTACTGACGACTTGGAATTGGCAGCAGTCATTCATGCACTCAAAGAGTGGAGGCACTTTTTTCTTGGGAATCATTGTGAAATATATACGGACCATAAGAGCCTCAGATATATCTTCACACAACCAGAACTCAATTTACGACAACGATGTTGGTTGGAACTGGTAAAATATAATGACGTTGGCATCCACTATCACCCAGGAAAGGCAAACGTAGTAGCGGATGCTCTCAGCCGTAACCCCAGCTCGGACAACGGCAGCATGCAAAACTTGAGACCTGAGTTTCAGCAGGAATTCGCCAAGCTCAACTTAATGATGGTCACTGAAGGCGAAGTATCAAATGTGGAAATACGGCCTATACTAATAGAACAAATTAGGAAGGCTCAGCATGGACACCCCAGCATTGAAGGCATAAAAGGAAAAGTTAGACGGGGCAAGGCCTCAGAATTTACCATAGACAGTGAGGGAATATTATGGTATAGAGACAGACTTTTCATACCCAATAACGAAGACCTCAAACAGCAAATTCTAGCAGAGAGCCACACCGCTCCATATTCAATTCACCCTGGAGGGACCAAAATGTACAAAGACATTCAGGAAAGGTTTTGGTGGCACGGTATGAAGAGGGATATAGCCACATACATTGCATGTTGTGATTCATGTCAATGAATTAAAGCCGAGCACCAAAAAGCCGCAGGATTGTTACAGCCAAACAAGATACCTGAGTGGAAATGGGACGATATTGGGATGGATTTTATTGTTGGACTTCCACGGTCACAGCATGGAAATGATACCATATGGGTCATCGCAGATAGACTAACTGAGGTGGAACACTTCATCCCAGTCAAGACAACCCACACCACCCAGAAGCTTGCCAAACTTTACCTCGCCCGTATAGTGTGCCTACATGGAGTTCCAAAGACTATAATATCCGACAGAGGCACTCAGTTCGTCTCCAAATTTTGGGATCATTTACAGCAGGCCCTGGGAACGCAACTAGTATTCAGTACAGCCTATCAGCCCCAGACTGGAGGACAAACTGAACGGGTAAATCAAATTCTAGAAGACATGCTGAGGGCATGTGTCCTCACCTATGGGACCAGTTGGGAAGCAAGCTTGCCGTATGCCGAGTTCGCATACAACAATAGTTACCAAGCCAGTATGAAAATGGCACCTTTCGAAGCCTTGTACGGACAAAGATGCCGTACCCCATTAAACTGGTCAGAAATAGGGGACAGTCGTATCTTCGGCCCAGACATGCTCAAGGAAGCTGAGGAAAAAGTTAGACTAATACGGGATCGACTCAAGACAGCTCAAAGCCGACAGAAGAGTTATTACGATCAAAAGCATCGGGAAGTAAGTTTTGAACCCGGTGAAAATGTGTATCTACGTGTATCTCCTATGAGGGGCCTGCAACGATTCAAAGTCAAAGGAAATCTAGCACCACGATTTATCGGTCCCTTTCGTATAGTTGCACGGAGAGGCACGGTGGCCTACCAGTTGGACCTTCCCAAGGAACTATCAGACGTCCACGACGTGTTCCACATTTCACAGCTAAGGAAATGTGTAAGCAACCCAGAGAAGCATGTGTCGCATGAAAACCTTGATGTGCAACCAGACTTCACCTACCGAGAACGCCCAATAAAAATATTAGAAGAGTCTGAAAGAAGGACCCGTTAGAAGACAATTAAATTTCTCAAGATTCAGTGGAGCAATCACACCAAAGATGATGCAACATGGGAAAGAGAGGATTTCCTTCGGAGAGAGTACCCACACCTATTTGAGGATCAGCTGAAATCTCGGGGACGAGATTTTTCCTAAGGGGGTAGGTGTTGTAACACTCCAAATTTTTGGATTTGTTTTCTTCAAACTTTTTGATCTTTTGGAAGGAGGATATTTGATCTTCTCTTAAAACCCCTTTCTAAAAACTTTCTGGCAAAGGTTTGTGTCTCCTTCTCAAACTTGATTCTGGTCTTGAAGGTTTTCTACTTGTGTTAGCTCAACACAAGTTGTTTTTCAAAAAGGTCTTTGTTTTTTTCCCTTCATGAAAAACCTTCTTATAAAAACCATGGACTTGTCCTCCCCATTCAAACTTTTTTTCTTGCCATGGCACCCAATGAAAGTCTATCTCTCCAAAACCTCCTTTCCACCTTGAAACAAGTCTCTCATCAATTCCAGTAGGTTTCAACCTTTTTGGGATTTTTCGTCTAATTATTTTATACCAAAAACAATTTCTGTCTTTTAAATTGAACCTTCGTGATTTACAAAGGAGCCACCATTTTCCTTTTGGTGTTTGATCCCAAACCAACTCCCTTGGCTAGTCCTTAGTACCCACAACCTAGATCCATCTTGTTTCACTGGTCCACAGTTCAAAATTTTGAAATATTACTTGCTGCAAGTTTGGACCAGATTTGCCAATTTTGGTGAAATTCATATTTTCTCTCTTCCTAAAAATTTGTGAAAATTCAGGCAGCCTGTAGATGCATCAAGAGACCACATCACCAAATATCAGGTCCAGAAAGATTTTCCACATGCCAAAAACATTTCATCAAACACCTAGCATGCACTGTTTCTGTCAAGTCCAGAAAAGCTAAATGAGGATCACAATCGACAGTGTAGCTTTGTCAGTTTTGTCAGATTCGCGGCGTCAATCTCACCAGCGCCCGCTCTGGCGCGATGCTCATTGCTCCTCTCGCTTATCCTGAGCGCCGCACGCTCGCTTGGCTGGTTGCTGGTGTCGGTGGCACCATGGCCCGCCTGCGCCGGCGTCTTCCGCAGCGGCAGGGCCACCCGTGGCGGCCGACAGGGGGCACCCTGTAGCGCAATGCCGTTCGGCACCGCCCAAGCCACCTGGAAGCTCTCCGTGGCCGTCTCCTTGCCTGCGCACGCTGCAGCACCGTCGCCGTGGCCTGGCAAGCACAGGGCGCGCTCTCTGCCGCTGATGTGCCCGCACGGCCATTCCGTTGGGGACAAGCCGTAAGCTCCCCTGCCTTGCTAAGTTCTACACCAGAATGGAATCAGTACACCGCCTAGTTGATGCTCAAGCACCTAAACCACCCGTCCAGCCACAACGCCGCCGTAATCGCTCGCCGGACTTATTCCGTTGACGGCAACCGCCTCGGGCCGGCTATAAATAGCACCTCCGAGCTCGCTCTCGACCCCGCACATCTCCACCACCTCACCAGACCCCGCCAAACCACTGAAAGAGCCTCGAAGGGCCCTTCTTCCTCAACTCCGGCCGCCTCGGTCCGCTTCGGGCTCCGGCAGCTTCCTCTCTGGTGAGAGCTCCTCCACCACCCTAGACTTGCCAGTAGTCTCCTGACACCCCTAGGAGACTAACCCCCGCTCCAATTTGACACCAGCAGCCCTCTCCGACGAGACCCACAACCACCCGAGCCGCCGTCCGCAGGAGATAGGGTCGCCGTCGACGTGGTGCTCGCCGACACCCAACTCCACCACCCACCGACGCGGAAGAGCACCAGGAACACGTAGGTACCACACACCCCCTCTACCACGCCGTGGATTGGCGCCGGCGACCACCGCTGCTCTCTAGCGTCGGCGCAACTCTGTTTTCTGTTTTCAAACCTAACGAGTGGGACCCCCTCGTCAGTCTCTCAATCTCTTTCAAAGCGTTTTTCTGGAAGAGGCCTTCGGGCAAAGTACGTTTTCCTTATTCGGCTGGCGTACTGCATACCGAATTGTTTTCTATTTTTATATTCTAGCCCCTGGAAACTATCTATTTCATTACAGACAAGTCCCTGGACAGAAACTTTAATAGCTTTTAAACAAAAGATGATTTTGAGTTGATTCTTTTTCTGTCCTCTTTAGTTTTCTATCTAGTTTTTTATCATATTTATTTGAAAAATATTTGGGACAACTTTTATGCACGCACGGTATTTATGTTAGTACTCGTTTTATTTGTATACGCAGATACCGAAGGAAGTGACGGAGCCGCGAACTTCACCGAGTTAGACTCCGACTACTCCGAACCAGGCAAGCATGTTTGAACCTTTGATATGATGAGTGTGTTGCATGTTTGCTTGAGTAGTTCTTCTTCATAGCATGGTTATATAAGCATTTGTGGATGTTATATTTCATGCAAGCAAGCTTCGGGTGAGCCCCGAATGATGATGATTGAACCTCCCCGATCATGTGGTGACATGATGGGTTGTGAACTAGTACTATTGGAGCATGCCAGTCAACTGTTAACTCAAGTATCAACGTGGATCAAGTCATGAACCCGTTCGTCTCCTTTTTGGTACTTTCACATGCCTTCTACAAAGATTACGGTTTAGTCAGTTGCAAACCTCTTTCCGTGTACACACCAAATAGAGGGGCCGGGATGAGGGTTCCATGGCCCTGGATTAAAGCCCGTCATCCGGTCAGGGGGCATGGGTGTTTCCGGTTGGGACCGAGAGGGGGGGCACCCCTTAGAGCGCGCAATATATATTTGTTCCCATGCTATTCGAGGTTGTAGCCTCCCCGTCTTAAGGTTTTTTCGTGAGTGTTGCCTCGGGTGATTCCGGGCAGCAGGATGTGAAATGGGTGTGTACTGGTTAGCTGTGTTTCTGCTAAAACACCGTAGACGGAACTAGCCCTTGTGGCTAGTGAAATCCGTTGGCTGTGATTTAAGAGTACAAACTCTGCAGAGTCAAAAATCTTCCGAGTAGCAACGTTTGTGGCCTATTGTCAAACTTCGTGTCAACCCCAGTGACCGTCTCGGGTAATTTATGAGAGTGATAAGAATGGCGATTTAGTCAAGAGTCATTTCGGTAGATGAATTAACCAGTTATTTCTGAACTGATTAACCTCTTGAATGATTTTTTTTCCGTTATACCAAAGTTTGTTATAAGCCCTTTATGTGATGTCGCTCAAACGTCCGACTGTGGCATTCTTGTCATTTAATTTTGTTATAAGACCTTTATGTGATGTCGCTCAGACGTCCGACTGTGGCATTCTTGTCATTTAACTTTTTTATAAGCCCTTTATGTGATGTCGCTCAGACGTCCGACTGTGGCATTCTTGTTATTTAATTTTGTTATAAGCCCTTTATGTGATGTCGCTCAGACGTCCGACTGTGGCA
>LR738714.1:345642475-345653205 GCA_902687465.1 Secale cereale
TTGTTATTTGATGTAGTTATAAGCCCTTTATGTGATGTCGCTCGGACGTCCGACTGTGGCATTCTTGTCATTTAATTTGTTATAAGCCCTTTATGTGATGTCGCTCAGACGTCCGACTGTGGCATTCTTGTTATTTATTTTTGAATATAAGCCCTTTATGTGATGTCGCACAGACGTCCGACTATGGCATGTTTTTATTCTTTTTCCTCACGAGGCGTCGCTCAGACACTTGTTCGGTTTTCTTTTATTTCTCTTTTGGATTTCGGGAGGACTACCGCCCGACTTCCATTTTTACTTTACATCGCAAATTATATTATTCGGATACATATTGCTAGTTTGCTCATGTGCATCATGTTTGCATTTGTTATATCTTATGTCCCAACTGTCTCGCGAGTACATTCAAAGTACTCACCTGGCTTGTTGATTTGGCCAGATGTTGATGAAGGCGACCTCATGGATGGAGAGTTCGATAGCGAGTCCGACATCTAGTGGAGTCCCAGTCAGTCTCTTGCGATCCTGGAGTTGATCACTGTTTTATAACCGCTTCCGCCAACCACCAAATAAATTCATCGGGTCTCACTCCGACACTCGATGAACTGTAAGATATTGGAGTCACGTCACCCACTACACTGTGACACATCCACCACCTCTTTTTTTATTACGAGTTAGTAGTTATGCCACCCTACCATTGTGTCATAATCGCCCTTATGAAATATATCGACGTGCTTGTAATAAAATTGTTGAGCAACCTCAGCTCAACCATGTATAATATTCAGTACTCTGAAATTCTGTATCATGGATTTGTCTACCAGTGATAAGTATTCTTCTATGCTGGTTCGATAAAAAGGTCGGTTCTCTCGGTAATTATTTTACTGGAAAACCGGTCCTCACAACATTAAACCTCGGCGGTGATACGTCTGCAACGTATCTATAATTTTTGATTGTTCCATGCTATTATTTATGAAGTCTTGGATGTTTAATGCTATTTTTGCATGTTTCAGGGTTTTGCAGAAAAAGAATATCAAACGGACTCCAAACGGGACGAAACCTTCGCGAGAGATATTTTTTTGGAGAAAATCACGCACAGGGGACTTGAGAACCGCGTCAGGCGAGCCTTGGGGTGTCCACGAGGGTGGGGGCGCGCCCCTGCCTCGTAGGCCCCTCGAGCAACCCACGGTGTCCTCCTTCCTTCTATATAAGTCTACGTACCCCAAAACCTTCGACAACAGAGAGAAAACCCTAATTCCACCACAGTAACCTTCTGTTCCCGTGAGATCCCATCTTGGAACCTGTTCCGGAGCTCCACCGGAGGGGGATCCATCACGGAGTTCTTCATCATCATCATCATCATCGCCCTCACCATGAGTTTTGAGTAGTTTACCACAGACCTTCGGGTCCATAGCTAGTATCTAGATAGCTACTTCTCTCTCTGGATCTCAATACGAAGTTCTCCTCGTTCTTCGAGGAGATCTATTCGATGTAATCTCTTTTTGCGGTGTGTTTGTCGAGATCCGATGAATTGTGGGTTTATGATCAAGATTATCTATGAGAAATATTTGGTTCTTCTCTGAACTTTTTATGTGTGCTCATAATATCCTTGCAAGTCTCTTCAAATTATTTGTTTGGTTTGGCCTACTAGATCTATAGTTCTTGCAATGGGAGAAGTGCTTGGCTTTGGGTTCAATCTTGCTGTGTCCTTTCCCAGTGAAAGTAGGGGCAGCAAGGCACGTATTGTATTGTTGCCATCGAGGATAAAAAGATGGGGTTTATATCATATTGCTTGAGTTTATCCCTCTACATCATGTCATCTTTCTTAAGGCGTTACTCTGTTCTTATGAACTCAATACACTAGATGCATGCTGGATAGCGGTCGATGTGTGGAGTAATAGTAGTAGATGCAGAATCGTTTCGGTCTACTTGTCTTGGACGTGATGCCTATATACAATGATCATGCCTAGATTGTCTCATAATTATTCGCTTTTCTATCAATTGCTCGACTGTAATTTGTTTACCCGCCGTAGAATATCGCTATCATGAGAGAAGCCACTAGAGAACACTATGGCCACCGGGTCTATTCTCAACATATCAATCTACATCTACTTTACTTTTATCGCTTTTATTTTCTGTTCTTATAAACCAAAAATACCAAAAATATAAACTATCATCTCTATCAGATCTCACTTTCGTAAGTGACCGTAAAGGGATTGACAACCCCTTATCGCGTTGGTTGCAATGTTCTTATTTGTTTGTGCAGGTGCGAGGGACTCGCGCGTGGTCTCTTACTATATTGATACCTTGGTTTTAAAAAACTAAGGGAAATACTTACGCTATTGTGCTGCATCTCCCTTTCCTCTTCGAGGGAATACAACACAAGCTCGAGAAGTAGCAAGAAGAATTTCTGGCACCATCGCCGGGGAGGCTTACGCAAAAGTCATATACCAAGTACCTATCACAAACCCTTATCCTTCGCATTACATTTATTTGCCTCTTGTTTTCGTCTTCCCCACTTCACCCTTGCCGTTTTATTTGCCCTTCTTCTGTCGTGTGTATATCGTTCGCTTGCTTCTTGTTTGCTTGTGTGTGTTGGATTGCTTGCTTGTCACTCTGGCTCAGAACAATACCAAATTGTGTGACTTCTCCAATACCACCAACAATGATTTTATTAGCACTCCAATTGCTCCTATTACCGATGTTGAATCTTGTGAGATCAATGCTGCTTTGTTGAATCTTGTCATGAAAGATCAATTCTCCGGCCTTCCTAGTGAAGATGCCGCTACCCATCTAAACAACTTTGTTGATTTGTGTGATATGCGAAAGAAAAGGGATACGGATAATGATATTGTTAAATTGAAGTTATTTTCATTTTCACTTAGAGATCGTGCTAAAACATGGTTTTCCTCTTTGCCTAGAAATAGTATTGATTAGTGGAATAGTTGCAAAGATGCTTTTATCTCTAAGTATTTCCCTCCTGCTAAGATCATCTCTCTTAGAAACGATATTATGAATTTTAAGCAACTAGATCATGAGCATGTTGCACATGCTTGGGAGAGAATGAAATTGATGATATGTAATTGCCCTACACATGGTTTGAATCAATGGATGATTATTCAGAACTTTTATGTTGGCTTGAATTTTGCTTCTAGAAATCTTTTAGATTCGGCCGCAGGAGGCACTTTCATGGAAACTACCTTAGGAGAAGCTACCAAACTCCTAGATAATATTATGGTTAATTATTCTCAATGGCACACCGAAAGATCTACTAGTAAAAGAGTGCATGCTATCGAAGAAATTAGTGTTTTGAGTGGAAAGATGGATGAACTTATGAAATTATTTGCCGCTAAGAGTGCTTTTTCTGATCCTAATGATATGCCTTTGTCCACTTTGATTGAAAATAGCAATGAATCCTTGGATGTGAATTTTGTTGATAGGAATAATTTTGGTAACAATGCTTATAGAGGTAATTTTAATCCTAGGCCTTTTCCAAGTAATTCCCCCAATAATTATGGTAATTCCTACAACAACTCTTATTGAAAGATGCCTTCTGAATTTGAAACTAGTGTTAAGGAGCTTATGATCTCGCAAAAGAATTTCAATGTTATGCTTGAAGAGAAATTGCTTAAGGTTGATGAATTGACTAGAAGTGTGGTTAGAATTACTCTTGATGTTGATTCTTTGAAACTTACATCTATCCCACCTAAGCATGATATCAATGAGTCTCTCAAAGCCATGAGAATTTCCGTTGATGAATGCAAAGAAAGAACCGCTAGGATGCATGCTAAAAGAGAGGATTATATTAAAGTGTGTTCTTCTAGTTATCATGAAAATAAAGATGAAGATCTGAAATTTATTGATGTGTCTCCTATTAGATCCTTGTTTTCTAGTATAAATCTTGATGAAGATAGGATTGGAGATGATTCTGCTTTAAGGTGTCCCAATGATTCGGAGTTTTTAGATCTTGATGCTAAAATTGCTAAAAGTGGGAGTGAAGAGATTAAAACTTTGCATAGTGGTGAACCCACTACTATGGATTTCAAGGGATTCAGTTATGCAAATTGCTCTTTGATTGATTGTATTTCCTTGTTGCAATCCGTACTAAATTCTCCGCATGCTTATAGTCAAAATAAAGCTTTCACCAAACACATTGTTGATTCTTTGATGCAATCTTATGAAGAAAAACTTGAGTTAGAAGTTTCTATACCTAGAAAGCTTTATGATGAGTGGGAACCTACAATAAAAATAAAAATAAAAGATCATGAATATTATGCTTTATGTGATTTGGGTGCAAGTGTCTCCACTATCCCAAAAACTTTGTGTGATTTGCTAGGGTTCCATGAGCTTGATGATTGTTCTTTAAATTTGCATCTTGCGGATTCCACTATAAAGAAACCTATGGGAAGAATTAATGATGTTCTTATTGTTGCCAATAGGAATTATGTGCCCATAGATTTCATTGTTCTTGATATATATTGCAATCCTTCATGTACTGTTATTCTTGGTAGACCTTTCCTTAGAACGATTGGTGCAATTATTGATATGAAGGAAGGAAATATTAGATTCCAATTTCCATTAAGGAAAGGCATGGAACACTTTCCTAGAAAGAAAATCAAATTACCATATGAATCTATCATGAGAGCCACTTATGGATTGCCTTCCAAAGATGGCAATACCTAGATTTATCTTGTATCGTGCCTAGCTAGGGGCGTAAAACGATAGCGCTTGTTGGGAGGCAACCCAATTTTATATTTTTTTGTTTTTATTGCTGTTTGTGAATAAATATTGCATCTAGCCTCTGATTAGATGTGGCTTCATGTTTTGTTTAGTGTTTGTGCCAAGTAGAACCTTTGGGAAGATGTGTGTGAAGTTTATGTGATCTTGCTGTGAAAAACAGAATCATTAGGGCTCACTAGAATGGTCGTCAGATTTTACTGGATCGTGCTATTTAGTTGATTCTTTTTGCAGATGGTTAATAGACAAATTCCTCCCATTTACCAATTTAGTTTGTATTTTTTAGAGTTACATAAGTATGCGAAACATGCAGATTACTACAGACTGTTCTGTTTTTGACAGATTCTGTTTTTTCGTGTGCTGTTTGCTTATTTCAATGCATCTATGAGTAATACTTGGAGGTATGAACCATAGAGAAGTTGGAATACAGTAGGGTTAACACCAATATAAACAAATAATTAATTCATTGCAGTACCTTTGAGTAGTGGTTTGCTTTCTTATACTAACGGAGCTCATGAGAATTTTTGTCTAAGTTTTGTGTTGTGAAGTTTTCAAGTTTTGATTATTGCTTTGATGGACTATGGACCAAAGAGTAGCAAAGGACTAAGCTTGGGGATGACCATGGCAACCCAAGTAAAATTCAAGGATAATCACAAGCCTAAGCTTGGGGATGCCCCGGGGAGGCATCCCCTCTTTCGTCTTCATCCATCGGTAACTATACTTGGAGCTATATTTTTATTCACCAAATGATATGTGTTCTGCTTGGAGCGTCTTGTATAATTTGAGTCTTTGCTTGTTAGTTTGTCACAATCATCCTTGCTGGACACACCTATTTGAGAGAGTTAAATATGGCCTAGGAATTGTTAGAACACTCTATGTGCTTCACTTATATCTTTTGAGTTGAATAGTTTTTGCTCTAGTGCTTCACTTATATCTTTTAGAGCACGGTGGTGGTTATATTTTGTAGAAATTGTTGAACTCTCAGCTACACTTATATCTATTTGAGAGTCTATTAAAACAGCATGGTAATGTGTTTAGGCTAAAAACTAGTCTTCACATGATAGACATCCAATGTCAATGTAGTAAAAATATTCACACTAAGTGCATTGAATAGAATGAGATGTTGGATGCTTGATAATTGTTTTGATATATGAGGATAGTGATATTAGAGTCATGCTAGTGGAGTTATTATGAAATTGAGAAATACTTGTGTTAAGGTTAGTGATTCCCTTAGCATGCACGTATGGTGAACCGCTATGTGAGGAAGTTAGAGCATGAGGTATTTGTAAAGTGTCAACCTTTGTGTGGAGGTCGGGGGCGCGCGATGGTTAACTCCTACCAACCTCCCCCCTAGGAGCATACATTGATTGCTTTGTTTTGATGACTCGTTGATTTTTGCAATAAGTATATGAGTTCTTATGACTAATGTTGAGTCCATGGATTATACGCACTCTCACCCATCCACCATTGCTAGCCTCTCTTGTGCCGCGCAACTTTCGCCGGTACCATAAACCCACTATATATCTTGTCGGATTTAGGGCTTTGGGAAACCCAAGAAGTTCGAACACAGGGGCGTGAACGAAGATCTCTCCCACTCATGTCTACCTACCATCTCGCTCTCGTCTCGGTGGAAGGATTCAAGCAAACAACAGATAGAACACACAAGACTTTACCCAGGTTCGGGCCACCGTGTGGTGTAAGACCCTAGTTCCTGCTTTGGTGGATTAGCCTCGGGCGAGCTGGGATATGAGCTAGTACAATGGTTCCTGGGCTCAGGAGGTGAGCTCAGGAGGGTCAAGAGGCAAGAGTTCTTGCTCCTTGTGTGGTGGCTGAGTGTATGGATCGATCCCCTTCCAGTGGGAATCCTAGCTACTTATATAGGCAGTCACGGTCCTCTTCCCCCGAAATGTTTAGGCGGGAAGGGATCCCACAATGGCCATTTTTGAGCGGGAACACAAGGACGTTCCTACCCTGATAAAAGCAGTCTTCGCCTGCAAAAGGATCAGGCGGTGACATGGTGGTGGGCTCGACGGTGACATCCTCCTTGTCGGCCTTGCGATCTTCGGCCTTGTTGCACCAAAGGGGAAACCTTTGCCCCGTTCCTTGGGAGCCAGCGGCTACGCTGTCCCGTTTGCACCGAAATGGCAACTGCGCCGCTGGCAGACGCTGGCACCCGCTGGCGCGGTGCATCACTGCTGACATCACTGCCTCCTCCTGAGGCAGGCCTGGCCTTGGATTCTCCGCCCCTCCGCAGCACCTTGCTGAGGCCGCTCCCGAGGAGGTCTTGACGTCGTTCTCCTCGCGAGGCTTAGCTCCCTCGCGAGGGTCTTGGACAGCTGGTCGATCAGCTGGGCCGTACCAGGCCGTAGTAGGAGCGCGTCGCGGCCCGTAGACAGGCAAGTCTGGTTACCCTGGTTCCCAGGACGCCGACAGTAGCCCCCGGGCCCAAGGCTCCCGCGGAGTTGGCTTCGAGGGGAAGCCTTAGCCAAGGACGAAGCGCCAAAAAGGCTGCGGGCCAGGCTGGCGCGTGACGGTTGGATGGGACGTGGGCGACTCCGCTTCCCATGTAGATTTGGTAATCGTGTGACTTGACAACTCCTTGGCACGGGCGGCGGGGCCATTATGGCTACGCGCGAGTGGCCGCCGATTGGTCTTCTTGGCCTATAAACAGGGGGTGAGGCGCCACGCCTCTTACTCAATTGTCGCGGGCCGATCCCTGCTGCTTCCATTACTCCAAGGGCTTCCATGGAGCCAATTCGCAGGTTCTCGGCCGTGGAGAAGGGGAAGAGCCCGATGCTAGAGGCCGAGCGGCTCCCCCCGAAGAAGAGGCTTCTTAGTTCTCCGTGTGCGTCCCTGGGATCGCCTGACGCCCGCACATGGTTCACGCGGGCACCGCCAGGGTTTCCGCTTCCCTTGTATGCTCCAGCGGCAGGCAGGCGGAGCGGGGGTGGCGAGAGGGGTGGCGCCGTCAGTCGCCCAAAGAGACTGGCGTCTCCTCGTGCCCTGCTGTTGTCCCATTCTAAGGATGATGCCCGCGAGTTCATCGTGTGGGCGGGGCCCCTCCGCATTCATGGATCGTTCTTCCTCCGTTCCTGAGGGAGGTGCTCCCGGCCAACGGCCAGGTGACGATGGAGCTGAGGCACGAGGGGTGCCGCCTTCCTCCTTCGCATGCCGACGTGGAGGTGACCTCTTCAGTCCAGGTCTTCATGACTTGAGGTTGGGGTGTGGTGCGTCGCGCCTGCGCCCCCGCCGGGAGGCACATTCTTCATTTCGTGCTGGATATGGCGGGCACGATGACCTTCAAAGTCTTCGAGGCGGACGACCGTCGGCTGCCGTGTGCCACGGGGAATGGGCTCGCCGGCGACCATTCCCTATGCTGTCAGGGTAGCGAGGCACTCGCCATTGGCTATGTCTCCGACTCTCCTGGTAGCAGTTATGCTACCCCTGGGACGGCCTCGAGCTCCGATGAGAGCTATGAGCCGCCAAGTCGCCGCCCCTATCGCCGGAGGGAAACGGTGTCCTCCCGACGTCGTCGTTGTTGAAGGAGTTCAAGCTGTGTTCCTCGGGAGCGACTTCCTTAGCTTAGTTCCTGCGGGACATCATGGAGGGCTCCACGAGGGCATGTAAATTCTTGTAATAGTTTTGCTATTGTCTGGCGTTATAAACTCATGTCCTGCATGAGACCCTTGTTAGAGCTTGACTTTCCCTTCCTTCTGTTCCCGCGGTTACTTTAGGGCCCTACGCCTGCGAGACCCAGTCCCGAGACAAGCCTCAGCCTACGCTGGTATGCCAGGTCACGATGCCGTGGTCAAGGCCAGGAGGTGAGGGGTCCAGGGTCCGGTAGGAGCCCCCGAGGCGCGATGCTCAGGAGGTCCCTCTTAGCGTGCAGGCAACCGCCCACCGGTCCATCGGGAAAGGTTTTCATGCCCAAGCAAATTCGTGATTATACTGGGTGGAGGTGTAGGTATGCGAGTGGATGCGGTGTTGAAAACTTATCTCAGCAATCCTGGTGGTCAGGTGGTGGTGGTACTTCATTTTCTGTTACCCTCCCTTTGAGGGGAGGTTTTGGGTCCAGATGTCTTCACGAGGAGGTAACAATGGTCGCTCCTAAGGCCCTGTGGGCAAGGGTCGTGGAGCAGGTGGAGGCGTTCCTCTAGGCCACTGCTACCGCAGCCGAAAAGGAGAAGGCCGGTGGTGATGCACTCGGTGATGCCTGATCCGTTCCTGTTCAGAGAGAGAAGTGGGAGTGCCTCGGGGAGGCGTAAGAACTTTGTTTGAATTTGAAAAACTTGGTGTTATTGTAATAGCTAGATGACTTGCATGCTTTCTTCCTTTCATGTTTGCTTAGGTGTTCTGCGTCCGCAGGGCCCAACCCCGCGCATACCTCGATCGCCATTGAGCCCTCCGGATGACCGGGGTTACCGTAGTAACTAGAGTCAAGGGATGAGTGGCTACGTGGCTAGTGAGGCCCTTCGGTCGCGATGCCCAAGGGTCCCCCTTGACATTCAAGCAATCCCGTTTTCGTTCTGCGTCGGCAGGGCCCAATCCCGCGGATACATCGATCGCCATTGAGCCCTCCGGGTGACCGAGGTTATCGTCATAACTAGACTCAAGGGATGAGGGGGTACGTGGTCAGTTAGGCCCCTGGGTCGCGATGCCCAGGGGTCCCCCTTGACGTACGAACGGCTCTCATGAAGGAGAACGAACACCATACCTTGCCCACGAGCCTTCGCCTGGGATGGGGGCACGAGAAGGCAAGTGTCTGGGCACCTGGTAGGGTGGCGTCTGCCAGGCGTGACCTGAGCATAGCCCCCGTGCCTAGCCCCCCTCGCGACACCCATCCAAGGAGAAGCTATGAGCGTCGTGAGCTGAAAAGCTCCATGAAGTTGGTGCGACCACAGGGGGCAACCCTCAGTTGTTTATAACTAGCGCGGAGCATACATCTACCACACTTGCGCGGAGTGTGGGCATAACTGCGCCTCGGTCGTAGCGGCCAGCGCGAAGCTAGGTGCTTCCACTGGTTCGTGGGCATAACCGCTCCTCGGTTGGATCTGCCAGCGCGGAGCTTGGTACTTCCACTGGACCGTGGTAGGGAGCCTCCCACCGGGAGATACTCCGGGGCGTGTATAGCCCCGTCCTGACACGTGGCTTGCATGGTAGGACAGCCAAGGTGTATATGAGTTCTCCTCAGGACGAGCTGAACGACTCTGAGGAAGTTCTCGTGAGCTTATGCATCACTGAAAGCACATTTGCTCCCTGGGTGGTTTTGGTAATTAATGACAACATACTTTGTGGTTGGACTAATGCTTTTATCAAGTATGTTTCAGGAAACCCAATCACATTGGTATGGCAAGATGACTGAAGAAGTGGACCCCTCAAATGCTAAGGCAAGCATTGGCAAAAGCTCAAGACTTCATTTCTGGTTTAGTGATCAAAGATCACATTGAGTCCATAGGAAAAGCCAATACTATTAAAAGGGGATGAGGTTGTGTTGATGATCTGGTTGCTCAAGTGCTTAGTGATTTAGCTCCTTCAACTATCAGCACCTTTCACTTCTATACACACCCATAAGTAATCTCGGACAAACCGATTCTTCCAACTCAGTCCCACCGAGATGAACCACTTCTACCATTTTCCAAACCCTAGAAAAATCGGTCATACCGAGTTTGAGATCGGTCTCACCGAAACTGAACTGCCAAGTTTCTGTAACCATTTCACATCATATCGGAATAACCGAGTTTGCATTATCGGTCTTACCGAGATTGACAAGCTTCTGTCTTGGCTCAAATCGGTCTCACCGATAATTCATTTTCGGTCTCACCGATTCTGGCATGTTCCTGTCTTTTCTCAAATCGGTCTAACCGAGTTTTCTTTCTCGGTCCCACCGAAAACTCCAACGTTCATATCAGATACACTTTCGGTCTCACCGAGATGGTATTTTCGGTCCCACCGAAAATCCCAACGTTCACTATATTTGAACTTTCGGTCTGACCGAGTTTTAACTT
>LR738714.1:345653215-345721511 GCA_902687465.1 Secale cereale
GGTGCCTCCTAGATTGGTTAGGTGTCGCTTGGGAGCCTCCGTCTTTGAGATGTGGAGTTGAACCAAGAAGTTTGTAAGGGCAAGGAGATCGCCTACTTCGTGAAGATCTACCCCGAGTAAGGCTAGTCCTCCGTGGGCGTAGGCCGTGATGGAATAGACAAGGTTGCTTCTTCGTGGACCCTTCGTGGGTGGAGCCCTCCGTGGACTCGCGCAGCCGTTACCCTCCGTGGGTTGAAGTCTCCATCAACGTGGATGTACGATAGCACCACCTATCGGAACCACGACAAAAATCTCCGTGTCACCAAACTGCGTTTGATCTTCTCCACCTCTCTTTACTATATATGCAATTTACTTTCCGCTGCCCATACTCTAGAATTGCATGTGTAGTGTGTTACTTGACTTGATCTTAATCGTAAAACTGCCTAAAACTTTGCATAACCAAAAGGCAGATTTTTATATTGTCAAGTAGTCTAATCACCCCCCCCCCTCTAGACATACTTCTTCGATCCTACAATTGGTATCAGAGCATTGGTCTCCATTGCTTTGGTTTACACATCATTGGAGGAAGATGGACGTGTCTACGGACGGGAGTGTTAGCCATAGAGTGCCTATTCTTAATGGAAGGTTCTATAACTCTTGGAGGTCTGAAATGCTTAGTATCTTTAAAATGTACAATTTGTGCAAATATGTTGAGACCCCCTATGTGCCTCCATTTGATCCCTTGCACCCTACCATGGATGAAGAGCTTGATTTGCTTCGTAACCTTAGAACTGTAAATCTTATCATTAGAGGGTTACCCGATGACTTGCTTAATCTTGTTACAAACTTTGAGTGTGCCTATGCTATGTGGAAATTCTTGGAAGAACTTTATCCGGACTACTCTTTGAGAAGTCTTGATGAAATTCTACACAAGACTATTGAATTTGATAAGTTGCACCCCAATGATCCCAACTTTGATAAATGCTTCTTTGAGCTTCGTGATCTTATGAAAAAGAAGGGTGATCCCGCTCTTATCAATGTTATCATTAGAAATGCTCTTGCATTGCATTCCGAAGATTATTGTCACATTGACCAAACTAATGCAAGTACTTATCAAATTGACCTAGGTGTTGACGATGAATAATCTATGGGTCAATATGATGATGAGCATGAGCATAATGATGATTACTCCGATTCGGACACCGAGCTAGACAAGGTCATGAAGAGTCTCAATCTCATGGCAAATATGAGAGACTACATGTCCGGCGGAAAAGAGTGGATTCTTGATAGTGGATGCACCGATCACATGACCGGAGACAAAGACATGTTTCGAGAGCTTGCAAAGAACGATGGTCCACGCAAGTATGTGACTTTTGGAGACAACTCCAAGGGTAAGGTACTTGGCCTTGGTAAGGCGGCCATATCTCATGATAGCTCTATTCAAAATGTCATGCTTGTAGAATCTCTTGGATACAATTTACTTTCCGTGTCTAGATTAGCTGACTTTGGATTCAATGTGCTATTCACCAAAGTAGATTGCCAAGTCTTTCGTCGTGATAATCAAAACATGGCTTTTACTGGTATCCGTAGAGGTGATCTATATATTGTTGATTTCACTAAGAAAGCCCAACCTAGAGCTTGTTTCATTGCTAAATCCTCTAAAGGTTGGTTGTGGCATAAAAGGCTAGGACATGTTGGTATGCGTAATTTAGACAAGCTGATCAAAGGTGATCATATTCTTGGTGTTAAAGATGTTTTCTTTGACAAAGATAGACTTTGTAGTGCTTGTCAAGCAGGAAAACAAGTTGGTGGAAGTCATCCCGTGAAAAACATCATGACCACGAGGAGACCACTTGAGCTTCTTCATATGGATCTTTTCGGTCCCAATGCTTACAAAAGCCTTGGTGGTAACTCCTTTGGTCTAGTCATAGTTGATGATTATTCCAGATTTACGTGGGTATTTTTCCTTGATGATAAATCGCAGGTTCAGAGGATCTTCAAGACCTTTGCCAAAAAGGCCCAAAATCAATTTGAGGTGAAGATCAAGAAAGTTCGGAGTGACAATGGAACGGAGTTCAAGAACGCCAATGTAGACTCTTTTCTCGATGAGGAAGGGATTCTACATGAGTTCTCGGCTACGTACACTCCTCAACAAAATGGAGTTGTTGAGAGGAAGAACCGAACGCTCATAGAGATGGCAAGAACGATGCTTGATGAATACAAGACACCGAAACATTTTTGGGGAGAGGCGGTCGAGACAGCTTGTCATGCTATCAACAGGCTTTATCTTCATAAGCTGCTCGGCAAGACATCATACGAGCTCCTCACCGGTAACAAACCCCAAGTGGGATACTTTCGTGTCTTTGGTTCAAAATGCTATATCCTTGATAAGCATCGTCGATCTAAATTTGCTCCTAAATCTCATGAAGGCTTTCTTCTTGGTTATGGATCAAACTCCCACACCTACCGTGTCTACAATAATTTCACCCGAAAGGTTGAAGAGACGGTAGATGTGAAGTTTGATGAATCTAACGGCTCGCAAGTAGAGCAAATGCCTATTGATGTAGGAGACAAGGACCCATCGGAAGCAATCCAAGATTTATCTATTGGAAAGATTCGTCCCATGGAGGTGAAGGAGAGTACCTCATCTACATATGTGGAGCCATCTACCTCACGGCGAGATGAACCTCAAGGCAACATGGAGGCCTCCACAAGTGGAACTCACCAAGATGAGGAAATGCAACAAGAAGATCCACCACAACCTCCTTCTCCACCACCTCAAGACAACACCAACAACAATGAAGAAGAAGAAGAGGAAGATGAAGATGATGAGGAAGCTGAGCCACAACATCAACAAAAGCTATCTCGAGTTCGAGCAAGAGTCAAGAAGAATCATCCCGTGGAACAAATGATGAACGACATCAACTCCGGGAGAATTACTCACTCTAAAACTCGCTTAGCTAACTTTTGTGAGCATTACTCATTTATCTCTAGTATTGAACCTATGAAGGTAGAAGAAGCACTTAAAGACCCGGATTGGGTGAACGCTATGCACGAAGAACTACACAACTTCGAGAGGAACAAAGTATGGACTTTGGTAGAGAAGCCCAACGATGATCAAAACATCATTGGAACCAAATGGGTGTTTCGGAACAAGCAAGATGAAGATGGACAAGTCATCCGCAACAAGGCTCGTCTCGTAGCTCAAGGTTACACACAAGTCGAAGGTATGGACTATGGTGAGACCTATGCCCCCGTTGCTAGACTTGAGTCCATTCGCATTCTTCTTGCTTATGCTAACCATCATGATATTACTCTCTATCAAATGGACATCAAAAGTGCTTTCCTAAATGGTGAAATTGAGGAGGAAGTATTTGTAAAACAACCTCCCGGTTTTGTGAATCCCAAAAAGCCTAATCATGTTTACAAGTTGCACAAAGCTCTTTATGGTCTTAAACAAGCTCCTAGAGCTTGGTACAAATGCTTAACTAGCTTTCTTCTTGAAAAAGGCTTTGAAATTGGAAAGATAGACTCAACGCTGTTCACAAAAAGGGTTAATGGTGAACTATTTGTGTGCCAAATATATGTTGATGATATTATCTTTGGTTCAACTAACCCCCATTTTAGCAAGAAGTTTGGACAGCTCATGTCGGAGAAGTATGAGATGTCCATGATGTGTGAACTCAAATTCTTCCTTGGGTTGCAAATCAAGCAATCTAAGGAGGGTAATTTTGTCTCACAAACAAAGTACACCAAGGATCTCTTCAAGAAGTTCAACATGCAAGAAAGCAAAGGTATGAGTACCCCCATGCCTACTAGTGGACATAATGACTTGACAAAAGATGGAGAACCCGTTGATCAAAGGGTTTACCGTTCTATGATTGGTTCTCTACTATATCTTTGTGCTTCTCGTCCTGACATAATGTTGAGTGTATGCATGTGTGCGCGATATCAAGCAGCCCCTAAAGAATGTCATCTTAAAGCTGTTAAAAGGATAGTGAGATACTTGATACACACACCAAACTTTGGCATTTGGTATCCTAAGAGTGCCTCTTTCGACCTTGTTGGCTATTCCGATTCGGACTATGCCGGTGACAAGGTTGATAGAAAGTCAACTTCGGGTACATGTCAATTTCTTGGTCGATCCCTTGTATCTTGGTCCTCCAAGAAACAAAATTCGGTATCATTATCCACTGCCGAAGCAGAATATATTGCTGCTGGTTCGTGTTGTGCTCAATTGCTATGGATGACACAAACACTTAAGGATTATGGGATACATGTGAGACGTGTTCCCTTGCTTTGTGAAAATGAGAGTGCAATTAAAATTGGACACAATCCAGTGCAACATTCTCGAACAAAGCATATTGAAGTTCGTCACCATTTTATTCGTGATCATATTGCCAAGGGTGATATTAATCTTAAGCATGTTCGTACTGACAAACAACTTGCTGATATCTTTACAAAACCTCTTGATGAGAAAGTGTTTTGTCGCTTAAGGAGTGAGTTGAACATCATTGATGCTTCAAACTTGGAGTGATAACTCCATTGATGCATGCAAGGCATGAGTCTCTTGACTAATCCTTGATATTTCTCTTATGATGATGATCATATGTCTTGGACACATTTGCCTCCTTGTATTGCATCTAACTCCTTGCAGGTACTTGGATGATCAACATTCCACAAGATTACCACACACTCAAATCATGAGTAATCTTGTCATTGACCAAGAATCTAGCCCTTTGGGATGTTGAGTTCAAGGAACAAAATTCCACATATCCTCTTTGACACCTTATACATCTAGTATTTCACTCTTGTCATCTTGGATATCCTCGAGTATTTCCTTGCTTGCCTAACCCATGTAGGAAGATGAACTACACAAGTAGAAATGGCGCTCCAACTTCACATTCAATGAGCACCTACATCAAGCTTACCTACATGAGTAAAGCAACAACAAACCCAAGGTATGCTCTTCACATCTTTAAGAAGCTTTACTCAAAGTCATGAGTACAAGCAGCTTCATAAGATGTGATCACATTAAATGCTTAATCGAAAAATGGCAACCCCATTTTGAGCTTAAATGATGAGTATGACCTATGATCAAGTGTCCTCATTTGACTCCTAAGTCAATATACTCAAACATAGGTGACTTTGTCGCCGACCTTTATCTAGATGAAGTACATATGCTTTTGGAGTTTTTCTGTTTTCTCTTATGTTCTCTCATTGAGTTTTCTTTAAACACAAAAAAAACTTCATCTAGGAATCTTTTTTATTTCTTTTCTTATGTTTCTTTATGAATATCCTTCTGGCTCTGATCAATTCCTTGAAAATCTTTTACAAATTCATTGCAAATCTTTTGAAACATCCCTCGCAGAGTGAGCTGAATTATCTCTGTATTTCCTTGGAATTAAACTCGGCGTCACCGATTTATTTATTTCGGTCTAACCGAAAAGGGTCTACCCTAACTCAATTTGGTGTCACCGATTTATCTTCCAGGACATCACCTTCTGTAGCTCCACTCAGACTTAAATCTTAAAGATGGAGAAGACTCAAATTTAAATTCTCAATGTTTCTCTATGAATGTTCTTATTTGCCCTGTTGTGATTCTTAAGGATCCCACTTCTTTCTTTCTTTCTCTCTTTCCATTTTTCCTGTCCTACCTAGTTTGCTGTCCTTTTCGGCACTTGATGTCAAAGGGGGAGAGGACTTAGGGGGAGTAGGGGGAGTAGGGGAGAAGAGAAGACTTAGGGGAAGAAGAAAAGCAATCTTATCTTAAGGGGGAGAGAATCACATCAAAGCTTTGTCGTGTTTTACATTGGACATTACAATTGGCATCATTCTTTTGATTTTTCTTTCCATAACAAAATCTCTCAGAGTTCATTGAAAATCTTTTAGTTTCGGAGACATGTTTGCTGATTCAAGCCTGTGCTCAATATGAGACACTCTTTATACATGTCCTCCCTGGCTTGGTACTCTTAATGTTCTTGCAGTTGGTTGAAGGAATACTCTTGTGTTATCTAACCTTGTTTTCCCAAGTTTATCCCTTCAGGTACAAGTGCCAAGGAACCTCAAGGTAAGTATATGCATCTTGCAGAGTGTGCATGATGGTGACTTGCTTGTAAATACTTGTTTGCAAGAAATCACCATGCATATATGCATTATCACTCACTTCCTTTTCTTCTGCTCTGATGCATATAGCCAAGCTGCATGTAGCACATCTTGCGTATCTCTCTTGTGTGCTTGTGGTAGTCCAAAACCATAGTTTATGAAAATCTTGCACACTTGTAGGGGGAGCCTGTGTACTACATGCTTGTCAAAGCTTTCATGATAATTCTGTGTTTCTTTCAATAAGCTTTGATGTCTTGTTTAATATAATTTCAGTGTGTTGCCATCAATTACCAAAAAGGGGGAGATTGAAAGCACATTTGCTCCCTGGGTGGTTTTGGTAATTAATGACAACATACTTTGTGGTTGGACTAATGCTTTTATCAAGTATGTTTCAGGAAACCCAATCACATTGGTATGGCAAGATGACTGAAGAAGTGGACCCCTCAAATGCTAAGGCAAGCATTGGCAAAAGCTCAAGACTTCATTTCTGGTTTAGTGATCAAAGATCACATTGTGTCCATAGGAAAAGCCAATACTATTAAAAGGGGATGAGGTTGTGTTGATGATCTGGTTGCTCAAGTGCTTAGTGATTTAGCTCCTTCAACTATCAGCACCTTTCACTTCTATACACACCCATAAGTAATCTCGGACAAACCGATTCTTCCAACTCAGTCCCACCGAGATGAACCACTTCTACCATTTTCCAAACCCTAGAAAAATCGGTCATACCGAGTTTGAGATCGGTCTCACCGAAACTGAACTGCCAAGTTTCTGTAACCATTTCACATCATATCGGAATAACCGAGTTTGCATTATCGGTCTTACCGAGATTGACAAGCTTCTGTCTTGGCTCAAATCGGTCTCACCGATAATTCATTTTCGGTCTCACCGATTCTGGCATGTTCCTGTCTTTTCTCAAATCGGTCTAACCGAGTTTTCTTTCTCGGTCCCACCGAAAACTCGAACGTTCATATCAGATACACTTTCGGTCTCACCGAGATGGTATTTTCGGTCCCACCGAAAATCCCAACGTTCACTATATTTGAACTTTCGGTCTGACCGAGTTTTAACTTCGGTCTCACCGAGATTGGTCAAATGTGTGTGTAACGGTTGGATTTTGTGTGGAGGCTATATATACCCCTCCACCCCGTCTTCATTCGTGGAGAGAGCCATCAGAAAGTCTACCATTCCTATCATACACTTTCTGAGAAGTGAACCACCTACCCTTTTGTTGAGATCAAGCCATTCCATTCCTACCATATGAAACTTGATTTCTAGCCTTCCGAAGTTGCTTTCCACTCAAACCTTTCTTCCACCACAGCCATATCAGTGAGGAGAGTTGAGTGTTGGGGAGATTATCATCTGAAGCACAAGAGCAAGGAGTTCATCATCGTCAACACCGTCTATTACCTTTTGGAGGGTGGTGCCTCCTAGATTGGTTAGGTGTCGCTTGGGAGCCTCCGTCTTTGAGATGTGGAGTTGAACCAAGAAGTTTGTAAGGGCAAGGAGATCGCCTACTTCGTGAAGATCTACCCCGAGTAAGGCTAGTCCTCCATGGGCGTAGGCCGTGATGGAATAGACAAGGTTGCTTCTTCGTGGACCCTTCGTGGGTGGAGCCCTCCATGGACTCGCGCAACCGTTACCCTCCGTGGGTTGAAGTCTCCATCAACGTGGATGTACGATAGCACCACCTATCGGAACCACGACAAAAATCTCCGTGTCACCAAACTGCGTTTGATCTTCTCCACCTCTCTTTACTATATATGCAATTTACTTTCCGCTCCCCATACTCTAGAATTGCATGTGTAGTGTGTTACTTGACTTGATCTTAATCGTAAAACTGCCTAAAACTTTGCATAACCAAAAGGCTGATTTTTATATTGTCAAGTAGTCTAATCACCCCCCCTCTAGACATACTTCTTCGATCCTACAATCACCCACGAGACCCTACCCTGAGGCGGGTTGCGCCTGAGTCTTCTTCTGCAAAATGTGAAAAGAGAGGTGTTGTGTCGACCTGCACCGAGTGCATCTCTAGAGGGTATCGCATGAGAAGGCCGCAGCACCGGCGACCCCAGGAGGTGACGTCATGGGAATGGGTCGCGAGACAAAGCTCAGCCACTGGATTTCTCGATGCTGAAGGGACGGACCCGAGCACAAACATCGTGCCCAGTCTTCTCATGCAACGATCCAAAAGAAAAATAACCGGCGCGCGGTTCCCGTGTGAGTGAGGCACCTGCCACGGGCCCCTACTTACCCATCCACGATTAGTCCATGCGATAATAAGGCACCAAGGACCATGGGAGGTGACATCACGGGAATGGCTCGTGAGACAGAGCTCAGCCCTTGGGTTTAGCGATGCTGGAGGGACGGACCTGAGCACAGACGTCGTGCCAGTCCTTAATCATGGGGCGGTCGCGAGTGGGCTCACAAGGGTTCATGACCTTAGTGGCGGTGAGGACGCCAAGCATGTAGATAATGTTAATGGAAAGAAACATCTAGCGTTGATCATGCAAAAAGGGAGATAAACGCGGGGGAACAGCCCCCAACGGCCCGAGGATGATTGTGACGCCCGAGACCGACATCCCAGAAGATTCCAGAAGATTCCCGAAGATTCCAGATGTTCCGGGCTGCCCGTGTGTTCTTTTGTGATTGTGTTATTTATTTTTGCATTGCATCATGTCATCATGCCATCATGTCATATTTTCTTTTGCATCTCAACTTAAATAAATCGTGTGGATCTTCGATCCATTTAAATCGAGGGAAGAATGTCTTCTCTTTATAACATATAAAAGCCTCTCAATATTATTAGGGAGCTATATTAAATATTCCATTTGTTTGGAATTAACCCAACACACTTGCATATTTTCTCCATGCATTTCTATCTCAATTTCTTTGCCTCAAACTTTGCCAACAATTCTTTAATCATTTTTCCCGAGCTCCACCAAAATGCTCATTATTTTTGGACTCTCCAAAGCCTCAATCTTGTTCAAATCATTTGAATTAAATTCAAATGAATTTGAAATTAAACTTTCATTATTGCCTCTCCTATATTTCGTGACCCGTGGACTTTATTACGGGTCCAGTAAATTTTGACCTCATGTCCTAATTCTTCCTAGCCTTTTTTTTCCTTGACCGTCAGATTTCGATCGGATGATCCAAAGCCCCTCTTTCTCATATATATATATATAGACCAAACCTACCTAAATTAGACCAAACCCTATTTTCTAGGGACCTCCTCCCCGCCGCCACTCTCTTCCCAATTCCTCCTCGGAGTGCACATCCAACCAACCCCCGAGCACCAGCCTCCTTCCCCATCGGGATCCCTCCCGATCTTAAAAATTCCCCAACCAGCGCAGCTACCTTCCCTCCATTCCCCGAGCAGCCTCGCGTGCCAAACCCCGAGCTCCTCCCTGCCGCCCGCAGCAGCCCCGCCATCCCCGACTCCGGAGCACCTCGGTCGTCGCCGTCGTCTCCAAGCCAGAACCTGGCGCCCATGACCGCCCTCCGCCCCGGCTCTGTCTCCATCGAGCGCCGGAGACCACGTCCACGTCCAGATCCGGTCAGATCCCGCGCGACGAGCCGCCGCCTCAAGGCCTCATCTGCATCTCCTGCTTCGTGCCCCGTCGCAAGAAGCTCTCGCCGTCGGCCTCTCTCAGCGCTCCCTCTCTCCCTCGCAGGGACCCCAAGGATGCCATGGAGCCCCAAGTTCCGCCGCCTGAGCTTCTACTCGTTCTCGCCGCTCGCCGGGATCCCGCTCGTCCCCGCCATCGACGCTGGTTGCGTTCCGCTCGCTTCTCTGCTTCCGCGTGCTGATGAGGAAGAGCGCCGGGTCGTGCGCGTTGACCGCAGCCGCTCGATCCCCCGCCTCGCCAAGTCCTGGAGCCACGATCTTGGATCGGGCGAGAGGAGCCAGCGCCCGCAGCCGCTCGCCCGCGTGACCCGAGCCGCTGCCCCGGCTGCCCTGCTTCGCTCAACCGGGCCGGCCTGGGAGGCCCAATGTGAGCAGCTCCCCCAGCCCAGCAGTTTCGGCCCGATCTTTTTTTTCTGCTCTGGACAACTTTTCCTAATTATCCAGTGTTTTACAGTTTTGCAGAAAAGTCCCTCAAGTTTCATGCATTAATAACTCCCTAACCATGCATCACATGTAAAAACTTTATATATGTAAAATGCTTAGAATTTTGTGTAGAGTAATAATATGCCTCTTTCTTCCCTGTTTAAAATGTTTAAATGGCTGTTTGCTTTTGTTTGCTTATATAATATGTTAAACTGATTTATTTCATAACTAAATAACCGTAGCTCGGTTTGTAATAAACTTTATATGTAAATGGGGTAGAAAAATGTGTAGAATAACATGATGCACTTTGTTTTGATGTTTAACAACTTTAAAATGTGGTTATAGGCAGAACAGTACCAAATTCATAATATGCACATGGGGATTTTTCCGGAATTGTTGTTTGTCATTCCGGCCTCATTTAAAATGACTAAATAGGTAGTTTGTTTTTGCTTCACCTCTTGCCATGTTAAAAACATTTAACCTTGTCTTGTAAATAAACGGGAGTCAATTAAATAAATTAAATGTGGTGTTTTGTCAATATGCAACTCGTTGCATATTGAGCTCCACTTAACTTGTAGTTTTGTTTGTGCACTTTGCCATGCCATGCATATTTAAACCGGACATGCATCATATTTGGATGTGCATCGTATGCCATGTTTATGCTTGTGTGTTTACCGTGTGTTTGTTTCTTTCCGGTTGCTTCTCTTGTTAGCTTCGGTTTCGTTCCGGAGTTGTGAGGTTTCTCTCGACTGTTGCTCCATCTTCTTCATGGATCCGTTCTTCTCCCTTGTGGAATCCCAGGCAAGATGATCATACCCTTGGATACCTTTACTACCATTGCCATGCTTAGTTGTCTCGATGCTATCGTTACATGACGCGATACCCATCTTTTATGTCAGCCTCTCCTTGTTGCCATGAAACCTCTAACCTTGACACCTTCCTAGCAAAACCACTGTTTGGCTATGTTACCCGCTTGCTCAGCCTCGCTTGCTCAGTCCCTCTTATAGCATTGTTAGTTGCAGGTGAAGATGAAGTTCGTTCCAGGAGGGAACTTGTTGTTGGATATATCACAATATCTATAATTATTATTAACACACCTATACACTGGGCATGGGTGGAAGGCTTGGCCTTTTGCTCGGTGTTTTGTTCCACTCATGCCACCTTAGGCGCCGATAAACCGGCATTATGTTCCTTGATTTTGCGTTCCTTACACGATGGGTGGATGGGGACCCCTTGTCAGTTCGACTTTGAATAAAACTCCTCCAGCAAGGCCCAACATTGGTTTTATTTTGCTCATAATAACAACTTAATTAATTAATTAAATATGCATAGGGAGTTAGCGCTACCCGAGGATTCTTAATTCTACATAGCAGGGGGGGCCAGTGCTGATGGTGTTGGTCCCAAACTAGAGTCACTTGCGGATACTACCCAGTTCGCTGGGGTCTTCGGTATCTGTACGTAGCGCTCATCCGGACGTGGCCTGAGACGAGATACGCGCGGCTACTATCAGGGTGTCAGCACGCCGGGAGGTCTTGCTGGACTTGTTTTACCATTGTCGAAATGACTTGTGCTACCGGGATGCCGAGCCTGATCGGTTTTCCCTAAGATAAGGAGTGATGATATTATATTTATCACTTCAGCTAATCGTGAGAGCTTGTGATGGGCTAAGTTGGAACACCCCTGCAGGGTTATGATCTTTCGAAAGCCGTGCCCGCGGTTATGTGGCAGATTGGAATTTGTTAATGTCCGGTTGTAGAAAACTTGACAGATGATCCGAAGTAAAACACACAACTGTGTGAGTAACCGTGACTGTCTCTTTTCACTTTGAGAAGAGAACACGGTGGGGTTATGTTTGACCGTATGTAGTTAGGATCTTTAGCGATCACTCCTTTTGCGACTGTTCGCGTAGCTTCTCATCTTATTCTGGTACTCGTAAGTTAGCCACCATATATTGCTTAGCCGCTGCTGCAACCTCACCACTTTACCTCTTCCTACCCACAAAGCTTTGCTAGTCTTGTTACCCATGGTTATGGGATTGCTGAGTCCTCGTGGCTCACAGTTACTACAACACCAGATGCAGGTTCAGGCGAGTTTGATGCAGGAGATGGTTCAGTGCTTCACCAGGAGCTAGTTGAAGAGTGTGGCCATTTGCTCGTGACGTTCCGACGATCAGTAGTGGAGACTTCTACTAGGATTCGATCCTGACCTGTGACTTTATGTTGTTTTGGTATCTTGTTTTTGGATCTTCACCCGTAGTCGGGTTGTGATGTTTTGAATGATGTATTGCTTATGTATTGTATTGTGTGAAGTGGCGAGTGTAAGCCAATTATCTCCTTTTGCAATTTAATCCCTCTTTTACATGAGTCGTGCAAAGATACCAAACTTGAGATCATTCTAGGATGGGATTATACCTTTAAGTCGTGCCTCGACACGTAGGAGGTATAGTCCCATCCTGGGCATTACAAGTTTTTATTCAGAGCCTTCTCCGACCTAGAAGCCCCCACTGATTGATCGAATCGTTGACGGTTGAGTCTAGGCACACACTGAAAACTTTTTGAGTCCTATATTATATCGGAGAGTAGGATTTCTTTGCTTCTCATCCCCTTTCTCTCCGGTGAGGACTCCTGACGATTACTCTTGTCTCTTCTATCTTCAAAAATCGCACAAATTTTTTTTAGGAATCCCGCGAGTATTCTGGGATTGTTTCGATGTTCTTGTGACAAGGATATTGTTCTCGATGCCTCCTGTTACCGAGGAGTTGAGCTTCGGGGTATTGTTGTCACAAGCATATCGCGGCAGTACTAAATACTTAAGACGGCCGACATCGAAAATCTCTCCTATACGGCCAGTGGCAAGATAACCCCGACATCACCCAGTACTGGGGAGGTAGTTCGAGAGTATTGCCATAGCTTGTTATAGTGGATGCTTTTCGAAGGTCCGAGGTAAACAGTTTCCGAGAAAGACTGGTTATGTGTTGAAGGATGGATACACCTGGATGTAGGTTTAGAGTTGATTGCGCGGTGCTTCCCGTGTATCCCCAACACCTGATTGCATAACTGGAAACTTTCGGAAATCTATAGGTGGGTTCATCTAGTAGTTCTAGGCATTCTTCCAACGGATGCACGATATGAAGTTCGGGGTTCTACATTGAGTGAAGTGGTTTTATGGACTTGTTCTGATCGGGAGTTGCATCTTAAAGGATCCTTGGCTATGCTGATCCGGGGATTGCAAAACCCTTTTGTAACACGTTCCATGAGCTTTCAGCACGAATATGTCGGAACGAAACTTCTATCTTGTATTTGTTCTATCTGATCCTTGTTCCTTTTTATTTACCTTTTATTCTCCAAGTGGCTTCTCGTCAAGTTGATGTACCTGCAGAATTCATTCGTTTAATTCTCTGTTCGGATGATATTGTGAAGATCATGTTGCATATCTATCCTTTGGTCTTGTTTTGATTCTGGTAAAAGAGTTGCTTCGATGTCAAATGTTGATTCCATACTTTTCCTAATCGCTGTTCTCATATTTCTATGGGAGTGCTAGTCCTTCTTAACCATCGAGATCTTAATGTTAATCCTTTTTCAACTGGTGTGCCTTCTCTTCAAGTTATTCCATACGGACGTCGTTGAGAAATCTGACGAATTGTCTGTTTCATTCATTCCAAGTTGTCTTTGTTTTCCCCACCCTCCCACCCCTTTTTCTTCTCGGAGCAAGAATTCTCAAATGAAGTATCCATTTTATTCATGTGATGTTTCTTCATTCTTTTCCTTCAATGTTCTTATCCGGTGATTTATCGTGAAGATGCTCAAGAGCTTCAAGTTCATCATTCTTTTGTTCTCATAATTCTGTCGGTGGATGTAATTCAAGTTTTCGGTGTTGATCTTATCCTTTTCCTCGTTTCACAAGGCTTTCTTATTCCGGTGCACCAATTAATCATTCTCCTCTTGCTATCCATATCCGGAGTGCTCAAGATTCATAATTCCATTCTTAATCCGTTCAAGCTATTTCTGAGGATTGTCATCTTATTCAAGCCATTTAATTCAACCGGTGCTATATCTTTTAAGCAATCTTTTCCAACGGTGATTTCTTTGAGTGGGCCCTAACCCACAGGTCTTTTCCCAGGATCTTACCTGACTCTTCTATTTTTCTGAAGTTATACTCAAATTCTTTTCAAAGTGTGACGTAAGAATGATTTCCATCAGTCACATGCCTTCTCCAGGACCGCTTCCAAATTCTTTTCCATCATTGTTTCAACCTTTTTTAATTCTTCATGCCGGAGTGCTCAACAATTCTTATGGCATTTCCCGTCTTCATTCTCAACATTTGAAGACCGGAGAGGTGTTTCTCTTAAATCTTGACCCGTCTTCTTGAAGATTCGTGGTTCTAGCTTCATGCCATCCTCATTATCGTTTTGATTGTGAGGAACCCTTTTATGCCATCCGGAGCATTTTCATCAATTCTTTTCTTTGTGATCCTCCGAAGGCCATCATTTCAGAAGATTTCTTCGTTCTTAGTTTTCAACTTCGTCCTCCAAATATTCTTCATTGATGTCTCTTCGTTCGTCTCCATATTCATGGTGGTTCTTTCAAGTTACTCTTCCGTGGTTATCGTTTTAATTCACTTGTTCTTTTCACAATCCTACCGGTGGTTCGTTGAATAATTATCCGAGCTTGTGCTAGACCTCTCTTTAATTCTTTGCAACGAGAATAAGTAGTATGCCAAATCATTTGGTTGTCATCAATTTAATTGGTGAAGGAGATGCATGACATAATTCTTATTCTTGTTCCTTCCAAGTGGATTAATTCCTTTGTTTAGAGTTTATTCATGAGGAATAAATTCTAGGCTTCAAGTTGTTCATCTTGTTTTCCGGAGCTCCAAGTTATTTCTATTATATCATTTCAAAGCTCCATCTAATTCATCGCAGGCCTTGAATCTTATACTTTTCATCTTTCACTTCTCATGCTTTCTTTACAAGAGTTCTCATGGTGGTTCATCATGTTTTAATTCATCCCTGAAGTCTTAATCAAGATTCTGTTGGAGCTTAAGCATTCTTCATCATGCTTTCCAATTGCAATTCTTGCTCCCTTATCTTTTGAGGTGGTGTTATGTCATTCTTGTCAATTCCTTCATGTTTCATGATTCACGAGTTCTCAGGAATGAGATATTTAAAACCATCATTTCTTTTCTTAGGAGACCCTTTCAACCCCTCATTTTTTTTATCTCTTGGAGTAATCTTGGGTTGTATTTCAACTAAAAGCTTTTCTTGAGAATTGTTGCTATTATGGTGCTTATAAATGACCCAAGTTCTTCATTTATCCTCCCGGTGAAATAAGTTTTTCATCTCCTTGTTGATCTCAATTCAAGTAAATGTTTCCGTTAGTAGCTGGTTGTCGCCTCTTAATTTTGAGATGTTTTCCATAAGCCCACAACGAGCTTATTCGTTTCGTTGTTGATTTTTCCATCAACTCCGTTCAACACTTCTTCGTAAGGATGTTTTTCATATTCATTCGTGGGAGAAGATGTCATTTTTTTATTCTCAATTCATTCTTTCATTGAACTATATTCTATTCTTTCGTTCCGGAGGCATTGTGTTGTTGTTTTCTTTAACCATCATCTCGTTTTTATCAAGATCATGTTCTTTCCCTTGCTTATCATTTAACCGGAGTGTTGTATTCTTCCTTCAAGTTCCCTCATCTTATCAAGTTTTGCCTATCTTTTAACGGAGTGCTGTCCAAATTCTGTCATTCTTATTCCTTGGTTGTACCATTGCAGTTTCATATTCTTTTGGTTCGTGAGCTCTTGCTTCATGTCCTTCAACCTACAAGGTTCTTTTTAACGGAGTGCTCTTATCTTAGCTCATCTTCGTGGTATTCTTTCTTTCAACTTGTTCAACCTCTCAAGGTTCTTTGGTTTCACTCGTCTGTCAAAGAAGCAACTTTGTTTTACCTCTTCTTTTCCGTTTTTACCCGGTGCTATCTCTAGGATCTCGGGTCGAGATCCTCTGTTAGTGTGGGAGAGTTGTGACGCCCGAGACCGACATCCCAGAAGATTCCAGAAGATTCCCGAAGATTCCAGATGTTCCGGGCTGCCCGTGTGTTCTTTTGTGATTGTGTTATTTATTTTTGCATTGCATCATGTCATCATGCCATCATGTCATATTTTCTTTTGCATCTCAACTTAAATAAATCGTGTGGATCTTCGATCCATTTAAATCGAGGGAAGAATGTCTTCTCTTTATAACATATAAAAGCCTCTCAATATTATTAGGGAGCTATATTAAATATTCCATTTGTTTGGAATTAACCCAACACACTTGCATATTTTCTCCATGCATTTCTATCTCAATTTCTTTGCCTCAAACTTTGCCAACAATTCTTTAATCATTTTTCCCGAGCTCCACCAAAATGCTCATTATTTTTGGACTCTCCAAAGCCTCAATCTTGTTCAAATCATTTGAATTAAATTCAAATGAATTTGAAATTAAACTTTCATTATTGCCTCTCCTATATTTCGTTACCCGTGGACTTTATTACGGGTCCAGTAAATTTTGACCTCATGTCCTAATTCTTCCTAGCCTTTTTTTTCCTTGACCGTCAGATTTCGATCGGATGATCCAAAGCCCCTCTTTCTCATATATATATATAGACCAAACCTACCTAAATTAGACCAAACCCTATTTTCTAGGGATCCTCCTCCCCGCCGCCACTCTCTTCCCAATTCCTCCTCGGAGTGCACATCCAACCAACCCCCGAGCACCAGCCTCCTTCCCCATCGGGATCCCTCCCGATCTTAAAAATTCCCCAACCAGCGCAGCTACCTTCCCTCCATTCCCCGAGCAGCCTCGCGTGCCAAGCCCCGAGCTCCTCCCTGCCGCCCGCAGCAGCCCCGCCATCCCCGACTCCGGAGCACCTCGGTCGTCGCCGTCGTCTCCAAGCCAGAACCTGGCGCCCATGACCGCCCTCCGCCCCGGCTCTGTCTCCATCGAGCGCCGGAGACCACGTCCACGTCCAGATCCGGTCAGATCCCGCGCGACGAGCCGCCGCCTCAAGGCCTCATCTGCATCTCCTGCTTCGTGCCCCGTCGCAAGAAGCTCTCGCCGTCGGCCTCTCTCAGCGCTCCCTCTCTCCCTCGCTGGGACCCCAAGGATGCCATGGAGCCCCAAGTTCCGCCACCTGAGCTTCTACTCGTTCCCGCCGCTCGCCGGGATCCCGCTCGTCCCCGCCATCGACGCTGGCTGCGTTCCGCTCGCTTCTCTGCTTCCGCGTGCTGATGAGGAAGAGCGCCGGGTCGTGCGCGTTGACCGCAGCCGCTCGATCCCCCGCCTCGCCAAGTCCTGGAGCCACGATCTTGGATCGGGCGAGAGGAGCCAGCGCCCGCAGCCGCTCGCCCGCGTGACCCGAGCCGCTGCCCCGGCTGCCCTGCTTCGCTCAACCGGGCCGGCCTGGGAGGCCCAATGTGAGCAGCTCCCCCAGCCCAGCAGTTTCGGCCCGATCTTTTTTTTCTGCTCTGGACAACTTTTCCTAATTATCCAGTGTTTTACAGTTTTGCAGAAAAGTCCCTCAAGTTTCATGCATTAATAACTCCCTAACCATGCATCACATGTAAAAACTTTATATATGTAAAATGCTTAGAATTTTGTGTAGAGTAATAATATGCCTCTTTCTTCCCTGTTTAAAATGTTTAAATGGCTGTTTGCTTTTGTTTGCTTATATAATATGTTAAACTGATTTATTTCATAACTAAATAACCGTAGCTCGGTTTGTAATAAACTTTATATGTAAATGGGGTAGAAAACTGTGTAGAATAACATGATGCACTTTGTTTTGATGTTTAACAACTTTAAAATGTGGTTATAGGCAGAACAGTACCAAATTCATAATATGCACATGGGGATTTTTCCGGAATTGTTGTTTGTCATTCCGGCCTCATTTAAAATGACTAAATAGGTAGTTTGTTTTTGCTTCACCTCTTGCCATGTTAAAAACATTTAACCTTGTCTTGTAAATAAACGGGAGTCAATTAAATAAATTAAATGTGGTGTTTTGTCAATATGCAACTCGTTGCATATTGAGCTCCACTTAACTTGTAGTTTTGTTTGTGCACTTTGCCATGCCATGCATATTTAAACCGGACATGCATCATATTTGGATGTGCATCGTATGCCATGTTTATGCTTGTGTGTTTACCGTGTGTTTGTTTCTTTCCGGTTGCTTCTCTTGTTAGCTTCGGTTTCGTTCCGGAGTTGTGAGGTTTCTCTCGACTGTTGCTCCGTCTTCTTCATGGATCCGTTCTTCTCCCTTGTGGAATCCCAGGCAAGATGATCATACCCTTGGATACCTTTACTACCATTGCCATGCTTAGTTGTCTCGATGCTATCGTTACATGACGCGATACCCATCTTTTATGTCAGCCTCTCCTTGTTGCCATGAAACCTCTAACCTTGACACCTTCCTAGCAAAACCACTGTTTGGCTATGTTACCCGCTTGCTCAGCCTCGCTTGCTCAGTCCCTCTTATAGCATTGTTAGTTGCAGGTGAAGATGAAGTTCGTTCCAGGAGGGAACTTGTTGTTGGATATATCACAATATCTATAATTATTATTAACACACCTATACACTGGGCATGGGTGGAAGGCTTGGCCTTTTGCTCGGTGTTTTGTTCCACTCATGCCACCTTAGGCGCTGATAAACCGGCATTATGTTCCTTGATTTTGCGTTCCTTACACGATGGGTGGATGGGGACCCCTTGTCAGTTCGACTTTGAATAAAACTCCTCCAGCAAGGCCCAACATTGGTTTTATTTTGCTCATAATAACAACTTAATTAATTAATTAAATTTGCATAGGGAGTTAGCGCTACCCGAGGATTCTTAATTCTACATAGCAGGGGGGGCCAGTGCTGATGGTGTTGGTCCCAAACTAGAGTCACTTGCGGATACTACCCAGTTCGCTGGGGTCTTCGGTATCTGTACGTAGCACTCATCCGGACGTGGCCTGAGACGAGATACGCGCGGCTACTATCAGGGTGTCGGCACGCCGGGAGGTCTTGCTGGACTTGTTTTACCATTGTCGAAATGACTTGTGCTACCGGGATGCCGAGCCTGATCGGTTTTCCCTAAGATAAGGAGTGATGATATTATATTTATCACTTCAGCTAATCGTGAGAGCTTGTGATGGGCTAAGTTGGAACACCCCTGCAGGGTTATGATCTTTCGAAAGCCGTGCCCGCGGTTATGTGGCAGATTGGAATTTGTTAATGTCCGGTTGTAGAAAACTTGACAGATGATCCGAAGTAAAACACACAACTGTGTGAGTAACCGTGACTGTCTCTTTTCACTTTGAGAAGAGAACACGGTGGGGTTATGTTTGACCGTATGTAGTTAGGATCTTTAGCGATCACTCCTTTTGCGACCGTTCGCGTAGCTTCTCATCTTATTCTGGTACTCGTAAGTTAGCCACCATATATTGCTTAGCCGCTGCTGCAACCTCACCACTTTACCTCTTCCTACCCACAAAGCTTTGCTAGTCTTGTTACCCATGGTTATGGGATTGCTGAGTCCTCGTGGCTCACAGTTACTACAACACCAGATGCAGGTTCAGGCGAGTTTGATGCAGGAGATGGTTCAGTGCTTCACCAGGAGCTAGTTGAAGAGTGTGGCCGTTTGCTCGTGATGTTCCGACGATCAGTAGTGGAGACTTCTACTAGGATTCGATCCTGACCTGTGACTTTATGTTGTTTTGGTATCTTGTTTTTGGATCTTCACCCGTAGTCGGGTTGTGATGTTTTGAATGATGTATTGCTTATGTATTGTATTGTGTGAAGTGGCGAGTGTAAGCCAATTATCTCCTTTTGCAATTTAATCCCTCTTTTACATGAGTCGTGCAAAGATACCAAACTTGAGATCATTCTAGGATGGGCTTATACCTTTAAGTCGTGCCTCGACACGTAGGAGGTATAGTCCCATCCTGGGCATTACAATGATGCAGCCCGAGAGGCACCCTCAATTGGATACCTGAAGTGCCACCTGATACTTGTCGAAGGAGAGTTGGGGTAGCTGAAGACGCGATCCGTGCGGGTCGCTCCCGAGGATCGTCGGGCTCCTGAGGCCTAGGGGCTCTGAAGGCTCTCAGTGGTCACACGGGTCCGATTCTCGTTCCGTCCGGACCGCCTACCACTGAGCCTCCCGAGCCCACAAGGCCTGATGCACGAGATGCTGGAACGTGGCAGCTGTGCTGCGGAAGCCGAAGAGTGTGCGGATGTAGCTGCAGGGGAGGGCCCTCCTCCGGCAGACCGTCGTCGGCTAGAAGGGCTCCTGAGAGGCGGCTCGGTTGAGACCCGTGATGTCGACGCAAACGCGGAAGCGGTCGCTCGGGCTGTGAGCAGGTGAACTTGGGGTTGTGCGGTTACGCCCACCGCAGATGAGTCTTGCGTACTGAAGTTCCTCGGTAACTTGGTCGATGAAGTCCTGAGCCCCCAGCGCTGAACGGTTCATGCTGGGCTCACAAAAACGCGCGTCAAGGCACGCTTGCAGGTGGTGCTCGAACACCTCCCTTGAGACACCGGTCAGCCCGGAGACACTCTAGAGGAGAGCCCCGAGCCCGTCACGGGAGGGGCATCGAGCGTGCCTCTCTATGCGAGGGTGGAGGGTGCCTCGTCAGCAGGCGCAAGTCCTGAGGCAAGGCCGTCGGGAGCCCCTGCGTCATGAAGTCCGTTGACGGGTAGGTTCTTCTTCTTCTTGGGGGCGGTTTGCAGGGCGAGGACGGCTCCATCCTCATAGGAGCATTCGAGCGCAGCGGTCTGGTAGGCACGCTCCAGGGAACGCACCACTTCCTTCTCATCGGAGGCGATCGTGATGACTCCGCCGCTCCCGGGCATCTTGAGGACGTTGTAGCCGTGATGGGTCGCCGCCATGAACTTGGCAAGGGCAGGATACCCAAGGATGGCATTGTACGGGAGGTGGATGTTGGCGATGTCGAAGTCGATGAGCTCGATGTGGTAGTTTTCGCGGTCACCAAAGGTGACGGGGAGGCGCACCTGCACCATTGGGAGTGTGGAGCCATTCATGACTCTATAGAATGGCTTGGTTGGGTGGAGCTGATCGTAGGGTACCTGGAGCATCTCGAAGGTCTGGACAGAGAGGACGTTGAGTCCTGCTGCGCCATTGATGAGGGTCTTGGTCATGAGGACATTGCTGATGGTCAGGGTGCAGAGCATCAGGAGGGCGCCTGGGGCGGCTGTGCACTTGAGATGGTCCTTGGGGTCGAAGGCGATGACTTGCTTGGTCCACGTCAGGTTTCACGTGGCGTCAGGCCTGGGAAGCGCCGCGTTCAACTCACGGGCAAACTGCTTGAAGATGCGGTGGGAAGCCGGGGCATGGGCTCCTCCCAAGATGCATGCAACTGCACGCGGCTCCTGGAAGCCCCCTGCCCCGTCTCCCTGGCGGTCGTCGTCGTTCCTCCTTGGCGGTAGTGGCAGCGGAGGCAGGCCTCCATTGCCCTGAGGGCGACCGTCACGAGGCTAGTCGCGCCAGGGGGCGTCACAAGGCTGCTCCTGCCAATGGTCTTCACGAGGTTGCTCACGCCACCCTTGGCGCGCGTTCCTGCCATCCCAACGTCCTCCTCCTCGGCCTCCTCCATGGCCGTAGCCGCGGTTGTCGCGCTCAGGGTGCTGCCCGATATGCCTGCCGTGCATCGCTCTGAGCTCCTGGCAGTCGTTAGTGTTGTGGCTGTGGACGTTGTGGAAGACGCAGTATGGTCGGTTATCTCTGGGGAGGTCATTGTAGCCGTAGACACACTTCACTTCTGGCTCCGCAGCCAGCACGGCGGGTCCCTTGCGCTTTGATTCCTTGGCCTTGGTCTTCTTATCGTCCGCCTCCGCCTCAGCCAGCTCCTGGAGGGAGGGGCGTCCTTCCTCTGCCCTGGCGCACTTCCCCGCGAGCTTGAACATCTCGAGGGCTGTGCACAGGTCTTCGTGAATGGTGAGCTCCTCCCTCATCCTGACGTCACTGACGCCGTCGGAGAACGCGGAGATGATGGCCTCGTCCGAGACACTAGGGATCCGGAGGCGTATGGTGTTGAAGCGTTGGATTTACTTTTGCAGGGTCTCATCCAGCTTTGCCTCACGCGGCGCAGATCAGCAGCTGTTGGGGCTCGATCGCGGGTGCATTGGAAGTTGGCGACGAAACGCTCGCGAAGCTCTTCCCTGGAAGAGATGGATCCCATGGGGAGGTTCAGGAGCCAGGAGCATGCGTCGTCCTTCAGAGCCATGGGGAACCAGTTCACCATGACCTGCTCGGTGCCGTTGGACGCCTCGATGCTCAGCTCTTAGAGTTGGAGGAACTCCGTGGGGTCGGTGGTGCCGTCGTAGCGTGGAGGCAGGTCCGGCTTGAAATTGCTGGGCTAGATGAGGCGCCGTAGCTCAGGAGCTATGGTGCGGCACCCAGCCACGCTCATGATCGCAGGCACCCCTGCGCATGCGGTGCTGGTTCTTGGCGTGCTGGCACCACCACCTCCTGTGGCGCGCGGTCTGGGCGCGGCGGGCCAGGGGGCCCGCGAGCCCCTGCATGGGTATGCGGAATCACCTGGCAGCTCTCCTCATCGTGCGCATGAGCTCTGCGGGGTTGCTCACGACGAGGGGCCTCGCGTCGGGCCTCCTGGCTGGCGGGGTGGAGTGGAGGCGGAGCCGGAACCACGTGGCCTTCGTTCCCCGCCGGGGGCGATGGAGGACATGAGGAGTGCGTTGGTGCAGGTGCTTTTCCAACGGCGTTAACGAGGTCGGTGATGCGGTGGAGCCACTCGTCGTAGAGGTCATCCGCCGGGCGGTAGCGCAAGAGCTCCCACGCAATCAGTAGCGCAGGTTGCTGGTAGACCGGCCTGCGGCGGACCAGCGAGGACGCCGCCGCGGCCGACGATGGTGAAGGCGTTGCCGTGCGGCCATCCCGCCACACGGACGGTGGCAGCGACGAGTCCTGCTGCTCATGAACGGCCGGGTCGGTGGCGGCGTTGGCGACCGGCGAGTTGGGGCGAGCGGTGCACCGTTGCCTGCGGGCGCCGTCTGAGCGACATTCGTGGCGCGGCGGGCTGAGGGAGCTCGACGTGTGTCCACCATGGCTGTGGAGTGGAGTCGGTGACGAGAACGCGACAAGGTCGTCGGAGAGGCGAGATTTCGACACGCCCCCTACCCGGCGTGCCAAATTTCGGATTTAGGTCTCCGCAAAACCCAAGAAGTTCGAACACATGGGCATGAACGAAGATCTCTCCCACTCACGTCTACCTAGCATCTCGCTCTTGTCTAGGTGGAAGGATTCAAGCAAACAACAGATAGAACACACAAGAGTTTACCCAGGTTCGGGCCACCGTGTGGTGAAAGACCCTACTTCCTGCTTTGATGGATTAGCCTCGGGCGAGCTGGGATATGAGCTAGTACAATGGTTCATGGGCTCAGGAGGTTGGCTTAGGAGGGTCAGGAGGCAAGAGTTCTTGCTCCTTGTGTGGTGGCTGAGTGTATGGATCGATCCCCTTACAGTGGGAATCCTAGCTACTTATATAGGCGGCCACAGTCCTCTTCCCCCGAAATGTTTAGGCGGGAAGGGATCCAACAACGGCCATTATTGAGCAGGAACACAAGGACGTTCCTACCGTGACAAAAGCTGTCTTCGCCTGCAAAAGGATCAGGCGATGACACGGTGGTGGGCTCGACGGTGACATCCTCCTTGTCATTCTTGTGGTCTTCGGTCTTCTTGCACCAAAGGGGAAACCTTTGCCCGCTCCTTGGGAGCCAGCAGCTGCGCTGTCCCCTTTGCACCGAAATGGCAACAGCGCCGCTGGCGGACGCTGGCACCCACTGTCGCGGTGAGTCACTGTGACATCCCTGCCTCGTTCTGAGGCAGGCCTAGCCTTGGATTCTCCGCCCCTCCGGAGCACCTTGCTGAGGCCGCTCCCGAGGAGGTCTTGACATCGTTCTCCTGGCGAGGCTTAGATACCTCGCGAGGGTCTTGGACAGCTGGTCGATCATCTGGGCCTTACCAGGCTGTAGTAGGAGCGTGTCGCGGCCCGTAGACAGGCAAGTCTGGGTACCGTGGTTCCCAGGACGCCGACATATCCTTCCTCAAAACTGCCACCATATTATTCCTCAAAACAGCCAACATACCTACCTATCATGGCATTTCCATAGCCATTTCGAGATATATTGCCATGCAACTTTCCACCGTTCCGTTCATATGACACGCATCATATTTTCATATTGGCATGCATGATCATGTAGTTGACATCGTATTTGTGGCTAGCCCACCATGCATAACTTTTCATACATGTCGCTCTTGTTTCATTGCACATACCGGTACACCGCCGGAGGCATTCATATAGTCATACTTTGTTGTAGTATCGAGTTGTAATATCGAGTTTTAATAAAAGTGTGATGATCATCATTATTAGAGAATTGTCCCATGGGAGGAAAGGCTAAATCTATAAAGCCCCTCCGCAAAAAAGAAAAAAAAGAAAGGCCAAAGAAAAAGAAAGGCCCAAAAAAATAAAAGAAAAGAAAAGAAAAAAGGGACAATTGCTACTATCTTTTTTCCACACTTGTGCTTCAAAGTAGCACCATGTTCTTCATTGTAGAGAGTCTCATGCTTAGTCACTTTCATATACTAGTGGGAATTTTTTGTTATAGAACTTGGTTTCCAATGATGGGCTTCCTCAAATGCCCTAGGTCTTCGTGAGCAAGCAAGTTGGATGAACACCCAGTAGTTTCTTTTGTTGAGCTTTCATTCATATTTAGCTCTAGTGCATCCGTTGCATGGCAATCCCTACTCACTCACATTGATATCTATTGATGGGCATCTCCATAGCCCGTTGATATGCCTAGTCGATGTGAGACTATCTCCCTCCTTTTTGTCTTCTCCACAACCACCTCTATTCCACCCATAGTGCTATGTCCATGGCTCACGCTCATGTAATGCGTGAAAGTTGAAAGGTTTGAAAGAATAGAGTATGAAAACAAGTGCTTGGCTGAAATCGGGGTTGTGCATGATATGAATATTTTGTGTGATGAAGAGGGAGCATAGCCAGACTATATGATTTTGTAGGGATAACTTTCTTTAGCCATAGTATATTGAGAAGACATGATTGCTTTGTTAGTATGCTTGAAGTATTATTATTTCTTATGTAAATATAGACTTTTATCTTGAATCTTTCAGATCTGAACATTTTTGCCAGAATTAAGAGAATTACATTGAAAACTATATTGGTTAGCATTCCACATCAAAAATTCTTTCTTTATCATTTACCTACTCGAGGACGAGTAGGAATTAAGCTTGGGGATGCTTGATACGTCTCCAACGTATCTATAATTTTTGATAGTTCCATGCTATTATTTATGAAGTCTTGGATGTTTAATGGGCTTTATCTTATACTTTTATATCATTTTTGGGACTAACCTACTAACCCAAAGGCCCAGTCCAGATTGCTATTTTTAGCCTGTTTCAGCGTTTTGCAGGTAAAGAATATCAAACGGAGTCCAAACGGAATGAAACCTTCGCGAGAGATATTTTTGGAGAAAATCACGCACAGGGGACTTGAGAACCACGTCAGGGGAGCCTCGGTGAGTCCACAAGGGTGGGGGGCGCGCCCCTTCCCAGGGCGCGCCCCCTCCCTCGTGGGCCCCTCGAGCACCCCTCGGTGTCCTCCTTCCTTCTATATAAGTCTAGTACCCCAAAACCTTCGACAATAGAGAGAAAACCGTAATTCCACCGCCGTAACCTTCTGTTCCCGTGAGGTCCCATCTTGGAACCTATTCCGGAGCTCCACCGGAGGGGGATCCATCACGGAGTTCTTCATCATCATCATCATCGCCCACACCATGAGTTCTGAGTAGTTTACCACAGACCTTTGGGTCCATAGCTAGTATCTAGATGCCTTCTTCTCTCTCTCTGGATCTCAATACAAAGTTCTCCTCAGTCTTCGAGGAGATCTATTCGATGTAATCTCTTTTTGCGGTGTCTTTGTCGAGATCCGATGAATTGTGGGTTTATGATCAAGATTATCTATGAGAAATATTTGGTTCTTCTCTGAACTTTTTATGTATGCTAATAATATCCTTGCAAGTCTCTTCAAATTATTGGTTTGGTTTGGCCTACTAGATCTATAGTTCTTGCAATGGGAGAAGTGCTTGGCTTTGTGTTAAATCTTGCGGTGTCCTTTCCCAGTGACAGTAGGGGCAGGAAGGCACGTATTGTATTGTTGCCATCGAGGATAAAAAGATGGGGTTTATATCATATTGCTTGAGTTTGTCCCTCTACATCATGTCATCTTTCTTAAGGCGTTACTCTGTTCTTATGACTCAATTCACTAGATGCATGTTGGATAGCGGTCAATGTGTGGAGTAATAGTAGTAGATGCAGAATCGTTTCGGTCTACTTGTCTCGGACGTGATGCCTATATACATTGATCATGCCTAGATAGTCTCATAATTATTCGTTTTTCTATCAATTACTCGACAGTAATTTGTCTACCCGCCGTAGACTATCGCTATCATGAGAGAAGCCACTAGAGAACACTATGGCCCCAGGTCTACTCTCAACATATCAATCTACATCTACTTTACTTTTATTAGTTTTATTTTCTGTTCTTATAAACCAAAAATATAAACTATCATCTCTATCAGATCTCACTTTCGTAAGTGACCGTAAAGGGATTGACAACCCCTTATCGCGTTGGCTGCGAAGTTCTTATTTGTTTGTGAAGGTGCGAGGGACTCGCGCGTGGTCTCCTACTGGATTGATACCTTGGTTCTCAAAAACTGAGGGAAATACTTACGCTACAATGATGCATCTCCCTTTCCTCTTCGAGGGAATACAACGCAAGCTCGAGAAGTAGCAGGCTGCGGCTCAAGGGTAAAATCCTACATGTGACCTAGCAGCGGAGCAGATCAATTCTGATTAAGCCGTTGGCAACCAAAGCACGGACCTTTGAAAAATTGGTAGCATACAGACTGCGTTCATCATTAGTCAGTCGGCATGGAAGTGGGCCGCTGGTAGTAAGCCGGTAGGGGGCGGTAGCTCGGTAGGGAATTTTCGCCAGCTAGGGAAGTGTCCTTAGAGTAGAACCAAGTGTAGGTCCAAACTTTGGGATGGCTCGACAAGGCAGCTGATGGGAAGGTTACATTCCTCCGCCTCTGAATTGAAACGCCTCCAAGCTCAAGACTAAGCCCATTAGTCATCTCAGTCTGGTGATTGATATAGTAATTGTCTCTAAACAGGTCACTAGAGGGTTCTTCCCCAAGGTATACCTCACAAAACACTTGATGGTTGCATATGTTGGAGACAGAATTTGGACTAATGTCTAGTGGATGAAGGTAATAGAAATGCAGGACGTCCCAGAAGAATTTTGAGTCAAGCGGTGAAAACCCACGGAGTACATGGTTTGTGAAGACTACAACTTTACCTTCTTGGGGTTGAAGAGGACATTTAGAGCCCGAAACCCGCCAGTGGATGGTTTTTTGCAGGTAAAACCCCCATGGTTACATAATCATTGAGTATTTTCTCTATGACTCAGAAGGGGATCTAGTCACAAGTGGTGGGTGCTTTAGTCAGGATGAGCTGGAGAAGCGGGCTGTGTTCAAGAAATAATGGTATGGCGGGTTAGCAGTGCAATGCTAAACTGTATAAAGGATTATAAGGACACTATGAGGAAGTATGAAGATATTATGAGCCGCCCTATTCCAGAGGGCAAGGTGAAATTCAAATTGAGTAAACAAAAGTAGATCAAGTACTGGAAGGTTACAAAGTTATTATTAAGACGTTTGTACAAAGTATGGCGGGTCATCTATATGAGAGTTCAAGGTTGTTGAAATATTGCTAAGAGTTGGACATGCAAGTTTCGCGATAAGGATATGCCTATGGATCTACGGCAGTTCAAAAAGGAAAGGTTATTTCTAAACCTACGATCCAGCAGCGAAGAACTAGAAAGCTAGGTATTGATTTATTGAGGGAAGTTTTATCCAAGATGTGAGATAAGAGATAAAAAAGGTACTCAACAAGACTTACATCAGAACTAGCTACATATGCATCAGTACAACAAAGGAGTGGTGGAGTTTGACTGCAGCAAGCTAGCTTTGACTCGGTGGCTATCCTGAACTACGACTGCAAGTAACTCTTTTGAGGTGGCGCACAAGAGTCCACATATTCAACAATCAATACACCACTATGGATCCGCTCCCGTCTCCCGACGAGAACGCCATCCATAGCACTCACGCTTATCTTGCGCATTTTAGAGTATCCACTTTCACTTGTCTATGAACTGTACAAGCAACCCAGAAGTCCTTTATCGTGGACACGATTATTCGAATAGATCATTTATAACCCTGCAGGGATGTACTTCTTCACATGCTCTCACCACTTATCGCCGTTTACACGACATGTACTCGGCAACCTTCAAGCGGAAGCCCAGCGAGGGTGTCGGCCATGACCTGACTAACCACACAAGTCTCTAGTCCAGGTTTATCGCCTATTCGGGTCCCATCCGAAAGGAGATCCGGCCGGGGTGTCGCTCACGGCCCCAAACGATGTGTACAAGGTTCCCGAGACACCAAATGGGCGACTCGGTACACCCTGCCACGATGTATCTACCGCGCCATAGCCCTCCCCTAGTGTCAGCGCTACGCACGGCCTCCAACACATATCCTACAAACACCAGAAACTAGTTGCAACTCCTGGACGGAGTTCAGGTTGATTGATAAGTTGAGAGAGCTTGGAGTGCCCAGAGCCCAATGTGTGGTAGTAGCTGTTTCATGGATCACAAACACAAAAGTCAGTTCCTGAGGACGGTTTCAATGAGACAATCCACCATGTACTCCTACATGGCCTCTCATCGCTACCTTTACCAAATCGTGTTCACACACTTAGCTCTTAAAAGTAGGACATATTCACACACCTCCAATTCATCCCCGATGAATCAGACCTTACTCAACTCTAAGCAGTAGCAGGCATGACAAAAAAGCATGGATGAGTAGGCACAACATGGCTCAAACAACTCCTACTCATGCTAGTGGGTTTCAACTATTTACTGTGGCAATGACAGGTCATGCAGACGAAAAGGGGTTCAGCTACCGCAGCAAATAACAGTTCAATCGTTGTTGTCCTAATGCAGTAAAAGAGAGCAAGAGCGGGAGAGTGGGATTGTATCAGAATGCTCAATTGGATTTTGATTGCATGGCACTTCTGAAGATGATATAGCTCTTCATCTGTGTCATCGAACTCATCGCCGGAACATACGTCTACTGAGGGGGAACAAACACCGGCAAACAAGAGAGAACACAATCAAGGCAATGTGACAATATGATGCATGATCATGACATGGCAATATGATGTTGATTGAGCTAATGCAACTAGCAACCATATTCAATGAAGTTGGTTTGAACCAAAGGTTCAAATTCAAACTCCATATGTGATTATTCATATGCAATTTATTCAAATTGTCCTAAACAGTGGATGTAAGTTGTTGAAACATGCATGAAAATGCCATAAACAGATTCATTGGATTTTTCTGATCATTTTTCATATATAAATTATTTTCATTGGAGTTATAGATTATTTTCTATGATTTTTAGAAGTTTAGGACATTTCTGTAATAAATAAAGCATTCCTGATTTATTAAATGTCCAAAAAATATTTATGATATCAACACTGCATCATGCTGACGTCTTCCAGTCAACAGGATTGGACCAGGTCAAACCTGACCAGCGGGGCCCACTGGTCAGTGACCAAGTGTTGCCTAGGGTCACAAACAGGTGGGGTCGGGTCAACGGACACGTTAGCTTAGTCAAAGCTGACACGTGAGCCCACTGCAATAAGATTTAACCTTAATCTATTTTAGGTAGCCGGTTAGTCAGGCGGTGGGACCCGACTGTCATTGACTCTAGGGGGTAGTTAGTAATGTACTTAGGCCCTAATGGCCGGTTACGTCGGCAGTTAGCCGTCGGCTACCATAGCCGACGACGGAGGTACTCCGGCCGGCCGATTCCGGCGGCCGTTCGAAGCACGGCTAGCCTCTTACGAATGCCCGCGGAGAGGCGCATAGGGTGGTGCATGTGGCAGCTGCAGGGAGTGCTGTAGCGTCGCCGACGTCGAGGTGGGCGGCGGCGGCGCTCGGTCACACGCGGGCAGTGGTGCTACGGGGCACGGGTGAGCTAGAAAAAGGGATAGGCGGCCTCCTGGAAGCACGAGGGACTCGTGGCCATGCTCAGCAACGACGGATGCAGGCTACAACGGTGGCACATGACAAGGCAGGCGGCAGCGGAGCTCGGCCATGGCGGCGGCGCTAGCTAGAGGTCGAATAGAGCAACGGGGTTCGGGGCGGGGCTCACGGCGATCACGATGGTGCTGACAGCGAGCTCACAGAAGAACCAGAGCAGTCGGCGCAGCGAGGGGGATCTCCGGCGCCCGAGGTTGAAGATGACGACAGTGGCAGCGCTACGGTGTGTCTCGGCTTGTGTACGTCGACGACGAGGAAGACGGAGCAGCGGCGGTTCTCCCTGGCGGACTGGATGGGCGAGGGAGGGTTGGTGACCATTGCTATACCGAGCGGCGGTCTCGGGTGTCGAAGGCTATGGGGTCCAGGGAGAGAGGGGAGAGGACGAGGGGGTAGAGGGCGTCTCCAGGCGTGTGGACAGGGAGGAGGATGAGCCTCCACCGTGAGCAGGAGGTGGCCGCGGCTCGGCTGTGCGCACGCCATGCACCGTGCCAATTGGCGCGGGGAAGACGATAGAGGGGGCTGCGGTGGTGGGTTGGTGTGGGGACCCCGACTTAAGAGTCGACATCACCGAATGCACGTGTAGAGTGATCCCAGAGATCAATGCTCACTGAACACACATAAGCTGAATAACAAGAGTCTTACATCCATACATACCGTCTTACACAAATTATGACCATTATGGCCAAGTCATACATAGATAAAGCCTCATGGGCTGAATAGCAAATAAACTCGAATAGCGGAAGTCTTCGTAAGTAGAACCCATGCCATCTGCCTTAACCCTACAGGCATTCTGACTGGGAAAGCGTCCTAGTTCGCATGTTCGTCTCCATAGAATTCTTCTTCAAATTCCTGCTCCTCCATGCCTGGCCAATTAAATAACCAGTTGCAAGCCAATGAGTACTTTGAATGTACTCGCAAGCAACCTATGATTTGGTTCCAGGTAACAATGCAAGTTGTACAACAATCAGCAACCTAGATACAAGCTAGATAAGATGTTCTACCATTTGTGAGACATGCATGAATGTATTTGGGTAACCTCGAGGTCAGGTTACAGATAACATAAATAGAGTTCAAATCATTTCTGGTTCTTTCAACGAGTCAAGTCACCACCTTGACTCAATGCACACACACCTTCACCGAGATTGTAAAATTCTGGACATAGTTTAAGTAGCACCTCCCAACTGTCCATGACCATGGACACGACTATTAGAATAGTTTTACACTCTACAGAGGTTGCGCACTTTACCCACAAGATCCGGGAAGCTTTCGTGTCACCCACGATCCCGCAGTACCTCAAGTACTCGGGGGAAGCACCCGGTCATTACCTTTCCCTAGACGACACTAACATAGGGTCCACTCGTTGGTCCACAACCCTCGTGTACAAATAAAAGATCGTGGGACTTTGCCCTTTCACATTGTCACGCATACACGAAGGGACCAACGGTGTGTCCGGTGCCCTGTAAAAACTGTCATGGTTGCCTATCCAAGCACGACCCCGTCCCGGGAGTGACCTCAACTCTCCCCCGTCACTAGTGATGTGGGCACCTTGCTAGTATCAGCCTAGATAATCAATAATGCCCCGTCCCATAAGTGGTAGAGTGGTTTCACATGTTTGGTTGGGACGGTAATCACACATAAATCTAATCCATTATTTTGCCCACACACGAGAACTCTCTTTGGTACACCACTTCTTTCTCAAGTGGTGGCCTTAACTCAACATCACCCTCGGGCATTAGGGGCACCCGATGGGGTTTTCGAAAGAATGCAACCACGAAGGGTTCATGGTACATATGCAACATTATGCATCAACAACTAATATTTTGACATTGCATCTATGCACATGGTAAAGATTATGAGTAGGGGTATGCACCATGTGGTGGTTCCCAACAAGTTTACCACCGTCACTTTTCATCATCATGCAATCGGAAAAGGGTACCGATGAACAAGAGGGTATCATGGTCAAAGGGCTGCTTGCCTAGATTGGCTTGGTCTTCAAAGTCTTCAAATCCTTCGCCTTCTTCTTCTGCAACAACTTCGTCAAACAAGGTATCTAATCGTCGAAATAAAATAACGGGAAAATAAGACAATAATAAAAACAGAAAAAAAATCAAAGTGCTCAGAAAAATGTCAACTTGTTTTTATAAAACACTAGAAGGAAAACTAAGTGGGCAAAATTCTTAGTTTTGGATTTGGAGTGACAGAATGGGGTAGATGGATTTTTTAACAGAGTTTTTAGTGTTCAAATTTAAATTTAAATTTGAACAGTACAGAGAAGGTTCATGAATATGTGTGAAAGTTATATCATTAAATAGGTTGGAATATTACAAGATTTTAGGTAATGGAATTATTTCATTTGGATTAATATTTAGAATAGAGGCTCTGTGCCTGCTGGGCCATAACAGCCGCAGCGCAACAGGCCTAGCCAGAGAGGCGGCCCAGCCCACTGGTGCACACGCGCGTGCCAGGTTTTAAACCTGACCGGCAGGGGCTAGGTGTCAGCGAGAGAGAGAGAGGGGCCATGGAGAGGAGAGGATGACAGGCGGGGCCCGCCTACATCCCTAACCCTATGACAGAGGGCCGGCGAGCTCACCGACGTCGATGCAGGGCACGGCGAGGTAGGGCGAGGGCACGGCTGGACTCAGCGTCGAGTCGCCGTTCGAGTGGAGGTGGTTGCAGTCGCCGGGGTGGCTTGGTTCGCCGGCGACGAGGTCACGCGGCGGAGGGGCTTCGGGTGTCGATGGTTCCGGCCATTTCCGACTGCAAAAGAAGCGGGGAGGGAGGGGGAAATGGTCAGTGAGCCGCGGTGGTTCCAGATCGAGGAAGAGGAGCGGCGGAGAGGGCCTGTACCCTGAGGTCGACGGCGACCCGAGGCGGCGGAGCTCGAGCTCGATCTCGAGCTCGGGCTCGTCTGGAGAGGGATGAGTTGTGTAGGGGGATGATTAGGTGTGTGTGGAAGCGAGTGGTGAGGAGAGTAGGGTGCGGGGTGTCCCTTTTATAGGCGAAAGGTAGGGTGCCGTGGACCCGTGCGCCGGCGAGCTCCTGCTCGTTGCGACATGGCTCGGGAGGAGCTGGCGCCGTGTCTGGGGTGTTCCTAGATTCGGTCTAGAGCTAGGGGAGAGAAGAGAGAGAGCAGTGGGAGGCCAGGGGCACCGCGCGTGTGAGCTTGCTCATTGGACCTCTCGGGTGGCCGGTGCGCGTGCGAGCTGGGGCGAGAGGAGGGAGAAAGAGGAGGGGGCCGACCAGCTGCCGTGTTGTGGACGTCGAGGCGGCCTCGGGAGACTCCATCCCGATGCCCTAGGTGGTCGGGTGCCTCGGGCAGGACGCGGCTACAGTACGGGAGCACACTGTAGCGCGCTCCAGAGCGCCCAAATGGATGGCATGGCCGTGTCCCACCCGCTCTGGGCACGGCCATCTTGTCCATTGGCTCTAGGGGGAGTAAAGAATGTGGGAGGGGCTTTGGATGCCATGGAGGGCTTCTAGAAGGACAAAGTGCTGAGAGAGAAGGGTGAAAGTGGCTGTCCAGGAATGTAAAATGGGGTTTTACGCCCCTCAATCATTGAGCTGTGGTGCAGCCATTGCTGCTGGAGGTAGAAGGGGTCTAGTAGATGTTGTGGTAAAAAGCCTAGCTCAAGGAGAACAAGGAAAGAGGTAAAAGTGATAGTTTTGGAAAATTACCAGAAGGTGTTTGATGTGTTTTTGGGCAAGGAAATGATTTCCAATTGACATGAGACTTAACAGGATCAAATGGTATATATAAATAGGGTGTTCCACCAAGTTTGAGCTCATTTGAAGAAACTTGCCAATGTAAGTTTGGTAAACCCTAGAAATTAACATAAATGGATTTTCCAAGTTTAAGTCAATCAAATCATCCCTCCTTGATGCACCTCTTGGTGTAGTGTCATAATTTGGGTTTGTGAGTATGTCCACAAAAGTTGAGGTCACAAGTAAAAAGTTGGTAATGTAAAGTTGTTCAAATTTGAATCTGAGCAGAATGGTTTTGGGGTATTCTGATCAAGTAACCCTTCTCCAAAGCTTGTGCCATTTGGTCTAGATGCATAAATAGACCATTTTAGCATGTGCACCAAGTTTTAGAGCATTTGGACAAGTTTGTCAATGTAAATTTGCTCAAACTTCAAAAATCGTCAGAATGGTTTTGAGGGGTTTTTATGATGTTTTCTTGCTTCCCAAGGCATGAGGCTTGGCAAGATCATCAAACATGTCATATATGACATGATAGAATTCCCCTGGAATTTTTAGAGAATATTTCCTTTGTAAATATTTCAAAAGCTTGAAATATCCAGAAAGGGCTTTTGAGGGATTTGCCCAATATTTTGAACATGACCAAGTTTGAACTCTTATATATGTACAATATATGTCCTAAGAGTCTCTCTCAATTTTGGCAAATATTTTTGAATTGTTAAATAGTTTTTACCTATTAAAGACCATTTCTGGCCTTAAGGAAAAGATTTTAAATAAAATAGGAAAATAACTTTTAAAATTATATTTTTGTGGTTTATGGGAATCCTATATCTAATAGGTTTCAAATATACTCTTTGAAATATTTTTCATACCCCAAATCAAGTACTTGTAATGCAAACCTCAATTTAGGGGTTTTTGGAGAAATAATTTTTGAAAATACTTTTTGGCCAAATTATTTTTGTAAGAAAATACTATATTGCACTATACACATGGTATGATCACTGGGCAGAAGTTTGTAGCTAAGGGATGAAGTATATTAGATGGAGTAGTTTACTTTAAAGAGCACTTGAAAATAACAGAGCGAAAAAACTTAAGTCCGAATAAAAGCCAAATGATGCCAAAAAAAATTGTTGGTCCAAATTTTCATGCTTTATTAGTGCAAATGACATGTTACAAAATGCAGGGTGTGACAGGCCTACCCCCTTACAAGAATCTCGTCCCCGAGATTCCTAAACTAGGCCTTAGAAGAGATCGGGATACTCGGATCTAAGGTAGTCTTCACGTTCCCAGGTTGCTTCTGCTTTCGTGTGGTTTCTCCACTGGACCTTGAAGTACTTGATGGTGCGGCTTCGCGTCCGTCGCTCTGCTTCATCCAGAATGCGAATGGGACTCTCATGGTAGGTCAAATCAGGTTGAAGATCAATGGCTTGGTGATCGACATCCTTGTAGAGATCAGGCTTGTCCGGAACTTGGAGACACTTCCGGAGTTGTGACACGTGGAATACATTATGCACATCGGATAGCTCAGGTGGTACTTCCAACTGGTAAGCCACTTCTCCTCGTCGTGCAGTGATCTCAAAGGGGCCAATGAACCTTGGTGCGAGCTTCCCTTTAACGTGGAAACGCTTGGTTCCCTTAAGAGGAGTTACCCGCAGGTACACATGGTCTCCAACACGGAAACTCATATCTCGGCGACGAGAATCGGCGTAGCTCTTCTGTCTTGATTTGGCGGCCTTCAAACATTCTTTGAATAGTTGGACTTGCTCTTCTGCTTCACGGAGAATATCTGGTCCAAAGACTAGCCCTTCTCCTGTTTTTGACCAGTTGAGGGGTGTGCGACACTTGCGTCCATACAACACCTCAAATGGTGCCATCTGAAGGCTCGACTGATAACTGTTGTTATAGGAGAACTCGGAAAAAGGGAGGCAATCTTCCCACTTGGCTCCATGTGCCAAGACACAGGCTCGGAGCATGTCTTCGAGTATTTGATTTACTTGCTCTATCTGACCTCCGGTCTGCGGGTGGAAAGCCGTGCTGAAAGTCAACTTGGTTCCCAAGGCTTCTTGGAACATCTTCCAGAACCATGAGGTAAACTGGGTTCCATGATCTGACACAATCTCCTTGGGAACACCATGAAGGCTTACGATTCCGTCGATGTAGAGACTTGCCAGCTAGTTGCCATCATACGTAGTCTTGACAGGAATGAAATGGGCTACCTTGGTCAAATGGTCGACTATGACCCAGATGGAGTCATGTCCTTTATTCGACCTTGGTAAACCAGTGATGAAGTCCATTCTGACTCTATCCCACTTCCATTCAGGAACCTTGAGTGGTTGGAGCAATCCAGCGGGTCGCTGATATTCAGCCTTGACCCTTTGGCACACATCACACTTTGCAATATAGGTTGCAATCTCTCTTTTCATCCCGTGCCACCAAAATCTTTCCTTCAAGTCTTGATACATCTTGGTTCCTCCGGGGTGGATGGAATACGGAGTGTCATGGGCTTCTTGCAAGATCAAATTCTTCAGCTCCATCTTGTTTGGTACGCAGATGCGGCCTTTGTACCAAACAATCTCGTGCTCGTCCTCGGAGAATCCTGGGGCTTTGCCTAACTTCATATTCTTCTTGATGCCTTCAATGCTTGCGTGCCCACCTTGTGCTTTCTTGACTTCGTCCATCAGGGTTGGTTTGACTTCCAGATGATCTAGAAATCCGTGGGTGACCAATTCCAAACTAAATTGTTCCAACTCTTCAAACAGGGATGGCTGCCTTCTTTGAATTATGGCATTTAGGGAGCAAGCCTTTCTGCTTAAGGCATCGGCCACCACGTTAGCCTTCCCGGGGTGATATTGAACACTGAGGTCATACTCCTTGATTAGTTCCAACCATCTTTGTTGCCTCATGTTCAATTCCTTCTGGGTGAAAATATACTTCAGACTTTTGTGGTCTGTGTATATCGCACACCGTTTCCCTAGGAGGTAATGCTGCCATGTCTTCAAGGCATGAACTACTGCTGCTAACTCAAGATCGTGAGTAGCGTATTTCTCTTCATGAGGTTGTAGCTGCCTTGAGAGGTAAGCTATGACTCGTCCTTCTTGCATCAGAACGCTTCCCAATCTAGTTCGAGAGGCATCACAATATATCACAAACTCTTTGTGAATATCAGGTGTTGCCAGAACTGGGGCGGTGGTCAATCTATTCTTGAGCTCTTGGAAGCTTTCTTCGCATTTTGGCGTCCATTCGAACTTCTTGTCTTTCTTCAGGAGATGAGTCCTTGGCCGGGCAATGCTAGAGAATCCTTCCACGAATTTGCGGTAATAGCCCGCAAGTCCGAGGAAGCTTCTGACTTCCTTGACGGTCGTTGGGGATTGCCATTGGGTCACAGCTTTGATCTTTGCAGGATCAACTGACAATCCTTCCTCGGTCAAGACATGACCTAAGAATCCAACTTTATGCAGCCAAAACTCACATTTGCTGAATTTGGCATATAGTTGGTTCTCTCGAAGCTTGTCTAGGACCATCGTCAAATGTTGCTCGTGCTCTTCCTCCGTCTTCGAGAAGACAAGAATGTAATCAATGAAGACAACAACAAACTTGTCCAAATATTCCATGAAGACTTTATTCATGAGATACCTTAAGTAAGCTGGGGCATTGGTTAATCCAAAGGACATGACCGTGCACTCATACAGGCCATATCTTGTTACAAATGCCGTCTTCGGAATATCTTGGGGTCTGATCTTCAGCTGGTAGTACCCAGATCTGAGGTCGATCTTGGAGAACACCTTGGCTCCGCTGAGTTGATCAAACAGATCTTCAATCTTCGGACGTGGATACTTGTTCTTGATTGTAACTTCATTGAGGGAACAGTAGTCAATGCATAAGCGGATGGTACCGTCCCTTTTTGCCACAAATAGAACAGGTGATCCCCAATGGGAGGCACTTGGGCGGATAAACCCCTTCCTCAATTGCTCTTCTAGTTGCTTCTTCAACTCGGCTAATTCTTACGTCCCCATTCTATAAGGCTTCTTATAGATGGCTCCTGCCCCGGGCATGAGCTCGATGATGAACTCAATGTCACGGTTAGGGGTCATTCCCGGTAGCTCTTCCGGAAAGACATCAAGATACTCGCATACTACCGGCACTTGCTCCAGTCCAACTTCAAACAGACAGTTGACTGGAGTGGTTTGAGCAGAAGAGGAGTTGGAGGCAAACTTAACTTCGACTCCTTGGTCATTGGTCACGGTGATAGTCCGATTGGCACAATCTAATAAGCCTTGGTGCTTGCTGAGCCAATTCATGCCTAGGATCACATCCAAGCCTTGTGATCTCAGGATGACAAGGTCTGCTAGGAAATCTACCCCGTTAATGATGATACTGACTCCCTTACAGCCTATCTTGGCTCTCATCTCTGCTCCGGGGGTTTGTACCACCATGGGGTTATTCAGGGGTGTAGGGGTCATGCCACTTTTTAATGCAAATAGTTGAGTGACAAATGAATGCGTGGCTCCAGAATCAAAGAAGACAGTTGCAGGTGCTGAGTTGACAAGGAACATACCCAACACGACGTCCGGGTCTTCCTAGGCTTCTTCAGCAGTGACGTGATTCACACGCCCCTTCCCATGGTTGGGCGGGTTGCGAGGAACTTGGTACCTTGGTGGCATCCCGCGGCCTTGTCCTGGTTTCTGCGCATTGGTGCGCGGGGCATCGGGCTTCTTGTTGGGGCACACCCTTGAGATGTGTCCTGACTGACCACATCCAAAGCAAGTGACTTGGTTTGGGTTATTGATCTTGTTGCCACCACTGTTACTGGGGTTGAATGCTGGCCTTAGGTTGGCATACTGCTGAGGCTGATAGTTGGTGCGAGGTGTAGTAGCTCTTGGCTACTGATAGGTTGGCTTGACCGGGGCTGGCTGCCACGGATGAGGCTTCTGGTTGCTGAAACTTCCCTTGCTGATCATCTTGCGCTTGCGAGTGTCTTCTAGAGCACGCCGCTTGTCTTCAAGCATGAGTGCTTTGTTCACTAGGTCAGGAAAGGTTGGGCAGTCACACACGACAAGCGAGTACTGCAGAGTCTGATTGAGGCCTTCCATGAAGCTCTCCCTTTTTGCAGCATCCGTGCTGACATCTTCCGGGGCATACCTTGACAGAACACTGAACTTTTGCATGTACTCCTTGACAGTGCCACTTCCTTGCTTCAGGGCCCGAAACTCACGCTTCTTGATAGCCATGATTCCGGAAGGAATATAGGCATTGCGGAATTCTTCCTTGAAGTTATTCCAAGTGATGTCTTGCCCAGCATGCATGACCTTGAATCCATCCCACCAAGGTCTAGCAGTCCCCCCGAGGTAGTAGGCAGCATAAGCCAACTTCTCGCGGTCTTCGGTGCAACTGACTAGTTCCAGCAAGTCCTCAATGGTGCGAACCCAGTCGTCTGCATCCAGGGGTTCAGTAGTCTCGATGAAGGTTGGCGGTGCATGCTTCTTGAACTCTGCCAACGTGGAACGTCCATTGCCATTCCCCGCCGGCTGGCGGTTGTTGGTGACAGCTTGAGCAATCATTTGGAGGGCTGCGATGTTGGCTTGGCGTTCCTCTCGGAAGGCTTGGAGAAGCTGAGCCATGTCCATGATCGGGGGAGGTGGTGGTGGAGCTTGGTCGTGGGTTTGGTCTTGGCTGGCCTCTGCTTGGGCGGATGCTCCGACTTCGGGCTGCTGGGTAGAGGTACCAGTACGAGTTACAACAGGCATCATGTTGGAGCGGTAAAGGTCTCATGATTTGGAATGAAGAGGGAAGCAATAAAGATGGGTGCCTAGTAAGGGGGTGGGTGTGATACTATTTATTTTCATGCAAGGGCCAAAAGGTCCAAACACATTCATTAAAATCCAAATGGTTGATGCAGTCGTTTACACATTCCCGAAGGGAAGATATGACGTACATCCAAACACAACAAAAGCAAACACTAGATGGCTTCATATGAACCATACAAGGACTCGACTTCGCATAGGGGTTACAAGACCTATCCTACCGTAGAGGTCACGAGTTGGCATATCCGAGTTGTGAATGATGCCTAAGCGGCGGAATGCTTGGTCGCGTATTCTGGCTCTTCTGGGTCTTCCTCCTTGTCTTCATCTGTCTGGCCCCCCCTATCACTTGATGGTGTGGGGTAGTGGAGGAGTTGGATACGGCGGTGTTTTGTTGGTGGTGCAGGGAAAAGCTTGCGATATTCCCTTGCCGTCATATGGCGTCGCTGGGGTGGTTCTTCATCCTTAGAAGATACATCTCCTGAGGGCCTTCCGTCTCGATATGCGATAGCGGATTGCCCGGGAGCGCACCTTCCTTCTTGATCCTATCCGTCTTCTCTTGTGCTCGTCACAGAAGTGCCTTGGTCTTGTGGAGTTCTTCTTGGAGCTTCATCGATTCTGAGGCCAAATCTTGTGCCAAGCGGTCGGCACATAGGCTGAAGTAGGTCTGGAATCGAAGTGGAAGTCCTTCATTCATTGGAGGGGCTTGCGCGCTGCTTTCATCTTCACCTTCCTTCCGGTAAGGCAAGAAGCGGGTTGTCATCTTGGCTGCCATCTCCGGAAGAAGTTCTCGGAGGCGGCTTAGTGCCTTGTGTGCAGCTGCCTCGACAGCGAGGGGTAGTGTTGCCATCTGGGGTCCCTCGAACAACCAACTTGTGGGAGGATTGTTAGCCTTCACGATTACTTCCACATGGTACTCCACCTCAGTGTCACTAACCCAATGCTCATGGTAGGTGAGGATGGGTGCTCGGTGGAACTGGCACTCCTAGAGGCTATCCTCGAGAAGCAAGGGGAACACAGTGTTCACGAGCTCTTTTGGCACAGTGGCCATCTACAAAGGTTGAATGGGAGAGGTTAATAAGCTGATGATATCTCAGGTTTGGTAAGGTTTAGAAAAGAAGAGAGGTTCAGAAGGTTTATGAAAAGGGTCTCATCCTAACTAACGCCCATGCTAACTAAGGCTTCCTACAGTCAGGATGGCTCTGATACCAGCTCTGTGGGGACCCCGACTTAAGAGTCGAGATCACCGAATGCACGTGTACAGTCATCCCAGAGATCAATGCTCACTGAACACAAAGAAGCTGAAAAACAAGAGTCTTACATCCGTACATACCGTCTTACACAAATTATGACCATTATGGCCAAGTCTTACATAGATAAAGCCTCATGGGCTGAATAGCAAATAAACTCAAATAGCGGAAGTCTTCGTAAGTAGAACCCATGCCATCTGCCTTAACCCTACAGGCATTCTGACTGGGGAAGCATCCTAGTTCGCATGTTCGTCTCCATAGAATTCTTCTTCAAATTCCTGCTCCTCCATGCCTGGCCAATTAAATAACCAGTGGCAAGCCAATGAGTACTTTGAATGTACTCGCAAGCAACCCATGATTTGGTTCAAGGTAACAATGCAAGTTGTACAACAATGAGCAACCTAGCTACAAGCTAGATAAGATGTTCTACCATTTGTGAGACATACATCAATGTACTTGGGTCACCTCGAGGTCAGGTTACAGATAACATAAATAGAGTTCAAATCATTTCTGGTTCTTTCAACGAGTCAAGTCACCACCTTGACTAAATACACACACACCTTCATCGAGATTGTAAAATTCTGGACATAGTTTCAGTAGCACCTCCCAACTGTCCATGACCGTGGACACGGCTATTCGAATAGTTTTACACTCTTCTGAGGTTGCGCACTTTACCCACAAGATCCGGGAAGCTTTCGTGTCACCCACGATCCCACAGTACCTCAAGTACTTGGGGGAAGCACCCGGTCATTACCTTTCCTTAGACGACACTAACATAGGGTCCACTCGTTGGTGCACAGCCCTCGTGTACAATTAAAAGATCGTGGGACTTTGCCCTTTCACATTGTCACACATACACAAAGGAACCAACGGTGTGTCCGGTGCCCTATAAAAACAGTCATGGTCGCCTATCTAAGCACGACCCCGTCCCGGGAGTGACCTCAAGTCTCCCCCGTCACGAGTGATGTGGGCACCATGCTAGTATCAGCCTAAGTAATCAATAATGCCCCGTCCCATAAGGGGTAGAGTGGTTGCACATGTTTGGTTGGGATGGTAATCACACATAAATCTAATCCATTATTTTACCCACACACGAGAACTCTCTTTGGTACACCACTTCTTTCTCAAGTGCTGACCTTAACTCAACATCACCCTCGGGCATTGGGGGCACCCGATGGGGTTTTCGAAAGAATGCGACCACGAAGGGTTCATGGTACATATGTAACATTATGCATCAACAACTAATCATTTGAAATTGCATCTATGCACATGGTAAAGACTATGAGTAGGGGTATGCACCATGTGGTGGTTCCCAACAAGTTTACCACCGTCACTTTTCATCATCATGCAATCGGAAAAGGGTACGGATGAACAAGAGGGTATCATGGTCAAAGGGCTGCTTGCCTGGATTGGCTTGGTCTTCAAGTCTTCAAATCCTTCCCCTTCTTCTTCTTCAGCAACTTCGTCAAACACGGTATCTAATCGCCGAAATAAAATAACGGGAAAATAAGACAATAATAAAAACAGAAAAATCAAAGTGCTCAGAAAAATGTCAACTTATTTTTATAGAATACTAGAAGGAAAACAAAGAGGGCAAAAATTCTTAGTTTTGGATTTGGAGTGATGGATAGGGGTAGATGGATTTTGGAACAGAGTTTTTAGTGTTCAAATTTAAATTCAAATTTGAACAGTACAGAAAAGGTTCATGAATATGTGTGAAAGTTATATCATTAAATAGGTTGAAATATTACAAGATTTTAGGAACTGGAATTATTTCATTTGGATTAATATTTAGACCAGAGGAATTTTTGCAACATTGACAGAAAAAGAAAAAGGAAAAAGGGTGTGTGCCTGCTGGGCCAGAACAGCCGCAGCGCAGCAGGCCCAGCCAGAGAGGCGGCCCAGCGCATTGGTGCACGCGCGTGCGCCAGGTTTTAAACATAACTGGTGGGGGCCAAGTGTCAGCGAAAGAGAGAGGGGCGATGGAGAGGAGAGGCTGACACGCGGGGCCCGCCTGTCATCCCTAACCCTGTGACAGAGGGCCGGCGAGCTCACCGGCATTGATGCAGGGCACGGCGAGGTCGGGCGAGGGCACGGCTGGACTCAGCATCGAGTCGCCGTTCGGGTGGAGGTGGTTGCAGTCGCCGGGGTGGCCTGATTCGCCAGCGACGAGGTCACGTGGCGGAGGGGCTTCGGGCGTCGATGGTTCTGGCCATTTTCGGCTGCAAAAGAAGCGGGGAGGAAGGGGGGAATGGTCAGTGAGTCGCGGCGGTTCCAGATCAAGGAAGAGGAGCGGCGGAGAGGGCCTGTACCCTGAGGTCGATGGCGACCCGAGGCGGCGGAGCTCGAGCTCTATCTCGAGCTTGGGCTCGTCTATAGAGGGTGAGTGGTGTAGGGGGATGATTAGGTGTGTGTGTGGAAGCGAGTGGTGAGGAGAGTAGGGTGCGGGGTGTCCCTTTTATAGGCGAACGGCGGGGTGCCGTGGACCCGTGCGCCGGCGAGCTCCTGCTCGTTGCCACAGGGCTCGGGAGGAGCTGGCGCCATGTCTGGGGTGTTCCTGGATTCGGTCCAGAGCTAGGGGAGAGAAGAGAGAGAGAGCAGGGGGAGGCCAGGCGCACCATGTGTGTGAGCTTGCTCATTGGAGCTCTCGGGTGGCCGACGCGTGTGCGAGCTGGGGCGAGAGGAGGGAGAAGGAGGAGGGGGCCGACCAGCTGCCGTGTTGTGGACGTCGAGGCGGCCTCGAGAGACTCCATGCCGATGCCCAAGGTGGTCGGGTGCCTCGGGAAGGACACTGCTACAGTGCGGGAGCACACTGTAGCGCGCTCCAGAGCGCCCATATGGCTGGCATGGCCGTGTCCCACGCGCTCTGGACGCGGCCACCTTGTCCATTGGCTCTAGGGGGAGTAAACAATGTGGGAGGGGCGTTGGATGCCATGGAGGGCTTCTAAAAGGAGAGAGTGCTGAGAGAGAAGGGTGAAAGTGGCTGTCCAGGAATGTAAAATGGGGTTTTACCCCCCTCAATCATTGAGCTGTGGTGCAGCCATTGCTGCTGGTGGTAGACGGGGTATAGTAGATGATGTGGTAAAAATCCTAGCTCAAGGAGAACAAGGAAAGAGGTAAAAGTGATAGTTTTGGAAAATTACTAGAAGGTGTTTGATGTGTTTTTGGGCAAGGAAATGATTTCCAATTGACATGAGACTTAACAGGATCAAATGGTATATAGAAATAGGGTGTTCCACCAAGTTTGAGCTCATTTTAAGAAACTTGCCAATGTAACTTTGGTAAACCCTAGAAATCAACAAAAATGGATTTTCCAAGTTTAAGTCAAGAAAATCATCCCTCCTTGATGCACCTCTTGGTGTAGTGTCATCATTTGGGTTTGTGAGTATGTCCACAAAAGTTGAGGCCACAAGTAAAAAGTTGGTAATGTAAAGTTGTTCAAATTTGCATCTAAACAAAAATGGTTTTGGGGTACTCTGATCAAGTTACCCTTCTCCAAAGATTGTGCCATTTGGTCTAGATGCATAAATAGACCATTTTAGCATGTGCACCAAGTTTTAGAGCATTTGGACAAGTTTGTCAATGTAAAGTTGCTCAAACTTCAAAAATCGACAGAATGGTTTTGAGGGGTTTTTATGATGTTTTCTTGCTTCCCAAGGCATGAGGCTTGGCAAGATCATCAAACATGTCATATATGACATGATAGAATTTCCCTGGAATGTTTAGAGAATATTTCCTTTGTAAATATTTCAAAAGCTTGAAATATCCAGAAAGGTTTTCTAAGAAATTTGCCCAATATTTTGAACATGACCAAGTGTTGAAACTCTTATATATGGACAATATATATCCTAAGAGTCTCTCTGAATTTTGGCAAATATTTTTGAAATAGGTATAATTTTTACCTATTAAAGACCAATTCTGGCCTTAAGGAAAAGCTTTTAAATAAAATAGGAAAATAACTTACAAAATTATATTTTTGTGGTTTATGGGAATCCTATATCTAATAGGTTTCAAATATACTCCTTGAAATATTTTTCATACCCCAAATCAAGTACTTGTAGTGCAAACCTCAATTCAAGGGTTTTTGGAAAACTAATTTTTGAAAATACTTTTTGGACAAATTATTTTTGTAAGAAAATACTATATTGCACTACACATGGTATGATCACTGGGCAGAAGTTTGGAGCTAAGGGATGAAGTATATAAGATGGAGTAGTTGACTTTAAAGAGCACTTGAAAATCACAGAGAGAAACAACATAATTCCAAGTAAAAGCAAAATGATGCCAAAAAAAATTGTTGGTCCAAATTTTCATGCTTTTATTAATGCAAATGACATGTTACAAAATGCAGGGTGTGACAGTTGGGCTGGCTCTTGGGCCACTGCTGCAGGCCAAGGGCCAGGTAAGTTCTCTCTCTCTCTCTTTTTATTTTCTGTTTTGCATTTTTTGTAATTTGTTTTGATTTAGTTTTAGACACTAAATTATTTTTGTTGCTTTAGATAATTCTTGTAGGGACTATTTGGATTATTCCAAGGCCCCTCACCAAAAATCAGAAGTATTGGAGCTACTAAATATTTTATATGAATTAATAACTCCAATTCAAATACAATATGAATTGATTCAAAAATCCAAATGTCATGGAAAATTGTGCATCACCTCTGGTTACTGTTTCCAGCATTTTCCAAAAATGGTGAACATTTTTTAAGGCCATTTGGGTTCATTGAAAAATATTTCTAGTTGAACCTATTTGATTTGATTTAGTGCTAGGGCTTGGTCATCCCCAATCCAAATTTTCCTTTGAATTCAAGCATGATGCATGGATGCAATGCCACCAGTTATAAGCAAGCACTAGGGCTGTGACAACTCACCCCCACTAAACAAGAATCTCATCCTGATATTCAAGACGTGAGGTAAGAAGACATAGGAGAGACAAATTCAACAAAATCTTCATGATCCAGGTACCCTTCCCGAAGACGTTGGTCATTGCATCATCTTGATCTTGACCTCCTTGCCTTCGGAAACTTCATCCAACATGATGACGATAGAAAGAAACTCTACTGGCATCAATCTACTTGAAGATTCAGGAACTCAAGATCAACTAATGGATTGAGATGTAAGAACACCTCTTGAGTTAAGACATAAAACACACATCAGGGGGGTGGAGAGAAACGGATGATAGAGGTTCAATTTGGTAGGAAGTAATTCCACACTTAAGGAAGATGGTGAGCAATGTCACCAACGGGGCACCTTAGAGAAGGTGACTCGTAGGATTATTCCCTGAAGTGACAAAAAGAATTACTTTGATATGGAGATCATTGGAAATCTTCATACCAGCCTAAGGCAAATCACAACTGGTCGTTTGAAGGCGTTCGAAAGAACGACATCCTTCAAATAGAATGGATGATGTGGACTACCTTGTTGAAGACAACGCAATGAGTGATTTTTTCTTATCACCGGAAATGGATGGGACCCATGGTAGGACCACTTTTGAAGATAATCCTGAACAACAAGCATTGAGAATGGTAGCCCTTGGTAAATGGCACAATGGTGGGTGCAAGCTGGGAACAAAATGCAAATGTTGGGAATGTTCCAACCATCATATCTGCTTGAGATTCAGATCCGATTGGTGACACGATATCCCACACTACATGTCTGGAAAAGAAAATTTGCAACACAAATCGACGAGATGACGTTGCGAGATTCTTGGGAAATGAACTACGATAGCTAGCTCAAAAACATGAGCGGGTTCTGCTACATACCTGTGAACACGTTGTCCAAGACAAGCATGAGCACGTAGTAGTCTTGTAATAAAACACTATCGAGTTCAGGTGGGGATCCATCATCAAAATAACGAAGTATTATGCATGTCCGTCTGGGCCCTTCGGGAATAGCATTAGAACTTATTATCCTTGAACAAATTAACCAGTGGCTTTGTGTGCTAGGAATAGATATGGAATGGCGATGATCAGTCTATCAAACCATAGAATACTTCGCACATGCGTGACTAACTTGGGATGATTCCATAGGAAGTAAAACAAGCTTTCTCAAATTCACGGTGGCAACTTACATCGAATGCACATGAATTAGAGAAAATCACTTCTTACATCAAAACATATACCTCATGAACGAACCATGAATGCCATGCTTAAAAAGTTTCCAACACTAACTTAGATGTTCAACATGAATCATGGGCAAGATAAATGATGTTGATGGGCTCAACAACAATTTATCGAGAATTCCATATAGATGGGATTCCATAACTATGTGAACAAGGTGAAAGCATTGGTCAGACCAATAGATGCAACGATGTATGCTCGAGGGATCAACCACGAGTAGGAAAGCATTACGATTATCGTTGGTTCTGATTTGACTTGACGATAGCCCACACTCAAATCAAAGCTTTGACAAGACAATAGATCCAACAACTTACCGCGAGGATCAATCGATGAAAATATCATCTTTCTTCATCAAACACACAAACACAAGGATATCCCTTTGAAAATGAACTAAGTGGGACAAGCTTTCATCTTCCAACTCTCCAAGTTATTGTTTAGCTTAACCAACTAGCTCAGAGGTATCCAACATAGATTCTTGGAGAAGGGGTGGTTTATTAGAAAACCAACTTTATCACGAGCTCAACATAACGGTCAGAGAACAACCTGGTAATACTTCCGAGAAGATATTCTGAAAATGACGAACCACCGATATGTTAAGAAGCTTGAGAACAATCTTGCTTTTCAGGGCAAGACAATATGATCAAAAGAGCGAGAGATTGACACAATCCTAACTCACTGATCGAAGAGTGCACCAGAAAAATGGACTAGGTAGCATGATCAATCTTAGAATGGCGATTCAGTAACCAACACTCTAAGGATGAGTTTATTGTCTATTAACAACCCAACAACATGGTTGCCAGGAGTATTGATTTCACACATCACGATTCACTTGTCAGTATTCCGGTTACAATAACACGGAGACCGAGGAATGAACGATGATGGCGAGAAGTACCACTATATCAAGAGTTCACGGGAGGTGGTGCAATTCCCATGACATTCTTGACATAAAAGAGGGTAACACTCCAAGGTAGAACATATTAGAAGCTGGTTTGAGATTCTAAACTGTGGAATACAACTGCTTTGACCCAATCCTGGAGATGGATGAGGTACTGGAGTTTGTTTCTCCTAAACCATTCTGAATGGAACAGCTTGACGGACCACAGGAATAATAGGCATCGATGAACATGGATGCTCTCATACTCTTGGCTATCAACTATCAGACGAGGTTTGGGATATAGCTACTAAGGGAACAACCCAAAGGGACATATGATTTTCTTAGTTGTGGATGCATAGATTAGCAAGTCGAACTTTCAATATATTTCTTCCGGATAACCCATGCGGAAAGGTAGGACTGGTAGAGTCACAATGTGGAATGGAGAACTCATCAAGAGCACTCTGGTTCTGATCTTTTGGTTCAAAAGAACTTCTGCCATAGAGGTTCATGGTATTGGAAGAACGATAACCATGGACCCCGAGGACTATCGCAAATGTTACTAACATCCTAAAGGAACGAGCAAATACTATCGACATGAAATAGGTAGGGTGAATCTCGGGTTCAAGAACCCAAGAATAGAATACCTACCAACTAAATGGCATCACGGGATGCTTTCCAAAAGGGTGGCCAGAATCATCACACTGGGAACACAAAACATGGCAAGATTACTAGGTGATTCTCTAAGACGCCTAGGGTCATAATAATAGCTCCAGCATATATGTCGAGGCAACGAAGTACCTCAACTCAGCAATTAGTGTGGTTAATCTAGCCTAAAAGGACAACGGGACAGGGAGGAAAGATTTGCAAATGCATCAGACTATTTAGAAACTTGGGATAACTCGGGCAGCATAACGGCTGTAAATGCTCAAAAAGATTTGAGACATCCTACAAAAATGGTGGCATAACCACTTAACATCGCAATGTCAAGGTTCTGAGACCAACTGTTTAGCACACTGAAGTAGTAGAAACTGCACTGAAAGTTGAATCCACCATTAACGTGATCCTGATACATAGATGACAAGCCTAGTTCTTAATCCCCGTAGAAAAGAAGAAGGTGACATAGATCATAAGTGCATAGGGTAAAGAAGTAAAAGTGCCTTACGTTCCCTTCCACAATCAATTACCTTATTATAACTAAAGAGTTTCTAGACATGACTTCAACCAGTTTGGCTTGGTAATCCTACAGGTAGTCAGGCTCTGATACCAAAGCTGTCAGGACCCCGATCCTAAGTCACAGCGATCTAGCATGTAACACATCATATCACTTTGCGGCCTCACGGACGGTATCCCCACGGGTGTCACCTTACCTGGCCCGGGACCGTTTGCGTATTTTCGCTCACGTATATGATAGTGTCGCTAGCATCCATATGACAGAGAACCCGGGCTGACATGACTAGTTGTAAACCAAAAGTGGCGCTAAATTACAGGGACATGCATACATGACCCAGCAACGAACGTGTCGGTCATCAACGTATGAACCCAAGTCGCAGCAAGCTAAAAAGACTTGAAGGAACAACGCGTGACATTTCCCTGAAGGGACAGACACAGGAACGAAGAAGGACACATGCCGGCCAGCCTAAGTGTTCCGGAGCAGTAGCAAGCTACCAAGGCTCAGTGGAAGCACTAGGAGGTATTTCCCCATAAGATAGGCTACAAAGGGTAATCAACTAGGTGTCGGATCCCACACATAGCAATACACATTACACGTACGCATAACATGCAAGTATGTGATGTACAAGATGGCATCACAACATAACTCAACAACTCATATAGATAAGGCCTAGAAGAGCCATCATAGCATTTATTACAAGTAGTGGGTCTCATGACCCAACATACAGAGCATACAGGCAACGGAAGCATAAACATGTCTTGAGTACGGACATATGAAAAGGAAGAAGGCTATCAAGCCTGACTATCTACAAGACCCTCCCAAGGGTACAACATTGTAGCTGAGGCAACAAGCTAAACGTCGAAGTCCACGCGGAACCACTAGTGAGACTGAAGTCTCTCTGCAAAACATAAATTAAGCAAACGTGAGTACAAAGGTACTCAGCAAGATTTACATCAGAACTAGCTACATATGCATCAGTACCAACAAAGGAGTGGTGGAGTTTGAATGCAGCAAGCCAGCTTTGACTCGGTGGCTATCCTGAACTACGACTGCAAGTAACTCTCTTGAGGTAGCGCACACGAGTCGACATATACACCAATCAGTACACCACTATGAATCCGCTCCCGTCTCCCTACGAGAACGCCATCCATAGCACTCACAATTATCTTGCGCATTTTAGAGTATCCACTTTCACTTGTCTATGAACAGTACTGGCAACCCAGAAGTCATTTACCGCGGACACGGCTATTCGAATAGATCATTTATAACCCTGCAGGGTTGTACTTCTGCGCACCTGCCCTCACCACTCATCGCCGTTTACACAACATGTACTCGGCAACCTTCAAGCGGAAGCCTAGTGAGGGTGTCGTCCACGACCTGACTAACCACACAAGTCTCTAGTCCAGGTTTATCGCCTTTTCAGTTCCATCCGCAAGGAGATCCGCCCGGGGTGTCGCTCACGGCCCCAAACAATGTGTACAGGGTTCCCGAGACACCCTACGGGTCACTCGGTACACCGTTCCATGGTGTATCCACAACGCCATAGCCCACCCCTAGGGTCAGCGCTACGCACGGCCTCCAACACATATCCTACAAACACCAGGAACTAGTTGCAACTCCTGGACAGAGATCAGGTGGATTAATAAGTCGAGAGAGCTTGGAGTGCCCGGAGCTTAATGTGTGGTAGTAGCTGTTTCATGGATCACAAACACAGAACTCAGTACCTGAGGACAGTTTCAATGAGACAATCCACCATGTACTTCTACATGGCCTCTCATCGCTACCTTTACCAAATCGTGTTCACACACTTAGCCAACAGTAGGACATGTTCACACACCTCCAATTCATCCCCGATGAATCAGACCTGACTCAACTCTAAGCAGTAGCAGGCATGACAAACAAGCATGGATGAGTAGGCACAACATGGCTCAAACAACTCCTACTCATGCTAGTCGGTTTCAACTATTTACTGTGGCAATGACAGGTCGTGCAAACGAAAAGGGGTTCATCTACCGCAGCAAATAACAGTTGAATCATTGTTGTCCTAATGCAGTAAAAGAGAGCAAGCGCGAGAGAGTGGGATTGTATCAGAATGCTCAATGGGGTTTTGCTTGCCTGGCACTTCTGAAGATGATATAGCTCTTCATCGGTGTCGTCGAACTCATCACCGGAACATACGTCTACTGAGGGGGAACAAACGCCGACAAACAAGAGAGAACACCATCAATGCAATGCGACAATATGACACATGATCATGACATGGAAATATGTTGTTGATTGAGCTAATGCAACTAGCAACCATATTAAATGAAGTTGTTTTGAACCAAAGGTTCAAATTCAAACTCCATATGTGATTATTCAAATGCCATTTATTCAAATTGTCCTAAACAATGGCTGTAAGTTGTTCAAACATGCATGAAAATGTCATAAACAGATTCTTTGCATTTTTTTAATCATTTTTCATATCTAAATTATTTTCATTGGAGTTATAGATTATTTTCTATGATTTTTAGAAGTTTAGGACATTTTCTGATATAAATAAATCATTCCTGATTTATTAAATATCCAGAAAATATTTATGACGTTAACACTGCATCATGCTGACGTCATCCAGTCAACAGGGTTGGACCCGGTCAAACCTGACCAGCGGGGCCCACTGGTCAGTGACCCAGTGTTGCCTAGGGTCACAGACAGGTGGGCTCGGGTCAATGGACACGTTAGCATAGTCAAAGGTGATCTTTGTCCATGAGTTGCAACTAGTTTCTGGTGTTTGTAGGATATGTGTTGGAGGCCGTGCGTAGCGCTCACCCTAGGGGTGGGCTATGGCTCGGTGTACCGAGTCACCCGTATGGTGTCTCGAGAACCCTGTACACATTTTTTGGGGTCATGAGAGACACCCCGGCCGGATCTCCTTGCGGATGGAACCGAATTGGCGATAAACCTGGACTAGAGACTTGTGTGGTTAGTCACTGGGCTTCCGCTTGAAGGTTGCCGAGTACATGTCGTGTAAACAGCGATAAGTGGTGAGAGCGTGTGTGCAGAAGTACAACCCTGCAGGGTTATAAATGATCTATTCAAATAGGCGTGTCTGCGGTAAAGGACTTCTGGGTTGCCAGTACAGTTCATAGACAAGTGAAAGTGGATACTCTAAAATGCGCAAGATAAGCGTGAGTGCTATGGATGGCATTCTCGTAGGGAGACGGGAGCGGATTCACAGTGGTGTATTGATTGTGAATATGTGGACTCATGTGTGCCACCTCAAAAGAGTTACTTGCAGTCGTAGTTTAGGATAGCCACCGAGTCAAAGCTGGCTTGCTGCATTCAAACTCCACTACTCCTTTGTCGATACGGATGCATATGTAGCTAGTTTTGATGTAAGTCTTGCTGGCTACATTTGTACTCACGTTTGCTTAATTTACGTTTTTGCAGAGCAGTCTCACTAGTGGTTCCGCATGGACTTTGATGTTTAGCTTGTTGCCTCAGCTACGATCTTTTATTCTATGGATGGTGTTGTAGATAGTCAGGCTTCTCAACCTTCTTTCTTTCTAGTTGTCTGTACTCAGACATGATAAGCTTCCGCATGTGCTTGTTGCTTGTATGACTCTCAATGTTGGGTCATTGGACCCATGTTTGTAATATCACATAATGTATGGATCTTCGTAGCCTACCAAATAAATAATCTGAGTCGTAGAGTTTTGTTGTGATGCCATGTTGTATTTACACATATTAAGCACACTGTTTGTATGTTATTGAAATGCTTGGTATGTGTGGGATCCGACACCTAGTTACTTATTCTTGGTAGCCTCTCTTATGGGGAAATTCCTCCTAGTGCTTCCACTGAGCCATGGCAACTTGCTACTGCTCTGGAACACATGGATTGACCGGCATGTGTCCATCCCTGCTCCTGTGTCTGTCACACGTTGTTTTATTGGAGTCCTTTTAGCTTGCTACAACTCGATTATACTCGCTGCTGACCGACACATGCATTGCTGGGTCATGTATGCATGTCCCCGTAAGTTAGCTCCACCTTGGGTTTATGACTAGTCATGTCGGCAAGGGTTCTGTATCATATGGATGCTAGAGATATTATCATATACGTGAGCCAAAAGGCACAAACGGTCCGGTCCAAGTAAGGTGGCACCCGTGCGGATACCGTGCGTGAGGCTGGAAAGGGATATGATGTGTCACATGCTAGATCGGTGTGACTTAGGATCGGGGTCCTGACAGCTTTGGTATTAGAGCCTGATTGCATGTAGGATTACCAAGCCAAACTGGGTGAAGTTGATTCTAGAAATTCTTTAGTTATATATGGGAATTGATTGTGGAAGGGAATGTAAGGCTCTTTTACCCCTTTACCCTATGCCCTTCTGATCTGAATCGTCCTTTTCTCTTCTACGAGGATTAAGAACTAGGCTTCTCATCTTTTTATTAGGATCACGTGTTACTAATCCACAAACCTATAGGATTGATGGTTTCAAGCCAGAGTTCAGTTTCTACTACTTCCGTCTGCTGATAGTTGATCTCGGAACCTTGATATTGTGATGTTGAGTGGTTATGCATCTATTCTTGCAGGATGTCTCAAAGTCTTTTGAGCTTTTACAGCCATTATGATGCTCGGGTTATCCAGGTTTCTAAATAATCTGATGCAATTGCATGTCTTTCCTCTCGCTCCCGATGTCCTTTTGGGCCAGACTAAGCACACTAATCGATGTGTTGAGGTACTTCATTGCCTTGACATAGATGTTGAAGTTATTAAGGAACTAGGATATCTTAGAGAACTAGCTAGTAAACTTGCCATGTTTTGTGCTCCTAGTGTGATGATTCTGGCCACCATTCTCGAAAGCATCTCGTGATGCCCTTTAGTTACTAGGTATTCCATTTCTGGGTTCTTGAACCCAAGATTCATTCTATTTACTTCATGTTGATAGTGCTTGCTCGTTCCTTTAGGATATTAGTAACCTTTGTGATGGTCCTCGAGGTTCGTGGTTACCATTCTTCCTATACCATGAACTATCTTGGCAGAAGTTCTTTTGAACCAAAAGATCACAACCTGAGTGCTCTTGAAGAGTTCTCCATTCCACATTGTGAATCTGCCAGTCCTTCCTATTCTACATGGGTTTTTTAGAAGAAATATGTTGAACTTCTTCAACATGCTAATGTATGTGTCCACAACTCAGAAAATCATATGTTCCTTTGAGCTGTTCCTTTTGCGGTTATATTCCGCCCCTAGTCTATCAACTGATAGTCAGGAGTAGTTGTGCATTTATGTTCATCAGTGCATATTATTCCTATGGTCTGTCAAGCCATTCTATTTTGGAATGCCTAGGAGAAACAAACTACAACACCTTATCCATATCATCCATTAACTATGGTCTATCAAAGCAATTGTATTCCACAAATCAGAATGTCAATCCAGCTATTTTATATTCTACCTTGGAATATTACCATCTTTATGTTAAGAATGTCATGGGAATTTCACAACCTCTTATGAACTCTTGATATAGTGATACTTCTCGCCATCATCATTCATTCCTTGGTCCTTGTGTTTGTAACTGGAGTACCGACAAGTGAATCATGATGTGTGCAATCAATACTCCTAGCAACCATGTTGCTTGGTAGTTAATAGACGATAATCTCATTCTTAGTATGTTTGTTACTAAATCACCATTCTAAGTTCAGTCGCGCTACCTCCTTATTTCTGGTGCACTCTTCGATCGATGAGTTAGGATTGTGTTAATCCCTTGCTCTTTTGATCCTATCGTCTTGCCATGAAAAGCAAGATTGTTCTCGAGCTTAGTAACATATCGGTGGTTTGTGATTTTCCGAATATCTTCTCGGAAGTATCACCTGGTTGTTCCCTGACCGTAATGTTGAGCTGGTGATTGAGTTTGTTTTCCTATGAACCATCCCTTCTTTAAGAACCTTTGTTGGATACTCTAAACTAGTTGGATAAGCTAAAACAACAACTTGGAAAGTTGGGAGATAAAAGCTTTGCTAAGCAGAGTTCATTTCCAAAGGGATATCCTTGTGTTTGATTGTTTGTTGAAGAAATATGATATCTTCATTGATTGATCCGCGTGATCTTTTTCTACGTTATTGTCTTATCCAACCTTTGATTTGAGTATGGGCTATCATCAAATTAAATCAGAACCAATGATGTTCGCAATGTTGTCTTACTCATGGTCATTTCCTCGAGCATACACTATTATATCTTTTGGGTCTGACCAATGCTATCACCGTGTTCACTTAATTTTGGAATTCCATCTATATGGAAGCCTGGATGGAATGTTGTCGAGTCCATTGACAACATTTTCATCTTGTCCATGATTCATGTTGAACATCTAAGCTAGTGTTAGAAACTTTTATAAGCATTATCTTCATGTCCTGTTCATGAAGCATATGTTCAGATGAAAGAAGTGACTTCCTCTAATTCATCTGCATTTGATGCAAGTTGTCGCCGTTTATTAGAGAAAGTCAATGTTGTTTCCTTTGGAATCATACCCAGTCATTCATGCATGTGCGAAGTATACCTTGGTTTGAGAGATTAGCTACCTCCATTCCACATGTATTCACTGGTACAGCGAGGTGCTATGCAAACGGTTTTTAACCCCTTTCTGCGACGACATTTGGAACCGTCGCCAAGTGAGTATAGGCGATAAGGGGGGTCCTTCCCACACAACCTAGAAACCGTCGGGGATATGCCCGCCTATCACACACGCTCAGAAAAATGATGTAGTGTGCAACCGGTGAGCGATCAAATACGGATATACGTACAGTACTGCTGAAAAATGCAATTATATAGGCGAAATCGTTTTCGGTTGTAAGTACATCCCACATAGTCAGTCCCCGCTAAACGTTTCCATTCATATATACGTCTCACAAAGTCACTTGTACATCACACACAATTTTCCCTATTTAATCAGTTGTGATAGCGTTGCCATTGCACCCAATATTAACAATTTTATCGTTTGCATTATTGAATGCATCACACACGGCGCATAGAAGAAACTATGTGCCAAAGACTGTCCATCACACATAGTTTTTATGTGGTAAATGTTTGCGCAAGGTGGCCTAATGCAAAAAGTTTTCAAGAGAATGTCGTGTGTGATTTTTCATTGATCCAACACGGATTATTCCTAGAAACTATGTGCGTTGCGTGAAGTCATCGTCCATGGTGTTTTCTCAATAACCGTTTGCAACAGAAAAAGCTGATTGGCAAGATAATTGCCCTATTATTAATAATCCATTAATTAATCTAATTGGCATTCATATTAAGCACATAATATATTTCATTTCCATATTAAGGAAGCGGGATTTCATAATTGAAGTACATCAGAGTACAACATGATATAGCTTCAGCACTCAGCTACCCCATTACACAACTACACCAGCACCAAGTTTCACATGCAACATCTAGAACCTTTCGAAATTAGCATCATAGACGGTACATAGACAGTTGCATCTCATCTGTAAAACTGCTAAAGCCGAAGGCGAATATTGAGCCTTCATTCATGTTGAAGGTCTTTGCAACTTTAGGCCAGTGTCTGTGGATGATTGACCGTGCATCCTTCTTCCTCTTCAGGAACACTTCAATATTGAACCATGGGTGTTGTATGAAAACCTTACTCAACTCGTGAAAATAGAGGTGGTTTGGGAGCTAATCATCAGTGAACTGCTTTGTAAAGGCCTGAAAACAAAGGATGTGCATAAACATATTCTCTATATTGGAAATGGGGGAAAGGAATGAAAAACCCAAGGTATAATAGTTAGTACCATCTTGTAGTTAACTGATGTCTTGTTCATTGTGCAGACAAAGATCTGGTTGTTTTTTTGTCGCTAATTTCTTTATCCTAACAATCTTCCTAAGTTTATTGACTTGATTGATATTCATGGACAACTCATTTCCCCATATGCAAAAAGGGTCGAACAGTGGGTCAAAACCTCTGACAGCAGGACCTACATGTGCAATACCAAATTGTTAAAAACCTAAATATAAGAATGGTTCCTGCAATTGCACAATAATGTGCTACTCCCTCTGTCCCAAAATAAGTGACTCAAGTTTATACTAACTTTGTACTAAAGTTAGTACAAAGTTGAGTCACTTATTTTAGGATGGAGGGAGTATTAGACAACGGACCATGTACATGCTAACCTCAATTGTAAACCTTAGTGCTTCCCATTGTTTCCCCGCAACACATAGAAGGTAGTTAGTCATCTGGCTAAGTAAGGGTTCGCATGCTACCAGTAAAATATATTGATGAAAAATAAGCACATTCCAGATTCATTAGATTAATTCAAGCCACATGGAAAACCCATTTATCCAAACCAAGCATGATTAAGAACTAGGAAATATAACACTTGTATTTGTTTCTCATGTATTAAGTGCACCCAAATTTGATTTATTTCTCACATGCACAACAATACAAAATTCTACCCAGGACAATTGGACATCACAGTGCAGAATTGAACCAAGCAGTTAGCTAAACACCACAACAAATGAACCAAATATTAACAGAGCACCACACTGGACAATATAGCATACTCCTAATAGAAGATCAAAAAGTTAACCAAACCAAGCTTCCTTAACAACTTGGAAATATAGCAATTGTATTTTTTCTCATGTATTTAGTACAGCCAAGTTCAGTTTATTCCTCACATGGTATACAATAACAGAATGCACCCACAACAATTGAACATCGCATTGCAAAATTGAACCAAACAGTTAACTAAACACCACAACAAATGAACCAAACATTATCTAAGCACCATATTGCAAAATATAACATACTCCTAATAGAAGATCACAGAGTTAACCAAACCAAGCATGCTTAACTACTTGGAAATATAGCAATTGTATTTGTTTCTCATGTATTTAGTACAGCCAAATTGGATTTACTTCTCACGTGGTATACAATAACAAAATGCACCCACAACTATTGATCATTGCATTACAGAATTGAACCAAACTCTTAACTAAACACCACAACAAATGAACCAAATGTTAACTGAGCACCACATTGCACAATGTATAACCAAACCAAGCATGCTCGACAACTTTGAAATATAGCAATTGTATTCATTTCTCATGTATTTTGTAAAGATAAATTCGATTTATTTCTCACATGGAAGACAATACAAAATTGCAGCCTGAAGAATTGAACATCACATTTGCAGAACTAAACAAAATAGTCAACTGAAGACAACAACTAATTAACCAAACAATTTATAAATGAGCACCACACTGAACATATACACTAGAGCAGTAGATTGCATGGTTAAATTAGATAGCACAATTCACTAGAATTTGTTAAGGAAAGGAAGGAGCTGCACATGCAACGGGTAAATTGTGTGTGCTTAACCAGCGTAGCTAGCAAATGGCAAAGTGATCCTCCAAGATCTGGGGTCGGCACGAATGGCAGCCATCGCGACCTCATCCGCGCTTGCAGCCATGATTTTCTTCTCCACTGCCAAATGCTTATTGAGCTCCTGGCTATACTGTGTGAACCATGGCTAAGGGCGGCGCTTATTTGGTGGAGGAGTCGGTGATTTGGGTGGAAGGTGTCGCGCCAATGGTCGGGACATGTGGGATGTGGAAGGAGGAGGATGGGGTCGGGTGTGGATTACCTACCTGGATAGATGAGGTCGAGGAGCGTGAAGCTCGCCGGCGCTGCAAGCAAGGAATGAAGGTTTCAACTTGGAAAGGATGGCGAAAAACAGTGGAAATGTGACTTTTGGTAGGGGGGTAGATATTTCCGCCCAAGCCAAAAATTTCGAATCGGCTCAGCGAAAGAACTGGCGCGCAAAGTGTCATCAGACACGGTCCCTTATTCACAACTGTGTATGATATGTGAACATCACAAATGATTCAGATAGCTTAACCCATGTGTGATGAGTTTGAACATCAAAAATTTCGGTTCTAATTTCCCTAGTTACAGTGGTCATCCACTTCATAGCATAATTTTGGTAAATAAAGGGGACTACAACACACCCATACTTTTTAATCGAGCAAGTTCAGCAATTAAACAGAGCTAGCTGACCTAAACATTACTCTAACAAATGAAAGACCGGCGCTCTTAATTAAACAAAAAAAGGGTATTACTACGGCTGGTGCTCGTCAATCTCCGCCGCCTCCTCCATGGCATCCATCACACCATACTCGGCAAGCATCTCACCATCCGCGTCTGCCATCTCTTTGGAAAAGGCTGCCACGAGATGGGCGTGGGCGGCCATGATCTGGGCTTGGACAGGCTCCATCGTTGCAAGGTATGCTTCGGCGGAACGAGCAGCTGCTCGAACGCTATCGACGATTGCCAACTCTTCCACCGTGGGTTGGTGACCGTTGTTCGAGAAGCTTCGTTCAATTTGCGCGGTGACCGCCACGAGCTGGGTGTGCGCGGCCTTGACATGGTCGTGGGCTGCCTCCATCAGGCCTAAGGACACTGCCGTGGAACAGATAGTTGTTGTGCCCCTCTCGCCAGTTGCTATCCTGGAGGTAGATGCTGCTATCGCCACCTGAGAAGCAACATCGGCCGCTCGGGCTGCCTTGGCCGCCGGTCGTAGATTGCTGACGTGCTAATGCACCTTGTTAGCACGCGCATGGAGGCTGCGACAGCGCTCTCTCCGGAGTGGGCTTCCGAAGTTCCCCTCACGACACGAGTCCATGTCCCCATCTTGCACCAGCGATGATGAACACTGAAATGATATTTGGGGAGCGAGCTAGTGTGCTTGACACGTCGGCTGTGGACTATAGCCAACACACCTTCTCGCGTAAGTCATAGGCGTACTATACACCAACGGTGCTCTGGGATAGTTTGTACTACATCTGACGCGGTTGGTGATAATAAACTGTGTGTGAACTACTTGATTTTTCATCTTGATTTGAAATATATAATGGGGTCACAGTGGCAATGGACGGTGTTTGAATTGCCAGAACTTTTTTCTGCAGTGAACATGCATCTATATGTGTGTCGTAAAAGGATTAGAATTATTCAGGGTTCTCATAAACCAGAGCTTTTTAGAAGAAGCGTCATGGTTCCGTTAGGGAAACGTGCCACCTTGGGGGATGAAACGATATATGTAGCCTCTTCTTACTTTCAATATTTTTTCTCGTGTCAACATAGAACAACATGACTGTTGTGCCAGTTTTAGGGATTTTTTGGGGTTAGCTTGGACATTTTTATACATTAACTGAGTTTTATATGCATTAATGTGCATAATTAAAATTTGAACTACATCAACATGCTCCAGTGGATGTAAATTGGTTCAAAATTGGAATATTTGTCCTTGGTCACATGCTTAAGTGTCATGCAAGAAATGAGAATGAATGTCAAACACCTTACCACCGTCGCTCCGCCGCTAACATTGAGATACATGGTTTTTAAATTCTAGTAAATCAAAAATACGTCTGAAATTCATGAAACTTGGCAGGCTATCCTGGAGAGACATCAACATGTCGTGGTAAAAAATTTGTCCCATTTGGGGCAGGTTTGGGTATAAACTTCTCACAAACGAGAGCTTCTCACACTACTAGGAAAAGGCCTACTAATGGCACACCTAATTTGGCCATTAATGGCGCATTAGTGGTGCACCATTACTAGCACGCCATTAGTATATTTTACTAATGGCGCACCTCTGGTGCGCCATTAGTATCTGGTATACTAATGGCGCACCGCAGATGCGCCATTAGTATGCACAGTAGTGCGCCATTAGTATGCCTCCCAGGGGCCATGTGTACCCAGGTGCTTTGGCATACTAATGGCGCACTCCAGCAGGATGCGCCATTAGTAATGTCCGCATAGTAATGGCGCACTGGCTGGTGATGCGCCATTAGTATCCTTTGGCATACTAATGGCGCACTGTGTTGTGATGGGCCATTAGTATGAATATTAGGTTTTTTTAATATTATTTTTCTGTTTTTTTGCACAGATTACAAAATGTATAATTGCACAGAGTATAGACAGCACACATCAACAACAAATTCATCGAATACAATAGAAGATTAGTCTCTGAATACAATTCATCATATTAGTCTCCGAATACAATTCATCATATTAGTCTCCAAATTGAAAAGACCGAACAAAGATAGAACAATATATTACAAGTCTCGAGACCGCGAGTAGCGAGTTTGTCTTCACATTACAAGTCGATATCGATCATCTAAACTACCATCACATAGAAGAGAGCTGCGGGCGTATCTAGATTCGGCCTCGGCCCTAGTGGTGTACCCTTTGTAACTGTTACCGCTGAATTGATGAACATGTCTCCGACACTCCTCCCAGTCGTCGTAGACTCCGGGAACCTTACCCTTGTACACGACATACGACGGCATCGCTATATATGCACTAGCCAAACGAAACGTTAGTACCAATTCACAGACAATTCATAAGCAATATATAAGTATGAAAGAACGATCGAAAGAGAAAAGCAAGACATTAATAGCATCGATTACATCTAAGTTGAACGACTCTCAAAACCAAAGAGACATACTACAAGTTCATTAAAGTTTAATTACAACATGAGCCAATCGATGTTTCAAAACTAGACACAGCATCACTGCTTTCGACTCGACTCAAGGGACCGGAGCGTGGATGAAGCCGCCGTCTATCGTGGGAGTCATGAAATCACGGGCGTTGTCAGCCTGCATTTGTAGCATTGTGTCGATGTCACTGTTCGACGGTTGATTTTTGAGGTAGAACTGCCCTGAGGTACGAAGGACATCTTGATGGATGATTTCTGCAAACTCCGACTGGATGCGAAAGAATTCTTGTCTGATGTCCGCGTCCTGGATTGCCGACACGCTCGCGGCCCAATCTTTGAGTTTACTCGGTAGCAGAAGTTGATGATGGTCCCGTACGATCGCCCGCATGTGATGGATGGCGTAGTAGGCACCCTTCTGACCGCCAGGCGGCTGCTTGACGGAGCAGAACGTCGTATTGTGGGAGAACACGTGCTTGCCGTACTTACGAATAGGCCTGGTGAAGGTGCCTCCAGATTTGGCGTAGCCGGGGAGAACATCATCAAGAACCTTCTTGACATTTGTGTAGTCTAATTTCGACTAACGGTCCGGGTCGAAATACGTGGCCATGGAATATTTGGGGCTTAGGAGGATGAGCGTGCACTGTGTGTCACTGCAGAAAACACGGAATGTTAAAAGAAGAACGATCGAAATCTAAGAATTCATATGTTACGGGGTGGTTGAGGCGGATGACTTACTCGGGAAAGTAAGGCACGAGGAAGTTATCCTTATCTCGGTTTGCTAGATGCCTTCGAGGTAAGAACTCGCGACTTGCCGGTCCCCAGCGCTGCCCAAGATCTTGGCACGCATGTAGAAGGGGTCGACTATCACGATGTCCGGGGTCTTGTCGCGAATGATCCGCATCTCCATACTCAGCGAAAATAGCCGAACGAAGGTGTAGTGCAGCGGAAGAAGGTTCAACATAGCGTGGATGTCATCAAACCGCAGGACGATCGTACCCCCGATGCAGTTATCCACAAAGCCCTTGCCCTCTGGCACCTTGGCCGCGAAAACCGGGTATGCCACATCCTTCTCTCTGAGACGCCGCTTCTCCAAAGAAAGAACACTGTCATGCAGACTCCGCATAGCACCGGTTGCAGCATCGAGCATATTTCTCGGTAGCATCGGCCTACCCGCCACATGCACCCTCCTCATTACATCCTCAGGTGAAGGTGGCCCGTCCTGAGCACGGATCGTACTCGGTGCCGGCTGGCTCGCACCCTTGTTAGTTTTTCTTTTGCGTGCCTTCTTCTTGATCTCCTGAATTGGGACCGAGTTCTGCTCAGAGACCGCCTTCTTGAGTGTGTTGGGGATGATAATATTTCGCACCTCGCCTATCTGAGGCTCGGTGAAGTCGGCAGCTGGAGGCGTCTCCTGAGAGCTGAACGGCAGACGACGCCTGTTGCAACTTGGCTTCTCCACGGTACCAGCTAGATCGCGCACGTCTTTTGTTGGGTTGGGTTCTTGAGAAGGAGGCCCCATGAAGTCGTCACCATACCCATGAAAGACAAAGTACTGATCGACGTTGGCAAATGTATCGTCGTCGTCATCGTTCTGATCCTGTGACATATGCATGTTTGGATCCAGTGGCATAGGGTTTCCGGCACCGTTGCGGCGGTCTTGCCATGGGGACGACTTGGCGCCGGCACGACTGGCGGTGTTGTCTTTGGGGTGGTGTCCCCCGCCCCCAAATGAATCTGGCTCTTCGGCCAAAGCAGGGGCTAGCTCAGGAAGGCGCTGAGGGTCATCACGTCATCATCATCAGCCCCGATGGGTCGAATCGGAGGTAACACCTCGTCGCAGCCTGGCAGCACCCGAACCAGTTGAACCCTAAACAAGTTGGGTGGCATCTAGGTACCGTGGAACAAGGGGTTGCCCAGTTGAACGATTTTTCCCTTGGCTACATCGACCAACTCGTTGTTCACGAAGTGCAGGAGAGTGCACGGAACGTCGGCGGCGCCCTGCGAAAACATGTAGGGCGTCAGGGATGCCGAGTCAAAGGCAAGGAGATGAAGTCCTCGGCCAAGAGAGGCTTAATTAGTTACCGTGATGATGGCGTCGAGCTCGGCTAATGTCGAGGCACCGCCAACGGCGGGCGTGCAGTTGACGGAGGGGCTGCTTGCTGCAGAGGTGCCGGCCGGCGTACACCCGGGTGCATTAAGCTCCCGTGCCGGCGTCGGAGACACCAGTGCCGCCTCCGCCGGAGACACCAATGGCCCCGCCATCGCGTTCTGCGAGTTGCTGGCCGTGAAGCTGGGAATCGGGGGTGGCCCCTGTTGGCCACCCGCAATCCACGCCTGCAACCCCTCGATCAAGCTAGGCACAATGGCGGTGATCGTCGCTCCGAGCTGTTGTTGCACTTGCTCTTGGACAATCTTCGGAATCCGCGCCACCTGTGCCTTGAGTTCTTGAACCTCGCGCGCCTGGCTTTCCGAGCTGGTCTTTTTCTCCTTTCGCCCACCAGCGTTATAGTATGATGACCATTTTGTCGACAAGCCTTTGCCGGCCACACGACCAGCTGACGTCGGCTTCTCGAGCTTATCCTTGTTCTTCATTACATTCAATGCCCTATTTAGAGTCGTGTCCCAAGGGCTGCTCTTAGTCAACCCTGCGCTACTGCTTTCAGTTGCCTGCGGAAGGAATGTGAATCATTTAGAAATTTGGCTTCATTAATTAGAATGCAACCATATGGAGCTAATTACGCGGGGGTGTATTCCTTACCAGAACAGTCTCAAGCGCCCTGGTCTTCGGATCCGTGGTAAGCTCCTTTGTTTTCGGGTCCTTCTTGTACCGGGCCCTGACAAAGTTCCTGGTCTGCTTGTCACCGTATTTATCGAAGAGGGGCGGTAGGCCTTGCTCGGCACGGTCCGCCTCCTCCTTGTCCCATATAGGCTCCGCCACTCTGTAACCGCCGGGACCGAGTGTGTGTTCCCCTAAGTTGAGCTCCCGCATTTCTTTCCCCCACTGACTTGATTCAGAGTGTGCGGTGCTCGAGCAATTGATCTTGAACTCGTTGTAGTCATCTTCGGTGATCGAAGGATTTTTCTCCTTGATCTTCTCATAACTCTCACCTTTCTCGATCATTCTCTTCACATTGGTTTTCCAAGTAGACAGGGCCTTGCTCATCCTCGTGAGGGCAGCACTGTTCACTTTATTCCCTTTGAGGCTTGTGTTATCAAATTGAGCGGGGAACTTGTATCGTTCGTGCAGCTTCTTGAAGAGGAGGTTGCGCAAATTCCCTCGGTCAGGATACCTCAGGTTCTCGGTGTTGATCGAGATGGTGCTCCGGAGAATTCACCCGAGCTGAAGGGAGTACCCCTTGACTATTCGTCCGGGCGCCGTTGGATTCCCGTCGGAGTCCACTTCAGTAACTTCCTCCTTGAGGGTGCGGAGCACGGTCGGGCGCCGGTCCTTCCGTTGCCTCTTCGGTTGGCTGCCATATGTGCGTGCGCCGCCATCATCAGTGGTGGCATCCTCGGTGACACCATCAGTGGTGGCATCAGTGGGGTCATCCTCGGCGGTACCATTAGCGGTGTTAGGATCGGTGGGGAAGGCGGCGTCCTCATACAAGTGAGGTTGTTCCTCCATCTCCTGGGACAGCTCCCAGAATGCCTTCCCACCCGAACCGCCGGCCTCAACGTTGTTGGCCATGTTTCTCTCTAAATAGGAACAAAGTTTGGTCAAAAAGTTGGTTATTGTCAAGGAACAAGATCATGGTCTCATCATTTAGGGTTTGTCGACACCGAGGCATCCTAAAAGCTAAGCTTTTATAATTGATGGTTTTTCGACACCGAGGCACCCTAAAAGCCTAAGCTTTCATCATTTCGGTTTTTATCGACACCGAGGCACCCTAAAAGCCAAGGTTTCATAATTTATGGTTTGTCGACACCAAGGCATCCTAAAAGCTAAGCTAGGAAGGAGAATTCTAAGTTGGGCCTAATCACTTGGCCCTATTGCCGCCTATGGTTTAATGCAGCTAGAATAAAGGGGCACTTGATCCTACTTAATTAACTACTAAGATACCCCGGCCCATGCATTAGTCACAAGTACCCCATATGTCCTATTTTTTAGCAAAGTCATGCTAAAATTCACGGAAAATTTCAGCATGACCTTTGCTGAAATAGGACATATGGAGTACCCGAATTTGCCGGAACGGAAGTTAATCGACATTCCAGCAAACTCAAGGGCCTCTCGGGGTACCTGCAAAACTATCACAATGTGATCACAAGTCTTTCTCAATGTGATCATCATCTTTACAAGTCTTTCTCAATGTGATCACAAGTAATTCAGAGGCATCACAAGTAATTCAGAGCATCACAAGGCATTAGTAGTTCAGTACATGAACAAGTTTTACCAAGCACATCAATATGTACTGTATTTCATTATGGAGTGATATACAGTATGTTACAGCAAAGAAACTGCTTAATCCACATGCCTCAGCTTATCAACAGTCATTACTTGTCAAATACAGAAGAAGGAACAATTTATTTGTGACATAGTTACAAATGATGACAGAATAAAGCAACACCCTGTACTAGCCTAAAAACATATAGTTAGAGCAACTTCATATTGTGTAGGAAATGATAGAAAAACTGGCTTGGCCTAGTGTATGTTCTGCAGTTACTGAAAATTCAGTTACTGTAGTTGCTGCCACTTGTAGTTACACTAAGGATCTGATCTTAGCACTGGTTATAGTAAGGATTTGGTCTCTGAACATTTGGTTTCAGTAGCTTTCTTAGATTTTGTTTTCAGTCAGGATCTCAAGTTCTCAATTATGACAACATTTGGTTTTCAGTAGTGAGTCTAATTAAGATCTTATTTCCTGAATCTTTAATTCAGGTTTTCGTTTACCTTTGACAAAATCATGGAGTATAATTGTGCCTACATGGAGTATAATTATTTCCTAAAGATTACCTTCAAGTCCTACACTAGTGAAACTACTCCAAGTCCTACACTAAACTACTGAAACTACTCCAAGTCCTACACTAAACTACTGAAACTACTCCAAGTCCTACACTAAACTACTGAAACTACTGCAAGCAAACAAGTAAAGAAGAGAGAAGAGAGAAGAAGAAAGAAGGTTTCAGTTAATTAATTTAAGGAGTGTACACTAAACTAAGAAAGTACTACTGCTTGCAAGTCCTACACTAAACTGAAAATGTTTCAGTTAATTTTAATTAACTGAAATTTTTCCAGTTAATTTTAATTAACTGAATTTTTTTCAGTTAATTAAAGTTTCCTTTCGATTTAGAGTTAAACACTAGCACTACCTGACATGAGTAAGCACTAGCAATATTGACAGGAGTAAATAGTACCACTGATATACTCCTAAAACTGAAGTATGTACTGGAGTAAACAGTAGCACAAGTTCCTGGGGTATGTACTGAACTGTTTCAGTAGCACAAATTCCTGGAGTACAAATAGATTGCTCATGATCTAATCCAAAAATCAACTAGAGATCAATTTATGTTGAAGTCACATGAGGTAGATCCATTATGGTTTTTACAAAAATGATGAAGGATTTTTTTTATTTGTTAAAATGTGGAACAGCAGGAACAACACTGACAGCAGCACTGAGTGCAAGTTGTGATGCATGTGGAGACTTGAGGATATGTATCTGTCTGCTCCTCCGCCTTCAACATGTCGATTACATGTGAGGGCTTTTTTTTCTTTCCCCTTTTTACTTTTTATGCAAGTGGATAAATATTTTAGGTTGTGTGTCCTCTCTTTTCTTATAATGCTCGGGTGTGTCATCTTGCAATGGAAGATTATCCATATTGGCAGCTCCTATTTTTTATGTGTGCTTTACTCTTCATGATAGGAGATTCAGACCCAAAAAAAGTGCAGTGGGACTAAATGTTACTCCTATTAACGGACTTGCATCACCTGCTTCCGGGGCGATCTCGGAGTTAGCGAAGCGCTCAGGAAGTATCCACGTCACCCCCTGCAAGTCGTTCAAGCAAGCATAAGCATTCTTGTTTCCTACTACTATAATGAAGCAAACATAAAAGAAGCAAGCATAATGGAAATTCGTAAAAAACAATGGGAAATCAAATCAATCCCCTTGTGTGGTTTGCCAAGGCCAGGAGGATCCGGGAAGCAGCCAAACCTACACGAATTCGCGCAAAACCGACGCGATTGAACCTGCCCCAACCACAATCAGAACCCCAAATCGGCGGATTAGGGATCACGAGCCCCCGCGAAGCGCAGGAGGCGGCGCGCGTAACGGAACAAGGAGGAGGAGAAGCTGCTCGGGGCAGGGAGGGTTACCTTGGCGGAGCGGCGGAGGAGCAAGGCGGGGTGGAGAGGATAAGGCTGCGGCCTTGGGGGGAGCCACCGACGAGGTAGGGCTTGGGGGGGAGGCCTCTTCCTTCTTCCTTGATGAGGCCTCTTCTTCTTCCTTCCTTGATGGAGCGGCCGCGTGATGGTCTTGTCGGAGGCGGCGGAGGGCGCCGGTGGCGGCGCTCTGGGGGGAGGCGGCGCTCGGGGGGAGGC
>LR738714.1:345722589-345842827 GCA_902687465.1 Secale cereale
GGGGAGGGATACGGGGTGTCGGCGACGGCGGTTGAGTAGGGGTCGGCGGCGGCAGCCGGTGGACCGGGGGGTGCTCGGCGACGAGGGGGGTCGAGATCGAGTGTCCATGAAATTTAAAAATATTCATGATAGTTCAAAAAGTGCCCATGAAATACAATTGAGAAATGAAGGTTACGATTTAAATACAAACGATCTTAGCTAGCTATCTGTTCACAATCTTCTTGCCCTTCTTTTTCGCAAATGGAGTTCTTCTGTGGAACGGACGTCCTTTAGGTAGGCTGGTCCTGCTTCTTCTTGTGGTGTATGCTGCTACTTCATCATCGTCGTCATGTTCGATCCTCGGGTCGCCGTACTTGTCGAAGTCTCGCTCATTGGCTACTCCATCCATTCCGATGATCTTCCTTTTGCCTCTCCTCACGACAACACGACTGGGCTTTAACGGGTCGGTAATGAAGAAGAATTGGTCAACTTGGGAAGCCAGTACCCATGGCTCATTTTTCGCGGTGACGTTTGCGCCCGCGGTCTTGGATTTGGCTTCGGGTATAACCATGGTGGTGAAATACCGGTCTTCTTTTAGGACGCTCTTGGCCCATCTGATACGGAACATCGGGACATTCTCTCCAGCGTAGCTCAGCTCCCAGATCTCCTCGATCCTTCCGTAGTATCTGTCCTTGTCATTACCGGTGTAGGATTCCATCGTTACCCCGGAGTTCTGATAACCATCGCTCTTCATGTCCTTGGCCTTGGTGTAGAATGTGTAGCCGTTGATATCGTACGCCTCATAGGTCATCAGGTTGTGCTCGGCGCCCTGTGACAAGGCGAATATGAGTTGTTCTTCCGCTGAAGAATCATCATGTAAAGGGTACGACAGAAGCTTCTGCTTGAACCAACGCGTGAAACATGAGTTATGCTCTTTGATTATATCTCCATCCGTCCTCTGTTGGCCTCGGTCATTGTACGTCTTCTCAATAAAGGTTTTGTGCTAAACCACCCAAGGATCGACCACGTCTATGTGTTGTAGCGCGACTAGGTTTGCTCTTTCAAAGTCGGCGAGTCGACCCTCGAAGTCGACATGCATTTCGCGGCGACCGTCACGGTGACCCCATCCAGCGAGCCTGCCGAGGTGCCTGTTGATGGGCAGACCAACGGGGTTCTCGATTCCTAGATAATTCGTGTAGTAGGAGATGCACTCTTTGGTCAGAAAGCCCCTGGCTATGCTTCCCTCTGGACGTGACATGTTGCGAACGTATCCTTTGATGACACCATTCATCCTTTCGAACGGCATCATGCTGTGCAGGAACGTCGGCCCGAGTTGGATGATATCATCCACGATATGGGCCAGCAGATGCACCATAACGTCGAAGAATGCGGGCGGGAAGTACATCTCAAGCTCGCATAGTATCACCACGATCTCTTCCTGTAGCCTTCTGAGTTTCCTCACGCCAACAGACTTCCGAGAGATGACATCGAAAAAGTTGCATAGGCCAAATAGGGTTTCACGGACGTGCGCTTCCATGATACCACGGATTGCAACTGGAAGTATCTGCGTCATCAGCACGTGACAGTCGTGAGACTTCATCCGCTGAACTTCAGCTTCGCCCGGTCTAGGTATCTGCTTATCTTCCCCGCGTAACCGTAAGGAAGTTGTACTCCTACGAGGCAGGTGAAAAACTGCTCGATCTCCTCCTGACTTAGAGTGAAGCACGCGGGAGGGTAGTCATTTCCGGTCTTCTTGGCCTATTTGCCTTTGCGACGACTTTCCGTGTCCTGCTTCGCCTCATCATCATCATCATCATGATCATCATATATAGCGTGAAGCTCCTGCCTGATGCCCATTGATTTCAAGTCTGCCCTTGCTTTCGGCCCATCTTTGGTCCTCTCTGGCCCGTTGAGCAGGGTACCAAGCAGACTCTCGCACACGTTCTTCGTGATATGCATTACATCAAGGCTGTGAGGCACACGGTGGATCTTCCAGTACGGCAAGTCCCAGAAAACAGACCTCGTTTTCCATACCTTCAGCAGTGGCTCTGGCGCCTTTCGCTTCTTTCCCGGCTCTGGCGCCTTTTGCTTCTTTCCCGGCAGTGGGCAATCTTTCCAATTTTTCAACAGCTCGTCTATTTCCTCGCTGCTCCTCGTACACGGGCGTCCTCGGGGTTCGGTTTCACCATCGAACATATCCTTGCTTTTTCTCCACAGGTCATCGTCGCGAAGCCACTTTCGATGTCCCATGAACACGGTTTTCGAAGACCCGGGATCTCTATCTAGCTGGCGATACGTTGTGTCATCCATGCACCTGACGCATCCAGAAAATCCGTGGACCACCTGCCCCGCGACATATCCGTAACCGAGATAGTCCTGCACCGTCGTGAGCAGCGCGGCTCTCATAGGGAAATATTCTTTCTTTGCGGCGTCCCACGTATTGGCTGGCGTTTTCCACAGCGTGTCTAGCTCCTCTTTCAGCAGCCCCAGATACAGATTGATGTCGTTCCCTGGTTGTTTCGGTCCTTCAATTAGCATACTCATGTGAATGTACTTCCTCTCCATGCACAACCAGGGGGGAAGGTTGTACATCCACACAAACACAGGCCAGGTGCTATGTGTGCTTCTCTGGCTGCCCAACGGATTGACTCCATCGGTGCTCGCGCCCAGCACGATGTTCCTTGGATCGTTCCCAAATTCTAGGTCTTCGAAGTTCAACGCTTGCCACTGGCTCGCATCCTTAGGGTGACTCAGCATCTTGTCTTTTTTATCTATCTCCGGATCATTTGCGTCATCTTCTTGCTTCTTCTCCTCCCTATCCGTGTGCCAACGCAGGAGCTTTGCTACCTTAGGGTCCGCAAAATACCGCTGCAGACGAGGAGTGATCGGAAAGTACCACACGACTTTTTGAGGAGCTTTCTTCCTCTTCTTGTATCGAGTGACGCCGCACACCGGACATATGGTAGACTCCGCGTGCTCGTCCCGATAAATGATGCAATTGTTCATGCACACATGGTATTTCACGTGCGGTAAATCTAGAGGACACACGATTTTCTTCGCCTCCTCCAAACTGGTGGGGCACTTGTTCCCCTTGGGAAGACGTTCGTGCTAGAATGACATGTTCTCGTCGAAGCATGCGTCGGTCATTTTGTGTTTTACCTTCATCTCCAGAGCCATGAGCGTTACTTTCAGGCGGGTATCCTCGGGCCTGCATCCTTCATACAATGGAGTAACCGCGTCTAACTCAAGTTGATCCATCTTGGCTTTCTCTCGGGCGGCAGCTCTTGCATTATCGGTCTGCTTGAGAAGCATCTCTTGAATATGAGGGTCCTGCACCCAGCCCATCGATGGTCCAGCGTCGTCTGCTCCACCGGCATCATCATCTTCATGATCATGCCCGTCGTCTGCTCCGGCATCTTCCTCATCATCATGTCCTGCATCTTCTACATGATGACTGTGTACAGCATCACCGTCGTGATCATCTCCTGGGGATTCTTCGTCTTCTCGCCCGCCCGAGCCGCGGTGGTTGTCTTGCTGCCCTTCCTCATTTCTTGCCCGCCCCCCATGGACGACTTCGTAGTCATCTTCATCACCTTGCCACCGATAGCCATCCATGAAACCACGCAAGAGCAGGTGGTCCCGCACCTGCCTGGAATCCGGGTCCGCAATAAGGCTCTTCAGCTTGCATCTTCGACACGGACATCTTATCTCCGTCTCGTTCTTTTGAAGCATCTCGGCCTTCGCGGACCTCAAAAACCTATTCATGATGCCTTCGGTCATCGTGCGCACCATGGTCGCTTGCGGGGTAGGGCAAAACGATATTTTAGAACCAAGAAAAAATTTGCATGACTGTCACACCCTGCATTTTGTAACATGTTATTTGTAACTTTGAGGCATGAAAATTTGGACCAGCAAATTTTTTTAGCATCATTTGGCTTTTATTTGGAATTGAGTTTTCTTCATTTGCTTTTCATGTGCTCATTAAAGTCAACTATGATCTCTTGAAGATTTCATCTCCTTATCCAAAACTTCTGCCCAATGATCATGCCAAGTGTTATATAGCAGTATAGTATTTTCTTACAAAATTAATTTGGCCAAAAAGTATTTTATGAATTTAGTTTTTCCAAAAACCCCTGAATTGAGATTTGCACTGCAAGTACTTGATTAAGGGTGTGAAAATTACTCCAAAAGGTTTATTTGAGACCTAGTAGTCATAGGACTCCCAGAAACCACCAAGGTATAATTTTACAAGTTATTTTCCTATTTTATTTAAAAGCTTTTTCTTAAGGCCAGAAATGGTCTTTAATTGGGGAAAATTATTTAACTGCTTCAAAAATATTTGCCAAATTCAGAGAGACTCAGAGGACATATATTGTGCATATATAAGAGTTTCAACACTTGGTCATGTTCAAAATAATGGGCTAAACCCTCTAAAACCCTTTCTGGATATTTCAAGCTTTTGAAATATTTACAAAGGAAACTTTCTCCAAAAATTCCAGGGAAATTCTATCATGTCATATATGACATATTTGATGATCTTGCCAAGTCCCATGCCTTGGGAAGCAAGAAAACCTCCTCAAACCCCTTCATAACCATTCTGTCCATATTTGGAATTTGAGCAACTTTACATTGCCAAACTTGTCCAAATGCTCTCAAACTTGGTGCACATGCTAGAATGGCCTAATAAGGCACCTAGACGAAATGGCACAAGATTTGGAATAGAGCAACTTGATCAGATCACCTCAAAACCCTTTCTGTTCAAATGCAAATTTGAACAACTTTACATTACCAACTTTTTATCTGGAGCCTCAAACTTTGTGAGCATGATCAATACCCCAAATGATGATGCTACACCAAGTGGTGCATCAAGGGGAGCTGATTAGCTTGACTCAATCAAGATGAAACTGTTTCTGTTGATTTCTAGGGTTCACCAAAGTTACATTGGCTAGTTTCTTCAAATGAGCCCAAATTTGGTGAAGCACCCTATTTTCTCATGTCTTTCAACCCTGTCAAGTGCCATGTCAAGTAGACTTCATTTACTTGATCAAACACAGATCAAACACCTTCTGCAGAAATTCTAAAACCTCCAACTTGACCACTTTCACCTTTCTCCATAGCCTCAACTTCTTACCACAGGCTCATTGAGTTACCAGCCACCTCCAGTAACTCCCCCAGCACCTCAGCTCCATGATTGGGGGGTGAAACCCCAGCTTTACCTTGCTGTACAGCCACCTTTCACCATTTTTACCAACACTCTCACCCTCTCTCTGCACCCAGAGCATCCAAGGCCTCAGGGCAATTCTTTACTCCCCCCTCATCGCCCTAGACACTGTTGGACACGCTGGGACGGGCCAAACCAGCGAGAGCACGCTGATGCCGGTCATACGCACGCTCCAGAGCGCGTGAACAGTGCACCTCGCACGCTGGCTCGGGCCAATCGCCGCTCCCCGACAGCCTCGGGCCTCCCCCTCGCGCCAGTCGAGGTGTCTCGACGTTCGCGACCTCCCCGGCGCTGTCCCCCCTCCTCGTGCGCCCTCCAGTAGCCGCCGTCGCACGTGCGCTGGCCGCCCGCGGCAGCCACTCCTCTGCCTCACACGCGCGCGCCTCTCTGTCGCTCCCCCGCTCCTCCACTTACCTCAGCTGGACGTAGAGCTCGTCCAGGAACTCCCCAGACCCATTCCCCAAGCCTCCCGTGCGCTGTAGCCTCGCCGATGAGCTCGTCGGCGCACTGGACCACGGGTCCTCGTCGAGCTCCTATAAATAGGCCTCCCCGAGCTTCTCCAACTCCACCACAAGCCTCACACCACTCCACTGATCCCTCCTGCACCCTCCGTTCAACCCCGGAGCGCCCCAGTGCTCGGGATCGACCGGAGCTCCGCCGCGTCGGGCCGCCGGCGATCTCGAGGTACAGGCCTCCCCTGCCTCTCCTTCCGCTCGTTTCAGAACCGCCGCACCTCACTGACCCTTTCCCTTCTCTTTCCCCCTCCATTTGCAGTCGGAAACGACCCCGACCACCGTCCTCCGACGAGCCTCCGCCGTCGCATCTTGCCGCCGGTGAACCAGGGCTCCCCGCCGTGCTGCACTACCACCGCTGCAACCGCGACACGACACTGAGTCCGTCCCTGGCCTCCGTTGCCGTCGTCGTGGCCGGTATCATCGCCGGTGAGCTCGCCGCCGCCGTGGCCGAGGGGTTAGAGATGACAGGCGGGCCCCGCCTGTCATCCCCCCACCTCTCTCCCCTCCTCTGCGCCGCTGACCCACGGGCCCCGCCCGTCAGGTTTGAAACCTGACGTGCGTGCGCGCTGGCTCCGTGCGGCTGGGCCAGTCCGCCGGGGCCGTGCACTGTGGCCTCTTCTGGCCCAGTGCACAGGACCCCTTTTTTCTCTTTTTCTTTTCTGTTGATGTTTTAAACATTTATGCAGAAAAGAAAAATGATCCAAATTAAATATTCCCAACTCCTAAAATCTTGTAATATTCCAACCTATTTAATGGTACTACTTTCATTCAAATCCATGAAACATTTCTGTACTGTTCAAATTTAAATTCAAATTTGAGCAGTATAACTCCTGTTCAAAAATCAATATATCCTATTCTGTAACTCCAAAACTCCAACTAAGATTTTTTCCCCATCTTAGAAATCCCTCTAGTATTTTACAAAAAATGAGTTGACATTTTTCTGAGAACTTTGACTTTTCTGTTTTATTTGTATTCTTATTTTTCCGTTATTATTATGCGACGTATAGATCCCGTATTTGACGAAGTTGCTGTGGAAGAAGAAGGAGAAGGACTAGAAGACTTTGAAGACCAAGCCAATCCAGGCAAGCAGCCCTTTGACCATGATACACTTGTTCCTCGGAACACTTTAGTTTCCGATGCATGATGATTAGGGTTACGATGGTAACCTAGATGAACCACCACATGATGCATGCCTTAATGTTGATCTTGCTATGTGCTAGATGTCATGCAAATAGTTGGTCTTGATGATGCATGTGTGATATGAACCCCCGTAGTTGAAAACTTTGCATGAACCCATCTGGTGCCCCTAATGCCCGAGGGTGATGAAGTGTTAGGTCATCACTTGAGAAAGAGGTGATGTGCCGGTAATATCATGAGCATGGTGGAATGATGGATTAGATTTATGTGTGACTACCGTCCCAACCAAACATGTGCAACCACACTACCCCTTATGGGACGGGGCTTTATTGATTACTTAGGTCGATACTAGCATGGTGCCCGCATTACTAGTGACGGGAAGACTTGAGGTCTTTCCCGGGACGGGGTCGTGCTTGGATAGACGGCCATGACTGTTTTTACAGGGCACCGGACACACCGTTGGTCCCTTCGGGTACGCGTGAACATTGAAATTAGGGCAAGTCCCGTAATCTATTGTTTGTACCCAAAGGCCGTGTGCCAACGAGTGGACTCTATGTTAGTATCGTCTAAGGAAAGGTAATGACCGGGTGCTTACCCCGGGTACTTGAGGTACCGCGGTTCGTGGATGACACGGAAGTTCCCCGGATCTTGTGGGTAAAGTGCGCAACCTCTGCAGAGTGTAAAACTATTCGAATAGCCGTGCCCACGGTCATGGACAGTTGGGTGGTGCTACTTAAACTATGTCCAGAATTTTACTTCATTGGTGATATATTGTGTGTGATGAGTCAAGATGGAGATTTGACTTGATGAGATGAATCATATTCATGTTGATGTCGGTAACCTGTTCTCGAGGTTACGCGAGGTTATTGATGCATAAACTTGATGATAGTATATTGTTCTAGCCTCCTGCTAGATTGTTCATTATTATTCAATTGCATTGTTACTTGAACCACATCATGGGTTGCTTGCGAGTACATTCAAAGTACTCATTGGCTTGCCACTGGTTATTTAATTGGCCAGGCATGGAAGAGCAGGATTATGAGGAAGAATTCTTTGGAGACGACCATGCGAACTAGGACGCTATCCCAGTCAGAATGCCTGTAGGGTTAAGGCAGATGGCATGGGTTCTACCCGTTTTATCGAAGACTTCCGCTACTTGAGTTATTTGCTATTCAGCCCGTGAGGCCCTACCTATGTAAGACTTGGCCATAATGGCCTTAATTCGTGTAAGACTATTCGTATGGATGCAAGACTCTTGTTATTTCAGCTTCTGTGTGTTCAGTGAGCATTGATCTCTGGGATCAATGTACACGTGCATCCGGTGATCTCGACTTCTAAGTCGGGGTCCCCACAGAGCTTGTATCAGAGCCATCCTGACTGTAGGAAGCCTTAGTTAGCATGGGCGTTAGTTAGTTGAGACCCCTTTTTCAAAACCTTCTGAACCTCTCTTCTTTTCTAAACCTGAGATTTCCTCAGCTTATTAACCCCTCCTATTCCACCTTTGTAGATGGCCGCTGTTCCCGAAGAGCACCTGACCACTGGGTTTCCCCTACTTCTCGAGGATAGCCTCCAGGAGTGTCAGTTCCACCGAGCACCCATCCTCACCTACCTTGAGCATTGGGTGAGCGATACTGAGGTGGAGTACCATGTGGAAGTGATCGTAAAGGCAAACGATCCTCCCACAAGTTGGTTCTTCGAGGGACCCCAGATGGCGACACTACCACTCGCTGCCGAGGCTGCTGCACTCAAGGCACTAACCCGTCTCCGCGAGCTTCTTCCGGAGATGGCAGCCAAGATGGCAACTCGCTTCTTACCTTACCGGAAGGAAGGTGACGAAGAAAGCAGCGCACTAGCCCCTCCACTGAAGGATGGACTCTCGCTTCGATTCCAGACCTACTTCAGTCTATGTGCCGACAGCTTGGCACAAGACTTGGCCTCGGAATCAATGAAGCTTCGAGAAGAACTTTACAAGACCAAGGCACTTCTTCGTCGAGCTCAAGAGAAGGCAAACAGGATCAAGAAGGAAGGAGCACCTTCTGGACAATCCGCTATCGCATATCGAGGCGGAAGGCCTTCCGAGGATGTGTCTTCCAAGGGTGAAGAACCACCTCGGCGACGCCGGATGACAGCAAGGGAATACCGCAAGCTTTTCCCTGCAGCACCATCGAAGCACCGTCGTATCCAACTCCTCCATTCTCCCACTCCCTCCAGTGACAAGGGAGCCCAGACAGATGAAGACAAGGAGGAAGACCCAGAAGAGCCGGAATACGCGACCGAGCATTCCGCCGCTTAGGCATTATTCGCTACTCGGATATGCCCGTTGTAACCCCTACGGTAGGATAGGTCGTGTAACCCCTATGCGCAGTCGAGTCCTTGTATGGTTCATTTGAAACAATCTAGTGCTAGCTTTTGTTGTGTCTGGATGCATGTCGTATTCTTCCTTCGGGAAGGTGTAAACGACTACATCACCCATTTGGATTTTAATGAATGTGTTTTGGCCTCTCGGCCCTTGCATGATTTGATTTAGTGTCACATCCACCCCCTTACTAGGCACCCATCTATCTTGCTTTTCCTCTTCCGAGTCATGTGACCTTTTACCGCTCCAACAGGATGCCTGTTGTAACTCGTACTGGTACCTCTACCCAGCAGCCCAAAGCCGGAGCATCCTCTCAGCCAGAGGCAGACCTCGACCAAACCAACGACCAAGCTCCACCACCACCTCCTCCAAGCATGGACATGGCTCAGCTTCTCCAAGCTTTCCGAGAGGAACGCCAAGCCAACACTGCAGCTCTTCAGCTGATTGCTCAAGCTGTCGCCAACAACCGCCAGCCGGCGGGGAATGGCAATGGACGTTCCACGTTGGCAGAGTTCAAGAAGCATGCACCGCCAACCTTCATCGAGACTGCTGAACCCCTGGATGCTGATGACTGGGTCCGTTCCATTGAGGAAATCCTGGAACTAGTCGGATGCACCGAAGATCGCGAGAAGGTGGCTTATGCAGCCCACTGCCTCGGGGGAACCGCAAGAGCTTGGTGGGATGGATTCAAGGTCATGCATGCTGAACAAGACATCACTTGGTTGAACTTCAAGGCAGAATTCCGCAAGGCCCACATTCCTTCTGGAGTCATGGCTATCAAAAAGCGCGAGTTCCGAGCCCTGAAGCAAGGAAGTGGCACTGTCAAGGAGTACATGCAGAAGTTCAGTATTCTGTCAAGGTATGCCCCTGAGGATGTCAGCACTGATGCTGCCAAAAGGGAGCGCTTCATGGAAGGCCTTAATCAGACTCTGCAATATTCGCTTGTCGTGTGCGACTGCCCGTCTTTCCCTGACCTGGCGAACAAGGCACTTATGCTTGAAGACAAGCGGCGTGCTTTGGAAGATACTCGCAAGCGCAAGTTGGTCAGTAAGGGAAGTTCCAGCAACCAGAAGCCTCGTCCGTGGCAGTCAGCCCCGGCCAAGCCAACCTATCAGCAGCCAAGAGCTCCTGCACCTCGTGCCAATCCTCAGCCTCAGAAGTATGCCAACCCCAGGCCAGCTTTCAACCCCAATACTAGTGGTGGCAACAAAATCAACACTCCAAATCAAGTCACTTGTTTTGGGTGTGGTCAGCCCGGACACATCTCCAGGGTGTGCCCCAACAAGAAGCCTGATGCCCCGCGCCCCAATGCGCAGAACCAGGGACAAGGCCATGGAATGCCACCAAGGAACCCAGCTCCTCGCAATCCACAGAACTATGGGAAGGGGCGTGTGAATCACGTCACTGCTGAAGAAGCCCAGGAAGACCCAGACGTCGTGGTGGGTACGTTCCTTGTCAACTCAGCACCCGCAACTGTCTTGTTTGATTCTAGAGCAACGCATTCATTTGTCACTCAAAGATTTGCATTAAAAAGTGGCATGACCCCTACACCCCTGAATAACCCTATGGTGGTACAAACCCCCGGAGCCGAGATGAGGGCCAAGATAGGCTGTAAAGGAGTCAGTATTACCATTAACGGAGTAGACTTCCTAGCAGACCTTATTGTCCTGAGATCGCAAGGCTTGGATGTGATCCTAGGTATGAATTGGCTCAGCAAGCATCAAGGCTTGTTAGACTGTACCAATCGGACAGTCACTGTGACCAATGACCAAGGAGTAGAAGTCAAGTTTGCCCAAAACTCCTCTTCCGCTCAAGCCGCTAAAGTCAACTGTCTGTCTGAAGTTGGGCTAGACCAAGTACCGGTGGTATGTGAGTATCCTGATGTCTTTCTGGATGAGCTACCGGGAATGCCCCCTGACCGTGACATTGAGTTCATCATCGAGCTCGTGCCCGGAGCAGGACCCATCTATAAGAAGCCTTATAGAATGGGAACGGAAGAATAAGCCGAGTTGAAGAAGCAGCTAGAAGAGCAGCTAAGGAAGGGATTTATCCGCCCAAGTGCCTCCCCTTGGGGATCTCCTGTTCTGTTTGTGGCAAAGAGGGACGGTACCATCCGCTTATGCATTGACTATCGTTCCCTCAATGAAGTTACAATCAAGAACAAGTACCCGCTTCCCAAGATCGAAGATCTATTTGATCAACTTAGCGGAGCCAAGGTATTCTCCAAGATCGTCCTCAGATCTGGGTATTACCAGCTGATGATCAGACCCCAAGATATTCTGAAGACGGCATTCGTAACCAGATATGGCCTGTACGAGTGCACGGTCATGTCTTTTGGGTTAACCAATGCCCCAGCTTACTTCATGTATCTCATGAATAAAGTCTTCATGGAATATTTGGACAAGTTCGTTGTTGTCTTCATTGATGACATCCTTGTGTTCTCGAAGTCGGAGGAAGAGCATGAGCAACATCTGAGAATGGTCCTAGACAAGCTTCGTGAGCACCAACTGTATGCCAAATTCAGCAAGTGTGAGTTCTGGCTGCACAAAGTTGGATTCTTAGGTCATGTCTTGACCGAGGAAGGATTATCTGTTGATCCTGCAAAAATCGAAGCTGTGACCCAATGGCAATCTCCGACGACCGTCAAGGAAGTCAGAAGCTTCCTCGGACTAGCGGGCTATTACCGCAAGTTCGTGGAAGGATTCTCTAGCATTGCACGACCAATGACTCAGCTCCTCAAAAAGGACAAGAAGTTCGAGTGGACGCCAAAATGCGAAGAGAGCTTCCAAGAGCTCAAGAAGAGATTGACCACCGCCCCAGTTCTGGCAACACCTGATATTCACAAGGAGTTCGTGATATATTGTGATGCCTCTCGAACCGGATTGGGAAGTGTTCTGATGCAAGAAGGCCGCGTCATAGCATACCTCTCCAGGTAGCTACGACCCCATGAGGAGAACTACGCTACTCACGATCTTGAGCTAGCGGCAGTAGTTCATGCCTTGAAGACATGGCGGCATTACCTCCTAGGGAAACGGTGTGAGATTTACACAGACCACAAAAGTCTGAAGTATATTTTCACCCAAAAGGAATTGAACATGAGGCAGCGGAGATGGTTGGAACTCATCAAGGATTATGACCTCAGTGTTCAGTATCACCCTGGGAAGGCCAACGTGGTGGTCGATGCCTTAAGCAGGAAGGCTTGCTCTTTGAATGTCATTATTCAAGAAAGACAGCCAACCTTGTTTAAGGAGATCGAACAATTCAGTTTGGAATTAGTCACCCCTGGATTTCTGGATCATTTGGAAGTCAGACCGACCCTGATGGACGACGTCAAGAAGGCTCAAGATGGACACGCAAGCATCGAAGGTATCAAGAAGAAGATGAAGCTGGGCAAGGCCCCAGGATTCTCCGAAGACGAGCACGGGATTGTTTGGTACAAAGGTCGCCTCTGCGTACCAAACGACGCCGAGCTGAAGACGCTGATTCTGCAAGAAGCCCACGACACCCCGTATTCCATCCACCCCGGAGGAACCAAGATGTACCAAGACTTGAAGGCACGATTCTGGTGGCACGGTATGAAGAGAGAGATTGCAACCTATGTTGCAAAGTGTGATGTGTGCCAAAAGGTCAAGGTTGAATATCAGCGACCCGCTGGATTGCTTCAACCACTCAAGGTTCCTGAGTGGAAGTGGGATAAAGTCGGAATGGACTTCATCACTGGATTACCAAGGTCGAATCGAGGACATGACTCTATCTGGGTCATAGTCGATCATTTGACCAAGGTGGCTCATTTCATTCCTGTCAAGACCACTTATGATGGCAACCGGCTAGCAGCTCTCTACATCGACCGAATCGTAAGTCTTCACGGTGTTCCCAAGGAGATTGTGTCAGATCGAGGAACCCAGTTCACCTCGAGGTTCTGGAAGAAGTTCCAAGAAGCCTTGGGAACCAAGTTGTCTTTCAGCACAGCTTTCCACCCACAGACCGGAGGTCAAACTGAGCGTGTCAATCAGATTCTCGAAGACATGCTCCGAGCCTGTGTCCTGGCATATGGAGCCAAGTGGGAAGACTGTCTCCCTTTTGCCGAGTTCTCCTATAACAACAGTTACCAGTCAAGCCTTCAGATGGCACCATTTGAGGTGTTGTACGGACGCAGATGCCGCACACCCCTCAACTGGTCAAAGACTGGAGAAGGACTAGTCTTTGGACCGGATAATCTCCGCGCAGCAGAAGAGCAAGTCCAACTAGTCAGAGAGCGATTAAAGGCAGCCAAGTCAAGTCAGAAGAGTTATGCTGACACTCGACGCCGAGACATGAGTTTCCATGTTGGGGACCATGTGTACCTGCGGGTAACTCCTCTGAAGGGAACCAAGCGTTTCCATGTCAAGGGGAAGCTCGCAGCAAGGTTCATTGGACCCTTTGAGATCACTGCACGACGAGGAGAAGTGGCTTATCAGTTGGAACTACCACCTGAGCTATCCGATGTGCACAATGTATTCCATGTGTCACAACTCCGGAAATGTTTCCAGGTTCCAGACAAGCCCAGTCTCTACAAGGATGTGGATCACCAAGCCATTGATCTGCAGCCTGATCTGACCTACCGCGAGAAGCCCATTCGTATTCTGAACGAAGCAGAATGACGTACGCGGAGCCGTACCATCAAGTACTTCAAGGTCCAGTGGAGCAACCACACCGAAGCATAAGCAACCTGGGAACGAGAAAATTATCTTAGATCCAAATTTCCCGACCTCTTTTAAGCCCTAGTTTAGGAATCTCGGGGACGAGATTCTTGTAAGGGGGGTAGGTCTGTCACACCCTGCATTTTGTAACATGTTATTTGTAACTTTGAGGCATGAAAATTTGGACCAGCAAAAAATTTTAGCATCATTTGGCTTTTATTTGGAATTGAGTTTTCTTCATTTGCTTTTCATGTGCTCATTAAAGTCAACTATGATCTCTTGAAGATTTCATCTCCTTATCCAAAACTTCTGCCCAATGATCATGCCAAGTGTTATATAGCAGTATAGTATTTTCTTACAAAATTAATTTGGCCAAAAAGTATTTTATGAATTTAGTTTTTCCAAAAACCCCTGAATTGAGATTTGCACTGCAAGTACTTGATTAAGGGTGTGAAAATTACTCCAAAAGGTTTATTTGAGACCTAGTAGTCATAGGACTCCCAGAAACCACCAAGGTATAATTTTACAAGTTATTTTCCTATTTTATTTAAAAGCTTTTTCTTAAGGCCAGAAATGGTCTTTAATAGGGGAAAATTATTTAACTGCTTCAAAAATATTTGCCAAAATTCAGAGAGACTCAGAGGACATATATTGTCCATATATAAGAGTTTCAACACTTGGTCATGTTCAAAATAATGGGCTAAACCCTCTAAAACCCTTTCTGGATATTTCAAGCTTTTGAAATATTTACAAAGGAAACTTTCTCCAAAAATTCCAGGGAAATTCTATCATGTCATATATGACATATTTGATGATCTTGCCAAGTCCCATGCCTTGGGAAGCAAGAAAACCTCCTCAAACCCCTTCATAACCATTCTGTCCATATTTGGAATTTGAGCTACTTTACATTGCCAAACTTGTCCAAATGCTCTCAAACTTGGTGCACATGCTAGAATGGCCTAATAAGGCACCTAGACCAAATGGCACAAGATTTGGAATAGAGCAACTTGATCAGATCACCTCAAAACCCTTTCTGTTCAAATGCAAATTTGAACAACTTTACATTACCAACTTTTTATCTGGAGCCTCAAACTTTGTGAGCATGATCAATACCCCAAATGATGATGCTACACCAAGTGGTGCATCAAGGGGAGATGATTAGCTTGACTCAATCAAGATTTAACTGTTTCTGTTGATTTCTAGGGTTCACCAAAGTTACATTGGCTAGTTTCTTCAAATGAGCCCAAATTTGGTGAAGCACCCTATTTTCTCATGTCTTTCAACCCTGTCAAGTGCCATGTCAAGTAGACTTCATTTACTTGATCAAACACAGATCAAACACATTCTGCAGAAATTCTAAAACCTCCAACTTGACCACTTTCACCTTTCTCCATAGCCTCAACTTCTTACCACAGGCTCATTGAGTTACCAGCCACCTCCAGTAACTCCCCCAGCACCTCAGCTCCATGATTGGGGGGTGAAACCCCAGCTTTACCTTGCTGTACAACCACCTTTCACCATTTTTACCAACACTCTCACCCTCTCTCTGCACCCCAGAGCATCCAAGGCCTCAGGGCAATTCTTTACTCCCCCCTCATCGCCCCAGACACTGTTGGACACGCTGGGACGGGCCAAACCGGCGAGAGCACGCTGATGCCGGTCATACGCACGCTCCAGAGTGCGTGAACACTGCACCTCGCACGCTGGCTCGAGCCAATCGCCGCTCCCCGACATCCTCGGGCCTCCCCCTCGCGCTAGTCGAGGCGTCTCGACGTCCGCGACCTCCCCGGCGCTGCACCCCCTCCTCCTGCGCCCTCCAGTAGCCGTCGTCGCATGCACGCTGGCCGCCCGCGGCAGCCACTCCTCTGCCTCGCACGCGCGCGCGTCTCTGTCGCTCCCCCGCTCCTCCACTTACCTCAGCTGGACGTAGAGCTCGTCCAGGAACTCCCCAGACCCATTCCCCAAGCCTCCCGTGCGCTGTAGCCTCGCCGATGAGCTAGCTGGCGCACTGGACCACGGGTCCTCGTCGAGCTCCTATAAATAGGCCTCCCCGAGCTTCTCCAACTCCACCACAAGCCTCACACCACTCCACTGATCCCTCCTGCACCCTCAGTTCGACCCCGGAGCGCCGCAGTGCTCGGGATCGACTGGAGCTCCGCCACATCGGGCCGCCGGCGATCTCGAGGTACAGGCCTCCCCTGCCTCTCCTTCCGCTCGTTTCGGAACCGCCGCACCTCACTGACCCTTTCCCCTCTCTTTCCCCCTCCATTTGCAGTCGGAAACGACCCCGACCACCGTCCTCCGACGAGCCTCCGCCGTCGCACCTTGCCGCCTGTGAACCAGGGCTCCCCGCCGTGCCGCACTACCACCGCTGCAACCGCGACACGACACTGAGTCCCTCCCTGGCCTCCGTTGCCGTCGCCGTGGCCGGTATCGTCGCCGGTGAGCTCGCCGCCGCCGTGGCCGAGGGGTTAGAGATGACAGGCGGGCCCCGCCTGTCATCCCCCCACCTCTCTCCCCTCCTCTGTGCCGCTGACCCACGGGCCCCGCCCGTCAGGTTTGAAACCTGACGTGCGCGCGCGCTGGCTCTGTGCGGCTGGGCCAGTCCGCCTGGGCCGTGCACTGTGGCCTCTTCTGGCCCAGTGCACAGGACCCCTTTTTTCTCTTTTTCTTTTCTGTTGATGTTTTAAACATTTATGCAGAAAAGAAAAATGATCCAAATTAAATATTTCCAACTCCTAAAATCTTGTAATATTCCAACCTATTTAATGGTACTACTTTCATTCAAATCCATGAAACTTTTCTGTACTGTTCAAATTTAAATTCAAATTTGAGCAGTATAACTCCTGTTCAAAAATCAATATATCCTATTCTGTAACTCCAAAACTCCAACTAAGATTTTTCCCCATCTTAGAAATCCCTCTAGTATTTTACAAAAAATGAGTTGACATTTTTCTGAGCAATTTGACTTTTCTGTTTTATTTGTATTCTTATTTTTCCATTATTATTATGCGACGTATAGATCCCGTATTTGACGAAGTTGCTGTGGAAGAAGAAGGAGAAGGACTAGAAGACTTTGAAGACCAAGCCAATCCAGGCAAGCAGCCCTTTGACCATGATACACTTGTTCCTCGGAACAATTTTGTTTCCGATGCATGATGATTAGGGTTACGATGGTAACCTAGATGAACCACCACATGATGCATGCCTTAATGTTGATCTTGCTATGTGCTAGATGTCATGCAAATAGTTGGTCTTGATGATGCATGTGTGATATGAACCCCCGTAGTTGAAAACTTTGCATGAACCCATCGGGAGCCCCTAATGCCCGAGGGTGATGAAGTGTTAGGTCATCACTTGAGAAAGAGGTGATGTGCCGGTAATATCATGAGCATGGTGGAATGATGGATTAGATTTATGTGTGACTACCGTCCCAACCAAACATGTGCAACCACACTACCCCTTATGGGACGGGGCTTTATTGATTACTTAGGTCGATACTAGCATGGTGCCCGCATTACTAGTGACGAGAAGACTTGAGGTCTTTCCCGGGACGGGGTCGTGCTTGGATAGACGGCCATGAATGTTTTTATAGGGCACCGGACATACCGTTGGTCCCTTCGGGTACGTGTGAACATTGAAATTAGGGCAAGTCCCGTGATCTATTGTTTGTACCCAAAGGCCGTGTGCCAACGAGTGGACTCTATGTTAGTATCGTCTAAGGAAAGGTAATGACCGGGTGCTTACCCCGGGTACTTGAGGTACCGCGGTTCGTGGATGACACGGAAGTTCCCCGGATCTTGTGGGTAAAGTGCGCAACCTCTGCAGAGTGTAAAACTATTCGAATAGCCGTGCCCACGGTAATGGACAGTTGGGTGGTGCTACTTAAACTATGTCCAGAATTTTACTTCATTCGTGATATATTGTGTGTGATGAGTCAAGATGGAGACTTGACTTGATGAGATGAATCATATTCATGTTGATGTCGGTAACCAGTTCTCGAGGTTACGCGAGGTTATTGATGCATAAACTTGATGATAGTATATTGTTCTAGCCTCCTGCTAGATTGTTCATTATTATTCAATTGCATTGTTACTTGAACCACATCATGGGTTGCTTGCGAGTACATTCAAAGTACTCATTGGCTTGCCACTGGTTATTTAATTGGCCAGGCATGGAAGAGCAGGATTATGAGGAAGAATTCTTTGGAGACGACCATGCGAACTAGGACGCTATCCCAGTCAGAATGCCTGTAGGGTTAAGGCAGATGGCATGGGTTCTACCCGTTTTATCGAAGACTTCCGCTACTTGAGTTATTTGCTATTCAGCCCGTGAGGCTCTACCTATGTAAGACTTGGCCATAATGGCCTTAATTCGTGTAAGACTATTCGTATGGATGTAAGACTCTTGTTATTTCAGCTTCTGTGTGTTCAGTGAGCATTGATCTCTGGGATCACTGTACACGTGCATTCGGTGATCTCGACTTCTAAGTCGGGGTCCCCACAATGACTTTCCCTAAAAATAGGACAAAAAAGAATGCTTAATGCCAAAATTCTCACCGAAACGGAAATGAATCAACATTCCCGGAAAATATTGGCAACTATCGCATTTCAAATACCGGTACACCTCCAAACACAAACACATATGCAACACAACAAACATATGCAACACCACGAACATACATAGATCTAGCTAGGCCATAAAAAGTGCATGTGCACATTGTTGTATGGAGAACAACATAAATATCGCTTCCCCCCTTACTTACCTATCAAAACAAGGTAATTTAACCACTTAATTTGAATGAATATATGGTGGAAATGAGGTGAAAAAGAGGAGGGACCCGAGAGGAGAGGAGATGGAGAGAATGAAGTGGGGGAGAAAGTGAGTGTGGGGTAGGAGAGGCTGTCCAAAATATCTTGTTGCTGCCCACTTACTAATGGCGCACCAACTATAAATGCGCCATTAGTAATCTTGATTACTAATGGCGCATTTATAGTGGTGCGCCATTACTAGTATTGGAAAAAAAATAACATACTAATGGCGCACTATCACACAGTGCGCCATTGCGCACTCTGGGACAATGCGCCATTAGTAGTTTTGTAAAAAAAAATAAAAAATATCATAAAAAAAGAACATTAATGGCGCACTTTACCACTGGTGCGCCATTACTAGTTACACCTAGTAATGGCGCACTTCGTCTCGATGCGCCATTAGTATGTTTGGACAGGCGCGCTAGTTAAAAAAAACTTTTTGATACTAATGGCGCACTCTGGGCCTGGTGCGCCATTAGTAGTTTGAACTCTAATGGCATATCTGTTGTCGGTGCGCCATTACTATATACTAATGGCGCACTGCTTGTCTGGTGCGCCATTAGTATCAATTCCATCTATAGCCGTTTTCCTAGTAGTGCTCACAACAAGTGTGATGGTTTCAGTAGGGAACGTTTCACCTTTCTGGACAAAATGGTACACGTTGCCTCTTCTTGATTACACATTTTTTCTAGTGTCAACATAGAACAACATGGGTGTTGCGGTAAATTTTGGAATTTTTCAAGGTTTGTTTGGAAATTTTTATACATTAATTGAGTTTTCAATACATTTATGTGCATAATTAGAATTTGTACTACAGGAACATGCTCTAATGCATATAAATTGATTGAAAATTCAAATATGTGTCCTAGGTTGCAAGCTTAGGTCCCATGCAAGAAATGGGAATGAATGTCAAATACCCTGCAACTGTCCCTCGGCCACTAACATTGAGATAGATGGTTTTTAAATTCTAGTAAATCGAAAATGCATCTGAAATTCATGAAACTTGGCATGCTATCATGGAGCGGCATAAACATGCCGTGGTAAAAACATTGTCCCATTTGGGGAAGGTTTGGGTATAAGCTTATCACAAACCAGAGCTTCTCACAACAAGTGTGATGGTTTCGGTAGGAAACGTTTCACCTTTCTGGATGAAACGATATCCGTTGCATCTTCTTGATTTCAATTTTTTCTTCTAGTGTCAACATAAAACACATGAGTGTTTTGTTAAATTTTGGAATTTTGCTGGGTTCATTTGGACATTTTTATACATTAACTGAGTTTTCAATACATTTATGTGCATTATTCAAATTTGAACTACGGGCACATGCTCTAATGCATATAAATTGGTTGAAAATTCAAATATGTGTCCTTGGTTGCATGGTTAGGTCCCATGCAAGAAATGGGAATGAATGTCAAACACCCTGCCACCGTCACCCGGCCGGAAACATTGAGATACCTGGTTTCTAAATACAATTAAATCCTAAACTCATCTGAAATTCATGAAACTTGGCATGCTATCATGGAGCGGCATCAACATGTCGTGGTAATTTTTTTGTCCCATATGGGGCAGGTTAGGATATAAGCTTCTCATAGACCAGAGCTTCTCACAACAAGTGTGATGGTTTCGGTAGGGAACGTTTCACCTTTCTGGACGAAACAATATCCATTGCCTCCTCTTGATTTCAATTTTATCTAGTGTCAACATAGAAAAACAAGAGTGTTGTGTTGAAGTTTGGAATTTTTTGAGGTTCGTTTGGACATTTTTATACATTAATTGAGTTTTCCATGCATTTATGTGCATAATTCAAATTTGAACTATAGGCACATGCTCTAATGCATATAAATTGGTTGAAAATTCAAATCCGTGTCCTTGGTTGCATGCTTAGGTCCCATGCAAGAAATGGGAATGACTGTTTGTCACACCCTGCATTTTGTAACATGTTATTTGCATCAATGAAGCATGAAAATTTGGACCAGCAAATTTTTTTGGCATCATTTGACTTTTATTTGGAATTGAGTCTTTCTTCATGTGCTTTTCATGTGCTCATTAAAGTCAACTATTACCTCTTGTAGAATTCATCTCCATACCCAAAACTTCTGCCCAATGATCATGCCAAGTGTTATATGGAAGTATAGTATTTTCTTATAAAATTAATTTGGCCAAAATGTATTTTTAAAATTTAGTATTCCAAAAAACCCTGAATTGAGGTTTGCTCTGCAAGTGCATGATTTAGGGTGAGAAAATTATTTCAAAAAGCATATTTGAGACCTAGTAGTCATAGGACTCCCAGAAACCACAAAAGTATAATTTTAAAAGTTATTTTCCTATTTTATTTAAAAGCTTTTCCTTAAGGCCAGAAATGGTCTTTAATAGGGAAAAATTATTTAAGTATTTTAAAAATATTTGCCAAAATTCAGGGAGACTCATAGGACATATATTGTCCATATATAAGAGTTTCAACACTTGGTCATGTTCAAAATAATGGGCTAATCCCTCCAAAACCCTTTCTAGATATTTCAAGCTTTTGAAATATTTACAAAGGAAATATTCTCCCAAAATTCCAGGGAAATTCTATCATGTCATATATGACATATTTGATGATCTTGCCAAGCCCCTTGCCTTGGGAAGCAAAAAAACATCATCAAAACCCTTCAAAACCATTCTGTCCATATTTGAAGTTTGAGCAACTTTACATTGCCAAACTTGTCCAAATGCTCTCAAACTTGGTGCACATGCTAGAAATGCCTAATAAGGCATCAAGACCAAATGGCACAAGACCAAATGCTCTAAAACTTCGCCCAATCCAGCGCAGCCGACCACCTCGAGCTCCCCCATCGCGCCTACCAATGCTCCTCGACGTCTGCGACCTCCCCCAGCGCTGTCCCCTCCTCCTCCGCCCTCCAGTGACCGCCCTCGCACGCACGCTGGCCGCCCGCGACCTCCACTCGTCGGCCTCACATGCGCACGTCCTCTGGAGCCTTCCCCGCTCCTCCTCTCCCCTCTACTAGGCGTGGACCTCGTCCATGATCCTCCCCCACTCGAATGCAAGCATCTGCACGGCCTCTGGCCTCGCCCGTGAGCTCACCGGCGCACAGGTCCACGGGACCCCGCCGTTCCCCTATAAATAGGGCCCCCAAGCCCCTCCACTCTGCACCAACAGCCTCCCCACACTCTCAGTAGCACGCTAGCACCAACCACTCATCCTCAGAGGGCCTCAGTGCTCGGGATCGACCGGAGCTCCGCCGCGTCGGGCAGCCGGAGATCTCGCGGTACAGGCCCTCTCCGCTTCAACCCTTGCTCGATCTGGAACCGCCACACACCACTGATGCATTCCCCTCTCTTTTCCCCTTCTGCAGCTGCCGGAATCAACCGGAGCAGCGACCTCCCGACGACCCTCCGCCGCGTGTCCTCGCCGCCAGCGAACCAGGCCCCTCCGGTGAGCCGCGCCACCACCACTACATCCGCGACTCGCTGCTGAGCCCATTCCTGCCCTCCGTTTGCCCCGCCGTGCCCGGAATCGCCGCCGGTGAGCTCGCCGTCGTGTTGGCCGCAAGGTTGAAGATGACAGGCGGGCCCCGCTTGTCATCCTCACCGCTCTCTCTCTTCCCTCGCAGCCACTGACCACCGGGCCCCGCCCGTCAGGTTTGAAAACCCGGCGCGCGAGCGCTGGCTCCCGTGCGGCTGGGCTATTCGCCCTGGGCCGTGCATTGTGGCCGTTTTGGCCCAGTGGCACAGGGCCTTTTCTTTTTATTCTTTCTGCGATTATTTCAATCAATTTCACATAATTAAATATGTGTCCAAATGAATTAATTCCAACTCCTAAAATCTTGTAAAATTCCAACCTATTTAATGGTGTCACTTTCACACAAATCCATGAACCTTTTCTGTTCTGTTCAAATTTAAATTCTAATTTGAGCAATAAAACTCCTGTTCTAAAATCCTTAGATTCCATTCTGCAACTCCAAAACTCCAACTAAGAATTTTTGCCATCTTAGTTTTCCCTCTAGTATTTAACAAAAATAAGTTGACATTTTTCTGAGCACTTTGATTTTTCTGTTTTCATTGTGGGCTTATTTTCTCGTTGTTATATTGCGACGATTAGATCCCGTATTTGACGAAGTTGCCGAAGAAGGAGAAGGAGAAGGATTTGAAGACTTTGAAGACCAAGCCAATCCAGGCAAGCAGCCCTTTGACCATGATACACTTGTGTTCTTCGGAACCCGTTTGATTCCGAATGCATGATGATAAGAGTTATGGTGGTGACCTAGTTATGAACCACCACATGATGAATGTTTCACTCATGATCTTGCTATGTGCTACATGCCATGCATATGGTTTTGTAGTGATGCTTAGTGATGCATGTGTGCCATGAACCTTCGTGGTTGAAATCTTTTCATAAACCCCATCGGGTGCCCCTAATGCCCGAGGGTAATGTTGAGTTAGGTCATCACTTGAGGAAGAAGTGATGTGCCGGTAAAAATCTTGTGCATGGGTGAAATGATGTATTAGATTTATGTGTGACTACCGTCCCAACCAAACATGTGCAACCACTCTACCCCTTATGGGACGGGGCTTTGTTGATTACTTAGGCCGGTACTAGCATGGTGCCCGCATTACTAGTGACGGGAAGACTTGAGGTCTTTCCCGGGACGGGGTCGTGCTTGGATAGACGACCATGACTGTTTTTACAGGGCACCGGACACACCGTTGGTCCCTTCGGGTACGCGTGACATTGAAATTAGGGCAAGTCCCATGATCTATTGTTTGTACCCGAGGGCCGTGTACCAATGAGTGGACTCTATGTTAGTATCGTCTAAGGAAAGATAATGACTAGGTGCTTCCCCCAAGTACTTGAGGTACTGCGGGATTGTGGGTGACAGGAAAGCTTCCCGGATCTTGTGGGTAAAGTGCGCGACCTCTGCAGAGTGTAAAACTATTCGAATAGCCATGTCCACGGTCATGGACAGTTGGGTGGTGTTACTTAAACTATGTCCAGAGTTTTACTTCATCGGTGAAAGTATGTGTGTGTATGATGATTCAAGGTGGTGACTTGACTCGATGAGTTGAATCATACTTATGTTGATATTGGTAACCTGTCTTCGTGGTTACGTGAGTTTATTGATGCATATACTTGATGGTAGAATATTTATTCTAGCTCGTTGGTAGATTGCACATTATTGTTCAACTGCATTTGTTACCTTGAACCAAATCATGGGTTGCTTGCGAGTACGTTCAAAGTACTCATTGGCTTGCCACTGGTTATTTAATTGACCAGGCATGGAGGAACAGGAATATGAAGAAGAATTCTATGGAGACGAACAGGCGAACTAGGACGCTATCCCAGTCAGAATGCCTGTAAGGTTAAGGCAGATGGCATGGGTTCTACTTATCATCGAAGACTTCCGCTATTTGAGTTATTTTCTATTCAGCCCGTGAGACTTTATCTATGTAAGACTTGGCCATAATGGCCATAATTTGTGTAAGATGGTATGTATGGATGTAAGACTTTTGTTATTCAGCTTCTGTGTGTTCAGTGAGCATTGATCTCTGGGATCACTGTACACGTGCATCGGTAATCTCGACTCCTAAGTCGGGGTCCCCACAGAGCTGGTATCAGAGCCATCCTGACTGTAGGAAGCCTTAGTTAGCATGGGCGTTAGTTAGATGAGACCCCTTTTTAAAAACCTTTTGAACCTCTCTTCTTTTCTAAACCTTACCAACCTGAGATTTCATCAGCTTATTAACCTCTCCTATTCCACCTTTGTAGATGGCCGCTGTACCTGAAGAGCACCTGACCACTGGGTTCCCCTTGCTTCTCGAGGATAGCCTCCAGGAGTGCCAGTTCCACTAAGCGCCCATCCTCACCTACCTTGAGCATTGAGTTAGCGACACTGAGGTGGAGTACCACGTGGAAGTGATCGTAAAGGCAAACGATCCTCCCACAAGTTGGTTCTTTGAGGGACCCCAGATGGCAACACTACCTCTCGCTGTCGAGGCTGCTGCACTCAAGCCACTAACCCGTCTCCGCGAGCTTCTTCCGGAGATGGCAGCCAAGATAACGACCCGCTTTTTACCTTACCGGAAGGAAGGTGAAGATGAAAGCAGCGCACTAGCCCCTCCATTGAAGGAAGGACTCTCGCTTCGGTTCCATACCTACTTCAGTCTATGAGCCGACAACTTGGCACAAGACTTGGCCTCGGAATCAATGAAGCTCCGAGAAGAACTTCACAAGACCAAGGCACTTCTTCGTCAAGCTCAAGAGAAGACAAATAGGATCAAGAAGGAAGGTGCGCCTCCAGGACAGTCCGCTATCGCATACCGAGGCGGAAGGCCCTCCAGAGATGTATCTTCCAAGAATGAAGAACCACCTCGACGACGCCGCATGACGGCAAGGGAATATCGCAAGCTTTTCCCTGCACCACCGACGAAGCACCGTCGTATCCAACTCCTCCACTCCCCACACCCTCAAGTGACAAGGGGGCCCAGACAGATGAAGACAAGGCGGAAGACCCCGAAGAGCCAGAATACGCGACCGAGCATTCCGCCGCTTAGGCATCATTTGCTACTCGGATATGCCAGTTCGTGACCTCTACGGTAGGATAGGTCGTGTAACCCCTATGCGTAGTCGAGTCCTTGTATGGTTCATATGAAACCATCTAGTGTTGCTTTTGTTGTGTTTGGATGTATGTCGTATTCTTCCTTCGGGAATGTGTAAACGACTGCATCACCCATTTGGATTTTAATGAATGTGTTTGGCCTTTTGGCCCTTGCATGATTTGATTAGTGTCACACCCACCCCCTTACTAGGCACCCATCTATACTGCTTTCCCTCTTCCGAGTCATGAGACCTTTTACCGCTCCAACAGGATGCCTGTTGTAACTCGTATTGGTACCTCTACCCAGTAGCCTGAAGCCGGAGCATCCGCTCAGTCAGAGGCCGGCCACGACCAAACCAACGACCAAGCTCCACCACCACCACCTCCTCCGAACATGGACATGGCTCAGCTTCTCCAAGCTTTCTGAGAGCAACGCCAAGCCAACACCGCAGCCCTTCAGTTGATTGCTCAAGCTGTCACCAACAACCGCCAGCCGGCGGGGAATGGCAATGGACGTTCCACGTTGGCAGAGTTCAAGAAGCATGCACCGCCAACTTTCATCGAGACTACGGAACCCCTGGATGCAGACGACTGGGTCCGCACCATTGAGGACTTGCTGGAACTAGTCGGATGCACCGAAGACCGCGAGCAGGTGGCTTATGCAGCCCACTACCTCGGGGGGACTGCTAGAGCTTGGTGGGATGGATTCAAGGTCATGCATGCCGAACAAGACATCACTTGGGTCAACTTCAAGGCAGAATTCCGCAAGGCCCACATTCCTTCCAGAATCATGGCTATCAAAAAGCGTGAGTTCCGAGCCCTGAAGCAAGGAAGTGGCACTGTCAAGGAGTACATGCAGAAGTTCAGTGTTCTGTCAAGGTATGCCCCTGAAGATGTCAGCACTGATGCTGCAAAAAGGGAGCGCTTCATGGAAGGCCTCAATCAGACCCTGCAATACTCGCTTGTCGTGTGCGACTGCCCGACCTTCCCTGACCTGGTGAACAAAGCACTCATGCTTGAAGACAAGCGGCGTGCTTTGGAAGACACTCGCAAGCGCAAGATGGTCAGCAAGGGAAGTTCCAGCAACCAGAAGCCTCGCCCGTGGCAGTCAGCCCCGACCAAGCCAACCTATCAGCAACCAAGAGCTCCTGCACCTCGCACCAACTTTCAGCCTCAGCAGTATGCCAACCCAAGGCCAGCTTTCAACCCCAATAACAGTGGTGGCAACAAGATCAACAATCCAAACCAAGTCACTTGCATTGGATGTGGTCAGTCAGGACACATCTCAAGGGTGTGCCCCAACAAGAAGACTGATGCCCCGCGCCCCAATGCGCAGAACCCAGGACAAGGCCGCGGGATGCCACCAAGGAACCCAGCTCCTCGCAACCCGCCTAACCATGGGAAGGGGCGTGTGAATCACGTCACCGCTGAAGAAGCCCAGGAAGACCCGGACGTTGTGCTGGGTACGTTCCTTGTCAACTCAGCACCTGCAACTATCTTGTTTGATTCTGGAGCAACGCATTCATTTGTCACTCAAAGATCTGCATTAAAAAGTGGCATGACCCCTACACCCCTGAATAACCCCATGGTGGTACAAACCCCCGGAGCAGAGATCAGAGCCAAGATAGGCTGTAAGGGAGTTAGTATTACCATTAACGGTGTAGATTTCCTAGCAGACCTCATTGTCCTGAGATCACAAGGCTTGGATGTGATCCTAGGCATGAATTGGCTCAGCAAGCACCAAGGCTTATTAGACTGTGCCAATCAGACAGTCACTATGACCAAGGACCAAGGAGTCGAAGTCAAGTTTGCTTCAAACTCCTCTTCCGCTCAAGCCGCTGAAGTCAACTGTCTGTCTGAAGTTGGGCTAGAGAAAGTACCGGTGGTATGCGAGTATCCTGATGTCTTTCCGGATGAACTACCGGGAATGCCCCCTGACCGTGACATTGAGTTCATCATCGAGCTCGTGCCCGGGGCAGGACCTATCTATAAGAAGCCTTATAGAATGGGGACGTAAGAATTAGCCGAGTTGAAGAAGCAACTGGAAGAACAGCTGAGGAAGGGATTTATCCGCCCAAGTGCCTCCCCTTGGAGATCACCCGTTCTGTTTGTGGCAAAGAGGGATGGTACCATCCGCTTATGCATTGACTATCGTTCCCTCAATCAAGTTACAATCAAGAACAAATATCCACTTCCCAAGATTGAAGATCTGTTTGATCAGCTCAGCGGAGCCAAGGTGTTCTCCAAGATCGACCTCAGATCTGGGTACTACCAGCTGAAGATCAGACCCCAAGATATTCCGAAGACGGCATTTGTAACCAGATATGGCCTGTATGAGTGCACGGTCATGTCCTTTGGGTTAACCAATGCCCCTGCTTACTTCATGTATCTCATGAATAAAGTCTTCATGGAATATTTGGACAAGTTCGTTGTTGTCTTCATCGATGACATTCTTGTCTTCTCGAAGTCAGAGGAAGAACACGAGAAACATTTCAGGATGGTCCTAGACAAGTTTCGGGAGCACCAACTTTATGCCAAATTCAGCAAGTGTGAGTTCTGGCTGCATAAGGTTGGATTCTTAGGTCATGTCTTGACCGAAGAACGATTATCAGTTGATCCCGCGAAGATCGAAGCTGTGACCCAATGGCAATCTCCAACGACCGTCAAGGAAGTCAGAAGCTTCCTCGGACTTGCGGGCTATTATCGCAAATTCGAGGAAGGATTCTCTACCATTGCCCGGCCAATGACTCAGCTCCTCAAGAAGGACAAGAAGTTTGAGTGGACGCCAAAATGCGAAGAGAGCTTCCAAGAGCTCAAGAAGAGGTTGACCACCGCCCCAGTTCTGGCAACACCCGATATTCACAAGGAGTTCGTGATATATTGTGATGCCTCTCGAACCGGATTGGGAAGCGTTCTGATGCAAGAAGTCCGAGTCATAGCATACCTCTCCAGGCAGCTACGACCTCATGAAGAGAACTATGCTACTCACGATCTTGAGTTAGCGGCAGTGGTTCATGCCTTGAAGACATGGCGGCATTACCTCCTAGGGAAACGGTGTGAGATATACACAGACCACAAAAGTCTGAAGTACATTTTCACCCAAAAGGAATTGAACATGAGGCAGCGAAGATGGTTGGAACTCATCACAGACTATGACCTCAGTGTTCAATATCACCCCGGGAAGGCTAACGTGGTGGCCGATGCCTTAAGCAGGAAGTCTTGCTCCTTGAATGCCATTATTCAAGAGAGGCAGCCAGCCTTGTTTAAGGAACTCGAACAATTCAGTTTGGAATTGGTCACCCCTGGATTTCTGGATCATTTGGAAGTCAGACCGGCTCTGATGGACGAAGTCAAGAAGGCACAAGGCGGACATGCAAGCATTGAAGGCATCAAGAAGAAGATGAAGCTCGGCAAGGCCCCAGGATTCTCTGAAGACGAGCACGGGATTGTTTGGTACAAAGGCCGCATCTGCGTACCAAACAAGACGGAGTTGAAGAACCTGACCCTGCAAGAAGCCCACGACACTCCGTATTCCATCCACCCTGGAGGAACCAAGATGTATCAAGACTTGAAGGAAAGATTCTGGTGGCACGGGATGAAAAGAGAGATTGCAACCTATGATGCAAAGTGTGATGTGTGCCAAAGGGTCAAGGCTGAATATCAGCGACCCGCTGGATTGCTTCAACCACTCAAGGTTCCTGAGTGGAAGTGGGATAAAGTCGGAATGGACTTCATCACTGGATTACCAAGGTCGAATAGAGGACATGACTCCATCTGGGTCATAGTCGACCATTTTACCAAGGTGGCCCACTTCATCCCTGTCAAAACTACTTATGATGTCAACCGGCTGGCAGCTCTCTACATCGACAGAATCGTAAGCCTTCACGGCGTTCCCAAGGAGATAGTGTCAAATCGAGGAACCCATTTCACCTCAAGGTTCTGGAAGAAGTTCCAAGAAGCCTTGGGAACCAAGTTATCTTTCAGCACGGCTTTCCACCCACAGACCGGAGGTCAGACAGAATGAGTAAATCAAATTCTCGAAGACATGCTCCGAGCCTGTGTCTTGGTATATGGAGCCAAGTGGGAAGATTGTCTCCCTTTTGCCGAGTTCTCCTATAAAAACAGTTATCAGTCGAGCCTTCAGATGGCACCATTTGAGGTGTTGTACGGACGCAGATGTCGCACACCCCTCAACTGGTCAGAGACTGGAGAAGGGCTAGTCTTTGGACAGGACATTGTCCGCGCAGCAGAAGAGCAAGTCCAACTAGTCAAAGAACGTTTGAAGGCAGCAAGGTCAAGGCAGAAGAGCTATGCTGACACTCACCGTCGGGACATGAGTTTCCATGTCGGGGACCATGTGTACCTGCGGGTAACTCCTCTAAAAGGAACCAAGCTTTTCCACGTCAAGGGGAAGCTCGCACCAAGGTTCATTGGACCCTTTGAGATCACTGCACGACGAGGAGAAGTGGCTTACCAGTTGGAACTACCACCTGAGCTATCCGATGTGCACAACGTATTCCACATGTCACAACTCCGGAAATGTCTCCAAGTTCCGAACAAGCCTGATCTCTACAAGGATGTTGATCACCAAGACATTGATCTGCAGCCTGATTTGACCTACCGCGAGAAGCCCATTCGCATTCTGGATGAAGCAGAACGACGGACGCGAAGCCGTACCGTCAAGTACTTCAAGGTCCAGTGGAGCAACCACACGGAAGCAGAAGCAACCTGGGAACGTGAAGACTATCTTAAATCCGAGTATCCCGATCTCTTTTAAGACCTAGTTTAGGAATCTCGGGGACGAGATTCTTGTAAGGGGGGTAGGTCTGTCACACCCTGCATTTTGTAACATGTTATTTGCATCAATGAAGCATGAAAATTTGGACCAGCAATTTTTTTTGGCATCATTTGACTTTTATTTGGAATTGAGTCTTTCTTCATGTGCTTTTCATGTGCTCATTAAAGTCAACTATTACCTGTTGTATAATCCATCTCCATACCCAAAACTTCTGCCCAATGATCATGCCAAGTGTTATATGGCAGTATAGTATTTTCTTATAAAATTAATTTGGCCAAAATGTATTTTTAAAATTTAGTATTCCAAAAACCCCTGAATTGAGGTTTGCACTGCAAGTGCATGTTTTAGGGTGAGAAAATTATTTCAAAAAGCATATTTGAGACCTAGTAGTCATAGGACTCCCAGAAACCACAAAAGTATAATTTTAAAAGTTATTTTTCTATTTTATTTAAAAGCTTTTCCTTAAGGCCAAAAATGGTCTTTAATAGGTAAAAATTGTTTAAGTATTTCAAAAATATTTGCCAAAATTCAGGGAGACTCATAGGACATATATTGTCCATATATAAGAGTTTCAACACTTGGTCATGTTCAAAATAATGGGCTAATCCCTCCAAAACCCTTTTTAGATATTTCAAGCTTTTGAAATATTTACAAAGGAAATATTCTCCAAAAATTCTAGGGAAATTCTATCATGTCATATATGACATATTTGATGATCTTGCCAAGCCCCATGCCTTGGGAAGCAAGAAAACATCATCAAAACCCTTCAAAACCATTTTGTCCATATTTGAAGTTTGAGCAACTTTACATTGCCAAACTTGTCCAAATGCTCTCAAACTTGGTGCACATGCTAGAAATGCCTAATAAGGCATCTAGACCAAATGGCACATGATTTGGAGTAGGGTAACTTTATCAGAATACCCCAAAACCATTTCTGTTCAAATGCAAATTTGAACAACTTTACATTACCAACTTTTTACCTGGAGCTTCAAACTTTGTGGGCATGATCAATACCCCAAATGATGAAGCTACACCAAGTGGTGCATCAAGGGGAGGTGATTAGCTTGACTTAAACAAGATGAACCCATTTATGTTGATTTCTAGGGTTCACCAAAGTTACATTGGCTAGTTTCTTCAAATGAGCCCAAATTTGGTCAAACACCCTATTTCCATATGTCATACAATCCTGTTAAGTGTCATGGCAAGTGGGAATCATTTGCTTGACCAAAACTTGATCAAACACCTTCTGCCTTTTTACGAAAACTACCATCTTGACCCCTTTTACCATTTACTTTTGCCTCAACTTTCTACCACAGCTTCATCTAGTTACAATCTACCTCCAGTAACTCCCCCATGTCCACAGCTCCATGATTGGGGGGGGTGAAAACCCCAATTCACCTTGTTGGACTGCCAAATTTCACCTAGTTACTAGCTTCACCTCTCTCTCACTACACCTCCAGAGCATCCAAGGCCACACCGGAGTTGCTTACGTCGCCCTGGACCCCCCAGACATGGCGGACACACCCAGAAGGCCAATGGCATGCCATGGCATGCGATAAGCTCGCTCCAGAGCGCGCTACAGTGCGCACCCGCACCGTAGCTTCGCCCAATCCAGCGCAGCCGACCACCTCGAGCTCCCCCCTCGCGCCTACCAATGCTCCTCGACGTCTGCGACCTCCCTCGGTGCTGTCCCCCTCCTCCTCCGCCCTCCAGTGGCCGCCCTCGCACGCGCGCTGGCCGCCCGCAACCTCCACTCGTCGGCCTCACACGCGCACGTCCTCTGGAGCCTTCCCCGCTCCTCTTCTCCCCTCTACTAGGCGTGGACCTCGTCCATGATCCTCCCCGACTCGAATGCGAGCGCCTGCACGGCCTCTGGCCTCGCCCGTGAGCTCGCCGGCGCACAGGTCCACGGGACCCGCCGTTCCCCTACAAATAGGGCCCCCAAGCCCATCCACTGTGCACCAACAGCCTCCCCACACTCTCAATAGCACGCCAGCACCAACCACTCATCCTCAGAGGGCCTCAGTGCTTGGAATCGACCGGAGCTCCGCCGCGTCGGGCAGCCGGAGATCTCGCGGTACAGGCCCTCTCCGCTCCAACCCTTGCTCGATCAGGAACCGCCGCACACCACTGATGCATTCCCCTCTCTTTTCCCCTTCTGCAGCTGCCGGAATCAACCGGAGCAGCGACCTCCGGACGACCCTCCACCGCGTGTCCTCGCCGCCGGCGAACCAGGCCCCTCCGGCGAGCCGCGCCACCACCACTACATCCGCGACTCGCTGTTGAGCCCATTCCTGCACTCCGTTTGCCCTGCCATGCCCGGAATCGCCGCCGGTGAGCTCGCCGTCGCGTTGGCTGCAAGGTTGAAGATGACAGGCGGGCCCCACCTGTCATCCTCACCGCTCTCTCTCTCCCCTCACAGCCACTGACCGCCGGGCCCCGTCCGTCAGGTTTGAAAACCTGGCGCGCGCGCGCTGGCTCCCGTGCGGCTCGGCTATTCGCCCTGGGTCGTGCACTGTGGCTGTTTTGGCCCAGTGGCACAGGGCCATTTCTTTTTATTCTTTATGTGATTATTTCAATCAATTTCACATAATTAAATATGTGTCCAAATGAATTAATTCCAACTCCTAAAATCTTGTAAAATTCCAACCTATTTAATGGTGTCGCTTTCACACAAATCCATGAACCTTTTCTGTTCTGTTCAAATTTAAATTCAAATTTGAGCAATAAAACTCCTATTCTAAAATCCTTAGATTCCATTCTGCAACTCCAAAACTCCAACTAAGAATTTTTGCCATCTTAGTTTTCCCTCTAGTATTTAACAAAAATAAGTTGACATTTTTCTGAGCACTTTGATTTTTCTGTTTTCATTGTGGGCTTATTTTCTCGTTGTTATTTTGCGACGATTAGATCCTGTATTTGACGAAGTTGCTGAAGAAGGAGAAGGTTAAGGATTTGAAGACTTTGAAGACCAAGCCAATCTGGGCAAGCAGCCCTTTGACCATGATACACTTGTGTTCTTCGGAACCCGTTTGATTCCGAATGCATGATGATAAGAGTTATGGTCTTGACCTAGTTATGAACCACCACATGATGCATGTTTCACTCATGATCTTGCTATGTGATAGATGCCATGCATATTGTTTTGTAGTGATGCTTAGTGATGCATGTGTGCCATGAACCTTCGTGGTTGAAATCTTTTCATAAACCCCATCGTGTGCCCCTAATGCCCGAGGGTAATGTTGAGTTAGGTCATCACTTGAGGAAGAAGTGATGTGCCAGTAAAAATCTTGTGCATGGGTGAAATGATGGATTAGATTTATGTGTGACTACCGTCTCAACCAAACATGTGCAACCACTCTACCCCTTATGAGACGGGGCTTTGTTGATTACTTAGGCCGGTACTAGCATGGTGCCCGCATTACTAGTGACGGGAAGACTTGAGGTCTTTCCCGGGACGGGGTCGTGCTTGGATAGACGACCATGACTGTTTTTAACCGGACACACCGTTGGTCCCTTCGGGTACGCGTGACATTGAAATTAAGGCAAGTCCCATGATCTATTGTTTGTACCCGAGGGCCGTGTACCAACAAGTGGACTCTATGTTAGTATCGTCTAAGGAAAGATAATGACCGGGTGCTTCCCCTAAGTACTTGAGGTACCGCGGGATCGTGGGTGACACGAAAGCTCCCCGGATCTTGTGGGTAAAGTGCGCGACCTCTTCTGAGTTTAAAACTATTCTAATATAGCCGTGTCCACGGTCATGGACAGTTGGGTGGTGCTACTTAAACTATGTCTAGAGTTTTACTTCATCGGTGAAAGTATGTGTGTGTATGATGAGTCAAGGTGGTGACTTGACTCGATGAGTTGAATCATACTTATGTTGATATCGGTAACCTGTCTTCAAGGTTACGTGAGTTTATTGATGCGTATACTTGATGGTAGAATATTTATTCTAGCTCGTTGCTAGATTGCACATTATTGTTCAACTGCATTTGTTACCTTGAACCAAATCATGGGTTGCTTGCGAGTACGTTCAAAGTACTCATTGGCTTGCCACTGATTATTTAATTGACCAGGCATGGAGGAACATGAATATGAAGAAGAATTCTATGGAGACGAACATGCGAACAAGGACGCTATCCCAGTCAGAATGCCTGTAGGGTTAAGGTAGAAGGCATGGGTTCTACTTATCATCGAAGACTTCCGCTATTTGAGTTATTTGTTATTCAGCCCGTGAGGCTTTATCTATGTAAGACTTGGCCATAATGGCCATAATTTGTGTAAGACGGTATGTATGATTGTAAGACTCTTGTTATTCAGCTTCTGTGTGATCAGTGAGCATTGATCTCTAGGATCACTGTACACATGCATCGGTAATCTCGACTCCTAAGTCGGGGTCCCCACACTGTTAAACACCATGCCACCGTCACTCGGCCGCAAACATTGAGATACTTGGTTTTTAAAATTCTAGTAAATCCAAAACTCGTCTGAAATTCATGAAACTTGGCATGCTATCATGGAGCGGCATCACCTTGCCGTGGTAAATTTTTTGTCCCATTTGGGGCAGGTTTGGGTGTAAGCTTCTCACAAACTTGAGCTTCTCCAATCAAGTGTGATGGTTTCGTTAGGGAACGTTTCAACTTTCTGGACGAAAGGATATCCGTTGCCTCTTCTTGATTTCAATTTTTTTCTCCAGTGTCAATATAGAACAACATGAGTGTTGTGTTAAATTTGGAATTTTTCGAGTTTGTTTGGACATTTTATATATTAATTGAGTTTTCAATGCATTTATGTGCATAAATAAAATTTGAACAATAGGCACATGCTCCAGTGCATATAAATTGGTCGAAAAAACAAATATGTGTCCTTGGGTGCATGCTTAGGTCCCATGCAAGAAATGGGAATGAATTTCAAACACCAGGGCACTGTTGATTGCCGGCAAAATGTTGAGATACTTTTTTTAAAAATTCTATTAAATCCCAAACTCATCTGAAATTCATGAAACTTGGCGTGCTATCATGGAATTGCACCCGACATGATGTGCTATTTCTCATGTGCATTTTGAGAGAAGGTGCGCTCGAATAACAGCCAAGAAAGGCATTATGAAAAAATAGCTGCCACTTTAATATCTCAAACGTTTGTATAATTCAAATTTTGTGCGTTCTGTTAACCATTCACGTGATGCCACATGTCTTGGTTTTAATGGCTATAGGAGGTGCCGTGCGGATAGCTGCTTGACTGAACAGGAGCCGTGCGAGCGCAGTCCGATGCATAGGCTGACCGAAAGGCGTGCAAGCTGTCCTCCAATGCACAGGCTCACCGGGAAGCATGCGAGCTGACGCTGCGGAGGCTCACTAGGAAGCGAGCCCTTTGACTTCCATGGCCGCTGGCCTTCCTCTCCATTAATGGTGCCCAAGCTACTGTTTAATATGGGCAGCCTTACTGTACGCTTCCCATTCCCCTCCCTACCGCACACCTCCACCAATGCCATGGCGCAGAAGGATCATATGCCACTAGTCTTAAAGTTTGGTGAAGTCGAATCCGAGCCGGAGGAGATAGAAAATAAGGAGGAATGGGGCCTCATGTACATGGCCCTAAAAGAGCTGGCCGCGGCGGTTGCTGCCCTCGCTCCCGTCCCAGCTCCCATTCGTGCGCACACGCCAGCGACCATCCTTGTAGCATTGATAGGCTGGTCGACGAACTCTATCGCAGAGCTGGAAGCCGTGGGCATCAGCGAGTTCTCTGCGGACACGCGCGAGCTCGTGTACATGTCAGCGTCAGCGCTTGTGCCCGTGCCCGCGCGCCCATCCAATCACCGCGGCGTCGGTCCCCTGCGTTTGGCTGCAACTGCCGCGCTCATGCCCGTGCGCGCAGCCCCCTCAGCGGCATTGTACACCTCCGTCGACCGCTACCTCTCAGCGCCGCTGCTACTTCTCGAGTTTGCATTGTATTCCCTCAAAGGGGAAAGGGAGATGCAGCACAGTAGTGTAAGTATTTCCCTCATTTTTTGAGAAACAAGGTATCAATCCTGTAGGAGACCACACACGAGTCCCTCGCACCTGCACAAACAAATAAGAACTTCGCAGCCAACGCGATAAGGGGATGTGAATCCCTTTACGGTCAGTTACCAAAGTGAGATCTGATAGAGATGATAGTTTATATTTTTGGTATTTCTGTTTATAAGAACAGAAAATAAAAGCGGTAAAAGTAAAGTAGATGTAGATTGATATGTTGCAAATAGACCCGGGGGCCATAGTTTTCTGTAGTGGCTTCTCTCATGATATAGATATTCTACGGCGGGTAAAAAAATTACTATCGAGCAATTGATAGAAAAGCGAATAATTATGAAACTATCTAGGCATGATCATTGTATATATGCATCACGTCCGAGACAAGTAGACCTAAACGATTCTGCATCTACTACTATTACTCCACACATCGACCGCTATCCAGCATGCATCTAGTGTATTGAGTTCATAAGAAGATCGTAACGCCTTAAGCAAGATGACATGATGTAGAGGGATAAACTCAAGCAATATGATATAAACCCCATCTTTTTATCCTCGATGGCCACAATACAATACGTGCCTTGCTGCCCCTACTGTCACTGGGAAAGGACACCGCAAGATTGAACCCAAAGCCAAGCACTTCTCCCATTGCAAGAACTATAGATCTAGTAGGCCAACCAAACCAATAATTCGAAGAGGCTTGCAAGGATACTATGAGCACACATAAAAAGTTCAGAGAAGAACCAAATATTTCTCATATATAATCTTGATCATAAACTCACAATTCATCGGATCTCGACAAACACACCGTAAAAAGAGATTACATCGAATAGATCTCCTCGAAGACCGAGGAGAACTTTGTATTGACATCCTGAGAGACAGGAGAAGCCATCTAGATACTAGCTATGGACCCGAAGGTTTGTGGTAAACTACTCACAACTCATGGTGAGGGCGATGATGATAATGATGAAGAACTCCGTGATGGATCCCCCTCCGGTGGAGCTCGGGAACAGGCTCCAAGATGGGATCTCACGGGAACAGAAGATTACGGCGGTGGAATTAGGGTTTTCTTTCTGTTGTCGATGGTTTTGGGGTACGTAGACTTATATAGGAGGAAGGAGGACACCGGGGGAGTCACGGGGGCCCCACGAGGCAGGGGGCGCGCCCCCCACCCTTGTGGGACCCTCGTGGATCTTCCGATGTGGTTCTCAAGTTCTCCGTGCGTGATTTTCTCCAAATATATCTCTCGCGAAGGTTTCATTTCGTTTGGACTCCGTTTGATATTCTTTTTCTGCAAAACCCTGAAAGAGGCAAAAAAAAGCAATCTAGGCTGGGCCTTTGGGTTAGTAGGTTAGTCCCAAAAATGATATACAAGCGTAAGATAAAGCCCATTAAACATCCAAGACCTCATAAATAATAGCATGTAACAATCAAAAATTATAGATACATTGGAGATGTATCAAGCATCCCCAAGCTTAATTCCTACTCGTCCTCGAGTAGGTATATGATAAAGAAAGAATTTTTCATGTGGAATGCTAACAAACATAGTTTCTCAATGTAATTCTATTAATTGTGGCATGAATGTTCAGATCTGAAAGATTCAAGATAACAGTCTATATTGACATAAGAAATAATAATACTTCAAGCATACTAACAAAGCAATCATGTCTTCTGAAAATACTATGTCCAAAGAAAGTTATCCCTACAAAATCATATAGTCTGGCTATGCTCCCTCTTCATCACACAAAATATTCATATAATGCACAACCCCGAATTCAGCCAAGAACTTGTTTTCATACTCTATTCTTTCAAACCTTTCAACTTTTACGCAATACATGAGCGTGAGCCATGGACATAGCACTATGGGTGGAATAGAGGTGGTTGTGGAGAATACAAAAAGGAGGAAGATAGTCTCACATCGACTAGGCGTATCAACGGGCTATGGAGTGCCCATAAATAGATATCAATGTGAGTGAGTAGGAATTGCCATTCAACGGATGCACTATAGCTAAGTATGTATGAAAGCTCAACAAAAGAAACTAGTGGGTGTGCATCCAACTTGCTTGCTCACGAAGACCTAGGGCATTTGAGGAAGCCCATCGTTGGAATATCCAAGACAAGTTCTATAATGAAAATTCCCACTAGTATATGAAAGTGACTAAACATGAGACTCTCTATCATGAAGAACATGGTGCTACTTTGAAGCACAAGTGTGGAAAAAGATAGTAGCAATTGTCCCTTCTCTCTTTTCTCTCATTTTTTTGGAGGGGCTTTCTCTTTTTTTATTAGCCCCTCTCTATTTTTTTTGGCCATCCCCTTTTTTTATTGTCCTTTCCTCACATGGGACAATGCTCTAATAATGATGATCATCACACTTTTATTGATTTACAACTCTAAATTACAACTCGATACTACAACAAGTATGACTCTACATGAATGCCTCCGGTGGTGTACCGGGATGTGCAATGAATCAAGAGTAACATATATGAAAAATTATGCATGGTGGCTTTGCCACACTACGATGTCAACTACATGATCATGCATGTCAATATGACAATATGATGCGTGTCATATGAACAGAACGGTGGAAAGTTGCATGGCAATATATCTCGAAATGGCTATGGAAATGCCATGATAGGTAGGTATGGTGGCTGTTTTGAGGAATAATGTGGTGGCTGTTTTGAGGAAGGATATATAGTGGGTTTATGGCACCGGCGAAAGTTGCGCGGTACAAGAGAGGCTAGTAATGGTGGAAGGGTGAGAGTGCGTATAATCCATAGACTCAACATTAGTCATAAGAACTCATATACTTATTGCAAAAATCTATGAGTCATCAAAACAAAGCAATCAACGCATGCTGCTAGGGGGGAGGTTGGTAGGAGTTAACCATCGCGCGCCCCTGACCTCCACACAAAGGTTGGCACTCTACAAATACATCATGCTCTAACTTCGTCACATAGCGCTTCACCATACGTGCATGCTATGGGAATCACTAACCTTAACATAAGTATTTCTGAATTTCATAATAACTCCACTAGCATGACTCTAATATCACTATCCTCATATCTCAAAACAATTATCAAGCATCCAACATCTCATCATATTCAATGCACTTAGTGTGAATTTTTTTACTACATTGACATTGGATGTCTATCATGTGAAGACTAGTTTTATTAGCCTAAACACATTACCATGCTGTTTTAATAGACTCTTAAATAGATATAAGTGAAGTATGAGAGTTCAACAATTTCTACAAAATATAACCATCACCGTGCTCTAAAAGATATAAGTGAAGCACTAGAGCAAAAACTATTCAACTCAAAAGATATAAGTGAAGCACATAGAGTGTTCTGACAATTCCTAGGCCATATTTAACTCTCTCAAATAGGTGTGTCCAGAAAGGATGATTGTGACAAACTAGCAAGCAAAGACTCAAATTATACAAGACGCTCCAAGCAAAACACATATCATGTGGTGAATAAAAATATAGCTCCAAGTATAGTTACCGATGGATGAAGACGAAAGAGGGGATGCCTTCCCGGGGCATCCCCAAGCTTAGTCTTTTGATTATCCTTGAATTTTACTTGGGGTGCTATGGGCATCCCCAAGATTAGGCCTTTGCTACTCTTTGTTCCATAGTCCATCAAAGCAATACGCAAAACTTGAAAACTTCACAACACAAAACTTAGACAAAAATTCTTGTGAGCTCCGTTAGTGTAAGAAAGCAAACCACTACTCAAAGGTACTGCAATGAATTCATTCTTTGTTTATATTGGTGTTAAAACTACTGTATTCCAAGTTCTCTATGGTTCATACCTCCAAATATTACTCATAGATGCATTGAAATAAGCAAACAACACACGAAAAACAGAATCTGTCAAAAACAGAACAGTCTGTAGTAATCTGCAGGTTTTGCATACTTCTGTAACTCCAAAAAATTCAAACTAAATTGTTAAATATGAGGAATTTTTCTATTAATCATCTGCAAGAATAATCAACTAAATAGCATACTCTAGTTAAATCTGACGACCATTCTAGTGAGCGCTAACGATTATGTTTTTCACAGCAGGATCACATAAACTTCACACACATCTTCCCAAAGGTTCTACTTGGCACAAACACTAAACAAAACATGAAACCACATATAAATAGAGGCTAGATGCAATATTTATTCCCTAAAATCAACAAAAACAAAAAATATAAAATTGGGTTTCCTCCCAACAAGCGCTATCGTTTTACACCCCTAGCTAGGCACGATACAAGATAGATCTAGGTATTGCCATCTTTGGAAGGCAATACATAAGTGGCTCTCATGATAGATTTATATGGTAATTTGATTCTTTCTAGGAAAGTGTTCCATGCCTTTCCTTAACGGAAATTGGAATCTAATTGGAATAGGAAAGGTCTACCAAGAATAAAAGGACATGAAGGATTGCAATCTATATCAAGAACAATGAAATCTACGGGCACATAATTCCTATTGGCAACAATAAGAACATCATTAATCCTTCCCATAGGTTTTTTAATAGTGGAATCTGCAAGATGCAAATTTAAATAACAATCATCAAGCTCATGGAAACCTAGCAAATCACACAAAGTTTTTGGGATAGTGGAGACACTAGCACCCAAATCACACAAAGCATAGCATTCATGATCTTTTATTTTTATTTTAATATTAGGTTCCCACTTATCATAAAGCTTTCTAGGGATAGAAACTTCTAACTCAAGTTTTTCTTCATAAGATTGCATCAAAGCATCAACTATGTGTTTGGTGAAAGCTTTAGTTTGACTATAAGCATGCAGAGAATTTAGTACGGATTGCAACAAGGAAATACAATCAATCAAAGAAAAATTGTCATAATTGAATCCCTTGAAATCCAAAGTAGTGGGTTCATTACTATGCAAAGTTTTAATCTCTTCACTCCAACTTTTAACAAATTTAGCATCAAGATCTAAAAACTCCGAATCATTAGGACACTTTAAAGCAGAATTGTCTCCAATCCTATCTTCATCAAAATTTATACTAGAAAACAAGGATCTAATAGGAGGTGCATCAATAACTTGCTGATCTTCATCTTTATTTTCATGATAACTAGAAGAACACGCTTTAATATAATCCTCTCTTTTAGCACGCATCCTAGCGGTTCTTTCTTTGCCTTCATCAATGGAAATTATCATGGCTTTGAGAGACTCATTGATATCATGCTTAGGTGGGATAGATCTAAGTTTCAAAGAATCAACATCAAGAGTAATTCTATCCACACTTCTAGCCAATTCGTCAATCTTAAGCAATTTCTCTTCAAGCATAGCATTGAAATTCTTTTGAGAGATCATAAACTTCTTAACACTAGTTTCAAATTCAGAAGGCATCTTTCCGTAAGAGTTGTTGTAGGAATTACCATAATTATTAGAGGAATTACTAGGAAAGGCCTAGGATTAAAATTCCCTCTATAAGCATTGTTACCAAAATTATTCCTACCAACAAAATTTACATCCAAAGATTCATTGCTATTTTTAGTCGAAGTGGACAAAGGCATATCATTAGGATCAGAAGAAGCACTCTTAGCAGCAAACAATTTCATAAGTTCATCCATCTTTCCACTCAAAACACTAATTTCTTCGATAGCATGCACTTCTTTACTAGTAGATCTTTTGGTGTGCCATTGAGAATAATTAACCATAATATTATCTAGGAGTTTGGTAGCTTCTCCTAAGGTAGTTTCCATGAAAGTGCCTCCTGCGGCCGAATCTAAAAGATTTCTAGAAGCAAACTTCAAGCCAGCATAAAAGTTCTGAATAATCATCCATAGATTCAAACCATGTGTAGGACAGTTACGTATCATTAATTTCATTCTCTCCCAAGCTTGTGCAACATGCTCATGATCTAGTTGCTTAAAATTCATAATATCGTTTCTAAGAGAGATGATCTTAGCAGGAGGGAAATACTTAGAGATAAAAGCATATTTGCACTTATTCCACGAATCAATACTATTTCTAGGCAAAGAGGAAAACCAAGTTTTAGCAGGATCTCTAAGTGAAAACGGAAATAACTTCAATTTAACAATATCGTTATCTGTATCCCTTTTCTTTTGCATATCACACTAATCAACAAAGTTGTTTAGATGGGTAGCAGCATCTTCACTAGGAAGTCCGGAGAATTGATCTTTCATGACAAGATTCAGCAAAGCAGCATTGATCTCACAAGATTCAGCATCGGTAATAGGAGCAATCGGAGTGCTAATAAAATTATTGTTGTTGGTATTGGAGAAGTCACATAATTTGGTATTGTTCTAAGCCATAGTGACAAGCAAGCAATCCAACACACACAAGCAAACAAGAAGCAAGCGAACGATAAACACACGGCAGAAGAAGGGCAAATAAAATGGCAAGGGTGAAGTGGGGGAGAGGAAAACGAGAGGCAAATAAATGTAATGCGAAGGATAAGGGTTTGTGATAGGTACTTGGTACATGACTTTTGCGTAAGCCTCCCTGACAATGGCGCTAGAAATTCTTCTTGCTACTTCTCGAGCTTGCGTTGTATTCCCTCGAAGTGGAAAGGGAGATGCAGCACAGTAGCGTAAGTATTTCCCTCAGTTTTTGAGAACCAAGGTATCAATCTAGTAGGAGACCACGCGCTAGTCCCTCGCACCTTCACAAACAAATAAGAACTTCGCAGCCAACGCGATAAGGGGTTGTCAATCCCTTTACGGTCACTTATGAAAGTGAGATCTGACAGAGATGATAGTTTATATTTTTGGTATTTTGGTTTATAAGAACAGAAAATAAAAGCGGTAAAAGTAAAGTAGATGTAGATTGATATGTTGAGAATAGACCCGGGGGCCATCGTTTTCTCTAGTGGCTTCTCTCATGATAGCGATATTCTACGGCGGGTAAACAAATTACTATCGAGCAATTGATAGAAAATCGAATAATTATGAGACTATCTAGGCATGATCATTGTATATAGGCATCCCGTCTGAGACAAGTAGATCGAAATGATTCTCCATCTACTACTATTACTCCACACATCGACCGCTATCCAGCATGCATCTAGTGTATTGAGTTCATAAGAATAGAGTAACGCCTTAAGCAAGATGCCATGATGTAGAGGGATAAACTCAAGCAATATGATATAAACCAAATCTTTTCATCCTCGATGGCAACAATACAATACGTGCCCTGCTGCCCCTACTGTCACTGGGAAAGGACACCGCAAGATTGAACCCAAAGCCAAGCACTTCTCCCATTGCAAGAACTATAGATCTAGTAGGCCAAACCAAACCAATAATTCGAAGAGACTTGCAAGGATATTATGAGACCACATAAAAAGTTCAGAGAAGAACCAAATATTTCTCATAGATAATCTTGATCATAAACTCACAATTCATCGGATCTCGACAAACACACCACAAAAAGGAATTACATCGAATAGATCTCCTCGATCACCGAGGAGAACTTTGTATTGAGATCCAGAGAGAGAGAGAGAGAAGAAGCCATCTAGATACTAGCTATGGACCCGAAGGTCTGTGGTAAACTACTCAGAACTCATGGTGAGGGTGATGATGATGATGAACAAGAACTCCGTGATGGATTCCCCTCCGGTGGAGCTCCGAACTGGCTCCAAGATGGGATCTCACAGGAACAGAAGGTTACGGTGGTGGAATTAGGGTTTTCTCTCTATTGTCGATGGTTTCGGGGTACGTAGACTTATATAGGAGGAACGAGGACACCGGGGGAGTCACGGGGGCCCCACGAGGCAGGGGGCGCGCCATGGGTACGGGGGCGTGCCCCCACCCTCGTGGGCCCCTCGTGGCTCTTTTGATGTGGTCCTCATGTTCTCCGTGCGTGGTTTTCTCAAAAAATATCTCTCGCAAAGGTTTCATTCCGTTTGGACTCCGTTTGATATTCTTTTTTTGCAAAACCCTGAAACTGGCAAAAAACAGCAATCTGGATTGGGCCTTGGTTAGTAGGTTAGTCCCAAAAACGATATAAAGTGTAAGATAAAGCCCATTAAACATCCAAGACTTCATAAATAATAGCATGGAACAATCAAAAATTATAGATACGTTGGAGATGTATCAGCCGCCAGTTGCCGTCCTCCCGCGCCCCGTCCGTCGATCGTGCTACGACATGATGTTTGATTTACATGTGAAGAACATTATGTGCTTCCTTGAAGAATTCAATAACGACGTCCCGGACGATGACAACGACAACGACGGCGTGGCATGACGCCTCCACCGCCTATGGAAATAGTTTTTTTGGGGTTTAATATTGTATCTCGATCATATGATATATAAATTCGTAGTGTGACTAAATGAAAGATATGGTTTGAACGAACTTACGTTTTTCTCTCTTAATGTGCAAACTTATCAAATGATTTTCTTGTGAAAAAACGTCAATGGCTTTTAAATATAAAACACTCATCGCAACGTTTTAGTTAGAACACCTGTATGGAAATCGACAGCTTCCCCATGAAGCCAAGGGAAAATCTGCCGAGCAGGATTTGTGCAGCTCTTGATCACAAACGTTTTAGATAGAACACCTGTATGCAAATCCAGACTTCCACGCTATGCCAAGAGAAAATGTGTCGAGTAGGATTTGTACATCCCTTCAACACAAACGGTTGTTTTGGATGACCCGTGTGCAACCACGTACAGACAATTTGGTACGATTTGCATCTATCATATTGGGTATGTTGCCATTTGTCAAACTAGAAAGATTGACATTTTTTGATCTAGTAACATTGCCATTTGTCAACCCTATAACACTGTGATTTGTCAAAATATGCAGCTAAAAATCGGTAGCACTATCTAATTTTTGCAACTAGAATTCAGTAATTAAGCATATATTTCATTCATAGATTATGCAGTCCTTCTTATACAAACAGTTCAACTCGACAGCTGAACCGGCCAAACTTTTTCCCAATTGTTGCCAACAGCGTACTAAAATAGCTAGCTCAACTATATATACTAGCTAATTTTAAGTATGTTGTACAGTTCCACAACATCTATAGTTAGATGAATTGAACAAAATAGCCCCTAAGTACTACTACTACTATAGAGGGGCTTTGTACTACTTCTGGAAGCCTCTCCTCTGCGGAGCACGCTCAGTAAGAGGCAGAGGAGGAGGAGCCTACCGATGAGCTAGACAACTGCAACACGGTGCCTGCCACTATTGCACCTTCAGCGATGCTCAGCTCGAACGCCCTCTGCCTCTCCAGACGACCCCTCTCGGAGCAGTGGTTCTCTTCGTAGATCTCCTGATTCCTCGCCTCTGAGGCGGCGTGTGCCGCGGCCAAAGTAGCGGTAAGGCTCTTTGCATGCTCGACGAGGCACTCCTCCTACTCCCGCAGGAACTTGGTGTAGCGCGCAAGGTCGCTGACGCATGTGCGGGCCTCCCCCTCCTCCTCCCGCCTTGAGGCGGCGGTGGCGGAGCGGGTGATGACCCCGGTGGTCGACGGTGGGGTAGCGGCCACGGCGGCCGAGGATGGGGTGGCGGCCACGACCACCACCTCCCCCCTTTGGGCCGCGGTGGCGGAGTGGGTGGTGGCCACGGTGAGTGGTAGTTGGGTGGTGGCCACGACGGCCATCTCATGCCTTCGGGCCGTGGCGGTGGAGCAGGCGATGGCCCTGGCTTTCGACAGTGGTGTGGCGGCAACGGTGGCCGGCAATAGGGATGCCACGCGCACTACACTACGTCAGGGACTACGCCACCACCACGGTGTAGCCTCCCAGCTAGAGATGTCCTCTAATGATGGCGGAGTGGCTGAGCGATGAAGACGGACCGGTGCCATTGGTGATTGTGGGAGAAGTAGAGGAGATAAGCTACAGGGGAAGGGGAAAATGCATCGCAGGACTCGTCGGTCGTGAGGGTTAATATAGCAGGCTGGTAAGCATTGGGATTCTGGGGGATTTCACCGAGTCAGGTGGGAAGCTTGCGTGGGAACCTGCGCAGTTGTGCAGGAACGGGCTAACCGACGATTCATTGGTGCCACTTTGAGCCACCGTTTGGCCAAAATAACGCCCCCGCACGCTGCGCAAGCTTGCGTTGTAAGCCCTCTGCGGCCGCAGGGTGACAAGATGTGTGAGAGGAGGATGAAAGGCCACGTACAAATATGGTTAATAAAAAATGTTTGCCATTTAATTACCTACTATACCCCCATCTTGGTTTATAAGTATGATTTAACTAATAAAATATGAATGCATGTCGCCAAAGATTATATAGTTGGATTCGTATTTGAACATAGTTTCCAATTATATAATTTTCATAACATGCATTAACATTTCGTTGGTTAAATTTGAGGGCAAAGTATGGCACAGAATATAAAGGGGACTATAGGCCAAGACGGAGGTAGTAGCACACGGCCGCTCTCTACGCAGCGACGCAACTATCGGCCGGCTTGTATGCGACCATTTCCCGCGTGTTCAATTGCTCTATGTGTGTGGTTGCTTGCGGTTGAGGCGGTCGCAACACTCTCTGATCGCGTCCCGCCGCGCGTGATTTGCTCTCGTGTCCCTCCGGGCGCTCTTCCCTCGTCCCTCCATGTGTGATGCCAGTGTTTGGGGCCGGCGCACGATCACGCATGTTCATGTGTATACGGTTGCGCCGGGCGAGTGCTACAATGGAGGTCATTACCTTCATCTCTCACGCCACACGACACAATAAGCACACCCATGACGACACGTACAGAGAGGACATCCAGCAGTTCCAATGGCGCTCGACGTGGCTCCAATGGCGCTCCCAGTGGCCCACGACGACAACGGCGGGCAGTTCACCACACATTACGTAGTGGACACCCACGTGAGGGGGAAGGCCCTCTGGGTGGTGTACACGAATGATCCGGTCTCGGTGGAGAGCTCCATCCAAACTATTGAGCAGTTCCTTACCGAGGACAAGTACCAAGTGGTCGGCTTCGACCTCGAGTACACCGTCAGTCGTGCCAGGCATGATTAGAAGGTTGTCATTGCCTAGTTGTGTGTGCGACATGATGTCATCGTCTACCACTACCACCTGGCCACAAGGCCTTGCGAGCGTTTCTCCAGGTTTATCGACAGCTCCAACTATAGTTTCTCTACGGTGAACACCACCAACGATCTAAAAGCGCTCAAGGTTTCAGGCTTGAAATGCCAGAATCTTGTCAACATCCAGGACCACTACAAGGTATGGGGTAGTGACAACAACAAAAAGAACTCCCTAGTTGACCTCGCCTCGGCCATCATCAACCCCTACTACATGAAGAAGAAGGTTGAGAGCAAGAAGGACAAGAACGCCCGAGACAGTGTCTGGCATGAGAGACTGGATGAACAACACGTCACGTACCCAGCCAAGGACGCATACACAAGCTACGAGATGTACAAGGGAGTGTCTTCTTCCGTTCCGGACGATGGATCGAACCACAGAGCAGTGGCGGGAACATCACAAGAAGTAGATGACTAGATGATGGTTTCTCCTAGTTTAGAATTCATACAATTGTTTATTGAGGTGTGTGTGAATTATATGTATAGTCACTTATCTAATTCTTCTGTAGGCATAGCAAATCACACGGCTTATTAGCAGCAATCGTCTGTATTATTATTTTTCTCCGCACACATTTCTTATTAGGGACCTGTCTGTTGTGTATCACACACATCTTGTTCAGTTGAACCGTTTCTATTGTGTTGCCTAATCACACACAGTTCATCCTAGTGGACTGTATGCCATATATCGCACACGCCCTCATCTGTCTGCCCGTTTTTATTGTTCTGCATCATCGCAAACAGTTCTTCTGACTTCAACATTTGTCACTCATCGCACACGTAACTCCAATATGAATCGTGTTTGATGTCACCACCATCGCAATATTATGCATCTTTTTTGACAGTTTTATTACATCACCTTTGTGATTGATGCATCGCACACAGTTTTGTCGAAGGGTCTCTGATTCGACTGTCGCGTTTGGACCATCCTGCAATAGTGATTTCCTAGCACACCAAGCCACTTATTGATTTGTTCAAGGATAATAAGTTCTAAGTTCTATTCCTAAAGGTACCATATGGATTTGTACAAGATTCGGTTATCCTCGATGATGGTTCCCAACCCGAACTCGGTAGTGTTTTGTTGTAAGACTTCTATGTGGTCATGCTTGTCTTGGACAATGTGTTCACATGTATGTAGCAGAACCAGCTCATGTTTTCGAGCTTGCTATCATACTTCATTTCCCGAGAATCTCACAATGGCATCTCGTCGATTTGTGTTGCAAACTTTCTTTCAAACATGCTTGTCGGTGTTCTGGGAACCAGGGTACCCAGACTTGTCTGCATCCTTCCCACGACGTGGCTCCTTTTCACGCCTGGTACAGCCCATCTTCAGCATCAACCCTCAAGACCCTCGTGAGGGGCCAGGCCTCGCGGGGTGGACGACACAAAGATCTCCGGAAGGGGCAGCCACGTCTGGCTGGCTCCTGAGGAGCGGAGAACTCTATGCAACCCCCACCTCGCGAGGTTTGCATGACGCAAGCAATGAAAACCAAGGCCAGGTGAGCGCTAGCGGGCACAGTACAACAATTTCCTCTTTGGTGCTAAGTAAGCAGGCTCAGGCGGAGAGTCCCGATGAATCTGCCAAAGGTTTCCATTTCCATGCAACAAGACCAAGACCGCCAGGATGGTAGGACGGAGGTCATCACCGAGCCCACCATGGCGTCAAGATCAGCGGCTTTGCAGGCGAAGACCACCTTTAGTCAGGATAAGATGTACTACTTGTCTCCCTTCAAACTTGGCCGTTGTGGGATCCCTTCCCGCCATAATTTCGGGGAGGAGGACCCAGGCTAACATAAATATACGATAGCCACCACCATAGAGAGGGTATCAATCGGTCGGAGAGCAGATCACTCAGACCTTCCTCTCCACCACTGGGCAAGAACACACCTCTGGAGGTTGTTCGCCCATTCTACTAGTTCATCCACAACCCATCTCGAGGCTAGTCCACCATACTGCTGGAGTAGGGCCACTCAGTGCTAGGTGGCCTGAACCAAGATAAATTGCCTGGTGTCTCTTTTACATTCCTGGTTATCATGCTAATCCGTGAGATGGTGAGTAGATAGATATGTGAGGTTTACTTTTTTTTATGCACCCTAGAGTTCGAACCTAGTAAGCTTTTGTGGACCCCTGAATCTGACATCTGGCGCGCCAGGTAGGGGTGCGTCGAAGCTTCTCTTCGTCTGTTCGATTCGTCGCCATCTCACCGCCCCATGGACGACACTCGCCACGTCCGTGCTGAGCGTTGGGCCACTCGCGCGGCCCAAACGGCGCCTCAAGGCGACGAAATCCCTCGTGTCTCTCCATCACCGGCGGAAAACGCTGCCAATGGCCAGCTGCCCACGTGCAGCAGGATTTGTCGCTCCCGCTCTCTGCGAGGTGTGATGGCAGCACTGCAACCCCGTCACTAACTCCAACGGCTGCTTCGTCCTCCCACGCCCGACGCGGGCCGGTGAACTCGCAGGCCGCACTTCTCATGGCGCATGAGCTCCTGCGCTACCGCCCGGACGACGACCTCTACGAAGACTGGCTGGACTGCATCACCGAGCTCGTCCGCACTACGGGAGGAGCTCCAGCATCGTCCCGTTTACTTCCTCTTCCACAACCTCAGGCGGGCGACGAGGCCCGCGGCGCAACCCCTCCACCGCTCCAGAGAGATGTCGTCCCCGAGCCAAGGCGCGAGGCCCCCCAGCGTGACCAGCCATGCAGGGTGGCCACGTGAGATGAAGAAAGCTGTCACGTGGTGCAGCGGCCTCAAGGCGAGGGGCGCGCACTTGCTGCTACGCTTCGTTAAGGTCGTGCGTCTCTCCATGTGGTGGCGAGCAAACATTCGGACCAGGCTCAACCTCAGCAACGTGCTCGTCACCAAGAACCTCATCGACGGCAGAGCAGGGCTCTACGTCCTCTTCATCGAGACCTTCGAAACGCTTCAAGTGCCATACGACCAACTCCAGCCCACCAAGCCTTTCTCTAGAGTGACCGACGGCTCAACAACACCAATAGGACAGGTCCGCCTTCCTGTCACCTTCGGCGACCACAAGAACTACCGCACGGAGCTCATTGACTTCGACGTCACCCACATCCAGCTCCAATACAGCGCCATCCTCGGCTACCCAGCCTTGGCCAAGTTCATGGCAGCGACCCACCATGGCTAAAACGCCGTCAAGATGCCGGCAAGCGGCGGCATCATCGTGGTTGCATGTGATGAGAAGGATGCGGTGTGTGCTCTCGAACGAGCCTACCAAGCTGCGGCAATGGAAAACTCCGATGATGAGGGCCTTGCCTACCCTCCTGAAGTCGTCCCGAAGAAGAAGAAGTAGTTGCTCACCCTTAAGTCACATGAGGATGCAACACCCAACTACCACACCTCAGGATCTGCGCCCATGGATGGGGACACTCCTCTGGAGGGCCTCTGGCCTAGCCAACGCCACGAGGGAGGTGCTCAGGCACCATCTGGAGGCGTGCTTCAGAGGACGTTTCTGCGAAGAGGGCACAAGGCGTTTGGCGCCGAGTGCTCAGGAGTTCATCACCCAGATCATCAAAGACCTGCAGGTACCAAGGGAAATGAGGGGCGAGCGTCGCCCCACACCACCGAGTGCAGCTGCCGTCCCAGGCACGGGCAGAAAGCTGCGCGTCTGTGTCAACGTCCCAGGGCTCAACAGAGTTGCGCCTCAGGAGCTCTACTAGCCGTCCCATGTGTATCGGTGCGAGGGCCCCCCTCACAGCTTCATTGGCATGCCTTTCGGCCTACCGAACCGCGCTGCCCTGCACCAGCGCCACATGCAGGACGTCCTGGCAGCTCACGAGGCCAGACATCAAAAGATCCATACGGAGGAGACACTGGTCCTCCAAGAGCTCCCTGAACCTCAGGAGCCTCTCGAGATCCCGGAGCCAGGCGACTCATGAGGAGCAACTTCTATAGCATGCGTCTTCAGCTACTCCAACTCTTCACCAACAATGGTGCCAGGTGACATTTTCCGTTATGCTCAGTTGGGGGCTACCCTCGGGCTGCATCATCCCTAGGCCGTGTGGGTCCGTCCCTGCAGTATGTCTCATCTTTTCGTTTAAATTCACTTCGGGGCGCCCCCGGGCTGCATCATCCCTAGACCGTGTGGGTCCGTCCCTACGGCATGTATTGTTTACGCATCTATCAGAACTTGCCTTACACATGCCTGAGTTATCCTGTGGTTATCACTGGTGCCCCAGCATCCCTCGCGGCCCCCGCTCGCTGCTGACAGGCCAGTTGCTCATTCCAAGAAACCATCGACACGGTGCCTATGCTCGGGTCCGTCCCTGCAGTGCCGAAAAACCTAAGAGACCGAGCTCTGGCTCACGACCAGCCTCGCGCACGTCACCTCGCCTGGTCCTTAGTGCCTTCGCATTCTTACGGAAACACCAATGAGAACAGAGCAAGCGTTACCGTGCACTATGACTTTATTCTAGATTGATTTGCATGAACCTCCGAGCCGGACTAGGAGTGGCCCCGCATGACACTCCCCCTGACGCAACTAGCTTGCACGCTAAAGGGGGTGGTCCTGAGCATCGCGTATCAAGATCTCCTACTGGCCCTTGAGCCCTCACCCCCTGCCCTTGACCACGGCATCGCGACCTGGCATACCAGCGGCGGCTGAGCCTTGCTCGAGGGCCAGGACCCGAGGGCGTGAAACACCCATGTGAGCTAAAGGGGGAGAGAATGGCGCATGCCCTGCCTAGGTAGGCTATAGCAAGAACACGGACAACCCCCTCCATAAGGATCCACAGCAAGATAAGTCACCCTAGCGCGTCGGCTAAGACCTCACGGCCGGACGTTTCTCTTCCTTCCTCTCGCAGCCCCGCTTGGGCAATGTCGTTCTCCTTTTTTCGGCCTCTAGGGAGCCGCTTGCACGCTAAAGGGGACCTGTCAAGCATCGCCCCTCGGGGGCTCTTACCGGACCTCGGGCCACTCACCTCCTGGCCTTGACCACGGCATCGTGACCTGGCATACCAGTGATGGCTGAAGCCTGCCTAGGGACTGATTCCTGTCAGTGTAGAGCATCAAGCTATCTCGAGAACAAAAAATGGGCGATGCCCAAGAGAGATATGCGATCGCAACATTATGCAAAAAGCAAATACATTAATGCGAAAGCATTTTGATTTTACACGCCCCCTCAGGGCTCGACATGATTCTGCGTAGGGAACAAAAGAAGGAACCCAAGGAGAGCATGGCCAAGAACGTCACCGGCGGCGCCGGATGGACGCTTGCGCCCTAGTGGGGGCTCGATGAGACCTCAGAGGCTCGTAGCTTTCATCATTGCTGGTCTCGGGATCATAGCTGGGCTTTGGCGATTCACTGCTAGTGGAGGAGCCGCTGACAAGGCCAAGTGAAAGTTCAGTGCCCACGACCGTCTCATGCGGGCCGCTCCTCCAAGAGCAGCACTCCAGGCGTTGGTCGCCTTCACCGAAGACCTTGAAGAAGAGAATGGAGGCTCTGTCGTACTCGAAGTGAATGACGGAAGCTCCTTCAGGACGAAAAGTGCGGGCAATTTCGCCCCATCCTCGAGTCATGAATACGCCGGCTAGGGGGGACAACCTCGACCTCCCCCTCGGAAGCCCGACTGTAGGACCCAGCATGCTGCAACCATAGCTCAGCGGGACCCCTCAGTGGCATCAGCTCCGCAAAGAACCTTGGGAACCGGATCCAAGAAGGTGGTGGTATCGCCATCCACACCACGAACTCCCGAGAAGTACCCTCTACGTGGGCACCATTGCGGGCCAGCCGCCCGGCCGTGGCTCGTCCTCTGCGGTCACCTCCAAGGCGAAGGCGGGCGTCGCCCTCTCGTCCTTGGCTTTGTGCATACAACAGGATCGGGAAGACAGGCGGCGGCCGTTCCAGCCAAGGCCGCGTCACTTCGAGCCCTCGGGCGGCATCACTGGATTGGTCAGGCCTCTTCTTTGGCTGGAGTGGCTCGGGCCACTCCGCAGGGGCTTTGCCTTTCTCTACCGCGGAGAACCTCTGAATCGGTGCCATGAACACAGCATGAAGGTGATGAAGCAAGAAGAAGCACGCAGTGAGAAGATGAAGATGAGCAGACGGGACTCTGCCCCTCTCCTTTTATAGCAAAAGGGAGGCAAACCATCAGCCCCCATGATCATAGGTAATGCTGACCTTTTTCTGCATGCAGCAGGCTCCAGTCAAATCGAGCGGTTGCCAAGGCAACGTGGGAAGTGGAGACGGCCACGTCCAATCCAGGCGCCATGCGTCGGCTAGGTCCACAGGCGATTGGGGCCCTTTGGCTTCGCCTCGAAGCCAAGTCCGAGCACTCCTTGGGCCCGGGGGCTACTGTCGGCATTCTGGGAACCAGGGTACCTAGACTTGCCTACCTGCAGCCCACGACGTGGCTCCTTTTCAGGCTTGGTATGACCCATCTTCAACATCGACACTCAAGACCCTCACGAGGGGCCAGCCTCACGGGGAGGACGACACCAAGACCCCCGGAAGGGGCAGCCTTGTCTGGCTGGCTCCTCGGGTTGGGAGAACTCTATACAACCCCCCACGTCGCAAGGTTTGCATGATGCAAGCCATGACGACCAAGGCCAAGCGGGTGCCAGCGGGTGCAGTACAATAGTTTCCTGTTTGGTGCTAAGGAAGCAGGCTCAGGCGTAGAGTCCCGAGGAATCTGCCAAAGGTTTCCATTTCCATGCAACAAGACCAAGACCGCTAGGATGGTAGGATGGAGGTCATCACCGAGCCCACCATGGCGTCAGGATCAGAGGCTTTGCAGGCAAAGACCACCTTTAGTCAGGATAAGATATACTAGTTGTCCCCTTCAAATTTTGCCATTGTGGGATCCCTTCTAGCCAACATTTCGGGGAGGAGGACCCAGGCCACTATAAATATTGGATAGCCACCACCACATAGAGAGGGGATCGATCGGTCGGAGAGTAGATCACTCAGACATTCCTCTCCACCACAAGGAAAGAACACACTTCCGGAGGTTGTTCGCCCATTGTACTAGTTCAACCAGAACCCATCTCGAGGCTAATGCACCATGATGCTGGAGTAGGGCCAATCACCGCTAGGTTGCCTGAACCAGGATAAACTGCCTGTTGTCTCTTTTACAAACCTGTTTCTCGTGCTAGTCCATGAGACGGCGAGTAGGTAGATAGGCGAGGTTGAGTTCTTCGCACACACCCCAGAGTTTGAACCTAGTAGGGTTTTGCGGAGCCCTGAATCCGATAATGCTGAGTCTGAAGCATCTTGTCACCAACCAGATCTGAATCTCAGGCAGATATGATGGTTGGGACTTCTCCTAAGAACTATGACATAGGTTCCGGTAAAGTGGACTTACCTAGCCGAAAGAACTATTATTCTAGCCGGTATCTTGATTAAGCAATTTCTTCACTTCCCCATGGGTATTTTCTATGACTTATTCTAGAAGTTATTCCATATGGATCTTGTGTTTCCGAAGTCCGACCTTTACTTGATGACCATATTGATGCTACTACGAAGCATGATCGTGGTGGCTAGAACATTATAAGCGGAGTGCTAAATGTCTCTCGAGTGATCATCCATAATTGTTTCCTTGGCGTTGCTAAGGAGAAATCTGTGAAAGTGTTGTCTTCCTTTGCATCTGCATCCTCTATCACTATTCATCATGGTAGTATGATGTGTTGCCAAGATCCCTAGCACAGATGCTGGCAAAACACTGGTGAATATGGAAATGCCCAAGTTCTTGAGAGCATGCTCGGACACTAGGATATATCCTCGGTATCAATTGTAATGTGATTTTCATTTGCTAAGTTGGTCTATAACTCTAGTTTCCTTTTCAAATTGAGTATGCATTTCTTAAAACTCCTTCAAACAATCGTTTGTGAATTGCCTTGGCCTGGTATGAAGAGTTTCAATGATCTATGGATCAAAAGTAGTTCTTTTTGCCACATAAGGGAATAATTCTACGTGTCACCTCCTCTAAGGTGCCCCATTATGGCATCATGTCAATTTAACTCCTCGCTAATTTGACACATACTCACCTTCTACTTAAGCGTGGAATTGTTGCCTACCAAATTGAACCTTCGCCATCTCTTACTTCCATCCCTCTTGATGTGTGATTTGTGTCTCAGCTCAAGAGATGTTTCAACGTGTCATTCCATGAGTTAATCTTGAATTGCTCGATGTTCGAGAAGATCGACTCCGGTACAGTTTCTTTCTATTGTCATCGTGTTGGATGAAGTTCTCGAAGGCAAAGATGTCAAGATCAAGATGGGGCAGTTGGATCCTGAACATCGTGATAGTTTTGTGATCCCCTTTACTCTTACCTCACATTTTGAATCTCGAGATGATATTCTTGTTTAGTGGGGGTGAGTTGTCACAACCCTAGTTAGTTTTGCTTTTGGACTAGCTCAAGTGATGCATCATGTCTATTTTTTTATTAAACTTGAAATGGTGATTGGTCAAACCCCAACACCCCCCCCTGAAAATACCAGGATCAACTGAAAAATATTTTAATAAACCCAAAATGCCCTTCACAAAATTTCATCATTTTTGAATTGGTCTAGAACCTCTGCCAAAAATGGTGCACATTTTTCTAGGTCACTTTGCATTTTTGAATTAAGTCATACTATATTTGAATTGGGGCATTTAAATGCTATGAATATTTTCAATGCTCTAATAATTTTGAAACTAGTTGAGGGTTGTTGGAAATAATCTCAATAGTGCCCAAAAATATTTTCAGGAGTTTAAAAAAATGTTTTAGTATTTTTACTAAAGCCAAAACAGAAGGAAAAAATGGAAAACAGAAAAGAATTAGAAGAGAGAGAGAGAGAGAGAGAGAGAGAGAGAGAGAGAGAGAGAGAGAGAGAGAGAGAGAGAGAGAGAGAAGCCTACCTATGCAGCCCACCTGGCAGCCCAGTGGAACCGGCACAGCCCAGAAGCCTACCCCCTGTTGTCTTCCTCCCGCCAGTGGACACGGGCGTGTGGTCGCCGCGCGCCGGCACATACCCGGCCACCTCCTGCTTGCCACTTCGCCTTGGCCTCCCCCGGTGCAACCACGCCACCCCAGACCCTCTCTCACTCTTCCTCGTGCTTTTCCCCTCCTCTGTCGCTCTCCATCGCACTTCCTGAACGCCTCTATCGCTACCGCTCGCCACCACCGTGGCCACCGCCATCCTGATGATGCCTCGAGCTGCGCAAGAGCTTCGCCTCGTCCCCCTCTTCCTCCTCGTCGAGTTGTGCAACGTCACACGCCCCCGAGAACCTCCATGTCGTTTCTTCAACCTCCCGACACTGGAGATCCGCCTCGCCGCCCTACTCAGCTCCGGCCTTCCCCGAGGCCGCTTCGACGCCTCCTGCAACTGTCGTGAGCCCCTCTTGTTCCTCCCACTGTCCTTTCACTCGCCCGTGTGCTCTAGCTCTGTCTCTCAACCGTGGATGAGCTCACCACCACCGTGCCATGTTGTTGCCGCGCCCACAGCTGCCTTTGCCCGCTTTTGAGCGTGTCGTTGTGCTCACCGTGCTCCCAGGAGCCGAACACATGCACCAGGTCCTCCTACAGTGCTCCCTAACGCCGGACCCGAGCTCGCCCGAGCTCCGGCCGCTTCCTTGCTCACCGTCATTGACGATTCCGGCCACCCTAACTCGCTCCAATTGCTCCGTTGGATGCACACTGGTCTGGGCATCACGTAGATAGCCTCCGCCGTGCGTTTGGTCACCGGAGAAGCAATCCTGCAGCGCGCCGTCGCCTTTGTCGTCACCAGCGTCAAGACGCTAGTGGTGTTGACCTTTTTGACATGGGATTTGACTCCCCTGGGTCAATAACAAGTGGGGCCAGCCCCTAAATAACAATAGATTATGTTTTCAGTTAGCACTAACTAACGGTGTTATTTACTTAGGACACTCACATGTGGACCCCACTGGTCAGTTTGACCTGGACCAGCCCGTTGACCAGCTGACATCACTATTACGTACTACTAACGCAGTAAAGCTTTTCTGGGATTCTAAATAAATTAGAAATGATTTATTTATTTCAGAAAATGTCTTAAACTTCTAAAAATCATATAAATTCAACCGTAACTCCAAATGAAATAATTTTTACATGAAAAATTATAAGAAAACTCCAAAGAATCTGTTTATGAAATTTTCATGCACATTTGCACAAATTATACTCACTGAATTTTTCAAATCAATTAAACGGAATTTCGAATGCTTCTTTTGGATTTTGAATTTGAATCTTTGATTCAAATGAACTTCGACTAACATGGTAGGATTTTTGCATTAGCTCAAATAATAGCATGTTGCCATTTATGATCATCCATCATATTGTTGCATGGCATTGATTGTGTTCCTTCTCTATTTGTCGGTATTTGTCCCCTCTAAGTGGACGTAGTTCCGACAATGAGTTCGATGACACGGATGAAGATTTTTACTATCTTCAGAAGAGCCAGGCAAGCAAATCCCCTTTGAGCATTCCGATACAATCCCACTATCTTGATCTTGCTCTCTTTTACTACATGAGGACAACAATGATTCAACTTCTATTTTCTACGGTAGCTGAACCCCTTTTCCTCATCATGACCTGTCATTGCCACAGTAAATAGTTGAAACCCACTAGCATGAGTAGGAGTTGTGTGAGCTATGTTGTGCCTACTCATTCATGCTTTCTTGTTATGCCTATTATGCTTAGAGTTCTGTCAGGACTGATTCTTCTGGGATGGATTGGGATAGTGATGAACATGTCCTTCTGATGAGAGCTAAGTGTGTGAACATGATTTGGTAAAGGTAGCGATGAGAGGCCATGTAGGAGTACATGGTGGGTTCTCTCATTGAAGCCGTCCTCGGGAACTGACTTCTATGTTTGTGATCCAAGAACAGCTACTACCATGCATTAGCTCGAAACCCGTGGACCCTCTCGACTTATTAATTGCCTTGATCTTTATCAAGGAGTTGCAACTAGTTTCTGGTGTTTGTAGGATATGTGTTGGAGGCCATTCGTAGTGCTGGCCCAAGGGGTGGGCTACGATGCGGTAGATACACCATGGCACGGTGTACGGGGGCAATCGTTTGGTGGGCTCGTGAACCCTACACACATCATTTTGGGCCGTAGTGGAAACCTTGGCCAGACTTCCTTGCGAAACGAACTCAAATACGCGATAAACCTGGACTAGAGTCTTGTGTGGTTAGTCAGGTCATGGCCAACACCCTCGCTGGGATTCCGCTTGATGGTTGCCGAGTACATGTCGTGTAAACAACGATAAGTGGTGACAGCATGTGTGAAGAAGTACACCCCTGTAGGGTTAATGATCTATTCGAATAGCCGCGTCCGCGGATATGGACTACTTGGAATGCTTACATTGTTCATTGACAAGTGGAAGTGGATACTCTAAAATACGCAAGACAAGTGTGAGTGCTATGGATCGCCTTTTCGTAGGGAGACGAGAGCGGATCCATAGTGGTGTATTTTTATGGTGAATATTTGGACTTGTGTGCGCCACCTCAAGAGAGTTCCCAACAGTCGTAGTACTGGATAGCCACTGAGTCAAAGCTGGCCTGTTGTAATTAAACTCCACTACCCCTTTGTTGAAACTGATGCATACGTAGTTAGTTCTAATGTAAGTCTTGTTGGGTACATTTGTACATGTTTGCTTAATTTACATTTTTGCATAGAGACTTCAGTCTCACTAGTGCTTCTATGTGGACTTCGACGTCTATCTTGTTACCTCAGCTACGATCTTGTATTCTGTTGAGGGTCTTGTAGATAGTCAAGCTTCTCAGTCTTCTTTTTTTCTAGTTGTTTGTACTCACACTGGGTAAGCTTCCACATGTGGTTGTTGCTTGTATGACTCTGAATGTTGGGTCATGAGACCCATGTTTGTAATATCATGTAATGTATGGCTCTTTGAAACCTATCAAATAAATACTTTGAGTCGTAGAGTTTTGTTGTGATGCCATGTTGGATCTACACATGTCTAGCATATTATGTGTATGTTATTGAAACGCTTGGTATGTGTGGGATCCGACACCTAGTTGTTTATTCTTGGTAGCCTCTCTTATGGGGAAATGCCTCCTAGTGCTTCCACTGAGCCATGGTAGCTTGCTACTACTCCGAAACACATGGATTGACCATCATGTGTCCATCCTTGCTCCCGTGACTATCCCTTATCAGGAAATGCCACGCGGTGTTTTACTGGAGTCCTTGCAGCTTGCTACAACTCGGTTACACTCGCTTCTGACCGACACATGCAATGCTGGGTCATGTATGCCTGTCCCTGTAAGTTAGTGCCACCTTGGGTGTATGACTAGTCATGTCGGTCCGGGTTCTCTGTCATATGGATGCTAGCAATACTATCATATACAAGAACCAAAAGGCACAAACAGTCCTGGGCCAGATGAGGTGGCACCCGTGGGGATACCGTGCGTGAGGCCGCAAAGTGATATGACGTGTTACATGCTAGATCAGTGTGACTTAGGATCGGGGTCCTAACAATGTCGGCCATGACCAGACAAACCACACAAGACTCTAGTCTAAGTTTATTGCCTATTTGAGTTCCATCCACAAGGAAGTCTGGCCAAGGTTTTGCGCTACGATCCCAAATTATGTTTGCATGGTTCCCGAGCCCACCAAACGGGTGCCCAGGTATACCGTGCCATGGTGTATCTACCGCATCATAGCCCACCCCTAGGGTCAGTGCTATGCACGGCATCCAACACATATCCTACAAGTACCAGAAACTAGTTGCAACTCCTGGATAGTGATGAAGGTGATTAATAAGTCGAGAGGGGCACTTATGCATTCCAATGAGGGGTGGTGAAAATTGCATTGGGGTTTTGCCCTACTATGTACAGTCAAAAAATGAGTGCTAGTAAATGTCTTGAATCACAAACACGGAACTCAGTTCCTGAGGACGGTTTGAATGAGACAACCCACCATGTACTCCTACATGGCCTCTCATCGCTACCTTTAGCAAATCATGTTAACACACTTAGCTCTCAACAGTAAGACATGTTCACCTTCATTCCAATTCATCCCAGATGAATCAGACCTATCACAACTCTAAGCATAGCAGGCATAACAAGCAAGCATGAATTAGTAGGCACTTCATGGCTCAAACAACTCCAACTCATCCTAGTGGGTTCCACCTATTTACTGTGGCAATGACAAATCATGTAGAGGAATGGGGTTCAGCTACCGCAACAAATAGCAGTTGAATACTTGTTGTCCTAATTCAGTAAAGAGAGCTAGAGCAAGAGAGTGGGATTGTATCGGAATGTTCAATGGGGTTTTTCTTGCCTGGCACTTCTAAAGAGAGTAAAACTCTTCATCGGTGTCATCGAACTCATCGTCGGAACTACGTCCACTGAGAGGTGACAAATCCGGCAAATAGAGAGAGAACACAATCGATGCAATCCAATAATATGATGCATGATCATGACATGGCAACATGCTGTGATTTGAGCTAAAGAAACGAAAACTAGAAGGGTTTGAGCTTATTTGAGCCAAAGGTTCAAATTCAACTCGAGTTATGAATTTACAAAGTGCATTAACTTGTTTTGATCTATACAACAAGGCTAAGTTGCCTTGTCAGGCATGAAACCGGTACCAATGGATAGATTGGATTTTTCTGATAATTTTTCATATATAAATTATTTCATTTGGAGTTACGGTTGATTCTATATATTTTTTAGAAGTTTGTAACATTTCCTGAAATAAATAAATCATTTCTGATTCATTTAAAATCCCAGAAAGCATTTACGGCATCATCATGACGTCACTCTAATGTCATCGTTCAACTGGCCGGGTCTAGGTCAAACCTGACCATTGGGTCCCACTTATCAGTGAGACATGGTATAATCTCGATCAAATCCATCGCTCACTGGGTTTGACCCTATGGTGGGGCCCGTTGTCAGTGGTTGTGGGGGTTTAAATAATGGTGATTAGCCCCTAATGACAGTGTCACGTTGGTTGTCACTGGAGTTACGCCGGTGGTGACCAAAACACGGTGGATGCTCATCGGACTTGAGCTAGAGGCAAGTGTTCCCCGCGCTGCTGGCACCAAGAATGACCCCTTGCTCATGCGCACCTGATGGGCCACGCGAGGGGTTGCAGGAATCGAGCCTCATGGTGAGGTATATGGTGGTCAGAGCTCGAGTGATCTAGGCAATGAAGCTACAGTGGGCGTGGCGTTGCGGGCATAGCATTTATGACCTCTATGCGGTGTGATGAGCACGATGGTCAGACTCCCGGGACCAAAAAGTCATCGGAATCACATCAGCATTGACCTCAGGTGGCGGTGGTTATCGGTCGTTAGCGAAGCAGCGGTTACGGCGTGCAAACGAGGAGAATAAAAGGGGGGGTCCGGACCATGGCCTCATAGTGAGCACGTTGGGCGGGTCGGCGAGCTCGGGGAAGCACCAGAGTGAGCGGAGTGGCGAGGGAGATCTCCGACAGGCGGACATGAAGATGACGATGATGGCGAAGGATAGGGGCTCTCGGCTTGCGTGGCTTCTCGAGGAGGAAGAAAGGGTCGTGACGGTTCTTCTCAAGACGGCGAAGAGGTGAGGCGTGCATGGTGTCTACGTTGGCGAGCGGCGACGCACAGTGAGGTGCTCGGCAGCGGTGGGGAGAGAGGAAGGGAGAGGATCGAGACAAGAGTTAGTGAGAGAGAGGTCGGGAGGCTGTGTGGCGTCCTCAGGGCGGCGAGGGGACATACAGAGAAGGAGGAGGTGGCTGGCGCGTATCAACGCGCATTGCCCACACGCCTTCGTCCTCCTGGTAGAGGAGGAAGACGACAGGTAGGAGGAGATGGGCTCGGCCTAGCTGCTGGGCTTCCAGGTGGGCTGCAGGTAAGTCTCTCTCTGCTAATTCTATTTTATTTATTGTTTTCTATTTATTTCAATATGTTTGATTTGATTCAAATACCAAACCACTTTAATAAATTTTGAAAATATTCCTGGGCTCTCTTTGAGTTATTCCAAATGTCGTAAAATGGATCCAAAAGTATTAGAGCTATAACTCATTTTGTAGCATTTCTTAGCTCCAATTCAAATAGATAATGAGTTAATTCAAAAATCCAAAAATGTCCTAGAAATATATTCATCATTTTGGCAGAAGTTTCCTGTAATGCCCAGTATGCGACTGTCTCCCATGTGTCGAGGCACGACTTAAAGACATAAGTGCATACTAGAATGATCTCGAGTATGGTATCTTTGCACATCTCATGTAAAATTCAGGGATGAAATTGTTAAAAGATAGATGGCTTACACTCGCCATGTCACACAATGAATACAATAACATAGAATCATCCAAAACTCAGGGTCCGTCTACGGACGAAATCCAAACGAGAAAGATACCGTAAACACAAGGCATGATCGCCCCTAGTAGGAACCACTACTGATCGTCAGGATACGATACATAGTAACGACCACACTCTTCATCGAACTCCCACTGAAGTTCTCATCCATCTCCTGCATTGTTCTCAGTGGTACCTGCATCTGGTGTGTGTTGAATTTGTGAGCCACGAGGACTCGGCAATCCCGTTCCCGGGTATCAAAACTACCAAAGCCTTAGGTGTGGAAAGGTTATTAAAGTGACCGCAGCCAGCACTAAGCACTAGCTTACGAGTTTAGAGCGAGAAGAGATCAAGTGCCAACGGTCGTCAAGTTGATCAAGAAGTGATCCTAGCTACTCATGATCAATCATAACCCCACCGTGTTCACTTCTCGAAGCCCTTCGGAAAGAGACCGTCACGGTTACTCACACAGGTAGTGTATTCTTATGAATATGGTGTCAAGTTATCTACAACCGGATATTAACAAATTCCCATATGCAAAATAACCACGGGTACGGCTTTCGAAAGTTCAAAACCCTGCAGGGGTGTCCAACCTTAGCCCATCACAAGCTCACGATCTGCGGAGTCGCAACTCCATGTTGGGAAGACCCGAGTATTCTCGGAATCCCGTGCTCAAGATATTTCGACAAAGGTAAAACTAATCCAGCAAGACCTCCCAGCGTGCCGACACCCTGATAGTAGCTGCGCGTATCTCGTCTCAGGCCACGACCGGATGGGTGATTCTACGGGAGCCAAACCTCAAGTTTCCCCGTCGTGGCCCCGCATAACCCCCGTTTGGGACCAACACCACCAGCGCTGCCCCCCTGTTATGTAGCAATAAGAACCCCGGGACGCGACCCCCTATGCAATTTAATTATTTAATTAAGTTTTATTATGAGGAAAATTAAAACCAATGTTGGGCCTTGCTGGAAAAGCTTTAAGCAGTGCGAATTATCAAGGGGGGCCCATAAACCCCAACCGTGTTAGGAACACAAAATCAAGGAACATAACAACAGTTTATCGGGTCCTAAGGTGGCATGAGTGGAACAAAACACCAAGCAGAAGGCCAAGCCTTCCACCCATTGCCAATATATATATAGATGCATTAATTTAAATAGATATATATTGTGTTATCCCAATAAAACAAGTCCGAGCGTGGAGAAATCTTCAAACTTCACCTGCAACTTACAACGCTATAAGAGGGGCTGAGCAAAAGTGTACTTAGCCAAACAACGGTTTGCTAGGAAGGCGGTTAGAGTGAACAATAGGAGGCTGACAAACAGGAATAGGCATCGAGGCATATCTAAAGAGCGATGCAACTAGCATAGGAAAAGATACAGGTGATATCGGGGAATGGTCATCTTGCCTAAAATTCCGCAAGGAAGAAGAACGAGTCCATGAAGTAGTCGAACAAATCCTCACAACCGCGGAACGAAACTAAAGCTAACGAGAGAAGCATACCGGAAATAGGCAAACAACATGGTAGACACACAAGCTCAAACATGGTATATGATGGACAACCAAGTATGATGCATGTCCGGTTTAATTATGCATGGCATGGCAAAGTGTACAACAACACTACAAATAAGTGGAGCTCAATATGCAACGAGTTGCATATTGACAAAACACCACATCCAATTATTTAGTTTGATCTCGTTATGAACCCAACAAGTTTAATTGTTTTTAGCATGGCAAGAGGTGCAACACAATTAAGTACACTATCTAAGCAATTTAAATGGAGCCGAAAATAACAACAACAATTCTGGAAAATCCCCATGTGAATATTTAGCAATTCTTAAAGAAAAGAACAATTTTAAGCATTTAAATGTTGTTAACATGATGTGGATGACATATTCAAGTTTTATGCAAAAAAAAAATAAAAGTTGACATGAAGATGATATGAAGCATTTAGTCACCGTGGTGAAAGGAAAGGGGTGCCACGGCAACCAATCCGAAAATGATGCCATGGCAACATCTCGATTCCGGTAGCTCATTGAGAAACCGGTGCAAAATAAGGATGATGGGAGCGTGTCATGCAATAGAAGGTGGGGTGATCCCGTTACTGGGTTCCCACGGGTCGACGACCAAAGAGGGGCACAATGGACACGGTGCAACAAGGGGAACATCACATACAACACAAGCATTCATCCATTGGGTCATCAGCTCGGTGGTTATACCTTCGAAGCGAGCATTTTCGAAGGGGTTCGAGATCTTCGAAGTATGTAGAGGTTCACGTTCGTAGTCGTACACGTCGACGGTAGTCGTACTCATCTCGTCGTGGAAGTAGTGGTACACGGCGACGGTAGTGGTACACGGTTTGAGTTCGTTCGGGTCTTCGGTAGAGGAACTTGACGTCCTTGGGTTGACGGTAGTGGAACTTGGCATTATTCAACCCGAGTCTTCGGCGATGGTAGTTATACACGGGGCGTCGGGGAACTTGTTGGTTCGGTCTTGGTGTAGATGTACATGACAAACGTAGTGGTACAAGGCGTAGGTTGTCGTGGTACACATTCCGTAGATGAACTTGGCGTATCCGAGGGCTCCGGACGTCGTGGTACTTGGCGTCTCCGAACTTTCCGGTCTCATGGACTGGCCCTGTTGACTGGCTGACGTCAGCATGATGTCATGCTGACGCAGTAAAGGTTTTTCTGGGATTTTTAGATTTAATTTAATTCAGGAAATTCCAGAAAATACCCAAAACTTCTAAAAATCATATAAAATCAACCATAACTCAGATGGAAAAGATTTATATATGAAAAATGATCAGAAAAATCCAATCTATCTAATGGCACTGGTTTCATGCATGTTTGAACAAGTTAACTTGCTGTTTATGTCAAAAACATGATAATGCACTTATTTAAATAATAGTTTGAACTTCAATTTGAATCCTTGATTCAAATAGGTTCAAACCCCTCTGGTCTTAGTTGCATTAGCCAACACACATGCATCTTGCCATGTCATAAACATGCATCATATTGTTGCATTTGTTTGTTAATGATTGTATCGTCGGTATTTCCTGTGTTAGGTCCTGCTCCCGAGGATACTGCTGCGTATCCAGTTGAAGAGCAGTACCCGAAAACTACCTTGTCAGGCAAGCAATCATTGATCATTCCGATACAACCCAATCTTCTCGCTCCTGCTCTCTTTTACTGCATTAAGGCAACAACGCGTGAACCGCTACTTGCTGCGGTAGTTGAACCCTATTCCCTTGCATGACCTGTCATTGCCACAGTAAATAGTTGAAACCCACTAGCATGTGTAGGAGTTGATTGAGCCATGTGATGTGTGATCCACCATGCTATTTTGTTATGTTGCCTGCTATGCTTAGAGTTGTGTCTGGTCTGATTCATCTGGGTGATGAATCAGAGTGAAACAATCTTTCGATAAAGAGAAGGAAGTGTGGAATACTTTTGGTAAAGGTATCGATGAAAGGCCATGTAGGAGTACGTGGTGGGTTGTTTCATTGGAACCGTACATAGGACCCGAGATCTGTATGTGTGGTTCAAGTTGCAGTTACTACCATGCATTGGGCCCGAAACCAATGGACCCTCTCGACTTATTAATTACCCTTGATCTCTGTCCAGGAGTTGCAACTAGTTTCTGGTGTTTATAGCTTACTGGAGGTCGTGCACAACGCTGACCCTCGGGGTGGGTTGTGATGCGACAGGTACGTGGCACGGTGTACCGGTTGCCCGTTTAGTGACTCGGGAACCCTGTACACATCGTTTGGGGCCGTGAGCGACACCCCGGCCGGATCTCCCCACGGATGGAACCCAAATAGGCGATAAACCTGGACGAGAGACTTGAGTAGTTAGTCAGGTCGTGGCCGACACCCTCGCTGGGCTTCCGCTTGAAGGTTGCCGAGTACACGCCGAGTAAACGGCGATAAGCGGTGGAAGCGTGTGTGAAGAAGTACACCCCTGCAGGGTTATCAAACTATTCGAATAGCCGTTGTTCGCGGTACGAACTACTTGGTTACTCTTACAGTTCATAGACAAGTTGATGGATTCTACTAAAATCCTCAAGATAAGCGTGAGTGCCGTAGATGGCCCTTCCGTAGGATGACGGAAGAGGATCCTCGGTAGTGTATTGATGTGGTGATTAGTGGACTCGTGTTCGTAATAACTTCTTACAATCTGTTGAGAGTTGTAGTATAGGTTAGCCAAGGTCAAAGCTGGCATTCTGCTATAAACTCCACTACCCCCTTTGATAATGTTGCATGTATGATAGGTTCTGTGGTAAGACTTGCTGAGTACCTTTGTACTCATGTTTGCTTAGTAACTGTTGCAGAGGAGAACCCTGCCCCCGCTGATGGGTTCTACATAGACGTTGACGTCGACGAGTAGCTTGACACCCAGACGGTGATCTGGAGCTTGTGAAGGGCCTTGTAGATAGTCAGGCTACACCAAGCCTGTTTATTTTCTAACTTGTCTGTACTCAGACATGTAGCTTCCGCTTGTGCTTGTATGACTGTATGACTTGAGTGTTGGGTCATGTGACCCCTACCTGTATGACTATGTTATGTATGGCTCTTGGAGCCTTTTAAATAAATACTTTGAGTCATAGAGTTCTATTGTGATGCAATTTTGTATTTGCACATATTGAGCATATTGCGTGTATGATTGAAATGCTTGGTATGTGTGGGATCCGGCACCTAGTTGTTTTCCTTTGGTAGCCTATCTTACAGGGAAATGCCTCCTAGTGATTCCAATGAGCCTTGGTAGCTTGCTACTGCTCGGAACACGTAGGCTGGCCGGCATGTGTCCTTCTTCGTTCCTGTGTCTGTCCCTTAGGGGAAATGTCACGCGTTGTTCCTTTAAGTCCATGTAGCTTGCTACGACTTGGGTTCATACGTTGATGACCGACACGTTCGTTGCTGGGTCATGGATGCCTGTCTCTGTAATTTAGTGCCACTTTTGGATTATAACTAGCCATGTCGGCCCTGGTTCTCTGTCATATGGAAGCTAGCGACACTGTCATATACGTGTGCCAAAATGCGCAAACGGTCCCGGGCCAGGTAAGGTGGCACCCGTGGGGTTACCGTGCGTGAGGCCGCAAAGTGATATGACGTGTTACAGCTAGATTGGTGTGACTTAGGATCGGGGTCCTGACAGGGGCGCACAAGGAGCTGCGGTGCTGCGGGCTCGTGGCCTGGAGGCGGACGGCGTGGGTTCCGGCCGGCCCTGGCTGGAGGCGAGGCGAGGATGATGAGGCAGGGGCCTGGCGCGCAGGGAGCTGCGGTGCTGGCTCCGGCGACCGGAAGGCGTCCAAGGCGGGAGACAGGGGCGAGCCGGCGCCCTGGACGAGGCCGGGCCTGGCGTTGAAGGGGCGCGGCACAGGCCTTGGCGGCGGAGCAGCCAGGCGCGGCTGGAGGACGGCGTGTCCATGGCGCTCGGGAGATGGAGGAAGAGGCCCGGGGCGCGCAGGTCCTGGCGATGCGGGGCGAGGAGGCCCAGGCAGGGCGGTCGACTGCTCCATGGCAAGGAGGCAACCGAGGCCGGGGCGATGCGGAGGGAGGCGCTCGGGGGAAGAGCGAGATCGGGAGCGAGGGGTTCGGGACGATGGGGTGCGGGCGACCGAAGGGAAGAGGGAAACGGGATCGGGCGAGAGAGCGCTCGCTTCTGGCGGCGCGAGGGAATCGATGGGAGTGAGCGAGCGATCGAGGAGCTAGGGTTACGAGGGGAGTTGATGGGCCGGCTGGGGGAAATGGCCGACTGGGCCTTCGGCTGGGCTGCCGGCTTGGTGCGGGGATGGATGGCCTTGGGTCAAAGGAGGCCGGCGGCTAGAGCTCCTCTCCATATATTTCTTAGCAGAAAAAAATAAATAGAGAGAGTCCAAAAAAAATAAGAAAGGAGGCCATGAAGAAGAAATAAATGATGGAACATTTTTGTAAGGCTTTATGGAATATTACCAACCCAACAAAAATGGTTCCAACAAAATAGGGAAGATATGCAAGTGTGTGTTGGTGATTCCGAAGCAAAGGAATATTTATTTATAATAGCTCCATAATATTAGGATGATATGTTATAAAGAGAAGTCATCCTTCCCTCGATTTAAATGGATCGAAGATCCACACAATTTATTTAAGTTGAGATGCAAAGATGAATGACATTATGGCATGATGACATGATGCAAAACAAAATAAATAACACAAGCACAAAAGAAACACACGGGAGAACCCGAAACATCTGGAATCTTCTGGGACGTCGGTCTTCGGGCGTCACAACTCTCCCACACTAATAGAGGATCTCGACCCGAGATCCTAGAGATGGCACCGGATAAAAACGGAAGAGGAAGAGGTAAAACAAAGTTGCTTCTTTGAAAGACGAGTGAAACCACGAACCTTGAGAGGTTAAACAAGTTGAACAACAATACAATGGAGATGAACGAAGATGAAAACACTCCGGTAAAAAGAGGAACAAGGAACATCACGGGAATTTGAAGGTTGCAAGGACATGAAACAAGAGCTCACGGATGACGAAAGAATTTCAAAACCACTCCGGTTAACCAAGATTGAGAAGGAAAAAGAACAAAATAATTTGGACAGCACACCGTCTGAAAAAATGGAAGGAATTAACAAGAACTTGCCAAGTTGGGAAGATACTTGATGAAAACAGCAACATATTGCCTCCGAAACAATTGAAAGAATAGCACAAGAGGTAAGAAGGATTCAGACAGCACTCTGGTTGAAAAGATAGGAAAACTAGATAAGATGAAGAAACTTGAATGGAGAATACAACGCTCCGGTTAAATGATAAGCAAGGGAAAGAACATGATCTCGGTAAAACGATATGATGGTTTGGAGAGAGCAACATCACAATACCTCCGGAATGAAAGAATAGCATATAAATCAATGAAAGAAAAGAATGGAGAAGAAAAATGACAACTTCTCCCACAAATGAATTAGGAAATCCTCCTTACAAAGAACGGTTGAATGGGGTTGATGGAAAAATCAACAACGAAACGAATAAGCTTGATGTGGGCTTATGGAAAACATCTCAAAATTATGAGGTGACAACCAGCCACTAACGGAAAACAATTAATTGGATTGAGATCAACAAGGAGACGATAAACTTATTTCATCGGAAGGATAAATGAAGAACTTGGGTCATTTATAAGCACCATAATAGCAACAATTCTTAGGGAAAGCTTTTAGGTGAAATACAACCCAAGATTACTCCAACAAATAAATTGAATGGTTGGAAAGATCTCCTGAACAAAGAAAATGATGGTTTTAAGTATCTCATTCCTGACAACTCGTGAATCATGAAACATGAAGGAATTGACAAGAATGACATAGCACCATCTGAAAAGATAAGGTAGAAAGAATTGCACTTCAAAATGCAAGAAGACGAATGCTTGAGCTCCAACAAGAATCTTGATGAAGACTTCGAGGATGAATTAAAACATGATGAACCACCATGAGAACTCCGGTAATGAAAAGCATGAGAAGCGAAAGATGAAAATAATAAGATTCAAGGCCCGCGATGAATTAGATGGAGCTTTGAAATGATACTTGAAATAACTTGGAGCTCCGGAAAACAAGATGAACAACTTAGGACCGAGAATATGATATGATGAACAAGCTCCGGAAAACAAAGATTAATCACTTGAGGAAATAAGAATAAGATTTATTGTATGCTTATCCTTCATCAAATTAAATTAATGACAAGCAAACGGATTTGGCATACTACTTATTCTCGTTGCAAGGAATTAAGAGAGATCTCGCACAAGCTTGGGTAAATCTTCAACGAAGCACCGGTAGGATTATGAAAAGAACAAAAGAATTGATGCGATAACAACGAAAGAGTAATCTTGAAAGAACACCGTAAGAATATGGAGACGAACAAAGAGGCAACAATGAAGAATATTTGGAGGACGAAGTTGAAAACTGAGAACGAAGAATCTTCTGAAATGATGGCCTTCGGAGGATCACAATAGGAAGAATTCATGAAATCCTTAGGATGGGTATGAAAATAATTCCTCACAATCGAACAATAATGAGGATGGCATGAAGCTAGAACCACGAATCTTCAAGAAGACGGGCCAAGATTTAAGAGAAACACTTCTCTGGTCTCCAAATCTGAGAATGAAGACGAGAAATGCCATAAGAATTGTTGAGCACTCCGGAATGAAGGATTAAAAAGCTTGAAACAACGATGAAAAGAATTTGAGAGCGGTCCTGGAGAAGGCATGTGGCTGATGGGAATCATTCTTACGTCACACTTTGAAAAGAATTTTAGAATAACTCCGGAAAAATAGAAGAGTCAGGTAAGATCCTGGGAAAAGACCTGTGGGTTAGGGCCCACTAAAGAAATCACCGTTGAAAAGATTGCTTAAGAGATATTGCACCGGTTGAATTAAATGGCTTGAGTAAGATAACAATCCTCAAAATAGCTGAGCGTATTAAGAATGGAAATACGAATCTTCAGCACTCCGGATATGAATAGCAAGAGGAGAATGATTAATTGGTGCACCGGAATAAGAAAGCATTGTGAAATGAGGAAAAGGATAAGATCAACACCGAAATCTTGAATTACATCCACCGGCAGAATTTGAGAACAAAAGAATGATGAACTTGAAGCTCTTGAGCATCTTCACGATAAATCACCGGATAAGAACATTGAAGGAAATGAATGAAGAAATATCACATGAATAAAAATGGATACTTCATTTGAGAATTTCTGGCTCCAAGAAGAAGAAGGGAGGGAGGGCGGGGAAACAAAGACAACTTGGGATGAATGAAACAGACAATCGTCAGATTTCTCAACGGCGTCCGTATGGAATAACTTGAAGAGAAGGCACACCGATTGAAAAAGGATTAACATGAAAATCTCGATGGTCAAGAAGAATTAGCACTCCCATAGAAATATGAGAACATCGCTTAGGAAAGGTATGGAATCAACACTTGACATCGAAGCAACTCGAATACCAGAATCAAATCAAAACAAAGGATAGATATGTTGCAACACAATCTTCACAATATCATCCGAACAGAGAATTGAACGAATGAATTTCGCAGATACATCAACTTGACGAGAAGCCACTTGGGAGAACAAAAGATAAATAAAAAGCAACAAGGAGCAGATAGAACAAATACAAGATAGAAGCTTCGTCCCACATATTCGTGCTGAAAGCTCATGGAACGTGTTACAAAAGGGTTTTGCAATCCCCGGATCAGCATAGCCAAGGACCCTTTAAGATGCAACTCCCGATCGGAACAAGCCCATAAACCACTTCACTCAATGTAGAACCCCGAACTTCATATCATGCATTCGTTGGAAGAATGCCTAGAACTACTAGATGAACCCACCTATTAATTTCCGAAAGTTTCCAGTTATGCAATCTGGTGTTGGGGATACAGGGGAAGCACCGCGCACTCAACTCTAATCCTACATCCAGCTGTATCCATCCTTCAACACATAACCAGTTATCTCCGGAAACCGTTTACCTCGGACCTTCGAAACGCATCTATTATACAAGCTATGGCAATACTCCCGAACTACCTCCCCAGTACTGGGTGATGTCGGGGTTATCTTGCCACTAACCGCATAGGAGAGTTTTCGATGTCGGCCGTCTTAAGTATTCTAGTACTGCCGCGATGGATTTGTGACGACAACACCTCGGAGCTCAACTCCGCGGGACACTGCCACAACCCCTAAATGACAGGAGGCATCGAGAACAATGTTCTCGTCACAAAGACATCGGAACAATCCAAACAATACTCGCGTGATCCTAAAAAAAAATTGGTGAATTTTTTAGAGTAGAAGAGATAAAACTAATCGTTAGGAGTCCTCACCAGAGTGAAAGAGATGAGGAGCAAAAGAAATCCTACTCTCCGATATATATAGGACTCAAAACATTTTCAAGTGTGTGCCTAGACTCAACCGTCAACGATTCGATCAATCAGTCGGGGCTTCTAGGTCGGAGAAGGCTCTGATACCAACTTGTAATGCCCAGGATGGGACTATACCTCCTACGTGTCGAGGCACGACTTAAAGGTATAAGCCCATTCTGGAATGATCTCAAGTTTGGTATCTTTGCACGACTCATGTAAAAGAGGGATTAAATTGCAAAAGGAGATAGTTGGCTTACACTCGCCACTTCACACAATACAGTACATGAGCAAAACATCATTCAAAACATCACAACCCGACTACGGGAGAAGATCCAAAAGAAAGATACCAAAACATAAAGCCACAGGTCAGAATCGCCCCTAGTAGAAACCACTACTGATCGTCGAAAACGTCACAAGCATACGGCCAAACTCTTCATCGAGCTCCCAGTGAAGTACTTGAACCAGCTCCTGCATCATTCTCGGCTGAACCTGCATCTGGTGTTGTCGTATCTGTGAGCCACGAGGACTCAGCAATCCCATAACCATGGGTATCAAGACTAGCAAAGCTTTATGGGTATGGAGAAGGGTAGTGGTGAGGTTGCAGCAGCGGCTAAGCATAATATGATGGCTAGCTTACGAGTACAAGAATAAGATGAGCATCTACGCAAATGGTCGCAACTAGTAGTGATCGCTAAAGATCCTGAACTACATACGAATCAAACATAACCCCACCGTGTTCTCTTCTCAAAGTGAAAAGAGACAGTCATGGTTACTCACACAGTTGTGTGTTTTACTTCGGATCCTCTGTCAAGTTTTCTACAACCGGACATTAACAAATTCCAATCTGCCACATAACCGCGGGCACGGCTTTCGAAAGATCATAACCCTGCAGGGGTGTCCCAACTTAGCCCATCACAAGCTATCACGATTAGCTGAAGTGATAAATATATGATCATCACCCCTTATCTTAGGGAAAATCCGATCAGGCTCGGCTTCCCGGTGCACAAGACATTTCGACAATGGTAAAACTAGTCTAGCAAGACCTCCCGGCGTGCCGACACCCTGATAGTAGCCGCGCGTATCTCGTCTCAGTCCACAACCGGATGGGACATCCTACAGGACCCAATCCTCAAGTTTCCTCGTGGTGGTTCCCGCAGTCCGCCCGTTTGGGACCAACACCATCAGCACTGGCCCCCCCTGTTATGTAGAATTAAGAACCCGGGGACATGACCCCCTATGAAATTAATTAATTAATTAAGTTGTTATTATGAGCAAATTAAAACCAATGTTGGGCCTTGCTGGAGGAGTTTTATTCAAAGTCGAACTGTCAAGGGGTCCCCATCCACCCATCGTGTAAGGAACGCAAAATCAAGGAACATAATGCCGGTTTATCGGCGCCTAAGGTGGCATGAGTGGAACAAAACACCGAGCAAAAGGCCAAGCCTTCCACCCATGCCCAGTATATAGGTGTGTTAATAATTATAATAATAGATATTGTGATATACCAACAACAAGTTCCCTCCTGGAACGATCTTCATCTTCACCTGCAACTAACAACGCTATAAGAGGGGCTGAGCAAGCGGGTAACATAGGCAAAGAGTGGTTTTGCTAGGAAGGTGTCAAAGGTTCGAGGTTTCATGGCAACAAGGAGAGGCTGACATAAAAGATGGGTAGCGCGACATGTAACGATAGCATCGAGACAACTAAGCATGGCAATGGTAGTAAAGGTATCCAAGGGTATGATCATCTTGCCTGGGATTCCGCAAGGAAGAAGAACGGGTCCATGAAGTAGTCGAACGGATCCTCACAACTCCGGAACGGAACCGAAGCTAACAAGAGAAGCAACCCGAAAGAAGCAAACGACATGGTAAACACACAAGCATAAACATGGCATACGATGCACATCCAAGTATGATGCATGTCCGGTTTAAATATGCATGACATGGCAAAGTGCACAAACAAAACTACAAGTTAAGTGGAGCTCAATATGCAACGAGTTGCATATTGACGAAAACACCACATGTTATTTATTTAGTTGGCTCTCGTTTATTTACAAGACAAGATTAAATGTTTGTTAACATGGCAAGAGGTGAAGCTAAAACAAACTACCTATTTAGACATTTTTAAATGTGGCCGGAAAATAACAACAACAAATCCGGAAATCCCCATATGCATGTTTAGCAATATTAAGCAACAACAGTGCACACATTTTAATGTTGTTAACATGATGCGGATGACATGACCAAGTTTATGCAATTTATTAAAAGTTGACATGAAGAGATATGAAGTCTTTGTCACCATGGTGGAAGGAAAGGGTGCCACGGCAACGATCCGAAAATGATGCAACGGCAACATCTCGGTTCCGGTAACTCGTTGAGAGACCGGTGCAAAAGCAAAGGTGGCGTGAGCGAGTCGAACGTGATGAAAAGGTGGGGTGATCCCGTCATCGGGTTCCCACGGGTCGGCGACGAGGAAACCGAGGAACATGACAAAAGATGATACGGGCACGAAGCACACAAGGGAAACATTTCATACAACACACATTCACAAGCGTTCATCCACGGGGTCGTCTCAGTATACCTTCGGAACATTCGTTTCGGGGCGGTTCGAGTCGTAGTGGAAGTAGTGGTACACGGGTCGTAGAGGAAGTAGCCGTTCCGTAGAGGTACTCGTTCGTAGAGGGAAGTAGTCGTTCTCGCGATTCGTAGAGGAAGTAGGCGTTCACGGGCGTCATGGAAGTAGTGGTACACGACGACGGTACTTGTACACGAGTCTTCGGCGAGGGTAGTGGAAGTAGTTGTTCACGTCGGCGGTAGTTGTACATGTTCCGTAGTTGTACTTGAGGGTCTTCGGCGACGGTAGTCGTTCACGTTTCGTAGCCGTTCGGGTCGTCGTGCGTAGTGGTACTTGGCGATTCCGAGACGAATGTAGTTGAACTTGGGCATCGGAGTCCGGGTCTTGCCTGTGGTGTACTTGGCGAAAAGCAACAGCAACAAAACATGGCGGAGGTGGCTGCAGCCCTCGGGCGGCAGTGAGGCCGAGAGGAGGATGGGCTTGGGGCGCACAACGAGCTGCGGTGCTGCGGGCTCGTGGCCTGGAGGCGGACGGCGTGGGTTCCGGTCGGCCCTGGCAGGAGGCGAGGCGAGGATGATGAGGCAGGGGCCTGGCGCGCAGGGAGCTGCGGTGCTGGCTCCGGCGACCGAAAGGCGTCCAAGGCGGGAGACAGGGGCGAGCCGGCGCCCTGGACAAGGCCGGGACTGGCGCTGGAGGGGCGCGGCACAGGCCTTGGCGGCGGAGCAGCCAGGCACGGCTGGAGGACGACGTGTCCTTGGCGCTCGGGAGATGGAGGAAGAGGCCCGGGGCGCGCAGGTCCTGCCGATGCGGGGCGAGGAGGCCCAGGCGGGGCGGTCGGCTGCTCCATGGAGAGGAGGCAACCGAGGCCGGGGCGATGCAGAGGGAGGCGCTCGGGGGAAGAGCGAGATCGGGAGTGAGGGGTTCGGGACGATGGGGTGCGGGCGACCGAAGGGAAGAGGGAAACGGGATGGGGCGAGAGAGCGCTCGCTTCTGGCGGCGCGAGGGAATCGATGGGAGTGAGCGAGCGATCGGGGAGCTAGGGTTACGAGGGGAGTTGATGGGCCGGCAGGGGGAAGTGGCCGACTGGGCCTGCGGCTGGGCTGCCGGCTTGGTGCGGGGATGGATGGCCTTGGGCCAAAGGAGGCCGGCGGCTGGAGCTCCTCTCCATATATTTCTTAGCAGAAAAAAATAAATAGAGAGAGTCCAAAAAATAAATAAGAAAGGAGGCCATGAAGAAGAAATAAATGATGGAACATTTTTGTAAGGCTTTATGGAATATCACCAACCCAACAAAAATGGTTCCAACAAAATAGGGAAGATATGCAAGTGTGTGTTGGTGATTCCGAAGCAAAGGAATATTTATTTGTAATAGCTCCATAATATTAGGAGGATATGTTATAAAGAGAAGTCATCCTTCCCTCGATTTAAATGGATCGAAGATCCACACAATTTATTTAAGTTGAGATGCAAAGATGAATGACATGATGGCATGATGACATGATGCAAAACAAAATAAATAACACAAGCACAAAAGAAACACACGGGAGAACCCGGAACATCTGGAATCTTCTGGAATCTTCTGGGACGTCGGTCTTCGGGCGTCACAAAGGTGCAACTAATATCACCCTCGTCATAGCTGGCGTTCAACAAATTAGAAACAGTACATGCTAGAAATCATATTGAAGATGCAACCAATATCATAGTGCCAACTTAAAGATGTCTCATCGTAAGTGACTGATGCAGGATACACAAGAACAATAGTTTCATGTAAGGACATGGTGTGATAGACAGATATAGTATGTACCAAAAATAGGAAGGCATGTCATATTCACACATATAATGTGTAAGCTAAGCAAATGCAGTTTACACTAATTAGAAGCAATACAAGCTGAACGCTAAAGCAACATCCAACCAGATATCACACTTCCAATTTAGAGCAAGCACCTAGGATGGTGGAGTAGGGAGCAGAGACTTGGAACTTGTGATGCACTACCAGAACGAGGAGAATCCGTACAGATGCTCAGTTTACGTTGCTGCAGAGGACCACCATCATCACCTTCCACTACACAAAATACCACTTTCATGATAATGGGTGTTTGTCTAGGTCACGCTTTCTGTCATGCATGTACATCCATGATGATTTTATGAGAGAATCAAGATAGTCATACATGTGTTGTCGTAGAAGTGTTCCATGACAGTACCAGAATTATCATCACGGAAGTGTCCACTTCCATGACGATAAATGTCGCGTCATGGAAGTACTTTCGTCAAGGGTAACCAACACATGTCATCCACCGTAACGGGTCGCCGTTAAGCTATCGGGTCTGATTTTGGATCCGATAACCCGCTAACAGCCACGACCAATGGCGATTTTCCACGTGTCAAATTCTCATTGGCCGACGGAACCACGTGTCAGTTCCGCGTTGGCACAGATGTCACTCACTCAATGGGCGAGATGCGCGTATGATGTGTTAACACGTGGACCGGCCGAAAAGTGGCCTCTTGGTAACCCATAAGTGTAGGGGATCAGTTGTAGCCTCTTTCGATAAGTAAGAGTGTCAAACCCAACGAGGAGCTAAAGGCAGAACAAATATTCCCTCAACTTCTATCGACCATCAATACAACTCTACGCACGCTTGACGTTTACCTTACCTAGAACAAGTATGAAACTAGAAGTACTTTGTATTTTTTGTGGGATAGGTTTGCAAGAATAAAAAGAACACGTAAATAAAACAAGGGGCTGTTAAGATAAAGAAACAATAAAGTTAATATAGCGAGTGTGGAAAAGTGGTGGTAGGAGTTGCGAAATTGCCCCTAACCAATTGACTACGTAAATAGACCCATAGCAAGTTTTATGTGGGAGAGGCCACTGCTAGCATGTCATCCCTTACTTGGAATTCTATGCACTTATGATTGGAACAATTAGCAAGCATCCGCAACTACTAACGTTCATTAAGGTAAAACCCAACCATAGCATTAAGATATATTGGCCCCCCTTCAATCCCGTATGCATCAATTTCTACGCTAGGTTGAAGTTTCTGTCACTCTTGCCCTCCAATACGTAGTCCTATCAACATACAACTAACCGTATGGTGTAATCCACGTGCGCGCTCATATGATGGGCACCATAGGACAACAACATAACCACAAGCAATTTAAATCAATCATAGCAATTCACCAATCACCGATAGGACAACGATAATCTACTCAGACATCATAGGATGGAAACACATCATTGGATAATAATATGTAGCATAAAGCACCATGTTCAAGTAGAGGGTACATCGGGTTGCGGGAGAGTGGACCGCTGTAGATAGATGGGGGAAGGTGACGGAGATGTTGGTGAAGATGACGGAGGTGTTGGTATAGATCGCCGTCACACGATGATGGCACCGGTGGCACTCCGGTGCCACCGGACGCGAGGGGGAGAGAGCCCCCCTCCTTCTTCTTCTTCCTTGACCTTCTCCCTAGGTGGGAGAAGGGTTTCCCCTCTGGTCCAAGGCCTCCATGGCGGCAGAGGGGCGAGAGCCCCTCCGAGATTGGATCAGTCTCTCTATCTCTCCCTATTTCTGCGTTCCCAGGTTTTGCCCCTTCACCGTTTCTTAAATTCCCGGAGATCCGTAACTCCGATTGGGCTGAGTTTTTGACATGATTTATATCCGGATATTAGCTTTCTTGCGACGAAAGAAGGGCATCAACTGCCATACGGTGTGGCCACGAGGGCCCAGGGCGCGCCCCCCAGCCTCGTGGCCCACTCGGGCATTGTCTCGTGTTGGTTCCGCTTCACAAAATTCACATATATTTCAAAAAATATCTCCGTCCATTTTTATTCCGTTTGGACTCCGTTTGGTATGGATATTCCACGAAACAAAAAACATGCAACAAACAGGAACTGGCACTGGCACTGGATCAATATGTTAATCCCAAAAAATAGTATTAAAAGTTGCCAAAAGTATATAAAAGTTGTAGAATATTGAAATGGAACAATCAAAAATTATAGATACGACGGAGACGTATCAGCATTCCCAAGCTTAATACCTGCTCGTCCTTGAGTAGGTAAATGATAAAAAAGATAATTTTTGATGTGGAATACTACCTAGCATAATCTTGATCATGTAATCTAATCATGGCATGAATATTAAGACACGAGTGATTCAAAGCAATATTCCATTATTTGACATTAAGACAATAATACTTCAAGCATACTAATAAAGCAATCATGTCTCTTCAAAATAACAAGGCCAAAGAAAGTTATCCCTACAAAATCATATTGTCTGGCTATGCTCCATCTTCACCACACAGAGTATTTAAATCATGCACAACCCCGGATTTAGCCAAGCAATTGTTTCATACTTTAGTATTCTCAAACTTTTTCAACTTTCACGCAATACATGAGCGTGAGCCATGGACATAGCACTATGGGTGGAATAGAAGGTGGTAGTAGAAAAAAGGAGGGAGAAAATCTCACATCGACTAGGAAAATCAATGGACTATGGAGATGTCCATCGATCGATATCAATGTGAGTGAGTAGGGATTGCCATGTAACGGATGCACTAGAGCTATAAGTGTATGAAAGCTCAAAAAGAAAACTAGTGGGTGTGCATCAACTTGCTTGCTCATGAAGACCTAGGGCATTTGAGGAAGACCATCGTTGGAATATACAAGCCAAGTTCTATAATGAAAATTCCCACTAGTATATGGAAGTGACAACATAGGAGACTCTCTATCATGAAGATCATGGTGCTACTTTGAAGCACAAGTGTGGAAAAGGATAGTAGCATTGTCCCTTCCCTCTTTTCTCTCATTTTTTAGCGGCTTTCTCTTTTTTTCAGCCCCTCTCTATTTTTTTAGGCCATCTTTTTTTTATTTGGCCTTTCCTCACATGGGACAATGCTCTAATAATGAAGATCATCACACTTTTATTTACTTACAACTCAAAGATTACAACTCGTAGCTAGAACAAAATATGACTCTATGTGAATGCCTCCGGAGGTGTTCCAGGATGTGCAATGATCTAGCGTAGCAATGACATCAAAAACGGACAAGCCATGGAAACATCATGCTAGCTATCTTATGATCATGCAAGGCAATATGACAATGATGGTGCGTGTCATAATAAACGGAACGGTGGAGTTACATGGCAATATATCTCGGAATGGCTATGGAAATGCCATAATAGGTAGGTATGGTGGCTATTTTGAGGAAGGTATATGGTGGGTGTATGGTACCGGCAAAAGTTGTACGGTACAAAAGAGGCTAGCAATGGTGGAAGGGTGAGAGTGCGTATAATCCATGGACTCAACATTAGTGATAAAGAACTCACATACTTATTGCAAAAATTTATTAGCCATCGAAACCAAGTACTACACGCATGCTCCTAGGGGGGAGGTTGGTAGGAGTTAGCCATCGCTTGCCCCCGACCTCCACACAAAGTATGACACTCAATAAATAAATCATGCTCCAACTTCGTCACATAACGGTTTACCATACGTGCATGCTACAGGAATCACAAACCTCAACACAAGTATTGCTACAATCCACAACTAGACACTAGCATTACTCTAATATCACCATGTTTATATCGCAAAACTATTGCGAGGAATCAAACATATCATATTCGACGATCTACAAGTTTATGTAGGATTTTATGACTAACCATGTGAATGACCAATTCCTGTCAACTCTCTAAATAGATATAAGTGAAGCAAGAGAGTTTTAATTCTTTCTACAAAAGTTATGCCCACACTCTAACAATTATAAGTGAAGCAAAAGAGCATTCTACAAATGGCGGTTTTCTATGTGAAGAGAAACAGGCAATCCAAACTGTCAGGGATATTACTAGCAGGTATAAACCGGCCAGGAAGATCCGGATTAGACTGACATAATTGTATTATTACAAGCACAGTCGAATATGTCCAAAGGTTACAGCCCATAGAGGTTTAGGGCCCATGTGTAGAGCCCACGGTTTGTAAACCGTCATATCATGGAACTTGGGATGTAAGATAGAAAGAGTAGAGACCGAGGCGGACACGTTTATGAGCCGGCCTCGGGACTCTGTAAACCGGACCGGGCATTGCCTCATATATAAAGGGACGACCCGGCGACGGTTCAGGAAGAGAAACAACAGCGCGAAATACAGGCAAGCGATTCGCTCCCTGTTCATTGACGCCCAAGCAATACCACACCAAACTAGACGTAGGCTTTTACCTTCATCGAAGGGGCCGAACTAATATAAACCCTTTGTGTCCTTTGTGTTCTTCTAACCTCTTCAAGCTAACCCGCGCGATGGCCTCACACCTAAGTCCCCTAAACCGGACACCTGTCGTGCTAATTCCACGACAGTTGGCACCCATCGTGGGGCTATCGCACGATGGTTTCGAGTTCTTGAAGGGCAGCTTTGAAGGACTCAAGGGTTACGCGGTTGGCCGGATGACCAAGAGTCGCCGTGGCCGGATCTACATCGACGACGCGGGATGGGGCCCCGAGGCCGATTCAATCGAATACGGGTACCGGGTCCCCTTTGGCGCCATCCACGTCTTCATCGACAAGATTGGCGAACCGGGACCTGAGCCGGACATCTTCCCCAACATCGTCGAGCCGGCTCAGCGTGCAAGATTGGCCCGGATTCAGCCCACCGTGAAGCGTGTTTTCATTGGAGCAGTACATGGAGTCCAAGCCGAGGAAGGATCGGATTCTGGTGGCGAGACAGTTGTCTACTCTCACGATGAATATTCATCCGGAGAAACCGAATCGTTGTATCTGTTGCAGGACGGACGATCTGAGGGGGTATCCGATGGCGATAGTATTCCGGACCCCTTTGATCCGCCAAACCGGGTGTCTGTTTTCATGGTCGGATCACAGTCTGCGTAGCAGCCCTCGATGACCGGGGCATTCACCTCAGAGGTAGCGGGGGCTGGGGCAGGCAACCAAACCCCATCACCCTCTGACGTCCTATCCACCTTGGTCGGAGATTTGACGGCGCTCGCAATAGCAGAAGTAACCCCTGCCGACAAGGCGCAACATGATGCGGAGATCCTTCAGCTGAAGGGCCGGATCGAACAGGCTAAACGGGATCTGGATGCGGAGAAAGCCAGGATGGCTACGAGGAAAGCAGAGCTAGACTCCCAAGCTTTCCGGCTCAGGGTGGATCAGAATTCTGCACAGGAGGTAATGTACAGAAGACAGCAAACTCGTCCACCGCCGGTTTACGAGGCGAGGAATCTCTTTGGCACACCAGGAGCGGGAGCCAGCAATCGCCCAGAGGTAAACCGTGGAGGAGCCCCGGGAACTGGCGCAATGGTTCAGTCGTCGGCCACAGAGCCAAACCGCCAAGTTGTGCCAACGCCGCACGTCCCCACCCCTCCCGGCCATTATTCTAACCCATTGGACAACATCGTCGCCGTCGCTTCACGACTGGCCGCTTTACCCAATGAGGGGACATCCCCTGTGGCGATGGAAGCACACCGGGCTAAGGAGTTGCTGGACACGGTGCTCACACAGGAGCAGGCGTACTCTTACAGCAAGGAGAGCATTCATTCAACCCCCCGCCCGAGCCGGAGTTACACTAGACACTAGGATGAACCGGCTGTGTCTAGCAGCGTGCGAAGACGTCACCGTCACAGGCAGGATAATCTGACGGGAGCAGAAGCACACGCCCAAGATGCGATAAACCGGGCCAGACATACTGCCCGCGAGGACACCCGTCAAACGACGCCGGTTCATCCAACCACAGCAGAAACGGGGGCCACAACTAGTTCCTTTGGAGTACAGTGTCTCATCCCCGCTTTACGAAGCGTGAAATTACCCAAAGACTTCAAAGGCCCGCGCAAGGTACCCAACTACACAGCGGATCTGGCTCCAGAGGCGAGGGTTGAAAGTTCTGAGATGGCAATGGAGATGCTTGATGTGGATGAAGCGGCATGCGCCAAGTATTTTACCATGATGCTTGAGGGTACAACCCAGAGATGGTTAAAGGGCCTACCACCTAACTCCATCGGATCATCGGGTGAGTTGTGTCGCCAGTTTATCAAAAATTTCAGAGACACGTGCAAGCAGCCAATGTCGGTGGTAGACTTAGCAGCATGTGTTCAAGGAGAGCAGGAACCCACGAGCAGCTGGGTGCGGCGAGTATCAGAAATCATGCACTCTTCCAATAGCATCAACCCTAGTACGGCGATAGTGACGTTGGAAAACCATTGCCGGTTTGAGTCTTTGAAGCAGAAGTTAGGACGGCTCAAGCGCGATTGCAATGACATGGGAACGCCCATGAGCGCTCTGGTGAAATATGGGGATTCTGATAACACCAAGTACCCAGATGCAGATGGAGACAAGTCCGGAGAAGCAAACAAGGCTGGTAAACTGGCGCAAGCTAATCCGGTAGGAACGGGTTACAATGGTAAGCGAAAGGCGGAGGGCAGTTCCGATTTTGTGGCCAATACCAACGTTCAGGGAAACGGGCAGCGCCGCAAAGGTAAACCACCTCCACGTGGCGAAGGGCAATTCTTCAATCTAGATGAACTGTTAAACGCACCTTGCCCTAAACACAGTACGGAGGGAAACCCGTCTAAGCATGCGTGGAAGGACTGCCGGATCATGGTAGAGGCCATGAAACAAGCCAGATATAATCACGGACCTCCCGGCGGCGGCTCAAGTTCCAGTTTTCAGGGTCCGGGTTACCAGGGTAATGGTTCCGGATCAGGATATCACGTCGGTAACAATAACTACAACAGCAACGGTCAGCATCAACATAACCAGCAACATGATCAGGGTGGTTACAACAACCAAGGCAATCAGCAGCGCGAGCAGCAGCAGCAATCCAGATATCAGAGTAATCCGAAGGAGCTAAGCAGTGAACAGTATCATGTTTTCACCAGAAGTTTGTGCAAATGAGATCAAAAGGTTCTGAAGCGGGCAATACACGCAATTGAACCGGCGACGCCACGTTTTCTACGTTGGTCGGAACAACCTATTGTGTGGAGCAGAGAGGATCACCCCCCACGGGTTGATAATCCAGGCCAGTTGGCCCTAGTGGTGGCACCACAGGTGGGTGGCTACAAGTTCACAAAGGTACTCATGGACGGCGGTAGCAGTATCAACATCTTATACTATGAGACTTTCCGGCGTATGGGGTTGACAGATAAGAAGTTGAGACAGTCGAACACAGTATTCCCTGGAGTGGTGCCAGGTAAATTGGCTTACCCAGTTGGAAAAATTGATCTGGAAGTCACCTTTGGGGACGAACAGGATTCTAGGTCAGAGACAGTGACATTTGAGGTCGTAAAGATTAGGAGCCCATATCATGCTCTGTTTGGGAGACCGGTTTACGCCAAGTTCATGGCTAGACTGTGCTATGTTTATCTACAGCTCAAGATGCCGGGTCACAAGGGAACCATCACGGTTCACGAAAGTCGCAAGATAGCATTGGAATGCGAGGAAGGAGACGCAGCTTATGCAGAAGCAGTTTGTGCTATGCAGGAGTTGAAATTCTACAAAGACAATGTTCATCCGGCGGATATGTCCCCATTAAAGAAGCCAACCACAGAGCATGATCCGGCATTGAAGTTTAAATCAGCAGAGGAGACCAAGCAGGTTGACTTTGTTCCAGGCGCTTCATCCAAGCAGTTCACTATCAGCGCTAACCTAGACCCCAAATAGGAAAGCGCGCTCATCGAGTTCATCCGTCAGAACCGGGATATCTTTGCATGGAAGCCTTCTGACATGCCAGGTATACCGAGGGAACTCGCTGAGCACAGTCTTAATGTTGATCCGAAGTTTAAACCGGTCAAACAGTACATGCGCCGCTTCAATGAGGAGAGGCGCAAGGCTATAGGTGAAGAAGTGGCCAGGCTTTTGGCCGCAGGATTCATAGTTGAGGTGTTCCATCCAGAGTGGTTGGCTAATCCGGTATTAGTGCTAAAGAAAAATGGCACTTGGAGGATGTGTGTTGATTACATGGACTTAAACAAGGCTTGCCCAACAGATCCTTTTGCTCTCCCCCGTATTGGTCAGATTATTGATGCTACGGCAGGATGTGAGAGGCTAAGTTTTTTGGAAGCATATTCAGGTTATCATTAGATCAAGATGGCAGTTAAGGACCAGGAAAAGACAGCTTTCATAACTCCTTTTGGAGCCTTCTGCTATGTATCCATGGCTTTTGGGCTCAAGAGTGCCCAAGCAACTTATCAGCGTTCCGTGCAGAACTGTTTCAAAGGACAGATCGGAAAAAAAATGTCCATGCTTATGTTGATGACATTGTGGTGAAGTCAAGGAAGGAGGAGACACTGATAGAGGACCTAAAACAAACCTTTGACAACCTCTGGGTTTATAAGATGATGCTTAATCCGGAGAAGTGCGTTTTTGCTGTTCCGGCAGGCAAGCTCCTTGGATTCTTAGTATCAAACAGAGGAATAGAGGCTAATCCGGAGAATATCAAGGCGATCACATCCTTGACTAAACCGGCTTGTATCAATGATGTCCAGCGCATAGCAGGCCGCATTGCAGCATTGAGCCGATTCATCAGCCATTTGGGAGAGAAGGCAATTCCGCTTTATCAGATGCTGAAAAAGACAGATCGATTTATATGGAGCGATGCTGCAAACGCTGTGTTCGAGGATTTGAAGCGGCAATTAGCACAGACGCTAGTTCTTGCTGCCCCTGTTGACAACGAGCCGCTGCTGTTATACGTGGCTGCCAATGCCCATGTAGTTAGAGTGGCAATTGTGGTGGAACGCAAGGAAGCACGCAAGGAATATCCGGTTCAACGCCCGGTTTACTACATCAGTGAGGTTCTTATTGAGTCAAAGCAAAGGTATCCGCACTGGCAAAAGCTGGTATATGGCGTGTTCATGGCAAACCGGAAGCTGAAGCACTATTTCCAGGGCCACCCAATCACCGTTGTTAGCTCAGCTCCGTTAGGGGATATAATCCAGAACAGAGAAGCCACTAGCAGAGTGGCAAAGTGGGCCATTGAGCTTAGCCCACACGGATTGAAGCATGTACCCCGTACTGCTATAAAATTCCAAGCACTGGTAGATTTCATCAATGATTGGACAGAATTGCAAGCACCAGAGGAGAAGCGGGATCATACATACTGGACTATTCGCTTTGACGGTTCAAGGCAATTAGAAGGCTCGGGGGCTGGAGTCGTGTTAACTTCCCCACGAGGTGACAAGTTTTGTTATGTCCTCCGACTAATGTTCCCTTGCACTAGCAATGCTGCTGAGTATGAAGCTCTCCTTCACGGCCTACGGATGGCTAAGGAGATGAACTTGAGCCGGGTCAAGTGCTTTGGTGATTCAGATCTAGTGGCGCAACAGGTGTCTGGCAAGTGGGACTCTAAAGATCCGCTCATGGCAGCTTACATACGAGAAGTTGAAGCGGTTGCAGGATATTTCAAAGGATATCAGGTGGATCACATAGATCGGCGGAAAAATGAAGCGGCCGATGCATTAAGCCTGCTGGGCTCTCAGCGTAAACCGGTTCCACCAAATACCTTCTTGGATGAATTACACAGTCCGTCGGTACAGATACCATCGGAGGAGGATTTCATTGTTCCTGATCAGGAAGCACAGCTAGTTGCGGCACTTCATGTTATTCCGGATTGGACACTCCCTTACTTGGCATACCTAAGCCGAGGAGAGTTGCCCGATGATGAGGTTGAGGCTAGACAGATAATCCGGCGATCCAAATCTATGACCATCGTCAACGGAGAACTTCATCACGGCAGCGTTTCCGGGGCATTTCAGCGATGTGTATCATCGGAAGAAGGCTGTGATATTCTTTGAGAGATACACGAAGGAGATTGTGGTCATCACGCCGGTTCGAAGTCATTGGTAGCCAAGGCTTTTCGTCATGGGTTCTACTGGTTAACTGCTCGTGCTGATGCGGTGGATCTAATCCGGAGATGTGATGCTTGTCAGAAATTTTCACGGCATGCTCATGTTCCGGCGCAGGAGCGACGGATGATTCCAATCACTTGGCCGTTTGCGACCTGGGGGCTTGATATGGTTGGGCCCTTTAAACGATCCCAAGATCAGAAAACCCACCTGTTGGTAGCAGTGGACAAGTTTATAAAGTGGATTGAGGCAGAGCCTGTCAGTAAGTGTGATGCGGCAACAGCAGTTAAATTCATCAAAAAAGTAATTTCCCGGTTTGGCTTTCCACATAGCATAATTACTGATAACGGCACCAACCTATCTAAAGGAGAGATGGAAGAGTTTTGCCAAAGGGAACATATTCGTCTGGATGTATCTTCAGTAGCTCACCCTCAATCCAATGGTCAAGCTGAGAGGGCCAACCAAGAGATCTTGAGAGGCATCAAGCCCCGGCTTACGGTTCTTTTACAAAGAGCACCAGGTTGCTGGGTTGAGGAGTTACCTTCTGTCCTCTGGAGCATCAACACTACACCTAACAGGTCTACAAGTTATACGCCCTTATTCATGGTATATGGTGCTGAAGCGGTTCTCCCTAGTGACATCCGGCATGACTCACCACGGGTGGCAGCTTATGTTGAAGCGGATAATGAGCAAGCAAGACAAGACAGCTTAGACCGGCTGGATGAGGAACGGGACACAGCGGCAGCACGATCAGCAATTTATCAATAAGACCTGCGCCGATATCACAGCCGCCGGGTTAAGACCAGGACGTTCCAGGAGGGGGATCTGGTGCTCCGGCTCATCCAAGAACAGACAGATATGCATAAGTTATCCCCACCTTGGGAAGGACCCTTTGTGGTCAGCAAGATCCTACACAACGGTTCATACTACCTGGTTGACGTTCGAGAGCATAAAGACTCACGTACGACAGAAGAAGAGACGAAGCGGCCGTGGAACATCGCTCTTCTGCGACCTTACTACACTTGAGCCATTGGCTCCGCTTCATGTATCTTGTACATATTATGATTAATAAATAAACAGGCGCACCCGGTAAACCGGGGAATCAGCCATTTTCTTCGAATAGAAGTATCATATGGGAATCCACTCAGGGGATATCCGTATAAAGTTTATTTCTCTTGATATATATCATTTTTCATCAAGAAAACAAATTGCTTTGATCTGTATATTTTGATATGCAGGACAATTATTCGTTAAAGGGACCAAAGAGAGTTTGTTGCACAGCACAACTCAAACATAGGTACCCGGCGAGCACATCATCAAAGGAGTATCACATGGGAGTTCTCTCTAAAAACATACCATGGCCTCCTAAACCGACGCCCTTGATACATCAAGGAATCAGCCAATGACAATCATCGAGATGATCACCTAAAGACAAGATCCCTCAGAGGTTTCGAAACATTGGGTGGTATATCATCGATGAAAACGTCGAATATGGAGCCTGGCAGCTCGCAAAAAGCCTATGGAGCCTAGCAGCTCGCAAAAAGCCTATGGAGCCTGGCAGCTCGCAAAAAGCCTATGAAGCCAAATGGCAGCTCGCAAAAAGCCTATAGCCTGGCAGCTCACAAAAATCCTGGAGCCAAATGGCCGCTCGCAAAAAGCCTAGAGCCTGGCAGCTCACAAAAAGCCTCGAATTTGGAGCCTGGCAGCTCGCAAAAAGCCTCGACTACATGGTCTTATTTGCTGAAAAATATTCACAAATTTTGTTTTTAGCCAAGTCTATTGATATGGGATTGGGCAACTACAAAGTTGCCCATGTATCTACAACTCTGGGTCATGAACACCAGCGAGAGTTAAACCGGCGTTCATCGTAACCCGGATCGGCCTTCATGATGAGCCGACAAAGAGCCAAAAAACTGATTGGCAGTACATGATCAGTTATAATGACCGGTGTTTATTAAACCGGCCTGGCTTTCGACTATGAGTCATCAGTATGAGATAAAATAATGACTGGTGTTTATTAACCGGGCCTGGTTGTGATCAAATATCATTGGAACCGGTTTCCAACCCGGATTATATTATTCAAATCTTTAATAGCGAACATGGCTGGATTTTTATTATGGTTATCAATATTATGATTGAGGTTTTCAAAGTCGCTTTAAGTGCAATGGATATTATTTCATCAATGGAATTTATTTATTCTCCAAAGGAATAGTCCCAGGCTGCTGCAAGCATGACAACCCGCCACTTGGGGGCTATATTATTCAGAATGAGATTATATCAAATATGCAAGTCTCATGTCGCTGCAAGCATGCACCATGACACTTGGGGGCTAATGCAAAGTCATTTTTTGCTCACCTTATTGAAGACCCGACTCATCACATTATAATGAGCCGGCCCTTGGGGGCTACCAATTGCTCCTATCAATAGTTCAAGGTACAAAAGTATTAATCCATTATATTGAAGTATCCACTGCTCAGTTGGTAAAGCACAAAGCTCTTAACCTTGTGGACATGGGTTCAAACCCCATGATGGAAGTTACATTATATAATGTTATTTTCAATGATTATATCTACAAAGTCCCTGCTCATTATTGCATAATGACCCGACCCTTGGGGGCTACACTGGTTGAAGTTTTTGAGCATCATGCAAATTACAAGTCCCAGGCTGCTGCAAGCATGACAACCCGGCAATTGGGGGCTACATATGTGGAATATTCAGATTTTACTAGTGACTGGGATGAACAATCTGGATTTCTTCGATATTGCAACATTTATATTGAGGCAAGTCTTAAGCCATCACTTTGTCCTGCTCAAAACTTGGGGGCTACAGGTATTATATTATTATCGAAGAAATCTTTTCAAATTCTCTGTTTGAGCAAACCAGTTTGACCTGGCATCATCAATAATCATGAACCGGTGTTGGCAACAATCATGAACCGGTGTTGGCAACAATCATGACCCGGAATTATCAGTTTTTATAACCCGACAATGGTGGTAATCATAAACCGGCGTCTTCAAGCCGGCTGGATATCAGTTTAATACTTCAAAGACCAATATGTTTGTCAAATCAGAGCATTGAAGGCTGATTCGAATGGATTCTTGATTTACAATATTATGAAGCTTCTCTATTGACCCGGATTTTCTATAAGAAGGAAAGGACAAGGACTTAAGGATGGTCAGGTGCTGGTTTACAAGAATTCTTAACCTGGAGCACAACCTATCAAATTTGTTCTTGTGGTTATTTTCCAGCATAAAGTTTACCATGGATAAATTCAAGCTAAAGTGGGGGCTAATGTCGGGGATATACCCCGCGGCGTAACCCGGCCGGAAGTATAACCCGGCTAGACTTGGCCGTTTACTTGCGACGGTTTACACTTGACGATACACTGGTAGCCCGGCGGGCGGATCATGGATGACAGGGCCCAAGGCCCAGAAGGCCGGTTCATGTTATGGTGGGCCGGTTTATGAAGCAGATAAATTGCAGAGAGGAGATTTATGCAAGATTCAGATGACTGACATGAACAAGTTCAAATCAATCTGGGGCCTAATGTCAGGGATATTACTAGCAGGTATAAACCAGCCAGGAAGATCCGTATTACACTGACATAATTGTATTATTACAAGCCCAGTCGAATATGTACAAAGGTTATAGCCCATAGAGGTTTAGGGCCCATGTGTAGAGCCCACGGTTTGTAAACCGTCATATCATGTAACTTGGGATGTAAGATAGAAAGAGTAGAGACCGAGGCGGACATGTTTATGAGCCGACCTCGGGCCTCTATAAACCGGACAGGGCGTTGCCTCCTATATAAAGGGATGACCCGACGACGGTTCAGGAAGAGAAACAACAGCGCGAAATACAGGCAAGCGATTCGCTCCCTGTTCATTGACGCCCAAGCAATACCACACCAAACTAGACGTAGGCTTTTACCTTCATCGAAGGGGCCGAACTAGTATAAACCCTCTGTGTCCTTTGTGTGCTTTTAACCTCTTCAAGCTAACCCGTGCGATGGCCTCACACCTAAGTCCCCTAAACCGGACATCTGCCGTGCTAATTCCACGACACAAACTTCAAATGATATAAGTGAAGCACATGAAGCATTCTATAAAGCCATACTCAAAAGATATAAGTGAAGTGCAAAGAGCATTCTATAAATCAACCAAGGACTATCTCATACCAGCATGGTGCATAAAAGAAAAGGTGAAAACTAAATGCAAAAGACGCTCCAAGATCTTCACATATCACATGAATGAAACGAATCCGAAAACATACTGATACTTGTTGAAGAAAGGGGGGATGCCTTCCGGGGCATCCCCTAGCTTAGACGCTTGAGTCTCCTTGAATATTTACTTGGGGTGCCTTGGGCATCCCGAAGCTTGAGCTCTTGCCTCTCATTCTTCTGCTCACACCGAGACCTCCTCGATCTTCGAACACTTCATCCACACAAAACTTCAACAAAAAACTCGGTAAGATCCGTTAGTATAATAAAGCAAATCACTAATCTAAGTACTTCTGCAAACCAATTCATATTTTGTTTTTGCATTGTAGCTACTGTAAAATAACTTTTCCATGGCTTAATCCACTGATAGAAATTGATGTTTCATCAAAACAAGCAAACTATGCATCAAAAACAGAATCTGTCTAAAACAGAACAGTCTATAATAATCTGAACATTCGCCATACTTCTGATACTTGAAAAATTCTGCAAAAATTAGGAAAAATAAAAAAATTGTATAGAAAGACAGTGCAAAACGTTTCAGAACCATTTGACGTTCCAGCAAAAAATGTAAAATCGCGCACTACAGCCAAAGTTTCTGTCCTGCACCGCACAAACCAACAAGCATTGTAAACATCCTAAAGGCAAACCTTGGCACATTATTTTTATAATACAATGGAATTGTACAAGGGGATAATTACTTTTGTTGAAAAGTTTCTATAATTAAGATTCACAAAGTTTCCATGGGCATGAACAAAGTTCAAGGACGTCCCCCACTTTCACAATGCTCGTCTATATCACTTTCACTTTTCTTTTTGAAAAGTTTTGGGTTCCCCTCTTTACTTTTTTGTTTTTAAACTTTATAAAAGAACACGCCAGAAATAAATTACTCTCTAAAACTTCCGAGTTGTCTCCCTGGCAGCGCTTTCTTTAAAGCCATTAAGCTAAGCATATAGTGCCCAAGTGTTGGATCCACCCGGATCCCAAGGTATATCAAAGCCAATTTTAGTTAACAATGATTTGGCATTTAGTAGTGAGCACAAAGTGATACATATCATGCAAAAACGAAGTCTAACTCTCTTCCTATGCATCGGCATGTCATAAAAGAACAATTCATGCACATCAAGTAAAGCCCAATGCATAGTATAAGCAGTTTCTTGCAATTTTATCGTGTTGGAAACATAGAGAGGCGGAGATGTAGTTCCTCTCTCATAATAATTGCAAGCAGGAGCAGCAAGCACATGCATATTATATTAATCAAAATCATCATGTGTAATGGAAAAAGGCAACCCATCAATATAATCCTTAATAAGTGCAAACATCTCCGATATAGTGTAGTTTGGAGAAGTCAAAATGATAATAGGACTATCATGCGTGGGTGCAATAGCAACAATTTCATGTTTAACATAAGGAACTATAGCAAGTTCATCTCCATAAGCATAATTCATATTGGCATCTTGGCCACAGGCATAGCAAGCTTCATCAAAAAGGGATATTTCAAAAGAATCAACGGGATCATAGCAATCATCATAGCATTCATCCTTCGGTAAGCACGAAGGGAAATTAAACAATGTATGAGTTGAAGAGTTACTCTCATTAGAAGGTGGGCACGGGTAGCTAATCCTCTCTTCCTACATTTGTTCTTCGCTCTCCTCCTCATCTTTTTCATCCAATGAGCTCACAATGTCATTAATTTCTTCTTCCATAGACTCCTGCAAAATATTAGTCTCTTCTTGGACAGCGGAGACTTTCACAATAAAAGCATCTATATTGGAGTTATATTCATAACTCAAATAGCAATATTTCAATATAGCAAGATTTTCAGGCCTAGAAACATCATCATCAAATGCATCATTCTTTTTAAACAGAGATTCAATTTCATAAGCACCCTTAAAAGCAACGAATTCTTCTATTTGTTCCACGTCATAATAATCATATATACCATTAGCATAAGAAGCTAAGGTTTCATTATCATTAAATTTGCATGAAAAGGGAAGGTGTGGAGCCTTCTTGTGGCGACCAGACCTCAAACAGTCCTATCTCTGTGCATCAGTGTCATCCCTGGATCAGTAATACTGACACGCACAGTACTTGAAGAATTTATAAAAGAGTAGCAATCACACACTTATTACATTGATAGTCCAACGATGAATTTATTACAAATAATATGGCTGAAGGCCATCTAATACGATAACAGCGGAAGGCTTGGAAGATAAGTGAGTCCATCAACTCCAGCGGCATCACTGAGTATAGAACCACGACCTAAAAAGCATCTTACTCGTCGTCTGAAAAGTCTGCAACATGAAACGTTGCAGCCCGAAAACGGGTCAGCACATGGAATATGCTAGCAAGGTAACACAAGAGAATGCAATGAGAGTAAAGCTATACTATATGCATATTTGGCTGGTGGAAAGCTCTATGGTTAAGTTTTTTCGTAAAGCCAATTTTTCCCTACTTCAAAGGAATAGATTTTAATTAACTATCATGGTAGTTGAAACATCGTTGAGAAGATAGACATCCTCTCAACCCCAATTAAAGTTCATCATTAACCCAACAATATTAAATTAGAGTAACATGATGAGATGCACATGAAAATCCAAGTACTAGATACTCAAGACGTCCATAACCGGGGACACGGCTAATCATGATCAGTTTGTACACTCTGCAGAGGTTTGTGCACTTTTCCCACAAGACTCGATCGCCTCCGTTTGGTTTCTTGCACTGCATTGTGTTTGAGAAACGGATGACCGAGACATAGTCTTTCAGAAACGCTAGCACCTTACGATCGGGCGGACCGTACCAACCTACATCCCCTACATCTGCTAGTCCACCACAGTAAGAGTTCGCACGACTTACTCATACTATGCTAGAGCCCATAATAGCATTGTGGCTGCACACGGAAGTTTTTAGTATGAATAATCTCATGATCCCTTTGAGCCTGGGTGGCAGTCCAAAAGAAAAACAGGCAATCACTGGAATACCTAGATGCCTCAATCCACCCATATGTGTATTAATGTTGCCACCTTAAGTTGAACCATTAATTAACAAACTCACATCTGTCATGGATTTCACTCACCCAATCCACGTCTACGAGAATAGCATGTCCTAACAGCAAACGTAGAAGTAACTCCCAAAGGTTTGAATGTAATGCAGGTAATAGGTACTACCACAATCTACTTCCAATCCAACAAGTTAATTGATCCTACTCATGCAATGTTTGAGGGTTGGACTAATGCAATGAAAATTGGGTAATTGGAAAGCATGATCAAAGTGTTACTTGCCTTGCTGATGATCCGCAAAACCTAGAGACTCAAAGTAGCAAGCGGCGCACTCCGGTTACTCTATCGCAAACAAACAAGCATACAATAAGTACTTAACTAATGCACTAGTAAAACTCAAATAAGAGATCTAACCAGAAGGTTCAACTTAAGAACTCAGGTTTGCAAAAGAATCAACTCGAAAGAAGCAACGAAACTCAAACTGCAAAAGAAACGAGCTCCGGTTTACTAGTTGGCCTAAAGTAAAATTTTACAGTATCCAAAACTTTGTTCGAGTGGATTAAACGTAAAGAGGGCATCGAGACGAAGATCTGGGATTTTGAATCACCTGATTCCGACTCTGGAGCGAAAAGAAAAACGAAAAACAAGATCAGGGCAGAAATCGCGATCGGAATAATCGCGGATAAATACCCCGAAAAGAAAAACGGACGAACAGGCTAATGAACGAACGATCGCTGCCTGCGGCTAACTGACGAAAACCGTTCGTTAAAACGAACGTACGGACGAATGTCCGCTGAATAACTAAACCGACGAAAAACCGAACCGATCTAATCTAAATAGAAAAACAGATCCAAGGTTTTCCTAAAAAACCGATCGGTTCTAAAAAAACCGTAACTACCTCGACGAACTCCGGCGGGGTCCGGCACTCCGGCGGCGGCGACGGTCCGGCGGGCGAGGCGGCGGGGCGGCGGCAAGGTGGGGCGGCGCGGGGCGACAAGTGCGGCGGCGGCGGCGGCGCGAGGCGGCAGCGACGGCAGGTGCGACGGCGGCGCGAGGCGGCTAGGGAAGGGGCGCAGGCTGGCTGCGGTTTGGGCCGGCTCGGGCGACTTATAAAGCCCAGAGTCCTGGGCTAGTAAGACTCCAAGTCGGTTTCCTTTATTTTTTTTTAAAAAAAGAGTCCCGGCGCAGAAAAACTAACGAAAGAAATACTAAACGGACTACAAAATTCCCGAACTAAATTTTCACCGTCCTCTAATAATATTTAGGACAAACTGAACATTTTTCCCGGACCTAAATGCAATTTTGAAAAACTTGCATTTTTCCTATGCAAATAAATTCGCAAATAAAACGAGAAAAATACCAAAAATGATTTTAATATTTTTCCTCCAATATTTCTGTTATTTTGGAGAAGTCATATTATCTCCGCTCATATTTTGTATTTATAAATATTTTTAGGAGAGAAAAATAATTAGAATCACACTGTCCTCGTACCGGTATTCGAGCGAACTCAAATACGAAAACGGTAAAATCCCCAACTCTCTCCGTAGGTCCTTGAGTTGCTTAGAATTTCGAGGAACGCCACGAACAAAAATGCAAAAGCATGAAATGCAAATATGATCTATGTATAACATTCCAAATTGAAAATTTGGGATGTTACAAACCTACCCCCCTTAGAATGAATCTCGCCCTCGAGATTCGACTTGGCTAGAGATCATGTGTGGGTGGTCCTTGCTTAGATCATCTTCTCATTCCCAGGTGGCTTCTTCCTCGCTGTGGTGACTCCACTGAACTTTGAAAAACTTGATAACCTTACTGCGAGTAACTCTACTCGAAAATTCGAGAATTTTAACAGGCTTCTCCTCGTAAGTCAGATCACTGTCTAACTGAATTGCTTCGAGGGGTACTGTGTCTCTAAGCGGTATATCGGCCATCTCCGCGTGGCACTTCTTAAGCTGTGAAACGTGAAACACGTAGTGCACTCCTGACAATCTTTCGGGCAATTCCAACTTGTAGGCAACCTCTCCCATGCGTTCCAAAACACGGTAGGGTCCCACAAATCTCGGGGCTAACTTCCCTTTAACTCCGAAACGTTTAACTCCTCGCAGAGGCGATAGTCTCAAGTACGCTCTATCTCCGATCTCATAGGTTATCTCCTTGTGCTTCGAGTCTGCATAACTCTTCTGCATGGACTGAGCTACCTTCAGTCTATCTCGAATCAACTTCACCTTCTCTTGAGACTCTTTGATCAACTCTGGTTCAAACAACTGTCGGTCTCCAACTTCGCCCCACATCAACGGTGTTTGGCATCTCCTTCCATACAATGCCTCGAACGGTGCCATCTTCAAACTGGCTTGGTAACTGTTGTTGTATGAGAACTCCGCGTAGGGCAAGTTGTCATCCCAACTAGACCATAATCTAATGCACAGGCTCTCAGCATATCTTCCAAAATCTGATTGACTCTTTCAGTCTGTCCATCTGTCTGCGGGTGAAACGCTGTGCTAAATTCTAGCCTGGTACCCTAAGTTTCATGTAACTGATTCCAAAACTTTGAGGTAAACTGGGTTCCTCTATCTGATACAATGCTCCTCGGAACTCCATGCAGACATACAATTCTAGTCATGTATATCTTTGCCAACTTTGCATTGGTATATGTGGTTTTCACAGGGATAAAGTGAGCTACCTTCGTCAATCGGTCTACTACTACCCAGATTGAATCATATCTTGCTTTGGTCCTGGGCAATCCGGTGATAAAATCCATGCCAACCTTCTCCCACTTCCATTCGGGTATTGGCATAGGTTGTAACAATCCTGCTGGCTTCTGATGTTCTGCCTTCACTCTCTGACATACATCACAAACTGCTACATACTCCGCAATATCCTTCTTCATACCGGTCCACCAGAAAATATCCTTCAAATCCAAATACATCTTAGTATTTCCTGGGTGAATCGAGTATGGTGAATCATGGGCCTCCCGTAAAATCAACTTCCTGATCTCCGGGTCAGAGGGCACATACACGCGGTCCTCAAACCATAAGGTGTCGTGTTCATCCTCACGAAAACCTTTAGCTTTACCTTCGCTCATCCTCTCCTTCATAGCGACAACCTCCTTGTCAGCTTTCTGAGCTTCTCTAATTTTATCCATCAGGGTAGACTGGATTTCTAGTGTTGCTACATAGCCTCTCGGAACTATCTCCATACGTAGTTCTCGTAGGTCCTCGGCTAACTCCTTTGGAAATTCCTCCATCATTAGGGTATTGACATGGCTCTTACGGCTTAGCGCATCGGCTACTACGTTAGCCTTTCCGGGTTGATAATGCAATCTCATGTCGTAATCCTTAATGAGTTCCAGCCATCTCCTTTGCCTAAGATTCAGCTCCTTCTGAGTGAATATGTACTTCAAACTCTTGTGATCCGTGTATACTTCACAATGGTTTCCAATAAGAAAATGTCTCCACGTCTTCAATGCATGCACTACGGCTGCTAACTTCAAATCGTGGGTGGCATAGTTCAGCTCATGAGGTTTTAGCTGTCGGGAAGCATACGAAATGACTCTTCCTTCCTGCATAAGAACAGCTCCAAGTCCTCGACGTGAAGTGCCGCAGTACACCTCATAATCCTTATGTTGATCTGGCAGAATCAACACAGGGGATGAGACCAAACGTTTCTTTAATTCCTGGAAACTGGCCTCACATTCTTCCGTCCAACTGAATTTGGTGTCCTTCTTTAACAACTCCGTCATTGGCTTTGCAATCCTCGAGAAATTCTCGATGGATCTCCGGTAGTATCCTGCAAGTCCAAGAAAACTCCGGATCTCACCAACTGTTGTCGGTGCTTCCCAATTGGTCATGGTGTCCACCTTAGCGGGATCTACTGCTATTCTTTCTCCGGATATAACTTGTCCGAGGATCCGACTTCCTTCAACCAAAACTCGCATTTGCTAAACTTTGCATATAACTGATGTTCCCTAAGCTTCTCCAATACCAATCGCTAATGCTCTGCATGCTCCTCTTCATCCTTCGAGAAGATCAAAATATCATCTATGAACACTACGACGAACTTATGCAAATACTCCATAAACACTTTGTTCATCAGGTTCATAAAGTATGCCAGTGCATTCGTCAGACCAAACGACTTAACGGTATACTCGTACAACCCATACCTAGTGGTAAAGGCCGTCTTAGGTATATCCTGCTCTCGAATCTTCAATTGATGGTACCCTGATCGCAGATCGATCTTGGAAAATACCTTAGCTCCTTGCAATCTATCGAACAGATCATTGATCATCGACAATGGGTACTTGTTCTTGATCGTTACTTCATTCAATCCTCGGTAATCAACAACCATTCTTAACGATCCATCCTTCTTCTCCACTAGAAGTACTGGCGAACCCCAAGGCGAAGAACTTGGGCGTATGACTCCTTTATCCAGTAACTCCTTAATCTGTTTCTTAATTTCCTCCAAATCCTTTGCGGGCATCCTATATGGTCTCTTAGAAATTGGCCCGGTGCCTGGGAAAAGTTCAATCAAAAACTCTATATCTCTATCCGGTGGCATTCCTGGCAGTTCTTCTGGAAACACATCCGGATAATCCTTCACTACTGGCACTTCCTCCTGAACAACTCCTGACAAGGAATTTAATCTACTCCTCTTTGACTCATGCCGGGATACATACTTGATCCTTCTTCCTTTCGGCGTAGTAAGCAAAATGGTCTTACTGGCACATTCAATATTTCCTTCGTACTTAGATAACCAATCCATGCCTAATATCACATCCAGTCCTTGAGATTCCAATACTATTAGGTCCGAAGGGAAAATGTAATTACCGATTCTTAGGGGCAACTGATCACACCATGACTTAGCCATATACTCCGCTCCTGGTGAGGTTACTAACATGGGAGATCTAAGGGCTTGGGTCGGCAGCTTATACTTATCCACGAATCCCCTTGAAATATATGAATGCGATGCACCAGTATCGAAAAGAACGAGTGCAATAAAGGACTTAACTAAGAACTTACCTATAACCGCATCTGGTTGCTCCTCTACCTCCTCCACAGTCACGTGGTTCACTTGTCCTTTGTTCAACGGGTTGGGCTTCTTCCCGGCGCTTCCATTGCCGTTCCCATTCTTAACTTCTAGGCATTCATTGGCATAATGTCCATTCTTCCCGCACTTGTAACAAGTGACATGGTTGAAATCCCTCTTGGTGGGTGTGGACGGTGTAGGGCGGTTCTGGTTTCCATTGGTTCCATTCCCATTTCCATTCTTGGTGCCATTGTGATTGTGCGAGCTACCTCCTCCATGGGTATGCTGAAACTGTCCTACTGCTTTAGGGGTAAAATGGGGCTTCTGCTGAGCTCCAGAATTATACTTTCCTTGCCCATACTTCCTTTTGCGACTCTCAATCTGTTGATGCTTCCTTTCAATCATTAGGGCGCGGTCAACCAACTCCTGGTAGTTATTGAAAGTTGCCACCATCAACTGTACACTCATCTCATCATTTAGCCCTTCCATGAATCTCTCCTGCTTTTTGGCATCTATGGCCACATCATCTGGGGCATAACGAGATAGGGTACTAAACTCATCCACGTACTGAGCCACAATACGATTCCCTTGGCGCAAATTGCGAAACTCCTACTTCTTCATACTCATTGCTCCGGTTGAGACATGGGCGGTACGAAAAGCTTGCTGAAACTGATCCCAAGTCACATTAGCTACGGGGTAAGTGGCTGTGTAATTCTCCCACCATGCTGCAGCTAGTCCAGACAACTGGTGTGCGGCAAATCGCACCTTCTCAGCATCCGAGCAATTGGCGGTGGTCAAATCCCTTCCGATCTTGCGTAGCCAGTCATCAGCCACTATGGGTTCGATGCTGCTAGCAAATACGGGTGGTTGCAACCTTAAGAAACGTGTCAAGTTGTCCACGGGTGGTGGTGGTGGAGGGTTGTTGTTATTATTGTTGTTGTTCTGGTTGTTCTGAGTGTTCTGGACAAGAAGTTGCATCAGGGTGTTCTGCTGCTGGATCAACTGGGTGAGCTCAGGGGGAAACTCAAATTCACGTCTTGGAGGCATCTGATGGGTGTAGAGGGAAGAGATTAGAATAGAAAAGAGGTCTAAGGGAAAATCACTACCCATATGCACATGCGGCAAACACACAATCAAATCACACCAATCAATTTCAAGCAAGATCTTACAAATCTAACGATCGTTACAAAAGTGCACTAAAACTAATATATGGGGTAAACTACTAGTCACAGGGTGGTCATCTAAAAATATTGATTGGCAGAGGATTCCATAATATCTGCTCCAGCTTCATCTTCATAGTCTTCGTCCTTGCTATCCTCAGCTTCCGAATCTGTGTCATCTATGATGATATAGTCTTCCAGTGGAATCTCCTTGGGTTCTTCTTCCTCGTCTTCTTCTCCCATGAGTATCCCTAACTTCCGTGTCAGATCATCATTCTTCTCCACAAGTATTTTCATCTCCTCCTCTTATCCGTCGCGTGTAGACTTGAGTTCTTCCTCTAGCTCCATATTCCTATTTAGGGCCTTCTTCAAATCTATCATACATGCACACATCTGGTGCTCCTGGCGACGAATGTGATGATTCAACTCCTGGATGAATGTTGCAATGGACCTATCCTTCCGGGTGCTAATCATATCCCAATTCTCATCTCGGCGTCCACAAATCTGGTAGATGGTGTCCTTTAGCTCGTGCTTGTAGACTTCTCCAATCCTTCCCATAGCGATGTGGGCTGCCATGCTCCTGCCTAAGCTCCATGTAGGCGCATTAAAGGTAAATGTTATGAGTGAGGTGACAGGTGCGAACGTCCTTCCTGGAACTTGAGCTTGAATCAACCAACGCTCCTCCTCAGGTAGAGTGGCATTGTAGGTTTCGGTGAAACTTGGTAGTCCAATGTTTACATATCTAGTGACTTCCTTCAGGTGTCGTCCAAAGGGTGTATCATCATCCGATTGCATGAACTTGTTCTTTGCTTCCACCATCCTAAAGAGTAGAAAAGATGAGGAGTCAGAAAAGAGAAGAGTGAATTGTGCTCTAGGGCTTGTCTTAGTGGTCGTGTCCTACAGTCAACGTGTTCTTTGATACCATCTTGTGGTGACCAGACCTCAAACAGTCTGATCTCTGTGCATCAGTGTCATCCCTGGATCAGTAATGCTGACACGCACAGTACTTGAAGGATTTATAACAGAGTAGCAATCACACACTTATTACATCGATAGTCCAACGATGAATTTATTACAAATAATATGGCTGAAGGCCATCTAATACGATAACAGCGGAAGGCTTGGAAGATAAGTGAGTCCATCAACTCCAGCGGCATCACTGAGTATAGAAACACGACCTAAAAAGCATCTTACTCGTCGTCTGAAAAGTCTGCAACAAGAAACGTTGCAGCTCGAAAACGGGTCAGCACATGAAATATGCTGGCAAGGTAACACAAGAGAATGCAATGAAAGTAAAGCTATACTATATGCATATTTGGCTGGTGGAAAGCTCTATGGTTAAGTTTTTGCGTAAAACCAATTTTTCCCTACTTCAAAGGAATAGATTTTAATTAACTATCATGGTAGTTGAAACATCGTTGAGAAGATAGACATCCTCTCAACCCAAATTAAAGTTCATCATTAACCCAACAATATTAAATTAGAGTAACATGATGAGATGCACATGAAAATCCAAGTACTAGATACTCAAGACGTCCATAACCGGGGTGATGTCTACACACGCTTCTATTCTTATAGACGATGTTGGGCCTCCAAGCGCAGAGGTTTGTAGGACAGCACCAATTTCCCTCAAGTGGATGACCTAAGGTTTATCGAACTCAGGGAAGCAGAGGTCGAAGATGGTCTCTCTCAAGCAACCCTGCAACTAAGATACAAGAAGTCTCTTGTGTCCCCAACACACCTAATACAACTAGGAGTTGTATAGGTGCACTAGTTCGGCGAAGAGATGGTAAAATATGGATGATAGGAGTGGCAAAGCAAAGTAATATAAATCTGTAATAAAAAGTGCAGCAAGCAAACAAGTGGTAAACGTGAGCACAAATGGTATTGCAATGGTGCAAACAAGGCCTAGGCTTCATACTTTCACTAGTGGCAACTCCCAACAACATTAACATAATCGAATCACATGATATTTCCCATAGACGCACTCGGAGGTCATTCCTTTGTGGTCAAGAGAGGACGAGAATTATGTAGGGCTACAAAAGCACACCTCTAAGTTCGTAGTTCTCAATCTATGGATTTCCCAATGTCACCGCGGCCATCCAAAGATAGTACCACAATCACCACAACATATCTCAAGGATAGTCAAAGACAAGCACCAAGAGACTCTCAATCTTCAATCAACACACAAAAGAGGAAATCACTCATGAAAATATTCTTCTAATCCATGTCCAATAGACCGCTGTCACCTTGGTCTCGGGGATTATACTAGATAAAGACAAGTGAGTACATCAATCCAATACATAGAGGAAGGGGAAATATCATGGGATCACCCTAGATTAACATAGCCTATGATCACAACGAAGATCACATCATGGGAGAGAGAATTGACCACATAGCTACTGGTAGAAACCTCAGCCCCGAGGAGGAACTACTCCCGCATCATGGAGGGAGGAAGCAACATCGATGGAGATGAATCCGGGGGCACTTCCCCGTCCCGGCAGGATGCCGGCATAGTAATTCTGGTCCCCCGAAACTTGGTGGCGATGGCGGCGGAGATCGGAATTGCTTCTAGAGAAAAGGGTTCTAGAATCAGGGTTTCCGCGACGAGAGGAATATATATGCGAAGGGGGGCAACCAGAGGTGGAGAGGGGGCCCAAGGCGCCCCCCTGGCGCGGCCAGGGGTGGGGCCGCGCCGGGTGGTAGCCTGGGCCACCCCTGGCTCCCCTCTGGCCCGGCTTTGGTTATTCGTGAAGCTTCCTGTACGCTGATTTTTCCTGTATTTTTCCCGGAATTTTTGGAGCACTTTTAATATGGGGGAAATCTGAAATAGAAAAACAGCAGAAAACAGGAACTGGCACTGTGGTGCACTGAGTTAATAGGTTAGTCCAAATATGATCAAAAGTGTATGGAAGTGCATAAATATCATAGCAATATCACACAAAAGAAGCATGGAGCAAGCAGAAATTATAGATACGTTTTGGACGTATCAACATCCCCAAGCTTAATTCCTGCTCGTCCTTGAGTAGGTAAATGATAATAAGCATAATTTCTGTGGTGACATGCTACCAACCATATAAGAACTTTTTTAGTAAAGCAATCAAGGCACGTAATTCAATTCAAGTCATAACAAGCAAGAGTCTATATTAGCATTGTAACAAGTAACATAAGAACATAAAGGTGCAAGAGCTCTCGCTGTCCGTGACTCGAATGTCTCCAAACGGTGTTTGCGTGCAAGAAAGGGGATAGGGATATACGAGAGAGTAAAACATAGTTTTTGTATTCTTGAGAACTTAATCTACTAAAGTTTCACACTTGGTCTTCTTTGGAATCTTATCTTGACTCATCCCCAGACCACCAGCCAGGTACAAGTCAAAATGATCCACTCCCTTTCGATATTTTGAGCACTCATGCAATGGATGAGCGTAAGCAATATAGTTGACACTTAGGATGGCAAAGAGAGAAAAATGATGAAGGGGGAAGACAAAAAAAAGTGTGAAAGGCTCACATCAATGAGGACAATCATAGGCGAGAGAAAGCCAAATGATAGATATGATGTGAGGAGTAGGGATTGCCATGCAACGGATGCACATATGAGCTAAGGTAAGCTCTCCAATGGAACTAGTGGGGGTGCATCCAACTTGCTTGCTCAAGAAGATCTAGAGCTCTTTTGAGGAGGCTCATCATTGGAATATACAAGCCATGTTCTATAGTGTGAAGGTCCCCACATAGCTATATGCATGAATGATGATCTCTATGGAGTACAAGGTATAAGATGGAGTACGAGTGTGGATCTCTCAAAAGGAATAGTAGTGTGCCCCCTTCTCTCTTTTTTATTTCTTTTTCTCCTTTTTCTATTTTTTTATTTTTTTGTGGCCTCAATGGCTCTTTCTATTTAACTCTCATTTGTCCTCTTTGGGATCTTTTGATTTAATCCTCTTTGGGATCTTTTCCTCACTTTAGGGGTAACACTCTACAAATTACAAGAAGTATAGAAGATCTTTCACACTTTACAAAAGTACTCAACATAAAGAAAATGAAACTATCATGATGTATGCAAATGTATGCCTTTGCCAGCGTAGCAGGATATGCAATGATACTAGCGCGTCATGTAGCAATGATTAGGGCAAGGCCCAACTAGCATGCGGCTCATCGACCAAGCAAAAAGCATGTAAGACATAAAGATCAAGTCATGAGAAGATGGATGTTGCATGGCAATGTATCTCGGAAAGGCTATGGAAATGCCTTGATAGGTAGGTATGGTGGCTGTTTTGAGGAAGGATATAATGAGGCTTATGATGACAGAGCATATCGTGCCAAGGATTTGGATGCACCGGCGAAGTATGCGCCAACACTCGAGGTGAGAAAGGGCAATGCACGGTACCGAAGAGGCTAGAAAAATATGGCTAGGTGGAAGTGTCAACTTTCGAATACTCACATTAGTCCGAAGAACTCATGCACTTATTATCGGTAACTCTCAATCTAATTAGGAGGTTCACAAAGAGACAAGTTCCCCGAGGAGGAGTGTATGGGGGTTTGGTTATCCTTGCGCATCCTCGACTCATGGTACGTGAGTGTACTCTAATATTCGATCCCTCCAAAGATTAGTGATCCATCTAGTAGCTAAAGTTCTCAACTATTTTGTAGGTTTTCGAAAATAAGCACGGATTGCCCAAAATATGACATCTATCACTAATAGGCTAAAGCTCTTGGCACCAAAAGTTCAGACATTACGCATGGCAATACCTCAAAACTATTGCAAGTTACTACTAAAATTAAATAGCAGCCTCAATTACCTACTTTAAGTTAAGACACATAACTCAGTGCAACAGGCAAAGTCTCTTAACAAGATAAACATGAAAACTCAAGAGAGTTCAGCAACCAACTAAACAAAAGCTCTTTAAAAAGAAAAGCATGAAAACTAAGAGCTAAACATGACAGCAGCTATGGAAAGACAAAGAACACACACAACAAAGATAAGCATGAAAATCCAATGTTGTGTTCTAGGTTGAAGTGGAGCGTGTTTCTCTCCCACACAAAGAAAGCTGGGTTCTAACTTTTTATGAACAGCAAGCAAAGCTAAAGAAAACTAAAAAGGAAACTAAGAGCAAGACGCTCCAAGCATAGCACATAACACATGAAGTGATAATTATAGTGGAACGAAAGACGAACTGATAATTGTTGATGGAGAACGGGATGCATGGGGGCATCCCCAAGCTTAGACGCTTGAGTCTTCTTGAATATTTCTTGGGGGTGCATGGGGGCATCCCCTAGCTTGAGCGTTTGACCCTCCTGAATCTTCTATTATCATCTTCCCTCGCATGCTTGAAAAATCCCTTCATACATAACTCCTCATAATCTGATTAGCGAGGTTAGTACACACAATAAAATAATTTTTCCCTACTGGAAATAAATATAATCTTGAAGAGCTACTGTTTCTCAAGATTGCCAAAAGGTTTTTGCAAAGAAAAAGCAAGCTCAAGGTTTGCAAAACGAAGAAAAGGCAAAACAGGACAGAATCTGTGAAAAACAGACCAGCAGGTAGTAAATAATTTTTTCGGGGCACTTCTGCAACTCAAATCAAAAAACTAGAACAGACGCTCGGAAGCCAATTGTATAGAGAATGCTGTCAAAAAAATTCAGATCAAAAAGATGATCCGGTGATTTTATTCGAATTTTTTTGTCCAAGGACAGAATCTGTTTTCTGGACAGCACGTCACAACTTTTGAACTTTCTTGCAATCGGAGGCTAAACTTGGTACAAAGCTGAAAAATAAAGATACAATGATGTTGCTACAGTAGTAACAAACATCAAGACCACTAAAAACTGAAAGAACAAACTGAAAGCAAAGATAACAAGGGTTGTCTCCCTAGAGCTCTTTCTTTATAGCCATAAAGATAGGCTTAAGACTTTAATGATGCTCTCGTAGGAATAAGAATTGAAGAACAAAAGAGAGCATCAAGAAGCAAATACCAAACACATTTAAGCCTAACATGCTTCCTATGCATAGGAATATTGCAATAGAATAATTCATTGAAGCACAAAGCAATAAGCATAGGAAGACAAAACAAGTGCAGCTTCAAAACCTTCAACATAAAGAGAGGGAACTTGATATTATTGAAATATCTATAAGCATATGTTCCCTTCTCATAATAATTTTCAGTGGGATCACGAATAAACTCAACAATATAAGCATCACATAAAGCATTGTTACCATGATCCATATGCAAAATGGTACTCTTACTCTCCACATAAGCATAATCTTTCTCATTGGTAATAGTGGGAGTAGGACTATCATAAACAACTTGAACACTATAGATTAATTGTGTATTAGGAAGATGGTGTTCAACAAGGGAGTAATTCCTTCCATGATTATGACAAGTTTCATAAGGATAATTTCTCCTTATGTCATAGGTACCTTTATAATCACTATAGATTGGAGTTATAACATCATCATAGTAGAGAAGAGCATTATCATTGCTAGCAACTATATTTGTAAACATGTTGTCTTTATTCTTACTAGCAAAAGAATTATCAATTATCACATCACTAGTGGGTAAAGGATTTGCAATCCTATCACCCCCAAGCTTAGAGCTTTCAATATCATCACTTTCAGAGTTGGTACCAAAAAGATTTTCAAGATCATAAGTAGCATTATCATCATTTTCCCAATCACAATAAGTAACATGCATATCATAATCAAAATCATCTTCAATAGTACCTAAGGACGTATCATCAAGATGATAATTAAGGCAATAAACTTCACCTTCTTCTTTAAACTTACAACCGTTAGGATAAAAGTTGATGTGAGGAATATGCTCAGGCCAGGTTGATACCATTCTTCTTCCTTCTTGCTCCTCTTCCTCCTCATCTTCTTTTTCTTCTTCTTCACCTTAGGAGGGAGTGGTTGGAGATGAAGCTTGTCCACATATCCTGGTTTATCATTAGAAACAATAGGGGAATCTTGGGAGAAACTCTCCTTTTTATTAGCAGAAATATAAGAGACATTTTTATACTTTGGTAAAGTTCCCTCCTTTCTAATCTTACTTATGTAATCATTTTTATGGCAATTAACAACACAATAGAGATGGCAATTTTGCAAAGTGTTTTTTATTCCTATGGCATTAACATCTAGCCAAGAAGTCTTATCTGATAACTCTTCACACATCAAAAATAACATAAGCTCATCATAAAGATCAGGGGTGATCATGTTATCACACAACTGGTTAACAGTTATGTTTTGAAAGTGCATGCATTGAAAATTAAAGTGACCCTCTATACAGCAAAGTTCACAAGTAAAAGGATAAAGGTCACACAATTCTCTAGCAATTTCATTTAAATCTTTGACCCAAGTGATTGTTCTTTCATGCTTATGTTGCTTACAATACTTCTCTTCTTCAATCATAGGCCTTTCACAAGGTCTATCCACTCCACAAAAATTAACATGCTTATATAAAACTTCATTTTTAGGAATTGGATCATGCATGTTGCAATCATCATGAACAATTTCATTTTCTTTGCAAATCTCTTTAAAAGGTTCATGATGCTTGATCCAATCCTCCTTAGGCATATTAAGATGTGAAGCAAAAGATTTGAGGAAATCAACAAGGAGTTGAGAATCAAGCCCAAACTTAGCACTAAACTTATTAAAACTTGTAGTTTCAACAAAGGACTTAATGCAATCATACTCATAAATTATACACCTTTGTCGATCTCCCAATCTTCAGTGTTGCGTTGAATTCTTTCAAGGAGTTCCCATTTAGCATCAATCTTTTCTTTTGTGAAAGAACCCATAGAGGAAGCATCGAGCAAATCTTTATCCTGTCGAGAGAGCCTCGCATAGAAATTAGTAATAATCATATCTTTGGGGAGCCCATGGTTAGGACATTTTAGCATTAACGTTTTCAGTCTCCCCCAAGCTTGAGCTATGCTCTCTCCGTCATGAGGATAGAAATTATAAACATAATTCCTATTCTCATGGACTTCATGAAGAGGATAAAACTTGGAGTAAAAGAGAGACTGGATCTCTTCCCAATCCAGCAGGTGAGAGTCATCTAGTAGCCTATACCATTCCAATGCTTTTCCTTTCAGTGACAAGGCAAATAATTTCCTCATGACTCCATCTCTTGTCAAACCTGAAATCTTAAACAACTCACAAACTTCTGTAAGTTTCAACAAATGAATACTAGGATTGACTGTCCCATCATAACAATCATTCCTAATTATTTCAATTATCCCTAGTGGTATTTGGAACGGGATACATTCAGTATGTGGAGGAGACTTCTCTACCACGGGTGTGGTAAAGCGGCCTTCCCCAAGTAGCGAACTAAGAGTGCGGTTTTCCATAAACATAACTAGTGAAACTAAAAACAAGAAACGAAAAGATTTAATTGCAAGATCTAAAGATATACCTTCAGACACTTACTTCCCCGGCAACGGCGCCAGAAATAGCTTGATGTCTACACACGCTTCTATTCTTGTAGACTATGTTGGGCCTCCAAGCGCAGAGGTTTGTAGGACAGCAGCAATTTCCCTCAAGTGGATGACCTAAGGTTTATCGAACTCAGGGAAGTAGAGGTCGAAGATGGTCTCTCTCAAGCAACCCTGCAACTAAGATACAAGAAGTCTCTTGTCTCCCAAACACACCTAATACAACTAGGAGTTGTATAGGTGCACTAGTTCGGCGAAGAGATGGTAAAATATGGATGATAGGAGTGGCAAAGCAAAGTAATATAAATCTGTAATAAAAAGTGTAGCAAGCAAACAAGTGGTAAACGTGAGCACAAATGGTATTGCAATGGTGGAAACAACGCCTAGGCTTCATACTTTCACTAGTGGCAACTCCCAACAACATTAACATAATCGAATCACATGATATTTCCCATAGACGCACTCGGAGGTCATTCCTTTGTGGTCAAGAGAGGACGAGAATTATGTAGGGCTACAAAAGAACACCTCTAAGTTCGTAGTTCTCAATCTATGGATTTCCCAATGTCACCGCGGCCATCCAAAGATAGTACCACAATCACCACAACATATCTCAAGGATAGTCAAGGACAAGCACCAAGAGACTCTCAATCTTCAATCAACACACAAAAGAGGAAATCACTCATGAAAATATTCTTCTAATCCATGTCCAATAGACCGCTGTCACCTTGGTCTCGGGGATTATACTAGATAAAGACAAGTGAGTACATCAATCCAATACATAGAGGAAGGGGAAATATCATGGGATCACCCTAGATTAACATAGCCTATGATCACAACGAAGATCACATCATGGGAGAGAGAATTGACCACATAGCTACTGGTAGAAACCTCAGCCCCGAGGAGGAACTACTCCCGCATCATGGAGGGAGGAAGCAACGTCGATGGAGATGAATCCGGGGGCACTTCCCCGTCCCGGCAGGATGCCGGCACAGGAATTATGGTCCCCCGAAACTTGGTGACGATGGCGGCGGAGATCGGAATTGCTTCTGGAGAAAAGGGTTCTGGAATCAGGGTTTCCACGACGAGAGGAATATATATGCAAAGGGGGGCAACCAGAGGCGGAGAGGGGGCCCCAGGTGCCCCCCTGGCGCGGCCAGGGGTGGGGCCGCGCCGGATGGCCGCCTGGGCCACCCCTGGCTCCCCTCTGGCTTGGCTTTGGTTATTCGCGAAGCTTCCTGTACGCTGTTTTTTCCTGTATTTTTCCCGGAATTTTTGGAGCACTTTTAATATGGGGGAAATCTGAAATAGAAAAACAGCAGAAAACAGGAACTGGCACTGTGGTGCACTGAGTTAATAGGTTAGTCCAAATATGATCAAAAGTGTATGGAAGTGCATAAATATCATAGCAATATCACACAAAAGAAGCATGGAGCAAGAAGAAATTATAGATACGTTTTGGACGTATCACGGGGACACGGCTAATCATAATCAGTTTGTATACTCTGCAGAGGTTTGTGCACTTTTCCCACAAGACTCGATCGTCTCCGTTTGGTTTCTCGCACTGCATGGTGTTTTAGAAACGGATGACCGAGACATAGTCTTTCAGAAGCGCTAGCATCTTACGATCGGGCGGACCGTACCAACCTACATCCCCTACATCTGCTAGTCCACCACTGTAAGAGTTCGCACGTCTTACTCGTACTATGCTAGAGCCCATAATAGCATTGTGGCTGCACACGGAATTTTCTAGTATGAATAATCTCATGATCCCTTTGAGCCTGGGTGGCGGTCCAAAAGAAAAATAGGCAATCACTGGAATACCTAGATGCCTCAATCCACCCAGATGTGTATTAATGTTGCCACCTTAAGTTGAACCATTAATTAACAAACTCACATCTGTCATGGATTTCACTCACCCAATCCACGTCCACGAGCATAGCATGTCCTAACAGCAAACGTAGAAGTAACTCCCAAATGTTTGAATGTAATGCAGGTAATAGGTACTACCTCAATCTACTTCCCAATCCCACAAGTTAATTGATCCTACTCATGCAATGTGTGAGGGTTGGACTAATGCAATGAAAACTGGGTAATTGGAAAGCATGATCAAAGTGTTACTTGCCTTGCTGATGATCCGCAAAACCTAGAGACTCAAAGTAGCAAGCGGCGCACTCCGGGTACTCTATCGCAAACAAACAAGCATACAATAAGTACTTAACTAATGCACGGGTAAAACTCAAGTAAGAGATCTAACCAGAAGGTTCAACTTAAGAACTCCGGTTTGCAAAAGAATCAACTCAAAAGAAGCAACGAAACTCAAACTGCAAAAGAAAGGAGCTCCGGTTTACTAGTTGGCCTAAAGTCAAATTTTATAGTAGCCAAAACTTTGTTCAAGTGGATTAAACATAAAGAGGGCATCGAGACGAAGATCTGGGATTTTGAATCACCTGATTCCGACTCTCGAGCGAAAAGAAAAACGAAAAACAAGATCAGGGTAGAAATCACGATCGGAATAATCGCGGATAAATACCCCGAAAAGAAAAACGGACGAACAGGCTAACGAACGAACGTTCGCTGTCTGCGGCTAACTGACGAAAACCATTCGTTAAAACGAATGTACGGACGAACGTCCGCTAAATAACTAAACCGACGAAAAACCAAACCGATCTAATCTAAATAAAAAAACAGATCCAGGGTTTTCCTAAAAAAAATGATCGGTTCTAAATAAAAAAAACCATAACTACCTCGACGAACTTCGGCGGGGTCCGGCACTCCGGCGGCGGCGGCAGTCCGGTGGGCGAGGCGGCGGGGCGGCGGCAAGGTGCGGCGGCGCGGGGCGGCAAGTGCGGCGGCGAGCGGCAAGTGCGACGGCGGCGGCTGCGCGAGGCGGCGGCGACGACAGGTGCGACGGCGGCGCGGGGCGGCTAGGGCAGGGCGGCGCGAGGCGGTTAGGGCAGGGGTGCGGGCTGGCTGCGGTTTGGGCCGGCTCGGGCGACTTATAAAGTCCAGAGTCCTGGGCTAATAAGACTCCAAGTCAGTTTCCTTTTTTTTAAATATAGTCCCAGCGCAGAAAAACTAACGAAAGAAATACTAAACGGACTCCAAAATTCCCAAAATAAATTTTCACCGTACTCTAATAATATTTAGGACAAAGTGAACATTTTTCCCGGACCTAAATGCATTTTTGAAAAATGCGCATTTTTCCTATGTAAATAAATTCGCAAATAAAACCAGAAAAATACCAAAAATGATTTTTATATTTTTCCTCCAATATTTCTGTTATTTTGGAGAAGTCATATTATCTCCGCTCATATTTTGTATTTAGAAATATTTTTAGGAGAGAAAAATAATTAGAATCACACTGTCCTCGTACCGGTATTCGAGCGAACTCAAATACGAAAACGGTAAAAATTCCCAACTCTCTCCGTAGGTCCTTGAGTTTCTTAGAATTTCGAGGAACGCCACGAACAAAAATGCAAAAGCATGAAATGCAAATATGATCTATGTATAACATTCCAAATTAGAAATTTGGGATGTTACAAACCTACCCCCCTTAGAATGAATCTCGCCCTCGAGATTCGACTTGGCTAGAGAACAGGTGTGGGTGGTCCTTGCGTAGATCATCTTCTCGTTCCCAAGTGGCTTCTTCCTCAGTGTGGTGACTCCACTGAACTTTGCAAAACTTGATAACCTTACTGCGAGTAACTCTGCTCGAAAATTCGAGAATCTTAACATGCTTCTCCTCGTAAGTCAGATCACTGTCCAACTGAATTGCTTCCAGGGGTACTTTGTCTCTAAGCGGTATATCGGCCATCTCCGCGTGGCACTTCTTAAGCTGTGAAATGTGAAACACGTCGTGCACTCCTGACAATCCTTCGGGCAATTCCAACTTGTAGGCAACCTCTCCCATGCATTCCAAAACACGGTAGGGTCCCACAAATCTCGGGGCTAACTTCCCTTTAACTCCGAAATGTTTAACTCCTCGCAGAGGCGATACTCTCAAGTACGCTCTATCTCCGATCTCTTAGGTTATCTCCTTGCGCTTCGAGTCTGCATAAATCTTCTGCCTGGACTGAGCTACCTTCAGTCTATCTCGAATCTACTTCACCTTCTCTTCAGACTCTTTGATCAAGTCTGGTCCAAACAACTGTCGGTCTCCAACTTCGTCCCACATCAACGGTGTTTGGCATCTCCTTCCATACAATGCCTCGAGCGGTGCCATCTTCAAACTGGCTTGGTAACTATTGTTGTATGAGAACTCCGCGTAGGGCAAGTTGTCATCCCAACTAGATCCATAATCTAATGCACAGGCTCTCAGCATATCTTCCAAAATCTGAATGACTCTTTCAGTCTGTCCATCTGTCTGCGGGTGAAACGTTGTGCTAAATTCTAGCCTGGTACCCAAAGTTTCATGTAACTGATTCCAGAATTTTGAGGTAAACTGGGTTCCTCTATCTGATACGATGCTCCTCGGAACTCCATGCAGACATACAATTCTGGTCATGTATATCTTTGCCAACTTTGCACTGGTATATGTGGTTTTCACAGGGATAAAGTGGGCTACCTTCGTCAATCGGTCTACTACTACCCAGATTGAATCATATCCTGCTTTGGTCCTGGGCAATCCGGTGATAAAATCCATGCCAAGCTTCTCCCACTTACATTCGGGTATTGGCATAGGTTGTAACAATCCTGCTGGCTTATGATGTTTAGCCTTCACTCTCTAACATCCATCACAAACTGCTACATACTCCGCAATATCCTTCTTCATACCGGTCCACCAGAAAATATCCTTCAAATCCAAATAAATCTTAGTATTTCCTAGGTGAATCGATTATGGTGAATCATGGGCCTCCTGTAAAATCAACTTCTTGATCTCCGGGTCATTGGGCACATACACGCGGTCCTCAAACCATAAGGTGTCGTGTTCATCCTCACGAAAACCTTTAGCAACACATCATTGGATAATAATATGAAGCATAAAGCACCATGTTCAAGTAGATGGTACAGCGGGTTGCAGGAGAGTGGACCGCTGTAGATAGATGGGGGAAGGTGATGGAGATGTTGGTGAAGATGACGGAGGTGTTGGTGTCGATCGCCGTCACACAATGATGCCCCTGGTGGCACTCCAGTGCCACCGGAAGCGAGGGGGAGAGGCCCCCTCCTTCTTCTTCTTCATTGACCTTCTCCCTAGGTGAGAGAAGGGTTTCCCCTCTGGTCCATGGCCTCCATGGCGGCAGAGGGGCGAGAGCCCCTCCGAGATTGGATCTGTCTCTCTGTCGCTCTCTGTTTCTGCGTTCCCAGATTCTGCCCTTTCACCATTTCTTCAATTTTTGGAGATCCGTAACTTCGATTGGGCTGATTTTTTGACACGATTTTTATCCGGATATTAGCTTTCTTGCAGCAAAATAAGGGCATCAACCGCCTTACGGTGTGACCACGAGGGCCCAGGGCGCGCCCCCTGCATCGTGGCCCACTCGGGCATTGTCTCGTGTTGGTTCCGCTTCCCAAAATTCACATATATTCCAAAAAAAATCTCCGTCCGTTTTTATTCCATTTGGACTCCGTTTGATATGGATATTCTGCGAAACAAAAAGCATGCAACAAACAGGAACTGGCACTGGGAACTGGATCAATATGTTAGTCCCAAAAAATAGTATAAAAAGTTGCCAAAAGTATATGAAAGTTGTAGAATATTGGCATGGAACAATAAAAAATTATAGATACGACGGAGATGTATCATGGCCCGTTAGAGGAAAAAGTTTCGACCCGATCGACTACGTCACATTTTCGCCGTTTTTTCACATAGCGAATGATGGCATATACGATAACTAGTAGGAATTAAGAACAAAAATACTCAACATTATAACTTAGAACAAACCTACACTATACAATAAAGGATTTATCGTATATTACATCCACTGGGCATCGAAGTTCTCCACGAGTGATCCTAAAGCGCAACGAAGAAGCAGATTACTAAAACTGGGTGCCGTTGCACGTAACAAAATAATAGTGAACCAAGACCACTTCCAACAAAGTTCAAGAAAGGTTAGACTTGTGTGGGAGTTGCTGCGTAAGCTGCTGAGCAAGGCTATGAGACCCGCCTAGCATGTCGGTTATAACTTCCAGGTGTAGTTGTTGAGGAATGAGGCTCTCATTGGTGTTCTCTACGATCTTCCTTAGAGATTGGACTTCAAGTCGAAGTTGAGTTGCGGAGTGCCTTTCTGCTTGAACTTGAGAATGAAGAAGGCGAACTGATTCAGACAGCGAATTATGTGAGCTTGTATGACTCCTAGTCTCAAGTAACTTCAACACCGCGTGAAGACATGACTTTGGGGTTGTCTAGCTATCTTCAAGATGTTTTGCCTTCTTTGCTACAATATATGTTGAGTTTGTCTCACAGCCTTCAGCAGACTTGTGCATGCCATCAGGCATAGCACCCTGAAACAAGCAGAGAAATGACAGGTTTGACACGTGTATAAACAAAGATGGTAACTATGATGTCAATTGCATCCAATTTCAAATTAGAATAAAGAGTCAGTTCAAAATATCAATAGCATAATTTGACATTGTTCATAATGCGGGGAGCTTCACCACATGTCGGGGAACGAATCCACGAGCACCTATGGGACCGGCGGACGGAGCCCCTTTCGGTTCGGCGGGGGCGAAGATCGCACGAAAGAGCGGATCGAGGCGAAACACACGAGCAGTTTACCCAGGTTCGGGCCGCACGGATGCGTAAAACCCTACTCCTGCTTTGTGGTTTGTATTGATTTCTTGCTCGGGAGCGCTGAGTGCTACAGTACACGCCAGCAGCTAACGAGACCGAGCGTGAGTGTTCCCCTCCCTTCCTCTACGTTGCGCATGGGCCTCCTTTTATATGCTCAAGGGGTCACCGACAGGTGGCAACGTAGACAAAGGTAAAAATGGAAAGGTGTTATGGTTGGTACAACTACCTGTTACAGTGTATCATACCTAACTCTAACGGCAGTGGACAAGGGCATTAAATGCCCATCTGCGTCGCCCAAATAGTGCAAAAGGGACCGTCAGGGACGCCACCGCTCGCCAGGATGGCAATCTTGTCAGCACCGCTTGCCACCGCGCACCGCTGGCTGCACAGCCTCCCGCCACGTACGCCTGGAAAGGTCCTAGAGCGACACGTTGGTGGATGTGCTGGAGAGCGGGTACAGAGTGGTAGCTTGTCGCGGCAAGCGCCTTGCCGTGGTCGTTGTCTTGTCGCGTCCGGGAGCTCGTCGCTCACCGGGCCTTGCCGGGACGCGTGGCGCGTCGCGGCAAGTTCCTTGAGATGCCTTGGTTGGCCTTCCCGGCAAGCTCCTCTTGCCGGGCTCTTGTCTCCTTGGCTTGAATACTTTGTTCTTGAATGGCTCCAAAGGAACCACGGAGGACCTTGGCGGTCACCCGGCAAGCCTTGCCGCGGGATGCTGCGACTGCCCGTGCACAAGTTCGGGATACTAGGGTACCCCTACTCTAGTACACCGACAGGAGCCCCCGGGCCTGGGCCATACACGGTGCCGAGCGCTGTTGGGCCAGGCCCAAAACAGGGCACGGGCACGGGCGGCTTGGGTTACGCCGTATCTCTCTCCGTATCCACCGCGCCCTCCTCGAACGACACGCGTTGAATGCGGCGTCGTGGGAGAGATCGTGGGTGGTTTCTTTATTCGGAAAGACGGAACGTCCGCCCCCTCCCTCCTTATAAGCAGGGGAAACAAGGGCAGTTCGCCCACTCGCCGGTTGCTATTCCAGTCTCGGAAACCTCTGCGGCTCCCCCTTCTTCCCAAAGCTGAAAGAGAGCAGCGCTCTGCCCCCCATCGCCACCAGCACCACCAACGCCGTCGACTTCCCCCACCACTTCCGCCATGGCTCCGAAAGCCGACAAGGGGAAGGTCGTGAGGTCCACCGAGGCGCAGCGGCTCGCAGCGCTGCGAAAGGAGCGGGCAATCTTCCCCCCAAGGTCGCCGCGAAGGAGCTGAGGGAGGATTACTACCTCTTCTGGTCGACGGAGACGCGGGCGCATCCGCGCACGAAGGTACTTCCAGCCGTCGCTTTGGGAATGGCTCCAAATGGATATCCCTTCTTCGCCTTGTTCTTCTACTGCGGGCTCTGTCCGCCTTTCTCTGAGTTTTTCTGCGATCTTATGAACACCTACGGGTTCCGCCTCCTTGACTTCACCCCCAATGTTGTTCTGACCATGGCAGTTTTCGCACATCTCTACGAAAACTTTGTCCGAGTCTATCAAAACGTAGCCCTTTTTCGCCACTTCTTTATGCCCCGAGTTGAGAGAGGAGAGCCTTTATCCGGCGGAATCGCCTGGATCTCGAGAGCCGGCAAGAAGGACGCTTATCTGGAGGGAGAGTTCCGCGGCAAGTGGGAGGAATGGAGAGCAGACTGGTGCTGGATTGTCGAGGAGGACCCACAGCCGTTTACCGCCCAGCGCCAAACCCCAGTAGCGCGCGGCAGTGATTGGAGCAACGTGGCCCCGGAAGACGATAGGCTGAAGATTGCCGTCACCCGGATCCAACGCCTTAGGCTCGCCGGGCTCACTGTAGGTGCGGTAGGCGCAGATTTTCTTCGCTGCCGCATCGCCCCCTTGCAGGAGAGGTGGAGACCCGCCTGGGACTTCCAGAATGCGGCGGACATCATGAGGCTGCGCCCGGGCCTCTACTTCAACTTCACTGTTATGGAACTTGACACAATGCTCCGGGAGCTGTTCAAGTACGACCCTCAACATCCCGAAGTGTTCAGGTTGCCGAAGGTTGTCGTTCCGTTGTGCAACAACTCCTCGCTCAGCCGCATCCGTGCAATGAAGCCGCTGTGCGACTCGCATGGAATTGTCCCAACTTGGCAAGAGCCTGCAGACGACGTCGTGCAGGAGTTCTTTGACGGCTTGGAAGAAGTGCCGGTCCGGTCCAACGAACAGAAAAGCCTCACTCGCGCCACCACCGATGCGGAGATGAAGATCATCGCCACTAGGCTGGAAGAGGTGGCGACAGCCGCTGCTGCGGGCGAGTTTGGATTCACCGTGGAGGAGGCAGAGGCAGCAGAGTCGGCAAGCCGTGCCGAGCGAGAGGAGCTTGCCGGCGTGGAAGAGCTTGCCGGGCATGATGTCGGGTCGAGCGAGTCCTCCAAGGATACCAGCGGCTCGTTGGAGATCAACTCCTCTTCCTCCTCATCTTCAGACAGCTCGTCGCAAGCAGAGCCCCCAGCTCCACCAATAAGGCGTCTCCGCAAGGCCAGGGACGTAGCGGAGCGTCAGACGAGTCGACAGTCGTGGCGCCGCACGACACGCTCCATCGCGGCAAGCACTATTGCCGCGGGAGCACCTCACGCCGCTACGGCAACCGAAGCGGGGTCCACCCGGACCACCGCTTCTGCTCCTGCCGCTTCTCACGCCGCGGCGGCAGCCGGAGTGGGGTCGTCTCGGACCACCGCCACTGCTCCCGCCAAGCGGCCAAGGGAACCTACTCCTCCGCCTCCTCGCGCCGGAGGTGAGTCGGATTTCGACTACTCCGTGTTCAGCTCCGACGAGGAAGAAGAAGAGTAAGATTCTTTGTTGTACCTGTAGTTCTTCAATTCTTGCTGTTTTGTCTTGTATCTCATTTGCTTGACTCCGAACTTATTCCTTTTTAGGACTCTGGCCCAGAGAGCGGCGAAGAGAGCCAAGGTCCCGGCGTGTCTAAAGGGGGTGATTATCGTCGAGGACGAACCGACGGCGACAGCTGAGGATGCGTCCGAGACCACCTTGCCGGACCCGACAACTATTCTCCAGAGCAGCCCCCAGCGTAAGTATATGGTTCGCTTTCCGCTGTTAGGCGCGCATGGATGCTCTTTCTTTGCTGACATCTCATTGTTGGTTTGTGTAGGAGCAGAGCAGCCCCACCAGGAGCGCCCGGAGACCGCCCCCGACGTGCCATCTGCTTCTTCTACGCCGCCAAGGGAGAGTTCTCCGGCAAGGGACTCTGCCGAGGAGCTGGCTCGCGCAGGAGGGATGCCGGCCAGCGCTGCGGCGGCAAGCGGCAGCCCCAGCGGCCTTCCGGCGGCGGAGACTACAACTGCAGAACCCGTTACAGGTAATCCTCTCGCTTCAAAAATTCCCTTGGGTTCTTCTTATTTTGATCTTCTTTTTGGATATTTGCTTGATTTTTCTCCCTTTTCCGGCTGTCAGACCCATCTGCCGCGGAGCCGATGGAGACCGAGGTTGCTGGCGAGGAGAACGCCGCCAAAGAGGCCGCCAAAGCTGCCGCCGCAGGAGCTGGAGAGGGGTCTGGCGATCGCACTGACGGCCCTGAGGCCGCATGAGCGCCAGGCGCTACGCCGACCGCCGATCCTCCCGCCGCTGCTGCAGCGTCACGCTCCGAAGAGCCCCAGCCAAGCGTCTACTTGAAGGCCGGCGAAAACGTCTTCTTCAACCTCCCCTGGGCGTCAAATTCCAGGGCGCCGGTCGAAGGAGAAAGCTTCGATGCAGAGGTGCTCGCCTCCGCTGGGCTGACGCTGGTTGATGCGCCGAGCAGCAGCAGCGGCGTGCCTGAGGAGGAGCGGCTGCTGCGGAAGCTGGTGTCGCTCTACCATGCTCGGCAAGCCAAGCTGGAATCCCGAGAGGCACTTGTCGCGAAGGCGGGAGCGGACATCGAGAAGCACGCGGAGGAGCTCCAGGGTCTTAACCAGGAAGCTCTCCAGTCCCTGGCAGAGGAGCGGGTGCAACTTGCCGAGGAGCAGAAGGCCTTCCTCCTCGAGAAGGCTGAAGTCGAAGAGCAACAATGGCTTGCCGCTGAGAAGCTGTCTGCGCAGGAGGGCGAGCTGGCGCGGCGGAAGGTTAACCTTGACAGCCACGAGGAGGAGCTTATTGCGCGCGAGCAAACATTCGGCGGAGCCCTCAAGCAAGCAGAGGATGCTGCCGCAGCTGCCGAGGCCGCCAAGACGGAGCTGGAGACGAAGGTGGCGCGGCTAGAGGCCGATCTCAAGGCGGGCGGTGAAGAGCTTGCCGCGCTCAAGCGTGAGCGGGAGAAGGACGCCTACACCTTGTCAGAGCTGCAGGTTCGTCCCACCAGAAGGGCAAGGAACTTGGCGCCGCCAAGGACTCCAACGCAGATCTTGAGTTGATGCTGACTACTTTGACCGAGACGCTGGACGGCGCCAGGGAGCAGGAGGTGGGTTTGAAGAAGAAGATCAAGGCCGATGAGGCGCTGCTGGCGAGTGCTGCTGCCGCCCAGAACGCTTTTAGGGAGAATGTGGAGCACTGTACGGAGGGTCTCGTGGATGCTGCCGCAGACATCGACAGGGAGCTGGCGCAGCTGGGGATGGAGGATCTCGGGTATCCCTCCGATGAGAACCTCCAACCCAGCGCCAAGCTCACCTTGTTCTTCAAAGGCGTGGCGATGGTGCTCCAGCGACTCTGGGAGAAGATCCCAAAGCAGCTGGCCGACGAGTCGCGCAAGATCTGCGCGGGAGCTCTTCAAAAGGTGTTGGTGAAGGTGGCCTTCCGCAGCCCGGGCCTCAACCTCACCAACATCCTCAAGACCCAGTCGCCGGATGCTGATCTGAAAGCGCTCAAGACCCTTGTTGCACCCATTGTGGACAAGGTGAGCGGGATCAAGACGACTGAGGGCGATCACGTAGACTAGGCCGCCCGTCTCCTTCTTTTCTTGTCGCTGCTGATCATGTTATGAGACCAATCTGTTAGAGCCGCGAAACTTTCTTGAACGATGCCTGGCCCATACCATTATCTTCTCC